>JABSTQ010011351.1:0-600000 GCA_013358835.2 Ixodes persulcatus | reverse complement strand
CCGCTGAGGCAGACACCCCAATTTTTTTCAAGCACCAGTTTCGTGCGTTCTGCGGTCACTGGAAGCAAACGTCTACTCAGCACTGCAATGAGCGGCCCTTGGAAGCCAGTGGTGGCGGTAGCAGCGGAGCTCTCGATCGTGGCACGTATTTTGCACGTTCCCCCAACAATGCTTGGCGGTACTTGTAAAGGTGTATTCACACGGGGGAAACATTCCTCCCTTTGGTTCTTGGTATGCGCATCACGTGCACAACGTCATGCTTTTGCGCGGAGCCTCGCTGACGAAGACATCCCAGGGGGATGGGGGAGCTTTTGCTCGGGCAGCACAAACGCTCCCCGCCTTGGCGTGGGATTTCTTTGCATTTGGCCGTATTGTGTTGGTGTGTCTGGAAACTTTACATATTTCGATAAGCGAGATACCGGCGGTGGCATCGAAAATCACCTAGCTTGTTGTGGCTCGCGCTGCTGCGCATGTCGTCCAAGGCACCCGAAGGAGTCTTCGATATTCATCAATGCCTTCCTGAGGCCGCTCCTCATACAACTGTTTTTTGATCCCACGTCCTTTGTGTTGCATTTACCCATTTTACGAAGCATCTTTCCTTTCACAGGAAGCAACTCCTAGTCTTCTGCATCTAACAGCGCCGCTGCCATAATCGTGTATCGCCGTATTATGTATACGCCTCCACTTTTTTACTCTCGTCAGAGCGCACCGAGCTCTGTTGCCGAGTGTGCGATCGCTAAATGCGTCTGATAACAATGATGTCCCCTCGGCTCTCTGCCGTTCAAGTTGTGAATGCTGGAGTCGGGGAGGGAGTCCCGCTGGTTCCGTCGATCAACGACGTCACGCACATCCCTCCCCGAAAAGCAGCCTTCGTGTAAATACCCCTTAAGCCGGGGTCACTAAGCTTATACATAACAAAAGACAGTCTGCAAACAGATTCGAACGCAAGCCACCACGACATCCGTTCTTCAAATGCCGCATGGCAACGAGTTCAAGGAGAAATCTTGGCACGGATATCGCGGTGACTGATGTCTTGCAGACTGTCTTTTGTACGGTGTATAAGCAGTGTGACGCCGGCTTTAAGGAACGCCAAGCGTAAATTTCATTAAGAGGCTTTAACCGCGACCACTGACCAGCGCCACCAGGCTCAATACCACTCGCTGTGGCAGCTCTGGGACCTTTCGTTTCCCGGACAAAAACCGCAATCCGGCAGGTCGTTCCCAACAGAGCGTGAACAAAAATCGAGCGGGCGTGGCTCAGCAATACGACTGGAGAGAATGTTGAAGTGTTTTCGATCGGAAAAAGGTTAAGAAAACGCAGGAGAAAAAAGACAACCGGTGTTACCGACCATGCACCGTTAAGTAACGATCCCCTCCGGTTATAGTGCTGCAATATAGTTACAATAAACGAACGCGGATGTACTAATACTGCACAATGGCTGCCAAGAAATGAAAGCGAGCGGCAAGGGCCCTCATCAGATGTGATTACACCCCGCGTTCCTAAGACAGCGTAGGAGGGACGCGCTGTCCACATCTCCGAGACACGACCTCAATATCGAAAGGAATTCGGGACGCGACGCCGCCAACAGTTACATAAGGCTCCTCCAGTGTCTCTACACACAAACACAAACGAGCTGACGCAACTCGGGACACGAAAACAATTCTTCGCTCCTCGTCCTGTGAGCGGTGGCAATATTTCAACTACGGTCAACAAGCGGAGGACAAGGAACCACACGAAGCGTTTGTTTGTAAAGACAAATGTTTCCTTTCCTTGCGGGAAAATAAATCAGATCTCTGTAAATGACGAGGAGTCTTCTTTCTATCCGTTTGAGCAACAGAGAACGAACACCGCTAGCGCAGGCATGTCAGTCAGTGGTCTATGTCAACTCGTCGAACGCCATCTCGTCGACGGCCAACTCTTCGGCGGCTTATTCGTCGAATAGGCTAATTCGTCATAGAGCAAGTCGTAGAAGTAAAAGTCGTCGAGGAGGCCAACTGGTCGCCGCTTTTTCGCAGCCAAAATGTATCACTTCTGTCCTGAACCTTTAAAGCAAATACTGCCTTATACCGGGTGGATCAAGGAGACGGCAGGCTCTTTAAATCGACCGCAAAATTCGGTTTCTTAACCTATCGCGCTACGACTTTGTGCAGCGCTGCCCACAGATGGTGCATTTTTTTTGTAAAATTTGCAAAGAGCAAACTTACCTGAGGAAAAAGTAAAGAAAGAAAAAGGCTTAGCTCCTATGGAAACGCAGCGACGCCACCGGTCTTCAAAGAGCACGGCGCCGTTTCGCACGGGACACAAGAGATGGCGCAACGAACGCCGCCAACGAACGAGCATACGGCGTCGAGAGCCAGCGTCTTTAGCAGACAATCTTTTCGACTCAAAAGCAGCGCGCGTTCCGCAGGCGGCGACAGTCGCAGAAACAATTACAGGCGCGGTAACAACAAGCAACTGCAGTTCCTTGTCTGCTAAATACGCCGGCTCTCGGCGTCGTCTGCCCGTTCGTTGGCAGCAGTTGGCGTCGTGACCGCTTGCGCCCTCTCTTGTCTCCCGTGCGAAACGGCGCCGTTTTGTTTGCAGACCGGTGGCGTCGCTGCGTTTCCATAGGAGCTAAGCCTTTTTCTTTCTTTACTTTTTCCTCAGGTAAGTTTGCTCTTTGCAAATTTTACAAAAAAAATGCACCATCTGTGGGCAGCGCTGCCTAAAGTGGTAGCGCGATAGGTTAAAAACCGAATTTTGCGGTAGATTTAAAGAGCCTGCCGTCTCCTTGATCCACCCGGTAGTAATCCATAAAATCGACGCACGATAATTGACCTGCAGTGTACTCTTTCTTGTCAAAGATGACAACTTGTCGCTTTTGCCGTTTTCACGGTGCAGTTGGGGACGGCCACTACCTCGCCCGTTTATCACTGGGGCTCGTGTTAACCTGCCCGGCTCACCCGTTCACGCCGCTTCGCGGCGACAGTCTGTGGCGGCTCATTACAAAAATATTAGCCCACCTGGCCCACCCATTTACGGCGCTTCGCGGCAACAGGTCAAAAGATTACAAGAAACGACAAACTTTTACATCAGACCTTTATTCAACCTATTCGACAAGTCGACTTTCCACAGATTGTTCCTTTCGACAAGTTTCCCTTCTGCGACTTGCCATATTACGAGTTGGCCTATTCGACGAATCGGCCGTCGACGAGTTGGCCGTCGACGTGTTGGCCGGATCCCGTCAGACATGTACTCCATATAAAGGCCTGCGAGTTCACTTTCCTGCAGAACACGGAGACGGAAATGGATCCCAGAGAATGACAGAGTTTATAATACGACTAGATCTTAGACTGAAATGCTATGCGCGCAGGAACGACGAGCCAGTGATACGTCATGATCGTTGTACCAGTGCACATCACTTTTGTTTTCCCCTAATCGTATTCTAAGATTCTTTATTCGCTGGTGTGCTTTCATTTTTTCCCGTGAGTCGCTGTCTAGTGTTCTAAAGGTAAATAAACTCACATATGTTTGTATATAGTGTATCTTTAATAATACCAACTATAGGGGCGTGCGAATACCATTTCGATTCAAATAGCGAAATGCCATCCCTTGCCTAAACACTGCTAAAAAAAATGTATGTTCCTTTTTCTTTACGAATCTTACGAATGACGCGGCGCCATTCGATTTGAACCGGTATTCGCACACCTTGATACTTCGTTTCACCTTCAGTCCAGACAGAGCCGAGGCTACGAGCTGATGGGACCAACCAGACAGCGTCACAAGCACACGATCGTGGTGTTTTTCATGCTTTAGTGCGGGTGATTCTCGTCGCTTAACCAATAGTAAACAGAAAAAGCCCAGTGACTTGCGCTTTTGATGCTACTTGATTTGTCCAATTAGCTCGTAGCGTCGGCCGCGTCTGGACTTAAGCTGAAACAAAGTATGATACCATCCTTTTCGTTTCTGGCGCTAGAGGCACCAGCGCGTTGCGAAATGATGGAAATGATGTGGTACGAAAAATCGCTGCAGTTGCCAAAAAGATGGCGGTGTTTCGTCGTTGGACAGAAACATGTTGCCGCTTTGGTGGAACGGGAGACTATACCTGTTTTCACCTCAAGAAAAAAGTATGTTTTGCGCATTATTCTTACGCGGCGCGAAATAGTTCTTACGAGATTCGGTTGTCGGAGGAAAAAGCGATGCTTTTGACGTTTGGAACGCGTACGTCTTGATAAGATAACATGTATCTAATCTAAAATTCACCTACATATGTCTTCATTATCCACATAAAGAGGGAAATTAGTAATGTTCCGCGAGGAGCCGGCCTTTTTTTACTTCGGTTCTTGAGGTGAAAACAGGTATAGTCGCCTAGTATCAGTTAAGTGAGTGAAACCACAACATCTATTGCCAAAATCACAATCAGCGTTTTGCCGACTCGTGATTCTGGCGATTTGACTTTAGAGTAAATATAGCTTCTTTTTTTTTTTTTAATATGTCAAACGTTGTCCGATTTACAGTTACTATACTGTCTCCGTTTATTAAAGGGACAATGACACGCCCCAATTTTTTTTTTCCTTTTTTTTGTCAGGCGATTCATTATGGTGTCGGAATACTACCCGATTAATATTTTGCTACAGAGTCACGTATTTTTTAATAAAGCCAAAAAATGCAACTGCTCGAAACCGAAACCGAAACTCCCGCACCGCACAGAGAAGTGGAGAGGATAGAGTGAGTGGCGGAAGTCACGTGGCTATACCCGACCGTGCGGTGTTTTTGGTTTTTTTTTCCTCTGCGCACGTAGCAGACCAAATGCGTTCGTTCGCCGTGTGATTCCTTTGCAGTTATGTTTGTTCCGCTCGCTGTTCTGTACTTCAAGATGAGTTGTTCTTGTACATTTAAGTGTTGGCAATTAGTAGTGCGTGCCCGAGTGCCGTGGTGAATTCCCGTGATCGGCTCCGAAGAGAATACTCCCAAGATGTTGCGTGAAGAGTTGCCTCACATGTCCTGCATCTGAAAGTGGCATTGTGCGGCAGAGTGCACAAGTTTCCGAAAGATCAACGAATCGGGATCAATGGCTGGCTGCAATTCCTGTGGAACAGTTCGGCGAAGCTCGGAAAGCGGACGCTACCCGATTCATATGCTCCTTGCATTTTGTGGAAAGTGACTACATTGAGCTTGCAGGTGTCAAAAATGGAATCTCATACCATTTAGTTCAGCGACGTATCGTCCAAAACAATTGTTTTTTTTCAGTGATAATTGTAAAAAAAGAAATGTAAACATCGCAAAATGCTTGACAAAAAAAAAAAAAAAAGATACACCCCCACCAGGGATTGACCCGTGCCCTCTGCGTATAAAGCGGACGTCTTTCCACTGAGCTACTAAAGGAACTCTATGATGCGTAATAATGTAGCAGGTAGACTGTATGTCGGAAGTTTGCGGACTGATTTCGCTTCACTACATGCACTCCCGGCTTGAAGTCGGCCAGCACTTGTGGCCAGCACCACGCAGAGGCCGCATTCGCACCTCGTAAAGAAGCCGTACGCGTGCGTATTCAACTCGAAGTACGCACTTCGTGCTTGACGTTTGAGCGAGCGATGTCTTCAGCAAGACAGCAACGAAAAGGGACGACGGTTCGGCGACGTCTTCGTACAATCGGCTTGCTGGTCGGGCGTGTCGTACGGGATGAATATCAGTTCTTTTGATCCGTCCAAAATTTCTCTTTCGAAGGAAGACAGAATTCGCCGGTACCGTGAACGACAGTTCTGAAGTAGAGGTCCAACGCCCGTCGTTGGATCCCTAGTCATAAAAAGTTTAAACGGTATTGTGCCCAACGTGACCGCAGATCTCTCTGGCGATTGGTGCACGTGACATGTCAAGTGCGAGATGGATGGTTGATTGTAGAAGGAAGGATTCCTTGTAGGCTTGGGCGCGCTCCGTCCGGTAGGTTTTCTCAGAATCGATGGCTAGACGAAGGCTAGCTACGGTCACGTGATGTGGTCATGTTGGGCTGATAAGTGAGGAGAGTAAGGAGGAAAATGAGAAAGAGGCGAGGCGTCTAGGGAGCATGGACTTGTGGAGGCTACGCGGTTGACGTCATGCCCTCTCCTACCCTTCTATCCTCCTTTCCCACGATACGCGAAACGAGGCCATGTTGAGAATTATGCAGTGAACGCACAGAATGCTTCCGGTTGTCTGTGCTACTTTTTTTCAATCAACGTATTTGCAGCTTTTTGGAAGCCACAAAAATGGGTTTCATGTTTTTTTTTTCTATTTTTAATATTGACTGTGTGCCTTCAATGACCAAACGACTTTGATTAAATTTGGTGGTCGCGTCGAAACCTTAGAAAACGGCCCGTGACCACGGAAAGGAGAGTGAGCGCGACTCAAACCGGCCAGTTCTCGATCGGCGGTTTTCGGGCGGAAAGAAACCGAATTTCGAGCCGCAAATTCTGTTCTGGGTAGTTGGGCTCTCAGACGTCACGTACAACTAAAACCCTCGACAAGCATAAATATCCTGTCAGTGTCCCTTTAAAAGAAAGTCAAAGGAGAAAATCATTCGAGTTACCAAGCGCTCTGCATAAAGGCCTTTGCAGCGTTCACAGCTCTCTCACACATTGGCCAGCAGAAAAATAATTGGAGAGGCTGCCAGCAAAAGAAAAACGTATTTGACCTACACTAAAATAACAATTGCTTTACAAATTAAAAAAAATGTTTTTTTTTTTTCATTTGGTATAATCGTTTTAAATTGTTTTATTCCGGTTTGGGATTCATTTTGTTTTTCTTCCTAAGTGCATCCTTCGACAGCGTTCAGAAATGTAGAAATTAAGATTGCAACCATGTGACAGCGTAAACTTTCAACACCACGGATACTTGAGCGTCTTTTTACGCTCGCGGTTTATCCTATATTAAATCACGGCTGTCAGGACAAATTGTTCTCTAAAACGGTATTACGTAACCTTCCATTTTAATTAAGAAACAACTCCGCCTTTTGAGGCGATTGCGGGGGTATTTCGAGCTAAAAATTTAAGAGGTGTCCTAGGATCGACGTGGTTACATGTAATGGGACGCAATGTTTATGGCGAAGAAGTGACAAGCCACACGACGTGTAAGTATACTGAGAGTAATAGCTGCGAGTCTAATATTCGTTGATGGAGCGATAAATCATTTAGCCTAACCATGTGACTATTGATTCGAACAAAACGTGACAAATAAAAAATAAATGTACTCTTTTTCTTAACGATAACTTATCTAGATCATAATGAAAACTGAGAGTAAGCAACTGAGACTATGCAAGTTTCAATTGCGCGTAGATACAAATTAAATATAAATAACGGGAAAATATTTTCTAATTTATTTGCGTTCGCTTCTGAGAGATCATAAAAATTCGAAACATCGCAAACAAGAGAAACTGAGGCCAGATTCCCGAAACTTTCTTTCGACAAAAGAAGTTCGTAAATTTATCTTACGACAAGTTACGAACTTTTGAGATTTCCCGAAGCAAAATGTTCGTAAGTTTTGCGTAAGTTGCGGATTTCATCGTAACTTACGCGAAACTTACAAACATTTTGCTTCGGGAAAACTCAAAAGTTCGTAACTTTGTCGTAAGATAAATTTACGAACTTTTTTGTCGTAAGAAATTGTCGGGAATGAGGCCTCTGTCTATTTACGTCTAGGAAAATCAATAAACAGCGCAAAGGACGAGGACCAAGGCAGAAACAAGTGCGACACACGGAGCGCACACTTCCAACTGTTGATTTGGTGCAGATACTGCAGTATAAGTAGTAGTACTCAGCTCGCGACGCTAGAAGGGAGATTAAACATGACCATCCAAAAAAGCTATTTTTTTTATCTGATAGTGAAACTGATTGAATAATTATGCAGTCGTGACCTTTCTTTTTAATGAAGAAGTCTTCCCCAAGTTTTTTTAGATGCGGAGCATCTCTTGCTCGGGTCTATGTCCCGCGTCCGCGATGTAGTCGGCACTCGAACTACGCACGCGCAACTCTCCTCCTTCCCTCTCTCCAACAGCTGCGCGTTACTCTCTCCGCTCTCTCTCTCTCTACCAGCTGCGTGCACTGCGCGTGCGTTGGCTTCTCCTCACACCGCGCGCGCACGCGCAACTCTCCTCCTCTTGTCTCCTCTCCTTCAAGTGTGAAAAAAATAAAATAAACGGCGAGCGTTCCAAGTTTCTCTGCCGCGAGCCGCGACGAAGGCTCGCGTAGGGGGTAACGCTAGGGCAGTCGGTGGCGCCATCTCTCGACGTCAGCACGCAACTGACTCTTTCCTCGGAACCAACACGATGCTCCGCATCACCCCATGGTTCCCCTCGGGAAGATGTTTCCCTCACTTCCTTTGATCTTGCGAGAAGACGTGTCCTTCGCAGATCAGGGTAGCAACCGCACTTATTGCAATGCACTGGCAGATGGCCGCCTGAGTTGTTTTAGAGCGCAGCTCTTAGGCGCCCATTTCCGGCTTGAGCGGCGTCGGCGCCGGCGTCGGCATCGCCGTCGGCGTCGCCGTCGGCGTCGCCGTCGCCGTCGGCGTAACCGCGCGGTGCATTATGGGACGCGTGACGTCACTGATGACGTCATCGGCATCGGCATCGTCACTGATGACGTCATCGGCATCCGCATCGTCATCGTCATCGTCACCGATGACGTTATCAGTGACGTCACTGATAACGTCATCGGCATCGTCATCGTCAGGTGCCCCCCTCCTCTCGTCCCGTGGTCACGTGACCCCCCCCCCCCCCGAGGTCATTTGACCCACCCTCCCAGTACCCTTTCTCCTCCTCCTCAAGAGCTGCGCTCTAATTCGGAGTTACAGGGAGTTGTAAACGGCTTTCACTTTTTTTATTGGCAGAAAGTGTTCCCCGGCCCTCACCTGAAACTCTGGCGCAGAAAGTGAAACTCGCCGGCCGACTGAGAGCCAGAGAGAAAATTGTCAGGTTACAACGCTGGCATCGACCTCTCTTATATCGACGTTCTAGACTCTCATTTCATAATGTTCAGAAAATAGGGCTGCTCCTACGTCGCAGACGGTAGTTTTAGGGTTCTAGAGTTCCAACCCGTCAGCTGGGTGCAGCGGCAAGCTTCCGATACAGGGGTAAAGAGTGCGATACTGTTGGCACGAACAAGAAGTGTTTTTATTCTTTCGGGGCTATGGCGCCCCGTGACTTCCTGAGGGTACCAGACTCCTTGGCTTTGTGCCAGCAGTGTGACTAACCGGCTGCCACACATTCAGTTCAACTCAAGTTTTGCTATTTCACACCCAGAGCCCAAAATGAAGTGAGGAAACAGGGAGAAAAGCTGCAATAATGCAGCTTGACATGGCCCTTGCCCGCTGCATTTCTCTGTTTAGCAGGTAGAAAAGGTTAAAACATATTTCAACAGAAAATAAAAAACTCATTTTCGTACATTTTTGTTTTTTAAATTCTTTTAGATATATTAGTCGACTACAAGAAAAAATTACACCATCTTCCCGAGGGGAACCATGGGGTGATGCGGAGCATCGTGTTGGTTCCGAGGAAAGAGTCAGTTGCGTGCTGACGTCGAGCGATGGCGCCACCGACTGCCCTAGCGTTACCCCCTACGCGAGCCTTCGTCGCGGCTCGCGGCAGAGAAAGTTGGAACGCTCGCCGCTCGCCGTTTATTTTATTTTTTTCACACTTGAAGGAGAGGAGACAAGAGGAGGAGAGTTGCGCGTGCGCGCGCGGTGTGAGGAGAAGCCAACGCACGCGCAGTGCACGCAGCTGGTAGAGAGAGAGAGCGGAGAGAGTAACGCGCAGCTGTTGGAGAGAGGGAAGGAGGAGAGTTGCGCGTGCGTAGTTCGAGTGCCGACTACATCGCGGACGCGGGACATAGACCCGAGCAAGAGATGCTCCGCATCTAAAAAAGAGTCAGTTGCGTGCTGACGTCGAGAGATGGCGCCACCGACTGCCCTAGCGTTACCCCCTACGCGAGCCTTCGTCGCGGCTCGCGGCAGAGAAACTTGGAACGCTCGCCGTTTATTTTATTTTTTTCACACTTGAAGGAGAGGAGACAAGAGGAGGAGAGTTGCGCGTGCGCGCGCGGTGTGAGGAGAAGCGAACGCACGCGCAGTGCACGCAGCTGGTAGAGAGAGAGAGCGGAGAGAGTAACGCGCAGCTGTTGGAGAGAGGGAAGGAGGAGAGTTGCGCGTGCGTAGTTCGAGTGCCGACTACATCGCGGACGCGGGACATAGACCCGAGCAAGAGATGCTCCGCATCTAAAAAAGAGTCAGTTGCGTGCTGACGTCGAGAGATGGCGCCACCGACTGCCCTAGCGTTACCCCCTACGCGAGCCTTCGTCGCGGCTCGCGGCAGAGAAACTTGGAACGCTCGCCGTTTATTTTATTTTTTTCACACTTGAAGGAGAGGAGACAAGAGGAGGAGAGTTGCGCGTGCGCGCGCGGTGTGAGGAGAAGCCAACGCACGCGCAGTGCACGCAGCTGGTAGAGAGAGAGAGCGGAGAGAGTAACGCGCAGCTGTTGGAGAGAGGGAAGGAGGAGAGTTGCGCGTGCGTAGTTCGAGTGCCGACTACATCGCGGACGCGGGACATAGACCCGAGCAAGAGATGCTCCGCATCTAAAAAAGAGTCAGTTGCGTGCTGACGTCGAGAGATGGCGCCACCGACTGCCCTAGCGTTACCCCCTACGCGAGCCTTCGTCGCGGCTCGCGGCAGAGAAACTTGGAACGCTCGCCGTTTATTTTATTTTTTTCACACTTGAAGGAGAGGAGACAAGAGGAGGAGAGTTGCGCGTGCGCGCGCGGTGTGAGGAGAAGCGAACGCACGCGCAGTGCACGCAGCTGGTAGAGAGAGAGAGCGGAGAGAGTAACGCGCAGCTGTTGGAGAGAGGGAAGGAGGAGAGTTGCGCGTGCGTAGTTCGAGTGCCGACTACATCGCGGACGCGGGACATAGACCCGAGCAAGAGATGCTCCGCATCTAAAAAAGAGTCAGTTGCGTGCTGACGTCGAGAGATGGCGCCACCGACTGCCCTAGCGTTACCCCCTACGCGAGCCTTCGTCGCGGCTCGCGGCAGAGAAACTTGGAACGCTCGCCGTTTATTTTATTTTTTTCACACTTGAAGGAGAGGAGACAAGAGGAGGAGAGTTGCGCGTGCGCGCGCGGTGTGAGGAGAAGCCAACGCACGCGCAGTGCACGCAGCTGGTAGAGAGAGAGAGCGGAGAGAGTAACGCGCAGCTGTTGGAGAGAGGGAAGGAGGAGAGTTGCGCGTGCGTAGTTCGAGTGCCGACTACATCGCGGACGCCGGACATAGACCCGAGCAAGAGATGCTCCGCATCTAAAAAAGAGTCAGTTGCGTGCTGACGTCGAGAGATGGCGCCACCGACTGCCCTAGCGTTACCCCCTACGCGAGCCTTCGTCGCGGCTCGCGGCAGAGAAAGTTGGAACGCTCGCCGCTCGCCGTTTATTTTATTTTTTTCACACTTGAAGGAGAGGAGACAAGAGGAGGAGAGTTGCGCGTGCGCGCGCGGTGTGAGGAGAAGCCAACGCACGCGCAGTGCACGCAGCTGGTAGAGAGAGAGAGCGGAGAGAGTAACGCGCAGCTGTTGGAGAGAGGGAAGGAGGAGAGTTGCGCGTGCGTAGTTCGAGTGCCGACTACATCGCGGACGCGGGACATAGACCCGAGCAAGAGATGCTCCGCATCTAAAAATTCGCTGTGTCGCAACGAAGCCGGAGGTCAAAGCCTTGCGACCTCGGTTTCACCTACTGCAAGATAGTGTGCTTTTACGAAACGGTAAAATGTGTTGATGCGCTTGCGTGTGCCTCACACGTCCCGTGCGGGAAACGCAACTTCGACTGGTGTGATTAGCGCCCTATCCTGCACGTACATTCAAAGTGGTTGCGAGGTGGCATCAAATGACGTCACAAAAGCCGCCGTGTCATGCCGTCCGATGTCGCGCACCTGGAGGTTGGGTGTAGAAGTCCCGGCAGAAAATACGAGCAAACGCGAGTGTCGCTAACGTCGCGGTGAGCTAAGTCCAGGCAGCCGAAGCTTCCGGGAACTGTCAAGCTGTGTAGCAGCGACCTGCGGCAAAACAGGCGTCTGCAACATCCACCACCGCTGCTGGGACACCGCCAGGATCGCGGCCGGCGGCAACATGACGATCCTATGACGTCACCACGTGGAAATCGAGGGATCACTTTCAAGGACGCAGTAAGCACAGCAATTGGAGAACGCGCTCTAGGCACCATATTTACAAATAGCGATAAATTCGCCAATGTACTAAGCAGAGTTATTATAATGTACGCTAGAGGTTCAACTGGCGCTAGTGTCAATGCAACTTCCGGGAGGCAGATTGAAGCAGACAGCAACCTGTCTACTTTTGCGGTGCCCCTGTGCATTACTATGGGAAAACACGCGTGCATTTTTTCTCTTCGCCAAAACCATTGAATAATTTTGTTATTTGCGTCGTGCCGAATAGTATGTATCTTTATTAACCTTAAATGTGTAATTGCTTTAGTTGGCGCATTTTTCTTCATCGCTGAACGATGTTTAACTTCGCTCTTTTTCGGGAACAAACCCGGTTCCACAGCAGGTGTGCAAAAAGAAACAATCGACGATTCTAAGCAAAATAACAATCGAAAGGAATACAGACTGTGTTGAAGGTTCGCCAACGGTGACGCTTTTATATTGTTAATATGCCAGCCCTGTCACCATATAAAAAAGACCCAATCTTACATCTTTACGAGCGGTTAAAACGTTCAATACGGAAAGAATAAAGTACGCAGGCTATGAAAGGTGTCTCTTTTTAATATTTTCTATGCCGGGCAGCTTTATCAGGTACTTGTTCTCAAAAGATATCGAGCGTGCGGGTGATGTTTTGAACGTAGAACAAGCATCTTCGCACAGAACAGAAAGGAATAAGGCGCAGTACTTACTTATTGGAAATCATACTATATTGCGTGGCCTTCAATTTATTTTGGTCGTACATGCGCAGGAAGTTACTGATTAAGTGTTACTGCGTAGTTTGCCGTCTCTCTTTGTTTCCAGATGTCCTTCGTTCCTTTGGCACGTATATCCCTCATGCTGAAAAGCGCCGACGTCGCGTTCGCGCTAACAGTGTTCGAGAGTGCACAAAACTAGATGTACGAAGCCGTTTTAGCACCGCTTTTAATGCCAAAAATTTGAAACAAAACGCCGTAAATGAACGATTATTTTGTCTGCCTGACTGAGAAATGTTCCAAGCCATCTAGTACGTACGAAATATTGGAGATATTTTTTTCTTATTATCGGGCGCAGAAGAAAATGCACTCGCTTTTTTTCCATCGCAATGCATTACCGGAAGTAAATTGTCTGCTGTTTGCCTCAATTTGTCACAGCACACTAACGCCATTTGAACCTCTATACTTCGTTTCAGCTTCGGTCCGAGCGCGGCCGATGTTATGAGCCGACGGGCCAATCAAACAGCACAAAAAGCGCAGCGTCATGGCGTACTATCTGCGCTTGATAGGACTAGCCGGCGGAGGAGCACGCACAGGAAGACGGCAAATACCGGCTGGTTCAATCAACTGCAGAGAGCACACCATGACGTTGTTCCTCTTTCGCTGTTTGATTGGCCCTTCGGCTCATAACATCGGCCGCGCTCGGACCGAAGCTGAAACGAAGTATAGCGTACATTCTCATAACTCTTTGGTACTAAGTGCGCGCCTCCTGCGGTTTGTGGAAGCAAAAGGCGGTGCAGCAATCACTCATTTCGCATGTCTTGCGCGTTCGCACAAAAATGGTTGTCAGTACTTCTACGAAACGTCAAAGCGAGAATTTGTAAAAAGGACTTTACCTGGCGCTGCTGGAAGAAAGCGTTTTACCCATCAAATATAAAAGAGGGTGCACTAGAGAACGCACAGTGTCTCTTCCCCCTTGACGTCGGCGTAGGACTCGTGCAAGTGAAGCGGGGCGCGCAGGTGTGCTGTTTTTATGGCTAACGGCGACTGATGCGACAGGTGTCGGCCCGTGGGTCAGGCCTAGCTCTCTGTGAATAGCGTCGCGAGGGAAATTTATCATACCGCCGTAGTTAGCCCATGCATTTTCTGTAGAAGAATTCTCGCAATAAAAGCGCTTTATATTGCTTTCTTTTCGAGCCAGTTCCTCCCGGAACTCTGCCCTCTCGAGACGACACATACCACCGACGAGTCGTTGTGTTAATAGAAGACAGAAACCTTTTTTGTAGGAGCTTTATAACGCATGAGTGTCGTCTTTGCCTAAAATACCAAGATATGTAATAAGAGGATTTGTTATACGCTTTAGAAATATATAAATAATGACTGTAATTCGCCATATCGATCCGGATCTATAGGCTTCGTGTGATCTTGACGTGGGCACACACAAAATAATAAAAGCACTGGGCCCGTAATTGGCTTAAAAGCTCAGGTATCAGGAGCATTACAAACGTATGACAAAGTCTGGTTCCCGCCCGGCCGAACCCGAAAAAGAAGTAAGCTGGCGCCCGTGGAAAAAAAAAAAGTTTTCTTTGGTGTGGTCCGTTCCGGGGGAAAAAAAGGAAGCGCGGGACAAAATCAATGCTCGTTGATTAGAAAGACGTGATTAACCTACCGTTTTTGAAAAAGCGCACACAAGGGCAAAAGGTGGACTGAATAATAAAAATAAATAATTGATTTCATCAAATAAACACTGAGCAGTATTGATCACAAGAAGAAAACAATTATGAGAAGAACACAAAGGGAGAAACAAAAAAACCTGGAAAGCTAAAAACAGGAACATTTACTGCAAGCAAAGTGAGACAAAGGGACAAATGGATAAAACAAGAACTGTGCAGGCAAATATAAAAAAGAAACAGCAAAATTAAGAAGACATACGAAAAAGAGGCAGAGAAAGAAAGACAGAGAAAAAGAAAGAGAGAGAAAAGTAAGGCCTAAAAAGATTTCTTGGAGAAAGTTTCTGTCTACTTGACAGCGAATGGTCGAGGGGCCGATAAGAAAAAGACCACTGAAGCGCGGTGCAGAAACGAATCGCTGGACCCCAAAGAAACTTTAGCGGAAATTGCAGTGGTACCCCAATGCCGTTTCTCTCCACGGGTACATTCCGTCGGTCCAGATCATTGATTTTAAGCTGTAAAAAGTGCAATTAAACGAAATGTATGAAGAAAGAAGAACAATAGAAAAACGTTCTCTGATTGAAAATAACAGCGAATGTGAAATATATATATATATGTATGAGCATGTAGAAAATATGATTCATATCTCCCTGAAGATGTTGCATTTTTCAACTAATGGCCTTTGGGTTTCCTTCCGACATTGGGTCATAGTGAGTTTATGTCGGCTATTATTACTGCCATGCTTATCCTCATAAATTAAACGCGTTGCATGCACAGGCGCGTTATATTTTCCAAATTGACTTAAAACGAAAGAAACACACGAGAGGACGCAACAAACCACACAGCTTTCGAGATTTTAAAAAATTTCACTTCGCGAGTTTAAAAGAATTCAATGTGAACGAGGTATAAGGCTTGCGTTGGTGATAACACAGAAAACTAACAATATTGACATTTTTTTTTTTCTTCCCAGGGGATTGACCAAGCTGTGGCCACGGCGCGAAGTGCTTGAAATTATGACGAGATGCACCAGTCGTCTTACCGCTTTTCCTTTAGTCTCCACTGACAGATTTGATATCAGCACAGCTTTTTTAGAAACTTAATTGTTTATGGTCTGTTGGTGACGCTTCAGAATTCAAAATCCTCACTATGACACAAACGAAAAGGCCAGATCATATGGGCTCTGATTTCCATTGAAGTCACATAGGACTACGACTCCAACTTTGCATTTTAACCATGGACAGCCAAGATAAATTTCTCCGAAAGATTAGTGGCTTAACTTCGAAAGAAAACAGTATAAGCTAAAACTGAAATAAGCCTAACGCAACCTTGAATAACGCTGTCGAGGAAAACAAAATCATTTTATAATTAGTTTATCTTCCTTCCTCAGAAAGTAGTAATTTCAAATTTTGTCTATCTAAAAATGTCAGCCTCGTATAGAGATAGTTCGGATCACCACTTGTATCTTCTTCAGTAGACAGAGGAGCTTGCCAAAGGCCCACAGTTGCGAATTGCTTGCTATCACCCAAATAAACCAACGCGCTTTTTGTGGGAGCTACGTTCCTGGTTTACAAACAAAGGAAGCCATGCCCGGATTATTTATGCAAAATTATCCTACCCGAGACACCGACAATCGATCCTTCTCATTTACGACCGCCTGCTTCGTTCAAGCTAGCGTCCTTAGCCTCGATTAAGTTCGCTTTTTGAAGCCGTGCTAAGAGCGGCACGCTACGTTTTGCTAATGGAGGCGTAATCAGAAGCAACGAGTCGGTTAAATGGGGAGAAAAATAATGCTTTTAATTAATCTTCCGCTCGTGTTTCTGGGTTCCTTTTTTGTGTGAGTTTGCGTCTGCGGAAAAAGGGAGGTAAGCAAAGTTATCGAGTTTCTTGCGTAATGTTTCTTTCGTACAATCGACTTTTTTCTGGGTCCATGCCTCGATGGAGATTCTGACACACACGCAAAAAGGCTGAAAAGTTAAATCTGTCTGAAGTTTATAATGAGCCCTTCCAGGTCAAACTTCAACAACACAAAAACCGAGGCCTTGTCTATTCATGCGTGCTCTTTCTACGGCATTCATATTCTTGCTTTGTCTAGTAAAACTTTGTCAAAGGTAGTCGTAGAAGCTGAAAGCAGCCCATCACTTCACACCGTGAAACAGACGCAATATTTTAACGAGGAGATAATCCTCTGCAACGCAGGAGGTTGCAAAGACCGACATCAACAGTTAAATTTACTATGTCACTTAGTACTTGTTTTATATCAGCCCTTAATCTCCATGCGGTTTCAAAAAAAGATGATCGGGAAGGAGCCCGACAACTTGCGTTCGTGCTCTTGTTTCCTGTTTAATTGCGTTGAGGAGATAAACTGAGCGGGTTCGGTTTGGCGTGTGCTTGCATCACAATTTTGAGAGTGCAAAACAAAACAAAACAAAGATAACTGTCATTCTAGCATTTAACGTCATTATTAACTATTGAGCTCGTCTAATTGTACATACCCAAATTAAGATTTACGAGCTTATTTCTACCATATATATTTTCTGGGAGAGCCGCTTTTTAAGTGATGTCGAGAGTTTCCTTACTTCAGAAGGATCTGCAGTGAGTTATAGAGAAACATGATTGTCTCAAACCCATGCATAAAATAATGTATTCGATACTGCAAGAAGGTCACAAATACCTTTTGACTCAAGCTACAATTACCTGCAAAAGTGAACACGTCAGATAAAATAGTGAAAATATAAAGCGCGGTACGTAAGTTTTAACTTGTAACGAGTGCAGTCTCCATTAGTATTGCTAAATGCCAAGTACATATATTTTGTTAAACTTGTTTTAGCTGACAAGCTTCTCCGAGGGGGAAAAAAAGAGAAACACATACAATCGGTCTGAGTTAGCGATCATGTAAAATCACCTTAAATCTGCGTACAATTTACAAAACTGAGCACACCTGCAGTGGCGGTACCAAGAGCACCGATGGCGAATGTCGATGCTTTATGATGGCGGTGGTTCAAAGGAACGCTGTTGACTTCTACGGTGAGACAGAGGCCGTGACGCTCGATGAATCCTCCCTCGCATCCAGCGTTGTTGACATCAAACTGCTGTGGGGAGGAAAGGAAACACCTTTACTATGGCGCAGCACTTTCGTGCTAGTATTTGCGTACTTTTATTCGGGTTATCTCGCATCACCCAAGAGGCATACTTAGAGGAAGGGGATCGCATCACGATGTTGGCTGTTATCGTAAATATTGCATGCTGAGCGGGGTTGGGCGGTATCGCGACACGAATGTCTCGCGATTAAGTATATCCTAGAGACACTTTTGAGTATCTGCTACTCAATATCGAGAAACCTTTCAAAATTACAATTGTATCCCAGCATTGAAATACATTTACCATGCATCAATGATATTGCAATACTCTGCATGGTTTTAGCATCACGTTAGATTTGCTGTAGACAATTAACTGTCGGGTTTCTACATCCAACTGAAAGCCACATTTTTTATCAACCCGCCACATCACCTCCTCTACAAGAGAGAAGTTTAAATAAGAAAAAAAAACAATTCAAGAAAGAAGATGGATAAAAGAAAGGTTACTCGGAAGAATAGCAAAACAAGTTCCTACCACTAAGCCATTTTATTTTTTCTACTTTAGCGTAGCAAACGCTGGAAAGGAAGCGGAAAGGAGGAAACCGCCAAATATGAACGTTAAAGAACTGCAAGAGCTTCTTTTGCTCTTTTGTTCCAATAGCTTTCCTTTAGACTAGGCTGCCTTAGTGCAAACAGGTTCGGCTCTGTCGTTCAATCTCCCCACCTTGGGTGACACAGAAGCACTTAGATGACAGTTTGAGACGCTCCCTCGGAGCGAAGCGTGCTTCGTTTCGGGCAGACGCCGTTCGTCATGCATGGCAGGCACCATTCTGGGCAGTAGCAGTGAGTGTACGACGAGTCTGAGGTAAGGAAAGGTACGTTAAATGGCAGAAATGAAGAAAACAAACGCAAGCCATATCAATTGCATTCGCCAGGAATTTCACCCTCCACACCCTCCACCATTTGGGGGGAAACATGCGTTCATGTATGTATCTGTATCTTTATTCCAAAATACTTTTTTTACCGTTTTTGCAGGACCGTCTCTGGGATATCCCATTACATAAATGAAACAAATGTTTCTTAGTATTTGTATTTTGACGATAAACTACGTGTATTTCACTTTGTGTATTCGGGAATACTTTTTTTGGAATATCTCTGCCCAGCTGTGGTTCTGAGCATGCACATATATACACCAAAAAATCGTTTTGTTTACTACCACAAAAAGAGACAGTATTCTACACTCTTAAACCCGGAAATCCAATATTGGTCAAATTCGTTTAAAAATAGTAAAAAAAATCGAATCATTTAAACACGTTATAACAATATTACAGCGTACCTGATCACATTATCTGTATGCACACGGATGAACCAATAAACCATTATTTAAACGTGTAAGTCTTACATTTCAAGTGTCAATATTTTAAAATGCTGTCTGACCAATATATATAAGAAAAAGATAGAAGCGAACACAGATAGCTTTGTTCAATCTTGTTTTTTTAAGAATACATGTTAGGCAGTAGTTCAAAGTAAAATCGAATTATGTTTAGCAGTATTAAAGTGCTGATTATTATTTATGGGTCGGGGTTCTAAAGACTTAACAGTTAGAAACATTAGGAAGGGACGCCGCAACGCAAATCGTTTTACTGTCCTTAGAATCAGTACAGCTTATTGTACGGAATGATTAAACATAAAAAGCTTGGCTGCACTCAGTTTTCAGCTTCATAAAGTCTCTCATTTATTCTAAATGACGCACAAACGAATGGCTTTCCTCAACCAGAAATTTCTTTCAAATATTTCTGAGTGAAAATTTGCAAAGCGGATGAACGTACAATCTACGGGCGAGCGAGATAAAGCGAATAGGAAGTGATCATCATAAGTACAGTAACATAACTTTCTGACATTTTTTCAATCAGTTTCACAAAGTGAGCAATACTGAAGGAGTCCTGCTTCGCCTGTGACAAAATACGTATTTAGTTCATTTATTCGAAACGCTTTCGGGTTTCGTTTCTGCGTCTCACATTTTTACCAAGTTACGGTCGCCAAAAAATCGTGTCCTGCGTTCGAAGCTAAACTTTAATATTTGCAAACGTGGTTTCGAAATAGTTGCGACGTGGACACGCTAGGTCTTACCGCCACCTCAAATTCAATTTTCGAGACACAAAAACGTTATGTATATCAACTATTTCTTTTATGATGAATTTAATATTACAGTCATAGAACGCATTGCACCTTTGTGTATGAGAAACGCGTATCGCCTTTGCGTCCGTATTTTTTTTTTTTGGCGAGGTCACGTTAGATAACGCTTTCGCAAAAGAGCAAGCTCTATTTGGCACGCTTGCGATAGCATGAACACCTTCAGACGACTCTCGGCGCTTCGGTCCCATGAAATCTTGAATCAGTATCAGACAACGAACGATAAAGCAGTAAGGTACCCGCTTCTCTCACGTCTCATAGTAACTCCATTTGTTTAAGGCTTGTTCATAATTTTCACGATGGTACAATTGTCTAAAACTCACAAAGAAATGTAATAAAACGTCGTTCATGAACTACAGGAGTCGACCGAGCAAATGAAACACTGTTTTTTGTCACACAAAACTAAACTACGTATCGCAAAAAGCTGAACCTCCGTGAGAACGTGACGCTAGCGGTCGTAACAAAATGCAAAGGTTTGAGAACATGGTGGGCATACCATAACTTTAAAAAAAACACAAGAAAAAGACTTGTTTTTTGTTATGAGGTGACGTTCATTTAAGCCTAATATTCATTAAACCAAAAAGTTACATTTGTGTATTTGTGGATGCTAGTAGTCCTTGTAACATTATTTGCAATGAAAAAAGATACATTGGTGGATTCTTAAGGAGTGTGTTAGCATGACCCTCGAAATGCCACACACGTCCCCCCTTCGGGAATGTCACACGTCCCTTAACTTTTCTCTTTTGGCTTCCTCTTTTGCTTCCTATATTTTTTTTTTGCCGCCTTTTTTTTTTCTTTGTTTTGTTACAGAGTTAGTGTTAGCGTCTCCCAAAGGGGGACATGCGTGGCGTTTCCCAAGGGTCATGCTAACAGATTCCTTAAGAATCCACCAATGGTTCCTCCTGTAATTCTTTTCACCCGTTTTTTTGTACTCTGCCTGTCAGAGTACGTCGACGTCTCTGGATACAGTCATCCATATCACTCGCGGAAAGAACAGCATTCATACCACTCGTAGAATGAACCGCATCCCCATCACTCATGGAACGAACCGCATCCATCGCTATAACAAAACACGCACATCGCAGCCCACGCACTGCTACTACGGAAACCCAGAGCGAAGAACATCCGGCGACGGCAGAGCGGCAACTCATCAAGCACGCGTTACACCTCCGCGGCGCCCGGCACCTCGCCCTCTCTGTCTCCACGCCACCTGTTGCCGCGACTTTGACGACAACGCAGGGTCTCATTTTGACGAAAACCCGGTGCTGTCTGTCAGTTTGTCAGCGTCGGGGAGAGAGGGAGAGGTTGACACGTGCTGACGTCAGCGCTTCGGACCAACAAGCGCGTCGCACGCGTCATCCTCACCCTCTCCCCTTCTTCTCCCTCTTTCTCCGGCGCTGACAAACGAAAGACACCGCCGGGTTTTCTTCAAAAATAGTGGTCCAATGATAACGCATTAAAAAAAGAACTCAGTGAGAAAGGCTATGTTGCTTACTTTCTTTCTGAATAGACTTTTTTTTACAAAAATAAATGTTACAGGCGCCCATAATGGCATTGCTTGGTTTGATGAACCACAGCTCATAAAGAAATGTTGTTTTTCTCTCGTATCATTCGATCAAGGTAACGTCATGTTCTCAAAGTTTCGCTTTTTGTCACCACTGCTAGCGACACGTTCTCATGTAGTTTCAACTTTCTGCGATGCGTAGTTGATTTTTGCGGGACGAAGATCGTGTTTCATTTTCTCGATCGACCCCTTTATACCTCGGCGGCGCCTCGCTTGACTGGACTTTTGCGCGCCAAGTGGGACTTGCATCAACGTAGTGAAAACGCCGAAGACGTACTCTCAGATATACTGAAACCGAATTTATCAACACTGATGACGCTGGCAGAGCAGATCGACAGTGGCAATCGAAAAAATGTAGACAGAAGCGGCTCATTCTAATCTCCGAAACTTCCATCTCCCGGCACAAGAAACCGTAGGCTCAAAACTGTGAGCAAAAAGAGGAGCATGACCTATCATCCAAAGTATTCTCAAGACGAAGAGAAGCCGCCCTCTAAACGCCTAGCATTTAACAAATACACCAACAAAAAGAGAAAAAATCATAAGTGCAAACAAATGGAACAATATTACGAAGTAAAAGTAAGTCATTTTCAATGTCGTCTGGAAATGGTAAAAAAAAATGATAGGCTTAGTTGCGAAACGCCTGTTTTAAGTTTCATAAATCATGCAAAAAAAAAATATTCTTTACGAAATTGGGATGTTTTATGCTTTTTTGTGTTCTGAGCGAAGTTCGATCCGTCCGTGTATGCGCACAAAACAGAACTTCTATAATAAAACTCTATAGAAAATACAACCAAAGTCGCACACTATATGACATGCTGTCAAGTTGGGTGCGGGGCTCCAATTTCAAGAAAACTCAATTTAAAGCGAAACCTAAACTGATTGACACACGAGTTACTCTAGAATGCCGCCGATCCGGAACTAAGTCAAAACAAAACAAAAAAACACACACACATACACAAATCAAGCGCCGCAGATCTCGATTTTTCTTCGTCATCCGGGACGCGAACTCGATGGGAGTTTGGCAATTACCCGAGTTGGCAGGCAAGTCACTTGAGAGGCTTGAACTTGGTAGGCATCTTCAAAAAACTACGAAAATAGCTTAGAAGCCGGAAGTAAAGTCAAAGCAACTTCATTAGAACGGCACGAACATCATGGAAAACGACCGCCTGCTCTCCACTCGGTTCGTGAGAAAAGAAAACAGGCAAAAACATAAGGACAAGGGATCAGATAACAAAGCACATCCCCAAACTTCACACAAAAAAAAAGTGCGAGAAAAGTCCTTTAAAATTGGCTCAATCTGTCTATACAATGTTGTGTCAAAGCTGGAAGTAATGAAATAAAGACACACTGCTGCGTTCGTTGTGTAGGGGAGTTCAGCGGAGACCAGAAGTGAGAGTCATGTCGAATTGTGTTCCCATAAACTTTTAGCGCTGCAAGTGTCTACCGTTCATGATCAACCCACGATCGTGTAAGACGAGCCTCCATTTGGGAATCAGTGATTTGTAACAATATTTTCAGTCAAACGCACCTATACACTTAATACTGGAGACTAAGACAGGAGCGATGATTAGTTCACCAACAAAGGCAAATAGTAAGTTCTTTTTATTTTTTTTTTTAGAACAAAGCCACGCATACATATATTGACATATAAACAAAAACGTAGGTCTCATATATCTTTGCAAAAAAGCATCCGGAAAACATACGATATGTCGTAAGATTGATCGCACATGTTTAATTGAAGCGTTCGGCTTCTCCTCACTATAAATTCTTTAGAGGCAGAGCACGCTTTACAGGTCGTTATCCCAGGTCATTGTTTTGCGTGAACAATACGAGACCTGTCTGTTTTTCTGTTACTTTTGCTCTTCTAAAAAACCCCCCAGTCTCAGGGTAAACGACGAAATGGTTGACTTCCACCAGCTAGCCTGTACTATGACTCTTTTTTCGTTAATATGCAGAAGCTTCGTAATAACCTATCAAATCGCTTAAATATATGTATATATATATATATATATATATATATATACTGTAAACGACTAACTTTTCGCGAATTTCGCGAATCGCCTTCAATTCGCGAAAAATACGTCCCGCGAACAATCCGGGCAATATGTAAACGCTAGGGAAGCTACACTCGATTCGCGAAAATTAAACCCGCGAATAATTTGAAATTTTCAGCTTTCGCCCGATTCGCGAAAATTCGAGCCCGCGAAAATTAAGTCGTTTATAGTATATATATATATATATATATATATATATATATATATATATATATATATATATATATATATATATATATATATATCTTTTACAAAATCACAATTTAGCGTGCGATCTTCAGGGCCCAACACGCTCATGTTTGTCACTTCACCAAACTTGCAAAACGCACGCCGTCGCACGAGCGCGGAGAATGACACCGGCCAGAAGTTAGTTTCTGCAAGGGTCTGTAGCCGAGCGTGCTGCTCACAAACAAACGGGACAAGTGGGCGCACTGCAGTTGCGTAGTAGCTGCGCGTTCGTTACATTTATTATTGCACCTACCCAGCACCTTTGAAATAACTGTACTGTTTAAAGTTTGTTCTGCAGTTTGTTTGACAAAAGTAGGCGCCCTTAAAAGGGGTTTTCGTTAGGTTACTTGCAAGTTGTCACAACTGAGATGATCGAATTCGTATACATGAATTTTACGAAGCCTGTTAAATGCAGTCCCTCAGATTAACAAGCCAGACGCCTCTGATTAAGAACAAGGCACACAAAGAGACAATCACTGAGACCACCGGCGAGAGTTGGGCTAAAGGTAAGGCTGAAACAAAATATTTTCGATCACAACATTAAGCTTGCGATTTTACAATTAGCAAAATGTGATCGTAAGTCTTTAAAACAGCTTGGTGCAGTTGGCTGCGAAGGCGGCGGGGATCTTCAATGACCACACTTGCGACGTCGTACTTGGTTCACTTTGCAGAGGAGCTTTTAGGTTTTCCGCGAGGAGGGCGGCTGCCATGAAGCTCGGGTGCAGCCCGTCGGCTACCAGGACTCGAAGAGGCGGCAGCGGTGTTAAGTCTTGGTCTAGGAAAGTCACCTTGCCAGGTTTCCTGCAGTAGACCTTGACCGTGCCGTTGAATTTCCGGGCTTCGGTCTTGAACCAGTGGACGAAGCGGTGGTTCGACTGGTACGGGCGTCGGTTGATGTGCCGAGGCAGCACGAGGGACACAACAAGCCTGTGGAGCTCTGGGCGTGCTTGCAGAGTGTTGTTGACCAGGCGACAGCACCGTCGTAGCGTGTCGTCCGTGCCGTATCGTTCCAGTTCGCTCGTCACTACGTAAAAGGCAAGCGTCGTGACAGAACGTGGGAGGTTGGCGAGCTCCTTCTCGATGTCGAACGTGGATGCACCACGGATGGTGATGAAGATAGGTGCGGCTCTATTGTAGGGGCGAAGCGCTGGTGCGGATAACGGGTCTGCGAGTTCCCGATGACATCTTAGGTTGGCAGATGCTTGGGGTACATCCGCCATAGCTGCTCGACCCACGCATTCGGCCCCCCGCCACCGTGCCCATTTTACACGTTGAAATAACGCCTTATATTATCGTAAAATGAAGGAAACATTTAGAGAGACGCGGAGTAAGATGGGAAGAAAATAAACGACGCCTAACACTACGCTAATCTTTCGTCCCTGTGTTTTGCATAAAAACAGACAAAATCAGCGGTTCATTTAAATATATCATCTTTCACCACCCTGTCTGTACAAAGCTTAACAGCGCAAAAACGAGCCCCTGTCTTTATCATAAAAGTAACTTGACGGCATAAATCCCAAACTCTTTTCACTCAAATATTCCACCGATACTACCTTCTCTCCCGTATATAAAGCTAGACCACCTATACTCAACCGGATGACTAACAAACTTCAAACTGCGATTCCCCAAAAAATAAATAGAACAAACTATTTTTAATTGTACGTTCCTGGCAAGCTAACCAGCTCTCGGATATCTCTACAACTGTTTCCGAGAACACAAAAAAAAAAAATGAAGGACATTTACAAATCTCTGCAATGCGAAGCTAGAGTACAGCACTTGAGGAGGAGGAGGGGAGGTTACAAAGGGAAGGGTATGCTCCTTCTCCTCTGTACCCTTCCCTTTTTCTCTCCTCCTCCTTCTCCCCCTCTCCTCATCTCCTTTCCTCCTCATTTTTCCTCCTCCTCTTTCCCTCCTCCTCCTCCTCCTTTCCTCCTCTTTTTCTTTCCTCCTCCTCGTTCCCTCCTCCTCCTCCTCCTTTCCTCTGCCTCTCATCCTCCCGTCAAATTTTCCCGCAAAATTTTTTTTTCTACATTTAGCGAAAATATTTTTACTAAATTAACCGGGTTTAATTTCCCCGCTAATTTTAGCGGGGAAGTTGACGACACAGGACCTTAACACCGATTCAGTTTCCCCGCTAAATATATCCGGAAAAATGACGTCACACGACTTCGTGTCACGTCACCCATGAACAAATTCAGTTTCTCCGCTTGATTTAGCGGAAACGTTGACGTCACATGACCTCAACACCAATTCAATTTCCCGCCACATCTAGCGGGGCGGTTACGCCGACGGCGACGGCGACGCCGCTCAACACGGAAACGGGTGCCTAAGAGCTGCGCTCTAAAACGAAAACAAAAAACATGAAATATAAATCGTCCCCAAAACCCAGTCTTAAAGCAGCTCATGTTGTTGTAGGACACCCTTCCGACTACGCAGAGCGACGGGGACAGATTGTCTGACCCGAAGAACAAAAAACAAAGTCAAAAGGTAAGTGTTTTTCAAGTGTCAACACCACCTAACATTGTTACCATATGCGCATATATACTTTTCCGAGCTTCCGTTCCTCCAGAACTATACTTCAAACGAACACTCCCTACTGCGTACGGGAGTAAAACGAACAACTTCGCAGTGAGGGGAGCATAAGAGCGGCGACGTGAAACAGGAGACACGCGCGGAAAACAAACGACCGCGTTGGGCACAGATTTACGATCCGCAGGAACGCGACGGTGTCTGCTTAGCACGTGAAACGAAAACGAGGGTGGGAGAGATATATGACATCCAGTGCCATCGGCACCTGGCGTACGGGTAGCAGGCTCGTCATGCCGCGCGTAACAGCTTACCTGAGTAGGGCCACGCAGCTACCTCGAGGTACAGCTAGAGAGATTTGTGCATCAGGTGAGACGACAACGGCTGAAGGAGCATGACTAAAGGCCCGTTCACACTCTTGCGACCGAGTAAGACCGAGAGAGACCAGACCGGTTTTTAAGCCTCTTGCGACTTCTTGGGACCGGATGCGCTGCAGCGGAGCTGGTCCTAAGAAGTCGCAAGAGGCTTAAAAACCGATCTGGTCTTTCTCGGTCTTACTCGGTCGCAAGAGTGTGAACGGGCCTTAAAGCACGAAGAAGTAAAGAGGTATTAATATGGTAGAAAAGGTTTGTTGACGCAGTACTGTTTCATTGTTTAGCACATTCCGTAGATTTTCATGCTGTCAATCGGAGATGACTTGATAAAGCCACTAAGTTAGTTTTCGCGCTCATAATTATAAACGTTGTATAAATTCAAAGTTTAAAGCCCTAGACAACTGTATACAGACAATTATAATGCAATTCAATGCAAAGGCATTGAATTGCATCATTCTAGAAAAGAATGATGAAAACAATTTCTGGAGAAGGAGAATAAGAGGGACAAAAGAAAAACACAAATCTCCAAACACAGCTAGGTGACTGGTGCGCGACAGAAACAATCCGCCTGGTCCGGATATCGAACCCAGGACCTCTCCATTTCCATTGGAGCGCTCTACTAACTGAACTAACCAGGGGTTAGAAGTCAGTAGAGCAAACGGGTTTTATCAAATGGAGAGGTGCCGGGTTCGACACCCGGACCAGGCGGATTTTTTCGGTCACGCACCAATCACCTAGCTGTGTTTGGAGATTTGTGTTTGTCCTTTGTACCTCTTGTTCTCCTTCTCCAGAGATTATTTTCATCAGTGTACAGTATACGTATCCGTATTAGTATACGGAAAAGAAACGTTCAGTCAAACGACTTGAGATAGAAGTCAATGTTTATACACACACATATACACAAAAGGTAGTGATGGCCCGAATCTGCGGAACTTCAGATTCGGCAAAGTTCAGCAAATGCCAAACTTCTGAAGGAAAATTCGGCAACGATTCGGCGGAAATTCGGAAAATGTCTGCGCACGCGTGAGAACGCGACGGGCCATTCATTGCAAATGGACGCCGTGCAGTCGTGCGGTTACCAACGTACAGTGTAGTACCATCGTTCCATCGGTTACCATCGTACAACCAGCGGTTCCGCCGAGGTGTGGAGTAGGCAACGCGGTAACTGTGCGTTTGAGAGCGAGTGGGGTTGTCTTCAATATTCTTTGCCTAAAGAACAGAACATCGATCAATAATTTACGCTGTCCACTGCGCAAGTGCCAAATGATGCGGTACATTCTGGATAACGTGATTTTCATTTCACCTTTCCAGTGATGCAACGAGGTGGTTGAAACATTGACTGACAATTACTTTAAAGCCCTTCTCGCAATTATAACAATCCTGTTTTTGGCTCACAAGTAGTGTGTGTGTCAAAACAAAATAATATTGTTTTTCAATTAGCGTTATTTCGCGGTTTTCATTGTCTGCATAAAACTAAACGCAGAACTATCATGCTCGACGTTGCACATCCGACATTCCTCACTCTTCCTATCTTCCTAAACGAACGTGTGTGTCCTAACACCAGAAACCGGCATTGTAAAGGTTAAAAACGAGACGTTGTGAATATGGGACGCACACTTTTATGCAAAGCTGACCTCAAGTGACTCAAATCGAAAAACATGGATATTTACAATAATATTGTTATTTGTTCTGGTGAAGGCTCGGCAACCGTTGCATTCGTTTTCGCGCACGAAATGGTGACTGCCAGAGAAAGCAAGAACGCAGTGTTATTGCCTTCATTTTAACAATGTACAGACACTTGCAGGCTTGCGCTGATGATGCCTCAAAACCGAAAAACCCCTAGCGTGATTCGTGACTGCGCTCGATACTACCCAACATCGTGGTCACGCCACTTCTGCAAGCAGTCACTAAAATTGCCAGTAAACACACAAACACGACACCAATACAATTATCACGTACGATATCACCTTATTTATTAATAGCGGTGTCAATATGCATTACATGTTGCATTTAAGTTAAAAACAAAAATAACATAAACACGTTTTTTTCGCCAGAAAAAACTAAATAACAACGTTAAGTCTGGCAACAATGTATTATTTTGAATCTTTAGAAAGGTTTGGAAAAAGTTCGGCTTTGCCGAATCCCAAGATTCGGCGCTTAATTTTCGATACGGCAGAAGTTCGGCCCATCCTTAACAAAAGGTGCCCATTTGCTTCTTGCTGTGCCTCTCTGTGCTTTTTGTTTCCTTGTTTCTCGGTTGCACTGGAATTTTATTTTTTACTGCGATTTTGTATTTCGGTATGTAGAGCTCAGACTTTAATGTGCCTCCGATGGAACCTTTTCATTGAAACATTTTCTTTTCGTGTTATCCCCAATACACGCGGCGCTTGTTTTAATTTCAAGCGGGTTTTTTTTTTTTTTTCTTTTGAAGGATAGATATCTACTTGGATGCCATCTTCAGGACGTACGTATTTATCAGGATCAGCGAGCATGATGGATAACCGATAAGGTAAGTTGGCGAATTAACTACAATGTATTAAATCATTTTTGAAGCATGAAATGATTTTTAACACTACTCGTCAATCCCTAAATTTTGTTCGTCCGTCCGCCCGTCCGTCCCTGGATTTCCCGCTAAATTTAGCGTGTAAATTGACATCACGAGACCTATACACGAATTCAGTTTCTCAGCTAAATTTATCAGGAAAATTGACGTCATGTTACGTGACGTCACGGGACATACAGACCAATTCAGTCTCCCCCGCTAAATGTGGCGAGAAGGTAGCGTCACGTGATGTCACCTGACGTCACCTGACCTATTACACCTTTGAGGAAAATTGACGGGACGTGACCTACACGTCAACTCAGTTTCCCCGCTAAAATTAACCGAAATAAATTCACTTGTTTTGGTGAAAACAACAGTTCAGTTTCCCCGCTAAATTTATCGCTAAATTGATGTCACGTGACCTATACACCAATTCAGTTATCCGCTCAATTTAGCGGGAAAATTCAGTTCTGGGGACCCAGACACCAATACAGTTTCCGCTAAACTTCGTAGGGAAAACCGACCCTACGTCACGTGACCTGACCTCACGTGACATATTCAACTATTTAGTTTACCCGCTAAATCTAGCGGGAAAATATGCGTTATGGGACCCACCAAATCACTCACCGATTCCCCAAAATGCATTTCATGCAATTCAGGACTTTGTGGGCAAAAGTCGCTGCCAATTCATTTTCCTTATTGTCACTGGGGTCATGATGCAAATGATGCATTAAAACCAATTATTATTATTATCAACTTATCCAATTAAACAATACTGAAAAGAGCCAGCGGATTTTAGAAATATTCTTCCATACGTTTTTTTTTTTCTTATTTATCTCGCCTCAATTTGAAATCGGACTCCGCAAGGTCGCCCGAAATAATACCTTCAATGATCCTTAGAAGAGTGACATTCTCGATTTGGTCAGTTCGTCATTATTTCGGCAGTGTGTCGTAGGCGTCCCGTCCCACCAAGGACAGGCTGCAGAATTAATGATGATGTATTCGAATCCACTGCAAATCTTCTTGGCATGATTTTGGGGGAGGAATTTCTACGCTTGTTCTGCGTCCAGTTTCAGAATCAGAAGACCAAATGCAAAAACCTATAGATTAATATTTGATGAGCTTTGCATTTCTTAGATTGTGTATATTTATTATTTAGACCCTAATGAGGTTTGCTTTTAAAGTTGAATTTTAACATAAACTAAACAACCATTAATAAAAAATTAATTTGTTTAGCTAATCATTTTATTGACCGTTAAGCTAGACCTAAAGTAAAACCTAAAGCTAAACCCATGTAATGTTCGCCGAGTTGCTAAAACGCACAGTGAAAATGACATTCAGGTTACTGTCATGTTCCCTTTTTTTCAATTCTGTTCTAATTGAAGACAACCAAAATGTATACTGAATACCTTAAATATTTCCGACATCAACGATTCACCTGTACCCTGCAACGCCGTTATTCAAGTGCGGTGCTGAAAATATTGCCGCGAGCGTGGCCGAGAGCAAGCGGTTCTCCGTACTTATGGAACATTAGTGTTTACTTTTACCTCGAGTGTAATAGCTACTGAGGCCAACATGACTTTGCGAGTCAGTTTCCCGAGTGTTCGACGATCGAAAATTCTTGATCGAATGTTCGAAATACCGAGGGTAATAGATAAAGAGCCCAGCGCGACCTCGCCGACTCGCTCTCACACCCTCGCGTTAGCCAGCTGTTACACCGACGCCTCCACGCTCCCCGCTGCCACCTTCAACGCTCGCTGCTGCTTTCTTTGTGTGCTTTCTTTTGTTTCTGGCACAAGTTCGCCGACTTAACCTTTATTTTCCGTTTTACGCTCGTCGATTCGTTTCCAAGCGTGACAATATCACTAACCTAGGCTTTAAGAAAATACCTTTTGCGATAGAAAGTGCATTCCGGTGCACATCGTGAAGATCGACGTGCGCGATAGCCTGCAGTTCCAATTTATCTTGCCTGGCGCAACAACAAAAGGAACCTATTGCCAACTCCACCGACTTCCTCCTTGGTAATCGATGGCATGCGCGAGTGAACGGCAAACATCCTATCTGAAATTCAAGTCAAGTGAACTGACGTATGTAACGCCGTCCACTTACTCAACTTCCCAACCAATTAAAGTGCATACGTTTGTGTAGTTGACGTATGTAAACTCCGCATATCAACAACTACCTGTACAACGCTTTGTTTAGAAAGCCATGCTTAAGTATAGCTATGATCAGAGCTTATTAACCCTCGTAATAGACTCGCTGCAAAAATTGGTTCGACGATCAATGGGATTCATCCTAACGCATTTATATCGGATTTAATCAATGAACGCGTTACCTCGGCTTTCTTCCGTCGTCGCTCTTCGATACGGTCAGCCATACCACATCCATCACCGGAGCGTCAACTAAGCTGGGCCGCACGCCAAAGTGGAGCGACGCTCGTATTGGGCCGAAGTGCTGACGTCATCACACGTCACCCTCTCCCCGCCGCCGTGGTGAGACATTGAATCTGTAAACACGATACCTCCACATGAGGTATCGGTGGCCGAATTCTTCTTCCGGCTGCCGACTCGAGCGGATGCAGAATCATGAGCTCGGCAGGAGCGTTATCAACGACTGCTGATAGCCACGGTTCTACGGTGGATTCCCACAACGAGGGTTACCGAGTTAATCTGCCCCAGTTGCCAATGGGCATCAACATCCTCAACTCTGTTTTTCTACACTGTGACATCTCTGGACGACCGTACCGGGACTGCCTGGAAGCCGCCGGACTTCTCAGATACGTTGCCGCATGTGGTTCAAACCAAATGAACAACGTCTGGATGGTTACCCTGCATTCTCTCGCTGCCTAGCTCAGGCTGGTGAGTGCAAAAGAACTTGTTGTGAAAGGCAAGCGCTGCCTCGCGATAGACTCGAACAAAAAAGTGGTTCGACTAAAACTCGATTGAGTCCCGTACCATGTGGCTGACGACAACGTGAGGACTCCTCTTGAACCCTACGGGAGAGTCGAGGAAGTCTCAAGAGAGACCTGGCATGTAAACAAATTTGAAGGCTTACAATCTACAACGAGGATAGTGATGCTAAGACTTAAAGAAGGAACAACGACGGAGCACCTCCCTCACCAACTTCGTATGGCCGGAGGTACTGTTGTCGTAGTCACCCCTGGTCGGGCTCCTCTGTGCCTGCGCTGCCGCAGGACAGAGCGCATTCGAAAGGAGTGCCGTGTCTCGCGTTGCGATAGTTGTCGACGCTTTGGCTAAGTAAATGGCCGACTGCATAAGGTCCTGCGCGGCCTCAGCCAGTGCACGAGTAGACCACGTAGTCACGGAGCTCACGATGGATCAGGACGAGACCGAGGAAGCATTGCCAGAAAGCCAAGAAGGTAGACGTCCACCTGCGTCCCTCGAGCAGCCACCGTCAACGCCATCAACGTCGCGGACGGTGCCTGGTGGCCTTGCACGTATGGCGATCAAGGCGACAAGCCATCGAACAGCGGTTACCAACGGGCAAGAAGCAAGGCCGGGAACCAACGTGAAGGTACCCCTGATGTAAAGCTGGAAGACGGCAAGAAGAACACCGAGGAGATGAAGTGTTCTGACAGGTCCAACAAGCGAACCCTGCCTGCGACGCAGGGTGCGAGTGGCGTGGGAAAGCGTCCTGAAACGAAAGGCGGAGCGGAGCTCACGGTGACCCCCAAGAGACTCTGACCCATCTCAAAATCCCACAGCGTGCCGACTGACCCACCGCGAAAAGGCTCTCAGTGATGAGCTGACAGGACAAACCACTAGAAATGTTCTAAGAAAATACAAAGGCAAGTGATTACGACGAAAGTTGAGAGCTTGTCCGCAACACGACTGCACGGAAAATCTGTTATATAAACAATTTCTACCTTCTGCATTTTTTGTTCACGGTAAAAATTCGCTACGTTTTGCATCCTTAAGTGTTTGAGGTCTGAATGCAAGGATAAAACGGTATCAGTTACAAAAACTACTTTCTGACGAAAGACTATATTTTTTAGCAGTGCAAGAGACTAAAATATCCGAAGACAAGGATATAGCCGCTGCTTTGCGACCTTTTCTTGTTGAGTGCGAAGTCTGCGTAAGTCTGCAGGCTGTTTTTTCTATTCCTGAAGGAAAATGTCGGCAGCAAACGTTTGCGGGGCACCGGAGCGCGTGCCGAAATCCATTGCCGCGTCGTCTAACGGTGCGCCGCCGCATTAAATAACAACGCTTTGCGCATGCGCGCCCTTCGTACTCGAAATCGTTTCTTTTTCGTTAGATACCGTCCGACGCAGTCCCAATAACCGGCGCCAGGGGCGAAAGTTGCCGTTTCGCCAGTTGCCATGCCGCGCGTCTGCTCCAGACCTCGCGCGCTCCCCTTCGCAGAGCGGGTCACTCTTCTGTTAACGTCTCACGACAGGCTCGGTTGTGGTATGCGCAATAAATGACTTTTAATTTTAAGGCAGAATTGTATTCTTACTGAAGGTAACCGATTTCGCAAGTGACCGCAGTGAAACATCCTGTGCCACGGCCATCTTCGAAACATCTGCGCCGCAAGCTCCAACAATCTAAAAAAAAAATATGGTGCAAAATAAGGACGGAGTCTTATTTTGCACCCTTTTTTTGATACTCATTATTTCCTAAGGTTAGTTGTTGGTAAATGATGTAGTATCGAGCCTCCGAGGTATACGAACAAAGTAATTAAGAAGGAACACATGACAAAAAAAAACGACGCATAAAAATATATTGCGACCCCCCTTATCGCATAGCCGAAAGAAAACCAAGAAAGAAAACTCATATGGTTCTACCAAACATGTCGGAATTCCTGCGGAACAATGTTAACAACCACTGAAATTGCCGTCGACGGAAATCACATGGGCCAAACGTCGTGGCATCGATTTGTACAACCCAGCCGCCGTCTCAGGATGTCCACGGAGCATTTCCCACTAGGGATGCCGCGAACTTTTTTTCGAACCGAAGGTTCGATGATCGAATCAAGCGGTCGAAAGGTTCGAAAGATTTGGAATTTTCAAACTTTCCATATCGAGAAATTTGACGGAAGTCGAATTTTCGAACTTGTCAAACTAAGAAGTTCGATGCTTTTCGAAATTTCGAACTTATTACGCTGCAAAATTTGATGCTTGTCGAACTTTCGAACTTGATAGCCTCAAAAATGCGATGATTTTCGAACTTTCGAACTTCTTGCACTAAAAATTCAAAGATTTTCAAACTTTCGAACTTCCTACGCTAAGAAATTGGATAATTTTCCAACTTAATAATCTAAAGAATTAGAAAATTGTCGAAGTTTCGATTCCTGAAAAGTCAAAAGTTCGACGAACTTCGAACTTTTAGGGTAAAAGTTCGAAGTTCGTCGAACTTCGGAAGACCGGCGGGCGGTTTCCTTTGAATTCGAGCAGTGATGTACATTCGTAATTTTTTTTTTTCTAATTTTTACATGCGGTGCCGCGTTCCTTGCGAAAGACAATTCCGTTTATTTCAATCATCTGGCGTGCTTGGTTTTAAAGAAATAGATTCCCGAAGGAGGGAGGAAGGACGACGGGTTTTTGACAATTGTCGTTTGTGCCATATTTGAAGCGCGCTATAGCCGAAGCTATTTATGGTAGAGATGTTACACTTTTTAAGAATGATCTATGTATAGCCTAGGTAAGTGTCGTCTTAATGTATGATTATTGTTATTCAAGACGAGTTTCGAAGAAATATCGAAACATGCATCTACGGGCAATTATGCCCTAAACTTGGTCATTTTTTTCGTCTAAATTGTTTGACGTATCTCATTTAAATTAGCACCACAGACAAGTACATACTATTACCATCTGCAGAATACAAAATAATTTATTTTTTTTTTTTCACGTTGAGGAATAAATTAACTCATGGGGGAAGATTTCTAAAATTGTTCAAGTTCAGCACGTCAAAAGAAAGAAAAAAAACATTTTTAATTTTTTTCTTTTTTCACGTTCCTGGGACGTGTTTCTTTTAGCCTGTACTTATTTTGGTAGGAGAAACTTGTTTTGTAGTTCTGGGCCTCTGAATATGCAAGAATACAACACTTCCGGCGGGTTCTTGATAGTTTTTTTTTTTCCTCCAGCTTTTTATTTTTGCATTTATTGTTATGTTTATTTATTTATTTATTTTTTTTTATTAATGGCACAGTTATTTAGGTCGAAAAGACATAGCTTTGAACTCCCGAACCACCGAGCATGTGACGAGTAGTGCCTTCTGACAACGAGTTTCTAACAATGACCATCTACGCGATATTGTATGCAGTGAAGAGCGACAGTAGCTATACATAGGCATAAATAATTTCAGATTAAAATAAGCTCGACCATGCCCTCTTTCCCCGTATTGTTTTATTTAACAGTCCGAAATATTTGGGGGGTGGGGGGAGGGAAGACTGGAGCCCCCCCCCCCCCCCCACCCCCCGTTTTTTCTCTTCCGCCGCCACTGGTATGGTAGAACGCCCCTCGACCTCAAGTTGTGTCAGCTGCTGTGCTTTTTGCTCGGCGTTTCTTCCGTCCTGGAAAATAAAACTCCAAAGCAATTACAAACTAAAAAATTGTCAAGGTGCAGACGAGCTGGTGTATGTTGATCATGATGCAAAATCCCGAGACTGGAAATGAGTTTTGAAAGAAAAAGTGTAAGAGAAAGAAACAAGGGGAGAGGACAACGTCTCAAACTCAGCTGAGTTCAGTTTGAGACGTTGTCCTGAGCTGGGTTTTCAGCTGAGTTGAGTTTGAGACGTTGTCCTGAGCTGAGTTTGAGACGTTGTCATGTCCCCTTTTTTCTGTCTTACACTTTTCTTTCAAATTTCATTCCCAGAGCTGAGTTTGAGGCGTTGTCACCTTTTTTCTGTCTTCTTACACTTTTTCTTTCAAATGTCATTCTAAGTCTAAGGATTTTGCATCATCTACAAACTAAACTTACTATATGCCCGCGTCACTCGGGCGGCGTTCGATCGGTTTACTACCAGCGTGCAAGGGGGTAGGGAGGCAGTTTGCCAGCTCGCTTCAAGGTTTTTCTGAGCCTTAACCACATGCCTGAACCTGGCCGTTTCGAACCGGATGAGTATCGTTTAACAGTGCGTTTGTGTGATCACTACTTCCTGATGCACGTTATTTATCCCCCCGGGCTAGCGGTCAGAATTACTGATCTATGGTCACACGTCACTCTGCACTGGCAAATATTCCAGCACATCCGGGACACTCGTCGTCTCATTTAATTGCCAGACCAACTTCGCGCAGTCTAAATATCACACCCGAACTTTTTTAAATCTAATTTCGTGAAAACCAGTGAGGCGTGAAAACGTTATTTGAAGCTGAAACTGTGGCGGGACATGAAAACCGGACTTCGAACTTTGCGCACTTGGACTTGAAAGAAATTCGAAACCTTCGAAGTTTTTTTTTTTTCGAATTTAGCCCTAAAAAGAATCGAAACCTTCGAACGTTTCGAACTTTATGTAGAAAGAAATCGAAATATTCGAATTTATCAAATTTTATGTCTATAGAAATTCGAATTTTTCGAATTTCAGATCTAAAGAAATTCGAAACATTTGAATTTTTCGAATTCCAAGTTAGGAAAGCTCGAAATCTTCGAATTTTTCGAACCGCAAGTAAATTATATTCAAAATAATCGAACCCGAACTTTTAGAAACCGTGAAAGCTTCGAACGTTTAGAATTCGAAACTCCAAAATTTTTTCAAGTTGCGAAGTTTTCGAATTCGAACCTCCGTACGGTCGAAAATATCGAACCTTTCGAATTCGAACATCGGTTCGAAAATATCGAAACCTTTCGAATTCGAACCTAGGGTGGTTCGCGGCATCCCTATTTCCCACACTTGACTTATTAATCCCCATAATGCGTCTGCCGTGAGGCTGCCGAGATTTCGTGATGCAAGGCATTTTTAGAGCGCAGCTCTTATGGTACGTTTACACCTGAGAAGAAACCCGCTCCCGCGGGAGCGGATCCGCTCCCGGCGGCGGCGGCGACGGGCGGGTTGCGTTTACATCTATTTCCTTCGAGCGGCGGCGGCTGCGCCGGCTGCGGCAGCTGTTCTTGTAACATCCCGTCAAGTATGACGAGAAGGAGCGAGAGTGCCCACCTCGACTGTCTCTCCCGGGCGTTGCTGCTCCCGGAAGAACGCCTACTCATGACGTAGGCAGCGTCGCGCTGCGCAAGAATGTCACTTCCGGTCAGCGAAACGCCTCGTTCGGCGGCAGAAATAGGTCGCGGACCAATACGGCTCGCCGCTGCGTTTTCCGCCCAGCGTTTCGCCCCAGCGGCAGAAGCTGGGCGGATTCGCTGGCGGATCCGCAAGTGTAAACGTACCATTAGGCGCCAGTTTCCGGCTTGAGCGGCGTCGGCGTAACCGCCCGTTGCATTATGGGACGTTTCCCACGGTGACGTCACACGTGACGTCACGAGGGTCACTCGTGACGTAACCGCGTGTGGCACCATGGGTAAATTTCGCCGCTAAATCTAGCAGAAAATTTCCCCGCTAAATTTAGCGGAGAAAATTTCCACCTAACTTTAGCGGAAAAATTACCTGCTAAATTTAGCGGGAAAATTTTCCAGCTAAATTTAGCTAACAAATTCCCGCTAAATATATCGGAAAAATGTTCCCGCTAAATTTAGCGGGACATTTAGCGAACATTTCCCGCTAAATGGGAGAGAAGCAGGAGAGGAGGGTACGTACGGGAGGAGGGGCATACGCTCCATTCCGTTCCTTCCCCTTCTCTTAGTCAAAAGCTGCGCTCTAATTCGGCGATACAGGGGATTGTAAACGTCTTTCATTTTTCATCAGACCCCATATATTTTCCAATGGGTGGCCACTGCAGCTGCCTCGCGCCACGAGCGTTGCGTCCACCCTGCGCGCCGTGTGTGTGGAGCTGCGGTCGTGTTGCAACACGTAGGCGCCATCCGAAAATGGCCCGTCCAGGACGTAGGGCATCAGAGTCTGCTCGATCACGCCGCAGTAGGCAGAGACGTTGAAGTGCCCATCGATCCGGTGCCCCAAACGGAGACAGCACACCGGCCACTCGATACCAGACTTTGAGTGTACTCAGGCAGGTATCTATATAAAAAGGAGTTGCGAAAGCGACAAAAATATATGTAACTTGTGGCGTGTTGGGGTTTCCTTTTACGACAAACAACTGCGCTTATTTATAAGCGTAACGTAGAGCTGTGCGAGAAATTTGTGAGCAATAGACCGCGAACGTAACATCTCACCTAAAAAAAAAAAAAAAGCGCTGTAATGATACGCGTAAAATCCAAACAGGAACCGCGCTTATATGAGCATAGATAGACGTTGCTAGGATAAAAAATGCAGTTAGTTTGGGTAGCTCATAAAGCCGGCGGACTACACTTTTAAGCATTTATATCAGTTAACAAAGTGATTACTCATCCCTACCTGGCATTAAAGGGCAACCAAAAACGCCGCTGTTGGTCCCACCGGGTGCAGAATGTGGACTCATCCGTAAAGGTGATTTGACAAAAATCGTCCACAGTCCGCTGTTCTAGCGCTCGAGGAAATTCGGGCCTCTTCCGGCGCTGCCTCTCGGTGAGATGCGGCTTTTGTGGTGCCACGCAGTTACTAAGCCACGCTTCCTTGAAAGAAAAAAAATATTGGTGTGTGTGTGTGTGTATGTTTAAACAGCCTAGCACTTGGTCTGCCTCAGCGGGCGACAAGTCTCCAAGCTGTAGATGAGAAATTTAGCCAGTGCAGAATAACCGGTAGCGTGGGGTCATTAACGTGCATCACGCAGTAGTGATACACGACCGCACGCCGGTATGATACTCATCCAGATCGAAACGGGCAGAAATGAGGATTGAGCCAAGGATCCTGGGTTCCGCAGGGCGAGCTTTCGCTCCACGTGCTCTGAGCTGGTGTGCGCTAGAAACATCAATACCATCAGCACTCCGTGTTCCCAGGTCCGCTTGCTTGAGACCAGGCCGTATCGTGTAACAAGAAAGACTAAGATCCAGCTTGTCCCAAATTTCTCGTGCGCTCATGAATAGGTCTGCTACTGCCGCGGCAACAATTAGCCGGTCTTCTTCTTCTTCTTCAGTTCTTCTTGGCCGGCCAGAACGATGAGCGTCAACAATAGACCGATCTCACCAAGCGTTTGGCGCATGCGCGAGGCAGCCATAACTTTAGTTCACAGCAGGCAATCGGCCGTGCACGAGCCTGTTCGTGCCCTGCACGCGCAGAGCTCCAGCGAGCGTGTCGCACGCGCAGAAAGACTAAAGTTCCCTCGATGCATTGCGGCAGCGGTGGCGTAGTCAAACTCTCTGGTGAGATCGGTCTATTCTGCCCTCTTCGTCCCGAAATGCAAGAATAATTCGACTGACGGCTGTTTTTGATCTCGCTATACGGCGACACATTTCACGCTGCGGCACTCCTTCAGTGAAAAGCCTAGCGACTAATCTTATTTCACACATCGAAACTCTAGTCGGAATTTCGCAGAAAAAAGAGCACTACCAAGATGTGTGGGTTAATATACGTTTTATTGCGCATCACGGACCAATCGACAGCATTAGATCATTGCTGGCGATCATCGAAAAAAGGGGCCTATTCATTGCAAACGGCAGAAAACGGCCCTGAACGCATGGGTAGCCGAACCTGACGCGAAAGGTTATCTGGAAAGTGACCCGCTCGGCAAAGGGGAATGCGCGAGCTCCGTGAAGCGTCAACTTACGCCCCTGGCGCCGGTTCTGGTTATCGGGAGTGCGTCGGACGGAAACGAGCGAAAAAGACACGATGGCAAGCACGAAGGGCGTACATGCGCAGAGCGTCCATGGCTCTTTAACGCTGCGGCGCACCGTTAGACAGCGCGGCGATGCATTTCGGCACGCGCTCAGGTGCCCCAATAACTTTTACTGCCGACTGTACCACTTTTAAATGTCATCGTACAAACAAAGAGTCAGGGTCGTTTAGTAATCTGCGACTTCGTCTTATACGATAAGCAATGGAGGATAGCTTGCGACTACGCCCCTAACAACCTCGAGGAAAGAGAGGCGTTTACTGGCGGCTTCAAAAGTTACCTCGAATTCGATAAAGTAGTCGTTCTTTTTTGGGGTGATTTTAACCGCGTGTGCAACAAGGTTGATAGGTTCTCGTTGTCCGTGATGAGCGATAAGAGTGCAGCGGCACAGGCAGAAATAGTCGAGCGCAGCGGGTTAGTACATGCGTGTGACTTGCAGACTGCGACAGCTTATAATGAGATATACTTATTTTCAAACAGCATTACGGGCGCTCTTAGATATAATTTTTTTTTTCACGTGATTTAACGCGGCACCTGCATGGATATCAAATCAAGCCTGTCTTTATCACCGGTAATTGTTTGGTAGCTGTTTCGTTGGAGGAAAAGAAACAAAATAGGTCCAAAGTCAACTGGTATCTCTGGGAAGTAAATACCCAACTATTAAAAGATAAAAAGTTTAGTACTAAAGTATCTGCAAGTTTAAAAATATTCTTGAGTGAAGGGGGATGTATCGCGGAAAAACAGAAGCGTTTTAGAGAAAACATAAAGCAGATGGCAATAGAAAGATCGAGCAACATTGGGTTCATTGCGCGGGCCCGTGAAAGACAACTGCAAAACCAGCTACAAATTCTTTGCAGCGCTGAATGCGAAGACGCAGTTCTAAGTCAGTTGAAAGGATATAAAATACATAACATCCGAACTAGAAAAGTTTTATTATGAATTATACTAAGGCGCGATAGTTCCCTCCCGGTCTGAAAAATATTTAGCAGGTGAACAACCCACCAAGCACAATTTGGCTGATGAGCAAAGATACGCCATGGCAAAGGCAATCCCCGAAATATATTATATTGAAACATTAAGCAGCGACCATAAAGTAATTTCGAGTGCATTTGGTGAATATTTTGAAAATTTCTTCGGAGAACGGCCTACACCACCACACAACTCGCAACCTGAAGCACTGTTGTCCCGCTTCCCTAAACTAGAGAATGAAACAAAGGACTTGCTAGAAGGAGAACTCACCCTCGGAGAGGTAGCGCATGCATTTAAGTCACTAGCGCAAAATAAAACTTCAGACCCGTCGGGTTAACTTCTGAATTCTATCAGATAGTTTCAAACCAGATTTGCCCGGCATTGCTAGATGTTTTTCGTAGGAAATATGAGCAAACCCACCTACCCAGCTTATTTAGGCCAACGCACACAAGTTTTATCCTAAAATATGAGGATGAATGTATAAGACACCGAGTGAAAAGTTACCGACCGAGAACGCTATGTACTATTGACAGCAAAGTATTTTCCAAATTTTTAACGTGACGGCTCCAAACTGTCATAAGTGAACTCATCGGAGAACACCAAACATGTGAATCAAAACGGCCGGTCCATACAGACTAATGTCCACGCAGCGCAAAGTATTTTAGAAAGTTGCTCAGATATAGATAGGCAGGTTGCCATGATTCAGATTAACCTTGAAAAGGCGTTCCATCGAGTGCGGCATGATGTTATATTAAAAATGCTATCTTATGTTACTGAAGGCACTGTAATCCTGACGGGTGTTGAAATGGCATACAAAGAGTGCGCAACCCATAAAATTGTCAATCATGCTGTAACCAAAGGTATTCCTGTTCTATCTTCAGTGAGACAAGGCTGTCCGCTTTCACCTTTGTTGTTCGCGTTGTACATAGAACCTTATAGTTCACGAGTACAGGCTGCCCAAGGTAACCGTGGCTTTGTGATAGAATCAGTGGAAACCCAGGTTTTGGCGTACGCTGATGACGTAGCGATTTTTGTGCGGAGAAAGAGAGCGTAAGCGAGGCGGTGGCTGTCGCGAAAGAATTTTGTAAAGTTACCGGGGTCGATGTCAATTTGGGGAAAAGTTTAGGTTTATGGTACGGTGACAGGGCGACGAAACCTGATCCTTATCAAAATATGAGCTGGAGTAGCACACTGTGCAAATACCTTGGGGCGCCTTTTTGGCATTTTTTTAATAGTTCAGAGTACTGGTCAGATATGGCAATAGACCTAGACAGGAAGGCTGCAAACTGGGCTAACCGAGATATTTCGGTATTCGCGCGAGCAACGATATGGAACATATTTGTGTTGCAAAGATACGGTATGTTTTACAAGTATTACACTATGCGCGCACTAACGTACAAATCTTCCACAGGGTATTTGCTATATTTCTCCGGAAGTCGAAGTGGAACAAAATGAGAGAGACAACCTGTTCCGCGCAGTGACAGATGGTGGTGTCGGTTTCTCGCATCTCTTCGTTCGGCAACTCGTGTCTAGATTCATATTTATACGAGATCAGACACACCCGTTTATACGAATAATAATTCAAACTAAGCTTGCAAACTCTCTGCCGACTATCTCTCAGTAACGAGCAAACCCAATGTACGCGTTTGTTTGGGTTTTTTAATGAGGTTCAAGATGCAACGTTGTTTTAAATGCAAGATTATTTCTGAAATACCTTAGTACTGACAGTAAAAAGAAACTGTCAGATATCTTGTCGAGCTTCTGTCCCCCCCTGTAACGCTCGCTGTATAGTGAGTGCCCAAGGCAGGATGTTCTCCGCCGGATGAAGAAAATGTGTTTCTCCTGCTGTTAAAGGTTTTTCTATCAAATTCCACACTAACACGCTACCAGTGAAGACATGGCTCCGGGAAAGAGGTATTTGTGTCCTCTGGTTTGTTGACTGTATACACTCCGTGCGACGCGACTGGCGCGCCGCCGCGCGGCCGTTACCGAAGGTAGGCAGTGAGAACCCCAGAGAAAACGAAACCGAAACCACGCATTGAAGTCGGAGTGGTGCGGTTGCGCTGGGTTCACAGCATGAAGTTCTGCCGGTGATGCGTCGTTAAATACTTCAATAGTTATGCGTCGTATCTCGTGAGGACAAAGTTTTACAGTTTTTCACCTCGCCGATGTTTTGTGGGAGAGCGACAATGATGGACCCGTGCCGTACGACGCGAGAAATTTGGTCTCCCGATCATGTCTGCCACTGTGTCGGCACGGCTGACACGTTCTACACTGCCGCTTTGCGCTCTGCGTCTGTTTTCGTACCAGAAACGCCTACATATGTTAGCGCCGATGGAATGAACTGAAATGCCATCCCACACTCGCCGGTCTGCAGTGCCAATTTCGTTGGAGGACTGCCCTCCAAAGAAGTTTCGTCCCCATCGTACGTGTCGATGATATTTCAGGACAAGTATGGCACGCAATCTGTACGTCATAAAGAAAGGTTCGAACGGTAAAGAAAAGAAAGTGACAATCTAAGGAAAACTGCAATGAAATTCGGAATCACTGGAGAATCGACGTTTGAGTATGGAAGTTTATGTGGTGTGCTTTCTTTTTTGATCAGCCTCCCTTTGGATGTGGAAACGCTAACACCACGAGTTCTGTAGACAATTTTTTTTTATCGGCTTTAGAGCCACCTATCGCGAAGTTGTTCGAACTGGAAGTACCGTCCACTGGTCCCTTTCTACCTGTAAAGTGTGCACCTCTCACGATGAGTGGTATTATCTTGACAGCCTTTGACGGTCAAAAGCGGTTTCCTGTGTGCCGAAAATTAGCACCTCGCACAACAGATTATTACGCAACAGCTGACCGCAAAAGCCTTTGACAGGCAAACCGTGTGTTGGCCGACAACTTTGTTTTCTCGGCTTTGAAACCGCCTTTCATAAAGTTGTTTCAATTGGAGGTACAGTTCACTAGTCCCTTCTTACCTGTAAAGTCTCCACCTCCCACGACGAGTGGTATTTTCTTGACAGCCCTCTCATGGTCAAAACCGGTTCTCTTTAAGTTACGCCACCCAAACCGAATTTCCACCCGATTTCCCTATGCCACCTCTTTTTGGTATAATAAGTGCTGTGTCATGTTACTGTCAAGTCCAAGCACCTGTGTGCCCAAATCTGCACTTTGCACAGCCCGGTTATAAAACAACATTTTAGGTCCAATATTGGATACCCCGTTCAGCTTTATTTCTTTATTCGTTAGAAACATAACTTTCACACGTGCTGTCTTAATGAAACTTGGCACATTAGTGCACAAACTTAGTGAACATCTCACTCGCCTCCAAATATCATCGTTCCAGCAGTCCTACGTTTACAGCGACGAGCGAAACCAAATTTCCCACTCAAAGCAATTATGGTGGCGGCCGTCTTGCTTTTCGGAAAATTGCCCTAACCCCTTTTCCGGCCGCAACTAGAGAAAATACCCCTAATAACGACTCAAACTCAATATATAAGAAATGTAGAACAGCTAGATGCCCTCCTTAGGTCTTCGCCAGCACTCATGCAACGTCAACCTCAACGTATCGGCTCAAAAAGCAAAAGTTTCGCCCGTGCGCGCTTCCGCCGCCACAGCTTCGCATGCGAAAAGGCGCCGCAGGCTGCTGAACGCGCCTCACTGTCGAACACCAGCTCCTCCGCTAGCGGCGCTACGCGCGTTTTTCAAAGCGCCCCCTATAGTTCCCGCACGGAGCGTATATTGTGCAAACAACCGGAGGCTGTTTAACATGTATTCATTCACTGCTGGGATGCAGTATATTTTGGGGGATGTTTGGCGGATGACTTTCAAGAAATATTTATGTATAACCCCCCACACTATTCGTTACCTCCCTGTAAAGAGGGATGACCTTGTACAGTATGATATGTTCCTTGAATTAGGTTTGTATTTCGTATGGAAATTCCGCGTGGCCGTCAGGCATGTGGACGTGGACGCCAGAACTGTCAGAAGGCACTTTTTCGAGGTGATTACGCAGGTCAAAACAATGTTTTCTCGGTCCGAAGTGACGGCACTCGATTGGGCAGGTATACTCAATGACCTTCAACAGATGAAGGAACCTTAGAGCGCTCATAAGAAGCTGGGTGTCACAGGTACTGACATCGCATGCATTTGCGGCGAATTGTGCTTGTCTTACATCGTTCGATGAAAAAAAAAATAAAAAAAGATCGGTGGCCGAGTCGGCTAACTTGTCTCAGCTCAGATTGTGGAGCGAAAGCTTGCGTTGCAGAACCTCCTTGGTTCGATCCACACCCCCTGCCCGTTTCGATCTGGATGGGTTTCGTACCGGCACGCGTTCGTGTACACACTACTGCGTGGTACACGTTGAAGGCCCAAGGTTAGCGGTTGTACTGCACTGGCTAAATTTCTCATCTACAGCTAAGAAACAAGTCACCCGTTGAGGCATACTAGCATCAAGGCTGTCTAAACAAACAAGCAACACAATTTTTTATACTTCCTCACCACCCCACTCTCCTCGCGACGTCATGCATGGCGCTGAGACACGGACTGACAACGGCGGGTTTTCGTAGAAACGAGCGTTCTAATGCTAACACATTATAAACTTCCTTGAGCTACGGTCCTTGACAGCGTAAGGAAGGCAGCAGCGAATTTCGATGGCGTTCGCTTACTTCGTACTTGATTTCACAATTTTCACATCTGCTGATGCAAGATCATAATCGCTGCCTTATGGTGATCAATAAATGGCCTTTCGCTTTATCAGCGACCGTTGAGCAGCATGTGTTGAAGAAACATATGTTGAAGAAAAATAAACGAAAGAAGTACGCGTGGGTAACTCTCGTCATATGCATTTTTGTCTCTGCCAATTTATTCTAAATATAGCCACGATAAGTGTTCCCTTTGGGCCTAGCCTAAAGAAGAATATTTTTGTGGTTGTGAACCTCCTTCCAAGATACCTTGTATAATTCTGCTTCTAAAGCTTTGTTGTTGTGACAGTTGTTTTATTATTTGTGAATATAATAACTACATTATTGCTCGTATGTCCGCATGCTAAATAAAACATGTACTTAAAGGATCACGCGCATAATACGGCAATCTTAAACAAATATCTACCACCCACTAAATGCTTCCAAAGAAATTAAGACACGTTTTTATCCCATACATCCTCCACTTATTTTGTCATTCTGATGCATTGGTTATGCTCTCCGAACGGGACAAAGTAACATGAAACGTTTACAAACACGAAAACGAAAAATACAGTCGTCTTAAATTTAACCTGTCATCGTATCATTAGTTTCAGCCAAAGCGGAGAATCTCATGGCAGTATTATCCGTGCAGACTGGGATAATCTCCGCAGCCCGGCATACTCGAGCCAATCCACTTCAATCCATCGTGGATTAGCGCACACACCGGATGACAGTCAGTAAAAGATAAATCGGCGACGCTAAGCCGCCATGAGAAATTGAAGCACGCATCTCACTTTTCGTTGTATTTCTTTAGATAAGCCGTCGGCTGTTTGGACTTAACGTCACAAGGAAGGCAGAATTTCTTTCGGACCCGAGGCCGACGCTACTTTGTGCGACTGTCTTGCCGACAAGCATGTCACTTCGTTTTCAGACTACTGGCACCGAAGAGAGAAAAAAAAGGACTGTAAAATCCAGAAGTGAAAAGACAATCCATGAACGCGCGAAGCCGCACTCTCGGGATAAGGAATGTCAATCTGACATCCACTTGATCTGAATTTGTTTTAACGGCTTGTGAGCCACTTAGTTCAAGAGTCGATCACTGTCTGGACTTCCTTCCACGAGTATTATAATTTTGTAATCTCCTGGAACAATCCCCTAAAATCGTACGCATTAGATTCATATAACAGGTTTTAAAAGCAGTATGAGTATAGAAAAAAAAAACATAGTCATAAAACTGCCCAAAACACCAGGCGTATTGTTTCAGTCGCGCACCAGTCGCCTAGCTGTGTTTGTAGATTTGTGTTCAACCTTTGTCTCTATGGCTCCCCTTCTCCAGGGCTTATTATCGTTATTTTTTCTCTAGCTCGCTTACACCTTCGCTTTAATTGCATTAACATCATAACCTTAAAATGCAGGCCGTTCACCTTTGTGACTGGTTGTAGCTGTTAAAACCCGTTTGCTCTACTGACGTCTAAGTCCAGGTTCGCTCGGTTAGTTGAGCGCACCACTGATAATGGAGAGGTCCATGTTTCAATACCAGGACTAGTCGAATATTTTCATTCACGCACCTGTCACCTAACTGCGTTTGAAAATTTGTGTTCGACCTTTGTTCCCCTTGTTCCCATTCCACAGGGGCTGTTGTCGGAATTCTTGTCCAGCTCGCTTGCACCTTTACGTTAATTGCATTACCATCATAACCTTAAAATGCAAGCCGTTCATCCTTGTGACTAGTGGTAGCTGTTAAATTCCGTTTCGTCCACTGACGTCTAGCTCCTGGTTAGCTCAGTTGGTACAGTACTCCACTGGAAATGGAGAGGTCGCTGGTTTGATACCAGGACCAGGGTGATCTTTTTCAGTCGCGCACCAGTCACCTAGCTGTGTTTGGAGATTTATGTTCGACCTTTGTCCCCCTTGTTCCCCTTCTCCAGGGAATAGTACCGTTATTCGTTGGTAGGTTATTGTTTCAGAGCTAGTTTCACTGTATCACAACACCAATAACGCGATAAACAAGATAACTAATGACCGCTGGATACGCTGTAATTTTAAGGGATTGAAGGGAAGAAGCACCTAAAGTTGCGAAACTAGAGTCTCTTGTGCGAAGAGGTCAAGAAGGGATCATTTGAAACAAAAATTAAATACTGAGACTGAGAAGAGGCAACTTGTGAGGATATGGTGCGATGTAAGACGCAATTATGTGAAAAATATCAAAATTGTCCTAAAACAAAGGGGGAAATGGGGATAAAGGGTGGATGGCCACACCCCCTCACCCCATTCCTCCCCAATTTTGTGTGTGTGTGTTCGCGTGCGTGCGTGCGTGTGTGCGTGCGTGCGTGCGTGCGTGCGTGCGTGCGTGCGGATGAAAGGAACAGAAATTTAAAGTATGGTGTCAGCGAAAAAGAAGTGCGGTAGGTGACGGTGGATCCTAATCACGGTAGGGGGTAACGTCACTTGCCGATTCCACTATGAGCTCTTCGGAATGGCAATCATGCAAGGGCGAACTACTCCGCAGAAAGTATTGCACAGCGAAGATGGCTTCCTTTCTGAATAAGAGCGCAAAAAACGCGCAGGCGTTACTCGTGAAACCTTTAGGATCCTCCTCACCCTCCACACAGGCTCAAGAAGTGATCTAAAAATTACTATTACTAATAAAGCGTTTTTACTGGCTGCATCAGCACTAAACTGCGCCCGACGTGACACACTTGAGAGACAAAAGGAATCGCGTGGGGGTTATTCAACTAACGTCACTTCAGCGTTATGTTGGCTGCATGTGTGCTTAATGACGTCTTGTACTGAAAATGCCGAATTTTCAGACGTAAAAAAAAAAAGTGTTTTATAGCTCTTTCTCCGCAAAAGCTAAGCAAAACAGGAATGACATAAAAAGCTTAAGCATAGCGTTACCGTCACACCATTCCTGTTACCAGGATGCAGGAACAATTGTGAGGGAGTGTACCACGAAACAAACGTTTCAGTCCACTTCAGTCTTATGCTGCGATTGTTATTTTCCCGCAGCGTGGTATGTGATGACGGTTTGCTAAAATGTTAACTCAGCGGTACATTCCTGGCCCGTTCTGGCATGGTGGAAACAGTAGCAGTGTGGACGTAACGCTATCTTATAAGTCTCTAATATGGTACCTAACTTGACGCCTAGGAATATCCCTGAGTCATAATGGTGCGTCCTAAACACTAAGATATTGTGAGGTGCAAATAATATTATAAAACATTCAAACCAAGCACTCCTCCTGGTTGTAGAATGAAAAACCAAGATATCCGTTTTTTTTTTTTTTCTTGTCTTCCCCTTTTTACTAAGTATACGCAAAACGTTTAAACAAAAATTTAACATAGCCAAGTTTTGCACTTTCTGAACCTCACTCTTTCTCGTATAAATATGCAAACATGTCGAAAAAACCGACATTCAAACTGCTGGTAGACAACAACCCCCGAATCTCAACAAGACACTATCGTATAGTCAGAACTTAGGGAACCGAAACAAAATGTAAAAAAAATGACACACTCTAAAGCATAATCTCTCACATGCAGTCATATTAAACTGCAAGCATACAAAACTGGTTATGACAAACGGAGACAATGCATTTCGCATTTCTTTACCAACCCCACCCAGCGCGCGGCATTTTTCTTCCCGCATCACCTCGCGCGTAGAAGCCGTGGCAAAGCCCACGCAATGTACACGATAAGGGAAGCGAATCATCACGCAACAGCCGACCTCCCGGGTCTTCAACCTAGCAGAAAAGTCTCGAAATCCAACGCATTCCCGAAATCTGCCCCACGTGCCTAACAAAGTGTATGTAACTTTTGACGTTATTTCGAAGCAAGCGCCCGAAAAACAGGGACGCATTATCCGCATTGCGGGAACGCAGAGCCGAGAAAAAGTCAAATGAGGCGGATGAGCCGCGCATAAATGTGGCGTCGGGGATTTAATGTTTTGTGGCCCCACGTAGAAAATAGTTGCTTCCGTTCATCGTGGAGCTGACAGCACAGTAGAGGCTACGACCGGGCTGGACCAATCGCACGACGTGCTTGTTGGAAGACGATTGCGGCGTCCCCGCACACAAAGAGCACGGTCACGTGAGGACAGGCCGATTGGTCATTGGTGCAACCAGCCCGTAGCTTTCGACTAGCCGTCAGTGTTGGGGCGTGATGGTCTTTGCACAAGGTCAAGAGCGGCGATGCGAGAGTCGGTGTAAAAATGAGAACTCTAAATGGGGGAAAAAGTGGAGAGGCGAGGTTAGGGCGCTGTGCACGATGGTTGTGTGATTTTGTTTGTGAAAGACGCGGTATTTCTCGCGGGGCTTCGCCAAACCGTGATAGCTAGAGAACGTAGGTACAGGCCCCGGCGTGGTACGTTAGAATGGTTAGAGCCGCACGGGACGGCCACGGCGTGCACTAAAGCGCGTGCGCTGGAATGTGATAAACCCCCTAAACTATTTCAGGATGTCGTTTGGAGCGACGCCCAGCCAACGCGATAAGCGTTGGCTGGGCGTCGCAGCACCAAAAGCATGTTACAAAATGCACAGCTTGCGGAAAGAGGGGTTCGTGTCCCCGCGTCGGCTTCCATTTTCCGTGCTTTTTTATTCATATATATTTAGATTGCTTCATCTCGTAAGTATTATGATCGAGTAATATTTATGTCAATAAATACAACGGGCTTATGCATACATATGCACTCAACTGCTAGACACGTTATAGTTCCTTTTCTAGAGGGGGCCTCCGGGCCTTAGCTGGGTAGGTGAAGTTCAACTGCTTGACAATCATAAACCGGAAACACGTGACACCCTATGAGCAATATTATAACGCGTAGATGCAATGGTTTTTTGAAAGGTGACTTTTAAAAAAGGCTCTAACAAGCTCGTTTCGCAGAAAAGCCTGAGTCGGGAAGACGCGAAAATATTTTTTGGTCGATAGGGTCATGACATTACAGCCACATGACCTCGCTCGAGAATTTCAAAGAAATCACAACACTTACGCGAAACGTGACGTCACGCGTGAAATGAAAGTGATTAAAACATGTATTGCGAATTAAACGTCGCCGCATTATGTCTCAAATGATTTCATTTTATAAAGTAATTCATTTGACTTAAAGACCAATTTGAAGTATTTTAGGCGGAAGCGAGCCAGACACGCTACCGACTAGGCCACCCAGACACTTTTTACTGTAACTATATTTTGACAGTGCTTAAACAACCACAATGCACGACACATTCCCTTGAGCATGTAAAATAATATAGCTAGCAAAGACGACGTTCGTGAAGATGACGATAAAATGTCGTGTGCAAGGTATTGACCGGCGGTGAGGATTGTTAAACTTATCATCGACAGCTTCACAAAGGCCGGAAACCACTCCAGTTCCGGACATATTTTCTCGTACGCATCTGCTTCAAGTTCACAGTTTCATTGATATAATACCGTACTGGACGGGCATTCAGATCTGCATGACAAACTGCCATCCTACATCTCCAAATAGCATGCAGACCCGGTAAAAAGAATTCGGCAGAGACACGTAAGATGTGCAATGGTGTATGTACAACGTGTACAACGGTGTTGTACATGTTACTCCTCAAAAGTAACGAAATATCGTTATTCATTACTTGGCCTTAAAAGAAACTGAGTATGTTGCTCGTTCCTTTTCTAAAAAAAGTAACTAGGTAGAAGTAACTCGTTACTAGTAACGCGTTACGTACATGTCTCATACCGGTCACATCGCTCAGGACGCAGAGTAGCCGCGACATTTTCCTGAAATCGTCAATGCGGTACGGCCGCACTCCGATGTCAGCTGGTAGAAAGGCCGTACATTTTGAAGATTCACTCGCACGTAGCGTCGGCAGAATAAACCGATAATCGGCAGGAAGATCCAAAACCCTATCACCGCGGCCACGCATGGCCGCTTACTCAGCGTCAAGCGGAGCCCATGATTTCCGCGTTCAATTTCGACGACGTGAGAAAATGGAATGAGGCCACGCAGACACGCTTGCACGGCTTGGGAAAAAGCGGGGGATTATACGATTAGCTATCGGCGTTCCACTATTAAAGGTGAAGCTTCAGCGTCCTCCTCTAAATTTAATAAAAAAAAAATAGGTAAAGTGTTGCATGAAAATTTGTACAGTGTGAAGTTAGTCAGCCCCAATAGGTGTCTAAAATCTCCATAATTGGTGCGCAAAAAAAATTAAACATTGGTAAGTTTACTATGACCGCTAGCCCGGAGTGTTCAACATGCATGATGCAGTAGTGATAATTAAGGTGAGCATCCAGAGGAAATTGGGGGCCGGGAACGGGTGGGAATTGAATTGAGAGTCAAATCAATGTAGTGTTTGCTTTTTATTAAAAAATATGCCGGCGGCTCTTCCCCCTCCCCCCCCCCCCCCCCCCAAAAAAAAAAAAAAAAAAAAAGGGAGTCACCGGTAACGCATACTTAGGCTTTCGTATTTTTTGCTCTCGTAGAAAAGCTTTCTCCATAAATAATAAAAATAGGCACGTTTCCAAGAGGCAGAGTAAGGTTACGTCGTATGAAAACGATCTATTTTAACTTTTAGCACTGGTGCGATCATTTCGTGCTCTTTTACTGCTACGAGACCAACACGAAATGAGAAGTACTGAAAAGCGCTAGCCTGGCTATTCACCAAAATGCGCTTCGGCAAAGTACGTAACCTGATACGCAAGTTCAGCTTCTCCGAAATGTTTCTACAAAAAGCCCTTTCAATATGAATCAAACACCACAAAAAGGGTGGTGTGTTAAACAAAGAGTGGCGTATGTTCTTTTTTTTTTAGGAACAGGCGAGGGTGCATGTGAAATATGAGACCCATAGCCAAATTGATTCAACCACCTCCTTTCCGCGCTAGCTGAAATTTGAGAGACTTTACGAGCTCCGAATGCCAAAATAAATATAGAACTGTCAGTGTTGTAAATTGCACGACGCAACGTAATTACGCACTTATCTACTCAGACTAATGTAAAGTACACGCCTCGATAAAAGAAAGTAAAAAAGGAAAAACGAAGTTCTAACAAAAAGAAGAAAAAGAAAACGTAAGGTGCCGGGATCCCGTGGGGTCCGGTTGCACATTTCTGAAAAGAGGCTCTGACAGTGAAATATGAAGCTGCTGTATAGTCTGCTTGCTACTTCCATTCTGGTAAGTGAAGCTTAAAAAAATCGCTAGGTTTTGACGAAAAAAAGAATTTCACAGAAATTTGCGGTCTTTTCAAAGTACATCGAGCCAAGTTTTAGAAAGTGCTATGCACATGAAAGACAACTATCTGCTAAATATGCAAAAGAAAAAAAAAGCTTCCTTGACAAGTAAGCTTAAAGCATAAGAAAACATAAGCACTACATATATTTCATGTGTTCGTTTTTTTTTTTTTTTTTTTTTTTAAGAATCACGGTAATTTCAATAAAAATTCGAGTGACGGCTAAAAGGATGTCACGATACCCGTGCGGCCGCATCACTTCAGCTATCCTGACCTTTCAAATTATTCCGCGCTAAAATATCGAACTCCAGGTGGGCGCGTTAGTGTAGTAAGCAAAATAAAACGCAGATGGACAGAACTGTCATTCTCTATTTAAATGTTTCTTACGTTTTTGAAATATTCAACTCGCGTAACTTGGTTCTAGGTTATCCCAGACAACACCGAAATCTAGTGGCAAATGCTGACCGTGGGTTGTCGTTCGCAAGGCTCGTGTTGTCTATAACATTTACACCAATTTTCAGCGTTTCTTTAACAGGAGTTGGCGGGAAAAAAAACATGTTATTATATTAATTGGGTGTGCATTTAAATGGCACGTTCAGCGGCTGAGACGGTACGGCACCTCTCTTTTTGAAGCCCCGAGTATCAGTATCCTTACTCGGCGCACGATTTGATCGGCACAAGTATTAGATCCAACAGCGGAACATCGCTCAGTTTCATCCCATCTTGAAGCCCACGCGAGGCTGCCGGCACGCAGTCGAACCTTAAAGCCGCAGTCCCACCCAATACATCGTACAAAAAACACCATGTTCACTGCAAGACAGAAACACGCCTCAGACACTGTCTCCAGACAGTCTTTTGTATAACGCATTAGCAGTATTATCATAATTTATTAAGTAATATCATAATTATCGTAATTTCTTAAGTATTATCATAATTTATTAAGCATTATCATAATTATCACAATTTATTAAGTAGTATCATAATTATCATACTTTATTAAGTATTATCATAATTATCGTAATTTATTATCATAATAGACTGCAACTCGCTCAGAGGAAGCAGCTTTTGACGCTACGAACTTTCGCGCTGCAGTCCTGCCAGTGTCACAAAAATTTATAACGTTTAAATCGCCACACTCAAAGCTCGCAAAAAAAAAAAGAAAGAAAAACTAATATTAGAGATTGCAGCAATTCCACAGTTGTTCGGCGTATTCCGAAACGCGATGCGTGACTAAAGACGGCTGAGTATACGGTATATTTGTTTGTGGCAGGTCTGCTAGCAGTATCTGCTGAATGCGTATATACCTTCATTTCACAAGCTGTGTGCAGCACAACCGAACAAAAAGGCACAAAGAGCGTTCTTCGGCGACACGTTTCACATGCACGAGCGCTCACGCGAAGAAAGCTTCTTTAAAATTCCCGCCCTCGAGTCCTTGCCGGCCACGACACTGGGCAAAAATTATTTGAGTGGGCTAGAGTTGCCCACTAAGAGACTATAGGGTGCAACACTGGTGGCAAAATAGAAGCGAATGCGCGCGGATTCGGTAATTGATTTCCGCGCAGAAAAGCTTGAACACAGCGCGATACGGTGAGCGCGAACGAGATCAAATGGTTCTAACCATTCGCTGAGACACAAACGTTAGTGTCCGCTACAAAAACATACCACCAGATTGGTGCCAAAAATATAAGAACTTTTCATTGCCCTAGTTTGTTTTTATGACCTTCGAGCTGTCAAGAACACACATGTAAGCTGACGGTTCATTTTATGCACAACTATGTAGCGATCATGTCACTAGCAGCTCTACGTGCGACCTCATTTAATGTCCAGCAAGTAGGCTAGAGTAATACAAAATAAAACATTCCAAAGCGCACTGCGCACTATTTCTTGTTTTCTTGTTTTTTTTTGTTTTTTTTTAATCTAGACAAACCATCACTCTAAAAAAAGCCCGTGCGTCTACTTTCCCGCACTACACGTGAAGAGCCAATCAGCGCAACTTACGGAGGCAGCTCAGCGAATGACGATGCCGAAACATATGTCTAGACCAAAAACGCAGCCTGAGTTGTGACGTCAAGCAATGCAAGCGTGACGTTTTGCAATGCTTAATGTCACAGCTCATACTGCGTTTTTTGGTCTAAACATATGTTTCGGCAGCGATGAGCTGCCTCCGTAAGTTGCGCTGATTGGCTCTTCACGTGTAGTACGGGAAAGTAGACGCACAGGCTTTTATTTTTATAGTGACTAAACCTTTTCCAGAACAAACCGGAAAAAAACATTCATCGGTGAATATCATCATGCCGTTTCGATAGGAACATAAATGAAACAAAAACCACAACGACGTTAATCTCCTCATCACTGACCGGTATGTAATCGTTTTTTGTTTTTTTTTGTCTCGATTTATTAGCATGAAACCGCATCGAACAATTAAAGCAGAAACAGTTCGCTTAGCCCGTTGCGATAAGCCTGTTAAGATTAAACGACTGGTAAAAAAATGTACAAATCATCGTAAAAAAAAAAAAAAAGCTAGTCGGGTAATGCATAAACGTGACGCAACGGTGAATATTTACGGATAAAAAGGAGAACGGACTTACCACGTTAAGAAATAGAAAGCTGTCAAGAAGTCGGGAAAAGTCCGCCGACCAACACCGCGGCCGAGAGAGCAAACCACAAAAACCAGTCGGAACAGAACCAGCGGGTGAACACTCGTCAAATCTATGCTCCAACTTCACACGCGATGCGTTCAACCTCGAGATCCAAGAGGGAAAGGATGTGCCCAAAGTCGGACGAGTTCGTCACACGTTGTCAAGTTCACACGACGCGTTTGTCGACGGAAACGCGGCAAGCCTATAGCTCAACTACGAAACCATGAAATCACGATTTCCGGTTTAGAGAAGGTGAGAACGTTCCAGACTCAATAAGGCTGCCATCTCCACGTCGCGGCACATGACACGCACGGGGCAGTCGAAGAGAAATGCGAGGGCTTGAATCGACGCTTGCGACGAAGCACGCTGGGGATGTCACACTGACCGTTAAGTCGGACTGTGCCGCGAGCCGCCGGAAGAGTGACCGAACGCTCGGCAACTGGACGGCGCGCGGGCTCGAGCTCGACTGCGAACCCACGTGGTATCGGATCCAGTTTGTGTTGGAGGGCAGCGGACTCGTCGCCAGCGCGCGCCGCAGAGGCGCTGCTGACGGATTTTGAACCCGGGCTCTCCATTTCCCTTCTTTGCTCGTGCTTCGTCCCGCCTCTCCCTCTCTCTCTCCCTCTTGCGCTCGCGCGCGCGTCTTCCTTATTATCCTTTTTGCGGCGTTCGTGCAAACAAATATTCAGGGAGGCGGCGAGGCCGATTGACTAATGGGAAGTGTAAGACACTAACCTCATCGTCGTGTGGTTTCTTCAGTTATAAAGTTTGTCCGGATTTGTAAAGAAACATAAAGGAAAAAAATTTAGTTATTTGAACTTGGAATTTTTTCATCGTGATCCATTCCAGATGTATCCAAACAACAATACTGACGAAATTATAATTTCAGTATATTATAATTTTACCGCATATCGATGAGATAGTTAAAAATCTAACAGTACCCGGGAACGGGCGCAATTGGCGACGTGAGCGATCGAAAGCGTCGCTGTGATCGGTCCTCCACGATAGGCCGAAAACTGACTATGACGTCAGCAAAGGATTTCTCATCGACGGAAATAAGAGGAATGTAAGAACTTCAATTTTGACGGTGTTGGCAGTGTTAGTTTGAGAGCGATATGATTTCAAGCTTCCACCATGCTCTTTACAAACACCTTCAAACTTGTTGTTCACAAGGTAATGACGTCACGAAAGGTAACCAAAGGAGGGCGCCGCCAATAGCGAGGATGAAGTAATAGACGGCAAGTTCGACTCTGACGACACTGTCGAACTATAGGCTCTCTCTCACTCGGTTGCTCAGCGGTAGTAACGGTTCCGGTTTGTATATTTTGCTAGTCTTTGTGCGTCGTTACTGCCATGCACATAGGATCGTGAGCCCGTACCAATGCTCAAATATCTATCTTGTAACGTTTATAAATTCCTCGCTAGCCTCAAAAAGTTGTTCTGGCACTCCTACGAACGCTAACATATTATTAGCAGAAAAACAAGTCCCAAACTATTTCTGATTTGTTCTAGATAGCAAAATATATATATATATATATATATATATATATATATATATATATATATATATATATATATATATATATATATATATATATATATATATATCGATGGTTGCAATAAAACACCTTTCTTAACGACCGTTCAAAATCGACTACTTACTATACTGGTACGCCCGTCGTATAAACAATAAAAACTTTTTTTTCCAAACTATAAACTTCTTTTTTTTTGCCACAAAGAGCAACGCATTTTTAACTGTTTATTCCCTCTGGGGACAGGCATGTGCGGTCATTGCCGTAAGCGGCACAACACGTCTGCTCGTAGTCCACGCACGTCAAGGACCACAAATAAAACTGTTGAACACTCAAGGTCAACAGGCACTCAAAATGCGCTTCTGTGTTTTCTTGGCTATTTCTCCGTTCATACGAACTTCACATTCTGCCAGGGCCAGAGGTCAAGTTAAAAACCTGCACAAACTATAAAAGTTTCTCAAGTATGTATGCTTTTTTCAAATTGTTGTTGTTGTTGTTGTTGGTCGTTGCTTTTTTTTTTTTTTTTTGGGGGGGGAGGGGGGGGGGAGGTTCTTATATACACTGATATTGAAGCGTTTTTGTTTTTGTTTTTATCACTGGGCATTTCTGGCGCAAAAGTTTACTCGTATCCCCCATATCATAGTCTATTGGAAGTAGAAGTACTGAAATAAAATGGCAAACTTGAAAGTTGGTGTTTCATTTAAGGGAAGCTTATGCTTCAACATGCAAGTATTAACAAAAAATGTGGTCAATGGCACTAGATATCCTTTGTGCCGCCTCTGGGACACAAAAATAACCACGGGGAAATTAAAATGAAAACAAAACAACCGCCCCATTTCAAAAACAATGTTAAACCAGGCACATCTTTTATGTTCTCAATGAATGTGTCTGATGGTGGCTAAAATGGTCAGAAGACTACGATACGATGATGAAATCTTAGACAATGTGTGATTCCTTTGGTGGATATGGAGCGCCCCAAAAGCGCTTCATGCTCCCACTTTTAGTGCGCGCATGGAGAAAGATAGTAAAAAAACGCTCCAGAACCGCTTTAAATCCTTCATTCGGACGATGAAAACAAAATGTTTTCATCGTCCGCTTAACTTCTTAATTCGTCAACAAACTTTTGAATCAGGCTATATCTTAGAGGACTCTGTCGAGCGACCGCTGTATAGAGAGAAAGAGAGAGAGAGAGAGAGGGAGAGAGATGAAGCTTACTTTGGGTCAAATAAAGACCCTAGATATGCTCCTCCGCTAAGTAAAGAGTCAGTTGATCGACGTGGGCCGACGAGGCCAGCCACACCCGCCAGTGTGTCAAGTTGGGGTAGTAGGGGGATCGGATGGCTGTGGGGCATGCGGACAGGAGACGGTCAACCTTCGTGTAGTGGCAAGGGCAATTGGTGCCGGAGGAAACTGATCTGAAACGATAAAGGAAAAGTCGGGCGGGAGTGATGAGTGTGTTAAACTGGGTGGCTCTCAGTGTGTGTGTTTGTGAGGCAGTAAGCTGCGGGTGTAATGCGGGTAGTGTCTGCATTGAGTTTCGGAGTTGTGCGCAGTGTTCTTTCTGTGTCTTCTTGTGAAAATGTGCCTCGTCCGTCATGGGCGGGAAAGGCCATGGGGTTACCGGCGCCTGGATAAAAGTCTCTTAGGCAAGTTGATGAGCCAAATCATTACCGGCAATCCCTGTGTGGCCTGGCACCTACACCACCAAGACCGTGGAAGGGAAAAGTTGTGAAAGGGTGGAGGAGAGGTCGTCGCTCAAATCCTCGGGAAGGTGGCACGCGCGTATTGCCCGAATCGCTTCCGTGAAATCAGTGCAAATGCGGTACCGGAGAGAGGGCGGAAGGGTGGTAAGTTCTTGAGTCGCATGCACTATGGCTGCTATCCCAAGAGCAAGCGGAGAAGTTGGGCTGGAGTATGGGCCAGCGGTGGATGTAATCGGAGGGGGGGGGGGGGGGGGGGGAGAGAGCGGGGAGCGTCACGGTGACACAGGCTGTGGCGCCAAGAGGAGGGCAATGGGAAGAGTCCACCCCGCATGTCTGGTGTGAAAGGATCGTCGTGTAAGGCCCGGGCTTGAAGGTATCCAGCATGCAGGCCCGGGGTCATGTGGGCAGGATGCGGGGCGCATCAAATGTTATAAACAAAATTGGGGGGGGGGGGGGGGGGGTTCGTAACGGGAAATCAATTGGTCCTATGCTAGCACGTTGCGGGAGCTAGTGGCTCGGCCTGGAGCAGGACAGGCGACCCAGTTGATAATCCCTGTGAAGTCTGAGCAGAGTAGGAAGAGTGAAAAAGAGCCCTGTAGCGTAGAATTTTTCTGTAGATGCCTGTATCGAGAGGCGTAGGGCTGACCATGTTGAATAAACCTGAGACTGGGGCAGAAATGAATACATAAGTCGCAGTACAGAAAAGAACAGGAGGAAGTCTCAAAAGCAGTGTAGGGCTGCTTTATGGAGTGTATTAAGTGCAGACTGTACACGTTCTGTCTGTGTTTCCGGAAGCACACAGTAAGGGAGGGTGTAGAGGATCTTGTTTAAGGCGAAAGCTGTAACTAATTGACCGGCTCTGCGTTCGTCGATCTCACCGTGTCTCCGAACCACTCGGCGGAAAGGTCTGTTACCCGCAGGCAGGTGTTTATGGTTGTCTGTATCGCCTTGGTGTACGTACGGTCTCGGAGAGGAAAACCCCGGACCCAACAAGAGGGGGTGCAAGGGATAGCGCGGCTGTCTAGGTGAAGGGAAATAAGCGAGTTAACTGACCGCTGATACTGGGACTGAGAGAGGAGCAGCAGCTTCGATTTTTCTGGAGCAGCTTGGAGGCTTGAGCGGAATAGGAACTGTGCAATAAGATCGAGACCGTTTGGAGGGTGGATTCCACTTCTTCAGGCTACCCGTGGGAACACCCACGGGTAGCCTGGAGAAGTGTAGGATCGTGGACAGGGTTCGCGCGAGTGGAGCCGCACCGATGTTAAAAAGGTTTAGGGAGAATATGGCCACTTGAGGGGTGCCGCTGGTGGGGGTGATAGAATGGGAAAGGTTGTCGCCAAGCTGAAATTGGGCCAGTCGAGAGTGGAGAGATGCAGTGATATACGAGTACAAGTAGGGACCACAGCCGATCTCATGGAGGGGGGTGAGAATTGCATCGTGTAGCAGGGTATCCAAGGCTTAGTGGACGTCAACTATGACGACCCCGTGAACTTGACTGCCTGTATGGGATAAGAGCTTCGTGCAGTAGAAGAAAGAGATCCTGGGTGGACATATGATGACGGAAACCAATTTGGTTGTGAGGAAGAAAATTAATTACATCGAGAGCAGTCTTTAGACGCGTAAGCGCCATACGTTTCCTGGTCTTTCTGATATCAAATCGGTAAGGAAGATAGGACTGAAATTTGCGAGGGTAGCTGATTTACCAGGTTTCAAAATGAGGGAGATAATAGAAGAAGTGCATTCATTAGGGGGGTACCAGTTTCCCAGTGAGAAATAATTTGGGAAAGTATAAATTCTTTGCCATTGTCGTGGAGATTCTTGAGCAAAGAGTAGGTGATCTGATCCGCGCCTGAGGTTGTCCCGGCATCATTCTGGGCCAGAGCGAGTTCCATTGGGTGTGTGTGTGTGTGTGTGGGGGGGGAGTGCTCGGGGTAGAGTCAAGGTAGCGTCGGAGGAGTTATGTACAGTTCGATGACGTGTTCTGAGAGAGAGTTGGGACCATCCAGGGAGATAGGTTTTCAAAGGTGGGAGGCAGGACAGGTTGTGGGCCTAAAAGTAGACAGAGCACATACCAAGGCGATTTGGTGTGCAAGGTGCTGTTGAGCCGCAGATGCGATTCCAGTTCGTTGTGGTGAGTGCCGTGAAGTGGGTTTGGAATATCAATGTCTAGGGCAGCGGTTCCCGAATGGGGGTCCGCAAAGGCATTCTAGGGGTCCGCGAAGCCCAGTCTCAAATGTCAAGCCTGGCGATAAAAGTTGTCCTTTGTCTAACTGAGAAAAAGCGTTCCAATTTTCGGGTGAGTTTTCTCGTGTATATATTCATTATAGAAGTCTACTTCACACTGGTCCTTAGTTATATCCATTTATTAAATCACTATCATAATTAACCTATACCTTTCCCCTCCCCTCTCCGCGAACGGGGTTCTCCACCACATCCTCCAATTCACAAGGGGTCCGCGAAACATCAATGGTTGAGAGCCACTGGTCGAGGGCTTCTTGTGACTGCCGAAGTTGTGAGTTTTGTGGTTGGGTGCGAATGCGGGTGAGTAAGCGTTTGCGGCGCTTGAACAGCCTCATAAGAAGAGGGTCGAGTTGGTCCGTCGGGAGCTCCGCATGCATGTCAGTGGTTGCCTGGAATCGCGCTTGGCGGAGCGAGCTTGTTCAGGAGGTGTAATTAACGCACGACTCTTTGTTCCGAACCTTGCGAAAGCGGTCCCAGTTTGTGCTGTGATATGCTTTCGGGGCTTATGTATACGAGGGGCGTTCATAAAGTTCGTATTATCGGCAAAACTAATTGAAAAAAACGGAACAAAACAGGCATCAACATGACCGCGCGTCCCTCTAGTTTCCGCACAATATAAACATCGCATGGTATGGTAGCTGGGAACGCCGCTAGGGAGCCGAAATAAAAATGACACCGCCCGTCGGTGCCAAGCACATGCAGTGATCAGTTTTTTTTTTTTTTTTTTTTTTTTTTTTCATTTGAAGGGAAGCAATGCCAAGGATATTCATTCCAATCTGGGAGCGTTGTTCGGGAACAGCGGCCCAGTTTATGATACTTTGGTTAAATGGCGCAGACGCTTCCAGTGTGGCCAAATAAGAGGAAAGCATTTCAAGGACGGCGACCAAGTGATTGCTGAAGTGGAGCGATTCCTGAACAGTGATAACGAGGCGTTCTGTAACAATGGCCTCCGGCGTGTGGTGCATTGCTGGAAAAAGTTGGTAACTTTTGGTGGTGAACATGTAGACAAAGTCTCAACTCCTACTAGAGTTTGATTGCTGAATCTCTATTCCTTTGTGACAATAATACGAACTTTATGAACGTCTCTCGTAGGTGAAAGTGTGATCTGCAGAAGGTGATGATCTGAGAGCAGTCTTGGGTAGTTTAGTTTTAAAACATTATTTAGTTATAGTTACAGATAGTTTGTCAAAAATGTATTTAAGTTACAGTTACCTAAAAGTAAGAGTAACGCGTTACAGTTACAGTCACTTCGTCATAGTAACTTAGTTAATTTCAAGCTTTTTCGTTTTTTTTTTTTTAATTTAACTATGAAGACATTGATGAAAACACACAATGGCTACAATTTACCATTATTTGAAACTCCCAGAAAATTCTTATTTCACCTTTTTTAGGTATTGATTATTACCGTCGAACGACTTTATTGAATCCAAGCGTTTGCTGCTTTCATACAAGATGGACTAAATAACAAATTATTAAGTTGATGTTGTAACGCCGCAGCTACTGCTTTTCAAAGATCGCTTAACTGTCCCCTTTTGGTGCTAAACACATCTTTGCTAAAGAGGCGGTCAACGGGTGCGCTATAAGCAACCAAGTAAAACTCAAACGTAAAAAAAAGAAGAAAAAAATTCTAATAGTGGGAAAAGTGTTGAGGCTGGAGAGCACTCTCGAGGTTTCAGCCTTCCATCGTTCCGTCTCTATGCCTAGCGGTAGAGTCCAGAAATGGAAGTCGAAACCCACCCCGAACTGCTTGTGAAGGTTGGAGGAAGAGGAGCTCCCGGATGCGTATACTTACTTCCAGTGTTTGCAGCGAGCGGTGAAGTTATCGCCACTATATTCGACAACGTCAAATTGCAGTTCATACCCGGACCACGATAACACCTGCCATTCGTCACTCATGACAGCCTCCCGTTTGAGCGAGAATGGTTAATTTCCATCCAACTATTTTTCTTCTTGTGACATTCTCTGTCCCTTCCTCTTTGTCATAAGAGCTCTTTTATATCCCTTCCTCAGATGACAGGAAAGGGAGATAGTGATGAACAGACGGGTCCATTACAATTATAGGGAGGGGAGCAGAAGGCTAAACCATTTGGAACTGAATCAAGCGGAAAAGACCGTTAGAATCAAACAAGGTAAAGAAAGGAGTGAACAAAAACAACACAAAGTCGTGTCGAAACGCATTCCGCCTTTCTTTTTAATTTCTTCTATGCAACGCAGAAGAGAAGATTCGACCGTGGATGACGGGCTCACGGTCCCATGGGAAAGGGCAAGTCAATCAGCATACACATCGTCTGTGGTTCGGTCACGGGTTCTGATGAAGGTGATAAGGGCTGAATCTGTTGCGCCCATTCACCTTTCGTGAAGGATGTCAGCTTGATAAGACTGCCGATCATCGATGATCTCGTCAAGGATGGCTCCCAGGGCTATTTCATGTATAACTCCCCGGCACGAGTTAGTTGATGCGGCAAGGTAGGAGTTAACGGAGAGGTAATGCTGGTGATATCACGTAGCCGGTTGACGGTCGCCTTGTGATGCGTGCGGAGGACGGCGAGACGGTTACTATGACGGAGGTGAAGCGACACGTCGGCACATGTAAAAGCAGGGAGCAATGCGGCTTTCAGCAACGCCGGCCAAATGTCAAGGGGCTGCGCTGCTGCGCCAGCGGGAAGGATTGGGAGATGCATTATAACTGCGTCAAGTTCGGGGTTAAGGTGGGCAGGAAGGCGAGATTTGCGAGGCTTTCCAGGGGTGATCCACTTCTCACAGGTCGTCTACCTCTAAGGGGTTTCTATGATCTGGCTCGGGATGAACGCAGAGATATTGGTGAACTGCGAAGCGGCGGTGTCTTTAAAGACATATTGGCTCCGCACTGGTGTGGCGACGCAAGACCTAGCGGGGCCATCTTCGCTTCAAACGTTGAAACGGCCTGAAATCGGCGAAACAAAAGATGAGCGGGCTAAGAATTGTACTAGGAAAGAACTGTGAACTTGCCAAAAATGGTACAGTGAGGAACTCGGCTGTGTGGTGAAGATTTCAGGGGGATTTGGGTGGAACTCGGAGACCGCGACGCTGGCACTGCCTCCCATTGCTGTTAAGTTCTCCAGCAACAGAGCGTGCGAGTCAACCCGCACATTCACACTGACAACACGTCCCATCGAAGCGTCTGGCAAAGCCCGAGAAGCGTGCCGATATATTCGCAAAATCCGTCCCAAACTTCTTTTCAGCTTAAGTCCAGAGGCAGCCGAGGATACGAGCCAACGGGTCCAACCAAGCAGAATCAAAAAGCGCAAATCACCGGGCCCCTCTGTTCACGATTGGTTCAGCGATGACGTAAGGAAACATCACGAACACCGCAACGGCGCGCTTTTGACGCTGTTTGCTTGGTCCCGTCACCTCATAGCGTCCGCTGCGTCTGGACTCCATGTGAAACGAAGCGTGGCAATTCATTTCCTCGTTTTCACATTTCCATGTTTTTCTGCCACAACTGCTTCAATTAACTTCATTCTTTGGAAGCTTCGACAACCATACCGTGCCTACCTGAATGTCTGTCATTGGTCTCCAGCTGGCACTGTGCGGTCTCATCAGAGGCGACTAAATGTTTCAACAGCAGCTAATCTGCGAATTCTGAACTGCCTTCAGCGTTACTTTACCTCCGTCCCTACTCCGACCTGAGCCCGCACACGGTCCGGTAGAGACAATCAAGCGGCGTAAAAAGTGCGCCGTCACGGTGGTCGTCTTTTTCTTGTGGGTTTCCTATCACCGACTAAACCAATGGAGCACAGTGAATGCGTCGGTATCCTGGGCTTTTTTTTTTCCTTGGGCGTGATTGTTTTTGTCTGTAGTATTGGACCCATAAAGACAAGGAGCACCCAGAAGATCCGTTTTTGGCGCTGCGCGGAAATGCATTGGATCACAGCACCGGCTGCGGCCGAACGTAAAGGGGCGATGCAACGATATTTGTACTTTTTGTAAATACCGGGGTGCGCCACGAGAGCGGGGGGGAGGTGGGGGGAGGTGGGGGGGGAAGGGAGGCGTCCGCGGCGGACTACGAGAACGGGGGGGGGGGGGGGAGGGGGGGGAGAGCGTCGCGGCTGGCTACTAGTCTGGGGCCGCTGACCTATAGTTACACCGCTGCGCCCGCATTCCACCGCGCCGCTGCGCAACACCTCCTACACTCTAAAAAAAAGACCCGTGCGTCTGCTTTCCCGCACAACACTCGGAGAGTCAATCACCGCGGTTTACGGAGGCAGCTCAGCGAACGACGATGGCGAAACATATCTGTAGACTAAAAAACGCAGTCTGAGTTGTGACATGAAGCAATGAAGCAATGCAAAACGTCACGCTTGAATTGCTTAATGTCACAACTCAGACTGCGTTTTTTTGTTTAAACTTATGTTTCGGCACCGTCATTCGCTGAGCTGCCTCCGTAAACTGCGGTGATTGGCTCTTCGAGTGTTCTGTGGGAAATTAGACCCACGGGCTTTTTTTAGAGTGTAGGGCTGAACGAGATGGCGTCATCAGAGGAGGCCAACGCTCGGCCCAGATTGGACACGACGATTACGTCAACTTCGGCTAAAAGTTCAAAGTTGACTCGAAGCCAAGCGCAGACGCGGCACTCACTTCCAATCTGTGTCTAGCCTTGGCCTTCTCTGATGACGCGATCTCATTAAGCACCAAGGCTTTGTTATTTAGGGGGTGTTACGCGGCGCCTCCTCCTCTCTGGCTCCGCGCCAGCTGTGCGCGTGACTTCGACGAAAACCAAAGGTCTCGTTTTGACGAAAACCCGGCGGTGTCTTTCAATTTGTCAGCTACGGGGAGATAGAGAGGAGGAGGAGAAGTTGACAGATGCTAACGTCAGCGCTTCGGACCAATGGGAGCGTCGTACGCGTCGCGCTGTCCCCCTCTCCCTGCGGCAGACAAACGAAAGACACCGCCGGATTTTCGTCAAAACGAGCGTTCTAATGCTAACGCATGCATTAAAAGGGAAAGAAAAACGAGCAGCGTTCACCCCCTCAACTCGCAGCCAGAACAAGCAGCCACGTGATCTGGAGCCGATTAACTGCCGCCAATGTTGATAATAGCCACGGGCAGGGGGTTGGCAATGCACAGCACACGCACGGAGTTCCAGCCATTGTTAGGGTTCGGCTATTGTCGTCGTTGCTGCGATTGGACACGGGCAAAAACCCGAATACTTGTCGAGCTACTGATTATCACGAGCCCAAATCGAGTGCTCACGCTATGCTCGGGTCTAATCTATGAGCCTCATTAAAATACCGTCACTGGGGGATCCTGCGACCCCCACGCTACGTCATTAAGTTTTGCGAAGGATAGATTGAAAGAAAACACTCGCTTTTATCGTTGAACTTGCACCTCAACAAAGAGGTTTCTTGGTCAATGGAGTTGCGTGCGAGTGTGCTCATGTCACACTAGTGCTAGTAAACTCGTGCAAAGTGAAAAACATTCCAATTGAATATAGTTGCATCACCCCTTTAATATAAAACCGGGAACGCCACGACTACGGGTTCCAGAACGGTCGCTTCAGCAGCTTTTTGCCTCACTCCATCCCGCTCGTGGCAAAATGAATTGTAAGTCTTAGCCCTGATTAATTCCTGCGCATTTTTTCAATGAATCTTGAAATAGGTAATATCCCGTCCACCTCTCAGTGGGACGTTCAGCGCCGTCCTGTGTAGGTTCCTAGCCCTGCACAATCTTATTGACCCAACACTGGCCTTTCCAGACTAATCTCAGTGGCCAGATTGTTATCCAGCCCCCTTGTCAAAACTCTAAACTTTTTTTTCGAAATGAGGTCGATTGACTGTTAAGCTAGTCCAGAAATGATTCTTCCGCGGCGTCGATCTTTCAAAGCGTTAAATATACATTCAATATTGAGTGGCACTTTTATTTGAAAATATATTTTTGAATACACGGGGCCTTATTCTACGAGGCTATTTCGCCCCACATGATACACACAACCATTCGCCGGCAACCCCCGTCCCCCATCTCGCCCCCCCCCCCCCCCAGACACACACACACGTACTATCGCGGACAATATGAGCTGAAACAGCGCTCCGGCCGGCGCACGGTACTACCTGCGCCGCCAGTCGCCTTGCTCCGCACACATGGCGCACCCTGAGTCCAAGATAAGTTCTCACTTGCGCTCGCTGCGCCACTGCGCTCTTCCGGCTGTCTGCAAGCGAGACGGCGGGTGCGACAGCGGGCATGTGTGGTAGGGCGGCGGGGGGAACAAAAGATTACACTTGTCGTCCCTCTTTTGGAATTGATTTACTTTACTCTATCGCGCAGAATCCCGTAGAAAAAACGCTGACTGATGAAGAAAAAATATTGAAGTGTCTTAAATTTTAGCTGCGATTATCATCTTTGAAATTCACATCAAGCGATGTTGCAGGTTGTTTTTGTTTGGTTATAGGTGCTTGCACGAAGTAGGACATCGTAAAATATAGACCAAAATCTGTATGCCGGATTTATTAGTCCGGCTCCAAGGTATTTGTTTTTTTCTTTTTCACTGATCACATCTTTTCAAAAAAAAATAAAAAAGAAACGGTAAGCATATATGTTACTGAGAAGGTTTTATAACCTTGATTGGTATGAGAAGGTTCAAAAATATTATTTCTTTATTACTGGGCCCACGTGTTTGTTTCAAACAAAAGAAGTTGCTGACAAAACACCACTTTTTTTGTTTACAAATTCCTAGTCTTAATAAAGTGAGACAAACAGTCATATATTTGCCCGGAGAAGGATATTGTAACTTAATCGAAAGAATATTTACAGAGGAAAATGTCAAACACAAAAGACTAATAGTCAGCGTGGAAGTTCAACTGCACTATACAAGAAGATCGGGATCAAGGAGGCACCACACAAAAGTATGCGCGGTTAATGGCGTCAAACAGTGGGTCGCAACCGTAGCATAACATCAAGCTTTGTTCCAATCGGCAGAAGTCCGGTTCAGGGGATCCTGAGGCGCAGTAAAACTTACAAGATAATTTAATACCGCGTCATTCTGCCCTGACCTGCGACCACGGCTCTCATCCTGTCTGGTAAGAAATCTTAGAGCGCGGCCACGAAGTCTGGCTTAGCCACTCCCATTCACCTCTCATTGCTTTCCACAATTTGTGGGCAGTGGCGCGGTGGAGGGGACGCCGTGACATGGCTACCTTGATGCACCTCCAAATGTTTTTGATGATATTCAGTTCGGTTCTTTTTAGGGGGCCAAGGCAGCTTCGTCAGGCAGCGCTCCTCGAGGAGATACGGGCGTGACAACGCATTTTCCACTTCGGCGCTTTCTCGGAATGCGCTGAAATTCCCGTTAGTTGAAACGTGAAAATTGGGCTGCACGGCACAGGCATCGTGATGGTGGTTCCGTCAAGCAATATTTTCGCTAGCAGACGGCCGGAAAAGCGCAGCGGCGCAGTGAGCGCAAGTGAGAATTTATCTCGGCCTCAGGGTGCGACGTGTTTAGGAAGCGATGCGGCAGGCGGCGCAGGTAGGACCGTGCACAGGCCAGAGCGCTGTTTCAGCTCATATTGTCCGCGATAGTACATACACCTTTGTATTGAGTATTTATTTTTCACCTTGCTACTTCCAACAAGAGCCGACAGAACGTTCCTTGGTGCTGCTGCAAATATTCTAGACGACCATCAAAGCTACCTCTGTTCCAATTCGGTCAAGATGCACCCTGTTGTTTCTGTGACGAAAAACACAAATATCAGAATATGTGCCTGCTGGAAAGTCCCATAAGGAAGCAAGAATGTCACAAGGGAGCGACACCGAACCCTTTTCAGGTCTAGTCTGAACATGCGGTGAAGGCAACATTCTGAAGTTTTCTTTTACAAAGGCGTTGCCGTGTCATCCCAGTTTCGTCACCTTTGCTTACGCCCTCATAATGAGCTCTAAACATAAGCGAGAAATAAAAATTAAAATACGCTCCCACCTTATTTCATATGAAGTCGACGGAATCGCTAAAGAGCTGCTGTGGGACATCGAAGGGAGGACTGGTCAAACTCAACACTTGTCAGCACCGACTTGCACTCAGACCCGAGTTCACAATTCTGCAGCGTCGATGGGCGCCACCGATGTTAATTGGCTGAAAACTTGTCACCTAGACAGAGAGTGCACTCTAAAAAAAATGGAGGAAAAAAGTAGCAACGGCGCGTCTTCCTCCCTTCTACTGACGCGCCCCCAAGCGGACACGAGAAGGAGGGAGGAACGAGACATTTTCCTCCTCTCCAGGCAGACGGGAGAAAGCTCTCGCCCTCCCGACTCAACTTCTTTCGGTTTCGTTTTCGAGCAGGTCGCGCACGTTGTTTAATAAATGCTGTTGAGTTGATTGAGCTTCAGCGGCAGCGAAGGCCGCCTGTAATTCCGTCTTCTAGTCCAAACGTGCAGAGCATTTCGGTTGCATTGACGTTTTTATCACTAATTTTATGAAACGAGCAAACGAAGCCGCTAGAAACGGCGAAGTTCCGGAGCAGTGCCAGCAGCGCCACGTACACTGGGAAAGATGGCTGTCTCCGAATTGCGGGGCTCACGCGGAACTACAGTAGCGAAACCACGCGGAACTGTGTCGACGTGCTCGACGTTATGGAAATCGCAGGAACTGCGTCCAATACAGGCAGGTTTTGCTGCCGGCTGCCTGGGCACCTTTCTTGCTGAGTTCGGTTCTGTTTTCCGATGCCGAATGCGACCGGCGTTCAACGTGGTTCTGTATTTGTGCGTGTCAGCAACATAGCAGCAACATCGTGATGGCAGTGTTGTGGGTTGTGAACAGAAGACTGGAATTATCGCCGATGTGACCGTGTGTTCGCGCAACGGTTCGCGTATCAGTGGTGTAACAACAAGATGAAATGACGTAAACTGTCGGGCATTGATGCCGCTGGTCGGGCCGTGATCGGACGGGGTGGCGTGTCGCAGGTTGACATTCCGCTTTACATTAAAAAGTTTAATACCACTTGAGGGGTTAGGTGCAATCGATCGACGTGCGGATAGCCATGTTGGAACGCTGGTCTGAACAGTAAGCTCCTATCGTACAGTGGCCAATGTGACTGTCGGTTGTCTCGTGCCCGAGAGCGATTGCGCTCTGGGGAAAGGACTGAACAGTACGAAATCATGACGGAAAGTAGGTATATTTACAGTGTGGAATTTTAGCATGAAAAAAGAATAGTAGGTAAAATCGGAAAAAAAAAGCTACCCTTTATTTCGCCGTTTAAATATACTACGGTCCCTGGAGAAACTGCCCTCAAAGTGGCGCGCTGGGATGCTCGCAAGAAGTTTTCGGGCTCGCCACGGCGTAGCTCCCTACACTTAACACCTGCCGCAAGTCGCGGCTTTGACTGCATTCAAGTTGATCGAAAAGCGATCTCTCAGCCCGTGAAGCATCACTTCCAGCTGAGTGAATATCCGCTCTACAGAGATTAATTCAAGACGGCAATTGCAGCCTTGCGCGAACAGCACAAATAGAAAAACAAACACTACAATAGAAATAGAGGGTACGACGTGCCGCGCGGAGAAACAAACTCATGGCTTCGAACCGCATTGGAGCGGCTTGATTTATTGGATTTCAAATATTTACGGCATGATCGAGCGTTCGCTTTTTAATAAGAGATTCATCCCTTGAGTCATTCAAAATACTGTCAAAGGTATGACATTGCTAGAAAAAAATCAACATGCTGGGAATATTGTTTATTGCTTATTCAGTCACCGAAAAATTCCGTACGTTCAAAACGACCAGTATAAAAGACGGAAAAGCAGAGCTCGGGTGTAGCGTTCGGGTTAGTGTGCCGTTGAATTGATGTATGTATGTGCAGTGTATGTGCTCAGGGTATGTTCACGTGGTGCTTGTAGTATGTGTAATGTGAGTAAAGGAGAGGTTCCCGAAGATCCGTAAGCGGAATGGTGGGCTGAAGAAATAAATATTTTTTTTGTAGAACATGAATTGGGCAGTACCTAGCGCCACCTAGCCTAGCTACTTGCAATTACTCTGCTTGACCCTGCCATCTAGTGGCAAGCGATTTAACCTTTCACGCTACGCGATAAACAGGGACTTCGAGTTAGTTGTTTTGAGAGCGGCTTTTGGTTTCGCGGATTGGGTTTGCCGTTCCTCCGTGATGTGCGGTTGACGAAGTAGTGACTCGAGGAACACCAAAGGTAAGACGTAAAGTGCGCGAAGTAACTTGGTATCGGTTGTCTCCGTTTAACATCGCAGTGCTGTCGACGAGAAGACTGAGTAACTGCTTTCGAAACGCAAGTTTCTGTACCTGTGGGGGGAATCTGGCTTCGGAAATAAACACAGTTCGCGGAAAGCTCGTGTTACGCTTTTATTTGCTGCTCCTCTCGTCCCGTACAAGAGACGTAGCATCCTCGTTAAGCCTTATTGAGCTCGATTTGCTCGATTCAGGGCCGCCATAATGAGATGCAGGCGACGGAGGAACTTTGCTCCCCTGCTTCAGGGACGAAAGTTCCTCTCTTTCTGAAGGAACATAGGTTACAAGACCGTTCCTCCCCTAAGGGAGGACTATCGATACCCTTTTTTCTAAGAGTGTGCTTCTAGAGCTACGCAGAAATAAACTCTCCAAGCTCCGCGTGCATTTTTTTTTTTCGGTTTGGCGTACTTTATTTGAGGTACAACGACGAACCCGCTTACTGTTCGGGATGGATACCGAACCCACTCCTGTTCACTGTTTACTATCGCATAAAGCAGACTACGGCTTTATGCAATAGGTGTCGCACGAAAACGCACGGAGCAGGATTTGTATAATTTCTGTCTGTCGAAATTAAAACGGTAGCTTTACAGGACCAGCCGATCCCGGGAACGGCGTAAGCAAGAAATGTGTAGGTCAGTCAGTCCGTAACCATTAAATGACATTGAAAAAAAAAAAAAAACTGCAACCAGTGCCAGGGGTCCCAACCCCAGTCACCTGAGTGAAAGCCGAGTGCGCTGCTGACAGAGCTACGGACCCATCACGCAGGAATGGGAGGAGCAGATGCAGGTGGTGCGAGAAAGCGCACGGAGCGGAGATGGAAAGGGCAAAAGGGGGAATAGAAAGGGGTCATGTAGAAGGAGCGCGCGGAACGAGGGGTGGAATGGGCAAATAAGCGCCCTTCCTTACTTGGTGACCCAGAAAATTCCGCGCTAGAGCTTTGATCCCGGTGGCGCCGAAGGGAAATGCACGCAGCGTCACGACGAGACAGTGGTATGACTAACCGCTCATTCACACTGGAAGCGGATCCGCGTCCGCAAAGCGGTTGCGAACGCGGTTGTATAAAGATCCAGTGCAATGTCACGCGCACTTGATGTCATCGAGTGCTCGTGCAATTGTACTGGATCTTTATACAACCGCGTTCGCAACCGCTTTGCGAACGCGGATCCGCTTCCAGTGTGAATGAGCGGTTAATCTGTTTCTATACAAAACCTTGCCCTACCCTAGCCACTACCTGAACTAAGAGCACCACCTACCCCAGGCGCTAAAAGACTAAGGGTCATTTAAACGCGTTTGGCAAAATGACCAAAATGAAGCCAATATTTTGGTTTTGTTTTCATTGCGGCGTTTCCACCGGTCTGTTTTTGTTTTTTATTTCTTTGCTGTGCTCTGCTTGTTCTAACTTTCATGTGTTCGATCGAGAGAGCATTGTACTTGGAAATGCACGGTTCTTTGAAGACGCAAATAATCGAAATAGTGCCTAATCATTTTAGCCCGGATGCGCTTGCAAACAATGGCAGAAAAACCGAGACTGAAGTTCAATGACGTTCCAAAAATGTAGACCTAATTCAGATTACAACTGCATACGTGAGACAACTGGGTCCCTGTCGAAATTATAACTTTTATTTTGCTTGTTTGCAAACCGGCCACGATTCAGCAAACCCATATCGGAAACTATCGTGAATCACCGATATTGTTCGGAGGCGATTCATCTCCCCGTGATCGATCGCTAGTATTTTCAACACCATGTTCGCAGCTGAACTTTAGAAGCACACCTGGGTCGCTAAACTCGTCAAACACAAAGTTGGGCACGAAGTTCGCGGAGCGTGCTGATTGGACTCTCGCGACGATGGCGTCACGCGGGACGAGATGTCAATCATCCAAGCTCTCTCGGTGCTCAAATTCCAGCGAGAATGTTAGGCACAAAGTTGTAGCGAGTTTCATCGGAGCGCGCGCGAGCAACACCGTGGGGCCCACCGATTGAACGGCTGCACTGATGACGTCGCGCCTGCGTGTCCCTACATCCCTACGCCGCGATAGAGTCAATGAAACGTAGATTGTACCTAGGCGGGCTGTAAATACTCTGAACTTTCTCGTCGCAAGATCGTCGTTTGTGGAAGTTATTGCTGACGACAAAGTGACGTTTCACAACTTTGGAAAGGAGTTATTTGAGGCCAAAATCTTCGCTTCGGCATCGAGGCGAAGATTAAACTTTGTGATATTGTGGAGCCGTGCGCGGTGTATGCGGTTTTAGAGCTCATCTTCCGCCACTGTCAACAACGCCACCTGGGTCACCCACAGGCGTTGTGTATAGAGACGTCGGTAATGTCTGAGAGATGAGGGGGCAACGGGGAATGGCGAGAAAAAGCCGGAGAAAGGGGGAAAAAAAGGTATAACCAACACAAACACACTCTCAAATAGGGGTCAGGAAGGGCCGTAGAAATTGTTCAGGAACGAGAGAGAGAGAGAGAGAGAGAGAGAAGAGGGGTGGGGTGATAGTAGTGAAGAAGGGGGATATCCCTTCCCCCGAATTTTTAGAGCGCAACTCTTATGCGCCTGTTTCGAGCTTGAGCGGCGTCGCCGTCGGCGTAACCGCGCGCGTGTTGCATTATGGTACGTTTTTTCAATAAATTTAGCGGGGAAATTGACGTCACGTGATTTTAACACCAATTAGGTTTCCCCACTAAATGAGAAAGGAGCAGGATAGGAGGAGGGAGGGTGGAGAGGCATACTCTCCCCTCCGTGCCCTCGCCTCCTCCTCCTCAAGAGCTGGGCTTTAATTCGACATTATAGCAAACTGTAAACGTCTGCCATTTTTTTTAGTATAACTCTCTGAAATGCTATAGTCCGGGGCTGGGGCGATATCCCCCCCCCCTTTACACCCTTATTATGCCCTTCGCGCCCCCTTTTTCGACGCCACTTGGGGGGGGGGGGTGAATCGCCCCCCCCCCCCCCCCCCGTTCTTTTGTTTCAACGTCCCCGCTTAGAGGCGTTCCAACTGAGCGATGACGAAAAACAGCACAGCGTGCAATTTTCTAAATTATGGTTCTAGAGATTCTGGAATTAAAACGGGGCGCGTTCCATGAACTTAAGAGCGGCCATGATAGAATTTAAATCGAGAGGCTCGTGCCAGGGTTCGTTGTGTGCAGGCGCGTTCAGTGACGTCCTTTTATAGTTCGTAACTTTGACGTCAGGGTCAGGATCATCAGTTGTGAACGACAAATTTGATGGTGCGTGTTCGAGTCGACGGTGAAAAGTTTGGTTGTGTACGATGAACGCTTGGTGTCCTCGCGTTCTCGAAACATTACCGTCAATATTGACCAAACTGACATTACTCTTATTTCAGTCGATGAGCGCAGAATTAATCCGAGTTTGGCTAATCTTTGAAAGTCGATCATAAAGTGATTTTATCTCCCGCTGATGGGGGACAACTGCCCGGAAGCGAAATCCGTCCAAAGGTGGACAATGCTACTCGGCTGGTTGTGACCTAGCCACGTCGGGCTACACTCTGATCAAAATCAAAAGGCCGAGATAAATAAAAGGGACGACAGGGACGTTTTTTAGTAAATTATGCTTTATCGGCGGAAATAAGAACGATATCAGACTATCAACTTTGACGGTGTTGATTTTAGAATGCAATTACCCAAGCCTCCGCTGTGCTTTTCAGAGACCATCAAGGTCGCTGCTGATAATCCTTATCGCCACATTATAAGTATACAAACCACGTTTGTCTCCGCGTGCTTTCTCGTGCTGCTCTAGCTCGGCGCCTAGGGACAACTAGGGATCTTTCGCCCTTTCAATGAAAAACGTCACGACGATAAACGGATCTCCGGGTTTGTGAGAAAAGAAAACTTGGCTGCAATCTTTCGGCTCCTCCCCCCGCTGTGTCATAGCACAAAGAAAGTTGTGTCTGACGAGTTTAGCGACCCTGAAATTTCAGGGTCGCTACAGTGGGAGGCTGCTACAATCTTCAAAAACACAAGACCCAAGAACAGTTTTGTGACGTCCTTCGGGTCACTTCGCGTTCCGAATAGATACTTGTGTACTGTTTGCGTAAAGTTTGGTGAGAAGTGTAAATTGATAAAATTTGTTTTAGAGGTCCGGTGGAAAGAAGTATTGCGTTGGAAAAATTCCGAACCTGTTGCAAAAATAAACAAGCGCAAAAAACTTTCTCGTCGCTTTGACCTCTAATGAATCACTACCGGAGTTTTGATACACCACTAAAATAAAGGTCCCCGTCTGTTCACTTTAATCTCTACTTATTTTTATCACAAACCCGGCGTCGGGGTTCACTAACGAAAACCATTAGGCATAGTGCCGCACCCAACTCCGAGGACAACGATCATGCGAACACTCCCCAGTGAGAGGACACGAAGAAAACGCAGTTTCAGGTTGTTCTTGAACACCTCCCGTGACAGCTGTGAATTACGAGCGCGACATTCATATCCAGACAAATTATCAGCGTTCTTTTTTTTTTTTTTTTTTACTGGTTTGGGTTTAGGTTTTTATCAGCTTCTCCCTCAGAATCCGACCCGACGTGGGGAGAAAACTACTCGTCATGAGCATAAGCTCATTTTCGTAAAGTGGGCAGCGAAGCAGAATCAACGAGACAGAGGCGGAGGCGAATTCCAAAAGTTTTTGTTGGGGCCATCCCGGCGTGCTTAGTAGTTGACAGACTCGAAAGTGCATTTAAAATATATAGTGCCTAAAAAAAGGAAAAAAAAACTCAAACTTACACTTGTTAGCTATTCATCCAACTTCCCAGCTTTATCTGCCCCGCATGCAGTGCCATTACATATAATTTCCTGTTGCTGATATCACGTGGCAACGGAGGTAAAGTAGTGTCTCGAGATTTATTACTAGCTGCGAAGTCTCCCGTATTCACCATCAGTTACGGCGTAATAATTGATTGAGGTATAAAATAATTCTCCCTGAAAGGAAGTTTTGCCAAGTATTTCTGATATTTCATCTACAACTGCCAGAAAATCAACAACACACGCTGCTAAATAAAAAAAAAGGAAAAAAAAAAGGCCCGTGCGCATTTTTGGTTTGGCGGTTTACTGTGGTAAAATATGTCGTGCTGCAGCACATCATCGATTATGTTAGATATGCCTTATTTTTGTGTGGGCTTCACAGCATGTCATAGCCATGACAACTTTCGGTGCTGCGTGCACCTTTCACTTTGGAGCGTATCACTTTCGGAAAGATAAAGCCCTTCTGTAGACTAAAATTGTCGTCAAAATATATCTAATACCAAACAATTGCGCGCACTTTGAAAAAGGCATTAAACAACGTGACGCACAATAACCAGAGACTTTAAACTGAAAAACAAGAACCGCACAATGATCCACCAACTAGGGGTTGTGTTGCGAGTTCGTTTACAACTAAATGTGCACGAAAATGCTTTAAAACAAGTCGTTTGTTCAATCGTTCATTACGACAGGTAGTATTGATTGTTAAGAGAATGAAAATTTCCTCGCGGCTCTATGGATACTACCCACTACTCAGTAAAAGGTGATTCGTAGTTTGTACGTCTTCTTTTAAGTATTCAACTTACCACACGACCACGACGACGGTATAATTCAAGTAGGCGCGAAATGATGGACCCAAAAACAATGAGGTGCCGCGTTTCAGACTTTCTAATAAATAATGACAATTCGAGTTACGCCACTTCGTCTACATATAATCAAGTTTATAAAGGATGCTACAACTTTAGATGCAAATTACAGGGTTGGGCAGAAATACTCAAAATGTATTTGGAAATACAAATACTGGGATACATTAAAATAGTAGTTAAAATACTGATACTAAAAGATATCTGTAGAAATGTATCGCGATACGTATCGGAAATACATTTTAAATAGAGGTAGAAAGTCTTTGAAAATACAAATACAAGAATACATTTTAGGGAGGGAAGACATACAAATACAGAAATACTGATACTGCAATACATTTTTCAAATTTGTTTGAGACGCCAACTGAGATGAAGCTTGAAGTTTGAAGTGGAAGTTTTTGATCCCGAAATTACTTTCCCGTAGGCTTCGCGCTTTGCCTAGAAGGTAGTGGTTTCGAACGACAAAAAGTCTTCAATGGGCTCAAAAAAAAAAAAAAAAAGTATTAAAGATCGAAGAGACTTCGACCTCTAAATAAATTCTATGTCACTTTAAATCCCATCAAAACGTCACCACGCCCTTTCCAAATAATTGGCGCCCCTGTCAACATTCATCACATGACCTCACGGTGGAATGAACTGGTATGCTTTATCTGTAGGTATGGCCTTGAACCAGACATGTACAAATTACTCAAAAAAGGTAGATAAATTAAGTTACTGAGTGTCGACGCCAAAAGTAATTAGAGTAGAGTAGAAATTACGCATATATAATAGTAATTGAGTAAACTACTAACTAATGTAGAAAGTAGCAAGTTACTTTGAAGTTACTTGCGAAGTTACTTTTTTATATTTTTGCGGTAGCAAAATGAACAGCAGTTTCGATGCGTGAAAAACCCTGCGAGCCTAAAATAAATGCAGTCATTTTATGGCTTGCGTTCTTCCCAAACTAATTTATTTGCTCGCAGAAGCAATGGACTTTCAAAATTCTTATTGAAGAGTCTTCCCCTTTTCCTTCAAAAGACGTCCCCAGCCAAGCTAAAAAGACGCTCCACCGACGCGCTGGATAGAACGGCAGCGTTGAATTTTAGAAACAGGCTGTGGAGGGTCGGGTAAGCGAGTGTCGGCATCTTAGGTGTCCATGACGAAATATGTGAGGTTTGCTACGGCTATATGGTCTTTTATAAGAAACTCTTCTGCTTTTTTCTTTTTTCTTCGGCAAGTTGAGATTGTTATGACTGGCCCCCCTTTATTCCCACGACGTTCGGAGAGTACGCTGAGCGGGTGCACCTGATCGTCAAGGGTTCAAGTCTCGCGCCACGACGATGAGATCGTCCGGACGACTGCGCGTCTCGTTGCAGTGCTATAGTGCTACGCTACTGAACAAAAAATGTTTTGGTTGAACAGAAGATAAAACGAAGAATACTTCGCCCCTGACGCCTGGTCCAACAAAAGGACCTCCCAAGGGTGACCGGCAATCCTCGCCGGCGACTACGGTATCCTGACGCGCCTGACAACTAAAACGTTTTCAACAAAGAGGAGGTCTCCCTGGCGTGGAAGGTCGGAAGGACGCGAAGGATTACGTGAACCAGCATCGGCGCTCGTACAGTTGCAGCTGGAAGCGAGAACGTGCTCCCATGAACGGATTATCCGTGTCTGCGTTTGTGCGCGGGGGAGTCTGTCCTTGCAAGGGAGTATGCGCTGACGACGAGGCGACCATGGGAACAGGCGCCCAGCTGCGAGGTCATTCCAGTGGCGCGTCCCGTAGAACCTACCACTTGAGTCCGAACTCACTAAAGGCAGACAACATGAAAACATGTTGTCTGCCTTTAGTGACATGCGACCAAGGATTGTTAAGCATTTCTTCCCGCGTTCGTGCGCGCCGGTGTTGTTTTGGCTGCGCGTCGCCACCTTGGCCCAAGGACGCCTGTGATGCAGTTTCTACGGCTACCGAGTATGAGTGCCTGGGAACGGAATGTAAGGGTGCCCCTTGTTGGGGAATGCCACTTCATCTGCGGGCGTCTTATTTATTTCTGCGCTCAAACGTTTGTAATGAGCAAAATTGGCACTAGATTTCGAAAGTAGTTAATAATTTGATTAGAAGTTACCTGAAAAACGTAGTTAAATAAAACTACTAATTACCCAAATAAAGTTGTAATTGAAAGTTACCAAGCTACTCGGAAAAGTAGTTAAACTTCAGTAGTTCGAGTAGAGTAGTTGAACTACGTCCAAGTCTGCCTTGAACATGAAACTTTACCACGCTGCTGAGTGAAAGGAAAATACGTACTTTCGTTGTAGGTTACCTCGTTCAAGATCGTGCAGGCAGTGTCATTTGGAATTTTTGAGGATAGTGGATTACCTGAAGCATCCTGGAACAGATGTCTTCTGTTACGGTTGAAAAAAAACGATACGGTGGCATACCTGTTGTGAAGGTCCTTCCTGGCGACCCTCCGCCACCGACGCATGGATTGCAGTCCTCAAGTCTTGCCTAGCATCATCCAAACAAAGACCTCGTGGATTGCGACCTGATATTGCCGGCACAGGTGCGAGCTCTCCGAGAAACAGCACACTCGATACGAGTCGCAGGATTTGCAGCGGGCATTGGATGCCAGCAAACAATGACTGAAGAAATCCCTACATAAGGACCTGCGGCAGAAGGTGCTCTGACTCCACTCCTGGCACGCCACCTGGTTTGAGTCCCCGACTACGCAACACTTCTCAGAAGAGTAAAGAGGACGCATGAAAAAATAGTTTGGAGAATCGGAAGGAACCTTGGTCAGCATAGTAACAATGCCCCAGCATCTCTTTGACCCTGGTGCCCTTAGAAGAAACAAAAATGCGTTCAAACTCGTTTTTGTTTTTTTAAGGGGGTGGGGGGAGTATTTTTCAAGAAATGTAACGAAATACATTTCATCCTGATTGTATCGCGATACAAGGAAACATATATCCACATGTATTTCGTTACAGGAATACAGATACTGGAGAACAAAAATGTATCGCAATACAGAAATACAGATACGAAATGTATTTCTGCAATACTATCGCGATACATTTGAATCGCGATACTGCCCAACCCTGTGCAAAGATTGCATCTTGAAATACGGCAAAAGGTCGCCAACAAGTTTCGTGTCTAGATATTCAAATTTTAAGAATTAGGTCGCTAAGATGAAGCAAAAGTAAATTATACGACACTTTTAAGAGGACACACAACAACAAATAACAAGAAAAGAGACCAAATGAAATTTATACTCTTTTTAATGAACAATGAAGAGAAACGCTATCCAGCTTTGGCGGATCTGCACAAGGAATGCGAATGGAAACGTTCAAAAAGGCAGAGCACAAACGTAAGTTGAGAACTAGCTTCGCGCACCCCAGTAGACCAAAGGGGACGCGCATGATGTCAGTAGGGGAATGGTGGCGGTGGCAATGGCGGTAGTAGCAGTGGCGGCAGTGAAGGTAGCGGTCATCGAGGTGGTGGTCATGATGTTACTCGTAGAAACTGTACCTGAAAAATACAAAGATAATTTAAGCTATTTACCCGTATTAAGGTCACGGTGTAATTTTTCACAATTAGGAGAGAAAAGAAAAACGAAGTGAGTAGCATATAAAAGGAAAAGGGGTGACCAACCAGCTATTTGCTAGAAAATTCAAATTCGCATCAGTTGCAAGTAGATATTAATCGCAAAGACAATAACAAAAAACACTATCGGGTAGGTAAACAGAAGTGAGAGTACCTAAACTGGTATTTAGAACAAACAGCAGCCACTATTACGTGCAAAGCGCAGTAGCCAGTTTTAAGCCGCCCGGGAACTGTTTTTTTTCTACAATACTAAATTTTTCACAGGACCGTTGGAGCTGATATACGCGTTTGACTGAATTAGACACACCTATAATTTGTTCTAAATCGTAGAAACACAATTCCCGGAACCAAGTTCATTCTAAACATCGCTCCGCGTGATGGAGGACTTAAGCGAACCTCCGTCGAACTCTTCCACAAAATCCCGTCGTAAAATGAAACCCTTACTACACTCCACAGGAACAAAACCGTCCAAACGTAATATGAAAATAGGATTACACAAAAACAAATCTGATAAAGAAACCATGGTCGCAGATGACGCGAGCATAAGCGATATCTGAATGAGACATCGTGAGAGAACCTCAGATATACTAAGACTAACGGCCATACGAGCCAGAAAATAAAAAGGATGAAAGCTATATGACACACAAGAGACCACTCTGATACGCGCACACGCTCGTCTGCCGTCTGCCCAAATAGACGTCTGGTTATAACAGAGATAACACGTAAACACCATTCCACAAATATATGGGCCCCATCGTCTTCCGATGCCTCAACGAAAATCCGCGCAAGTAAGAGTACCCAGGAATGGTAGAAGGCAGTGTTGGCTGAACATGTCGTGATTTCAGAACGCTCAGAGGCCGGGCGATAACAGAAACAGTGTGCTCCGTTTTGCGTTAGCTGTATTTCCCTCGTGGTGCTCTGGACACACAGAACGATCGGCGAGAATGGATCGTGTCGCTTCAAGATTTGGAGCACCTCCCCCCGCCCCCTAGCGCCCCACGATCCCCCCACGCACGGCGCAATGTGGGTTTTCCGCGAGGTCTTGCGGGATTTTCGGGAAAGCTCTATTCCGGCGCGACCGAGGTATACAAATAAAAGGACCATCCGGCAGAGAATTGTCGCGACGGAACCATTTCATCCCAAAAGCACCGTCGCCTTGACGTACGACGCGTCTAGTAAAGTCGTACGGAGTTCAACGGCGTTGCCGGTCTACTACCTACGACGCACAGTGAGGGGCGAAGGCAGTGACCCGATAAAGCCGTCAACGAGAGAAATATACGTGAAGGGCATCGCCATTTCGGAGCACCATCGTATACGTGCATTACACGGAGTCACTGTGCGAGGCTTCTCGTTGTCCCCGGACTATTGCGCGTTGCGAAAGAAGACGCTCCCTGTCAGACGGCGTCGCGCGCCTGATGAAGAAAGACAAGCACCCTGCAGACTCTGGCCGGGTGCGTGTCGTTTCTGGTGAGAACACTCTAAAACAAAACTCGATCGTAGAAAAAGAAGCTTCATACAGTTACGGTGGAATGCAGTCTTTATTTCCAAGTACCCAACGAAATGTAAACGTATCAACCGGAAACAAAGGAACACCACACTGAAAGATGCATGGATCTGTCCATACCCAGTGTTTGGTTTCTTCCAGTTTCAGTTAACGTAAAAGCTTTTGAAATGAAGTTTACTCGAAAGACCTTTTCCACAAGAACGGCGCCATCTTGAATTCCGTCAGTCCAGTACGGGCGAAAACATTGTTTTGCCGTCGCCACGGTTAGAGCTTATATCCGAATGCAGAATAGAAGTGTAACCATCACCCATTCTCGTTTTCCCTCCCCTCTACTTTTTTTGTACTATTAGCAGGTTGAAATGTTTTATTATTTTTTCGTCGCCCATACTCCATATACAAGGTGTCACAAAAACAATTAACAGGGTTTTTTTTTACCGCAAAAATAAACTAGGCATTGCCGAACACTCATTCTCCGCCCAAAGGTAGCGCTAGAGGTCACAACCAGATGCCAAAGTTTCAGCCCGATCCGATACCTTATTCAATTTTAATGTAAAATGGAGCCCATTTTTGCCCGTTTTCAGTTTCTGGTGCCATAGAGCCCCATGTATTCGAAAACTCCGTCGGCCGCCATTTTCCCATTGAAATTTTCAGAAAATCACTTATAACTTTTGAATTAGGTATCGGATCGGGCTGAAACTTTGGCATCTGGTTGTGACCTCTAGCGCTACCTATGGGCGGAAATGAGCGTTCGCCGATGCCTACTTTATTTTTGAGGTAAAAAAAAAAAAACACGTGTAAATTGTTTTTTGGTGACACCCTGTAAAGTGTTTTTTGGTGACACCCTTATTTCCGTCCCCAGGTGGCTGGGGACGGAAGTAAGCAAACAAAAAGTCTATAGTAGCGCTGTCTCTGTCTGTCCTTAATATGTCTCCGTAGTCTTTGCAGCTTTAATATTAATGGAATTTACGAACTAATAAACCTGTCCACTTCATTCAGCAGAAGGTTTTGTATCGTCCACAATACGCTGTTCGATCCCCACCCCTACCCATTTCAATCTCGATGAGCATTGTACCGGCGTGCGGTCATGTATCACTACTGAGTGAGGCCCATTAAAGACCCCAGGCTTGCAGTGGCACTGCACTGGTCAAATTCAAATCTCTCATCCACAGCAGAGACACCAGACGCCGAGTGGGGCTGACTAACTTCCCGCTGTCTAAACAAACACAAAACACAATTGCTGCACAATACGTTCACGGTCGAATTTCTCCAATCCCTTTTGTCGGCTATCTCATCGCGACAATACTAGTGCAACGCGGCTGTGAGAACCGAAAACCACGGTGGCAAAATTTACGTTCAGCGCAAGCCTTTAGCTACTAGTCAGGGCGAGAGCATTCTACATGTGCAAGACAAAGCTATCTAACATCCTTCGACGTGCAGCGCGAGAGAAACCTTTAAAAAATATCGAAACCATGAAATCACAAAAAAAAAAAAACGTGGAAGGCATACATCTTCAAAGCGGAATTGCACTTAAAACGACATCAGTTGGATCGGCAGATTGTCCGCAAAGTGAGCGATACCTAGAAAATATTACGAAGCTTTAACGAAAGAAAAGTAAAAGGAACGTGGCAAAAAGATTACGGAACCCACAGTAAACCCCACCGTAGTACAAAAATTCAAAAAAGGAATAAAGCGGGGGAGAAAAAAAAGCGGGCGCGCTTAAAGTATTTGAGCATTTCGAAATATTGAGAATAGACAGCTTACAGAGGCACAGGCTCGCAGACTTAAGTCATCGAGAAAGACCTCCTCTGACATTTATATGTGCGCCTTTTGGATATCTAGCATTTCCTGGAAAGGGGTGGGGGGGGGGGGGGGGGGTTAGTTCGAGGATTTCCAACAGGACACTGTTGTGTCACTCTGACATGCCAGAGCCCCCAGCACACGGCTGCAGCCTCCGACGGATATCCACGATACGACAAGATTTATTTTTAAGGGATCAGTTGCGAATACAAGCGCCGTCTCACAAGAGGCTCTCTTGCGAAGCACTTTTGGGTCGCCCATTCGAAAATATCATGCAGCCCAAAGAGAATATCGCGAGCTACAAAGGTGCGCGTTAGAGATAATGTCCACGATATACTCCGCGGTTTTTAAAACGCTTCCTTAAATTTGTACGTTCGATCTTTTTTCGGTCTTTCGCGGCCAGTGAAGCTTGACAGTGGATTGCGGGTAGTGTTGCGGTAACGCGATACAAGTAACAACGTTACCGGTAACGCGTTCCCTTTTGCGGTAACGTAGTAACGTTACTCGTTACATATTCTTCACAAAACATAAAAACGTACAATTAATTTCTTTTAGTCTATACTTCGTTTTACCGTAGCCTTCTCTATACTCACAAAGCCTGGCAGTTCGACGACGGAGCCATAGAGTGACAGGTCGCTGATTTGGAGCGCGAGGATCTGGTAGCACAGAGCATTTCTCGGGGAACCTGGTATTCAGCGCACAGCTTTTGTAGCGGCGAGGACCCGAAACATGGTTTTTAAACTCGACGAGAAAAGAAGCGATAGCGCGAGGCACGCGAGCACGAGCCGACAATCCATCGCGCGGGAGAAGTGTGTTTCGGCGTCTCACCACAGCGGGGCGCCCCTCAAGTGGCTCTCCTCTCATCCGTTGTCTGGCGCTCTACCTTTTCACTTTCGGCGGTCGCGTCTTGTGGCGGTCTGCCAGGCTTTGTCAATGTAGAGGTGGCTATAGTTTCACCCTAAGTCCAGACGCAGCCGACGCTACGAGCTGATGGGATGAATAAACAACGTCAAAAGGGTACCATCATGGTGTTCGTCATGCTTCAGTACGTGCTTCATCATCGCTGAACCAATCATTAACAAAAAAGGGCTGGTGATTTTCGTTTTTGACACTGCTCAATCGCTCTCATTACCACGTAGCATCGGCTGCGTCTGAACTTAAGCTGAAACGAAGTATCGACCCACTCATTGTTTACAAACAAGCCCGCGTTTGCCCACCAGGCGAGGGCACTGCGCGCGCGCAGAAACCAGATTCGGCCTAGGCGAATCACCTGCGCATGCCCAGTGCCGACAGCAGCTCCACCGCAGCGACGTGACGTCAGAGAGTTGAGTTGGTCTATAGGCGCCAAGTCATTCATTATTGCCCTCATTCCACATACTATCAAAATGTCTGTTTTTTCCCCACCAAAATTCCCACTTTCGGAAAAAAAAAAAACGCTCACGTCCTTAGTTTTAGTGTCGAAAAGCGCTGTAGCCAACAAAATGCTGTTACTGTAAATACATAAATAAACGACGCAAAAGTAACGCGCGTTACTTTTTTTATCGGTAACGGTAACGCGTTCCTTTTATTTTGAAGTCACGTAGGTCGGTATCCTTTATTTGAAAGTAAGGAGTAACGAATTTCGTCACTTTTTTTCGGTAACGCCTACAACATTGATTGTGGGGCAATAAAAAAAAGGAGCAGAGAAAATATAACATTTTTGGACGAATGGCCTTAATTGTTTTGCTATTTTGAAATATCGCGCAGATTTTACGTAACGCGCTACTTGTGCCTATAGTTACTTGGTTCGGTAAGCATGGTAACGACCTAGTTACTTTTTTTTAAAGGAAGAAACGAGTAACATAGTTTCGTTACATTTTGATGAGGCAACGAGTAACGGTGTTTAGCTACATCTGGAGGGGAAACTGTACAAACCATAGCCTCCTATACACTGACAAACCCTGGCAGATCGCCACGATAAGCGGCCGCCGAAATAAAAAAGGTGGAGCGGCACACAACGGATCAGAGGTGAGCCACGTGACCGGCGCCCCGCTGCGGCGAGACGTCGAAACACCCTTCTCCCGAGCAATCAAATGTGTTTCGGGTCCTCGCCGCTCCAAAAGCTGTGCGCTGACGTCCAGGTTCCCCGAGAAATGGCTCTTTGATGTTTTGTGCAACCAGATCCTCGCGCTCCCAATCTGCGACCGGGCACTCTATGGCAAGTTGTCGAACTGCCAGGCTTTGTGAGTATAGAGGAGGCTCTGGTACAACACAAGTACCCAACCAAATACCCCCCCCCCCCCCCAACATACACACACAAAAACACTGCTCCAGCTCGCGCCTGTAATTTGCACGACGAGAAAAAAACTTGGCAGACCGTAAAAGATGTGCACAAGGTATGCCAGCATAGCCACAGTTGTCCCTGATGAACGCGTTAAAAAGCGAAGAATTATTAACCACGACAGACATCGGCAGCGGCTATACTGCTTCACAAGGACGACACATTCAGAGTAACGAGAAAACAGCGCGTTACCTTCAAGTCGAGGTAACGCGTTCCTTTTTAATCGCAGTAAAGATGAACACGCTTGCTAGTTACTTTTCTTGAGTGAGTAACGAGTGAGGGTATTCAGTTACATTATTTCAGTCGCGTGTACAGGTCTGGTATTTTGTCGAGTCGTGGAGAATGAGTGACAATTGCTTAAAGCGATCAGCCATTGCAACTCCATCGCCAGCGTGAGTGCACTTCGACACATCCTCGTGGCAGGTTGCAAAAGGATGACATAGCGGCCAACCAGACGGAGGAATCGAGACGAACGAGCTGTGTGGAGATTTAGAAACATCAGGGCCGAATGCACGAGGCCCCTAGGGAGCGCTCCCCCAAGGGGGACGCAGGGGCCACACTGTTTCTCGGTAACAAAAAATTATCGCCAAGAAAAAAAAAATTCCTACAATTGCAGAAACCGACGTAGCCCTCTGCTAAACTGCGGCTCTCGGGAGTCGAGTAAAAACAACTGACGAGAACAATGAACTCCCATTCTTCACAGATCTAAGCGAGGACGACTCTCGAAGCAATTCTATGCGCAAATATGCGCCGGGGGACGGAGAGCATAATGTACGCCGAAGCATCAGCTCCCCTTTCTTCGAAATAAGGCCCTCGCTTTCCAATGCAAAAACTAAGCAATTTCATTAAAAAAAAAATTGGCGCGGGAATAAAATATATCCTCTCATTAAAGAAGACATAAATCAATATCATGTTTCAATGTTATGACTTTTACACGCGTATACTGACCAAAGCGTAACTCAAGTACACTCGCGTGCACCGCGATTGAGACCGAAACATCTTTGGTGAAGCGTAACTTGAACAACACAAAAGGACGGTTTCTTGCCGTCTTTCCTTTGCAAAACTTGATGACGTAGTCGTAGGGAACACCGTGTTCGTACACGACTGGCGGGGATCACCGCAGTACGAATATAGTCGAATTCAGCTCATCGAATAAACACGAGCTCCGCGTGAGCAGGCGGTTTAGGCTCGGTTGCAAATGGATGCCTTAGTGGACATTCGACTCGGGGCTTCTGTCCAATCAATGCGGTGACGAAAATAACCGAGCTCTACGAACATTCAGGGCAGACAATTGCTCACTGCATTGACAAACCCAGCGCGTAGCTACGATGAACAACGGTGCCATAAAACCGACGTAGCTACTTTGTTCGGTAACCAAGTAACGATCTAATTACTTTCTTTTTTTTTTAATTAAGAAGCCAGTAACATTGTTTTGTTACATTTTGATGAGATAACTAGTAACGTCTGGAGGTAAACGTGCACAACACAAGAACCCGACCTCGTTCTCATGCTGCAGCTCTCAACTGTAATTTGAAGGAAGAGAACACGTGAGATAGACAATAAAAGATTTGCACAAGGTATGCTGCAGCACAGCCAAAGTTGTCCCCAAATGTACGCGTTATAAAGCGACAAATAATTAACGACGAAGAATATCTGTTGGTTCGTCGGCGTTCTTATCGGCTCATGCCGCGATCTGATTGGCTACGGAGAGATAATGAGATGCACGCTCGGGGCTCGCCACTCCCCGCGTTTCTTCAGCTGTCGCTGACAATACGTGACATTACAATGGAGTCCCGAATCTGGGTGAAGCCTTTAAAGGGCCCCCAGAAATCGGCTTGGTAACGTATTGCCCTAGGGTTTACCACAGAAGTGCCTGAGGCTGGTGGAAGCATCGCACCAATATTTCAAAGAACGAACTTACCCGAGTAAAAACTAAAAACCAAAAACGATAAATGGTTTTCTTCACGTATGCGGCGCCTGTTCACTAACCGCGCAACTACTTCTGACTGGCACAATAACCGACAAATGGCGGCAGCGGTACCGGCGACTTACTAAAGAGCCTTATTAGAGAGCGTTTCCAACTGCTCCATCGGCGTCACGTGGTTTATGAGCCGCGTTTGCAATTTGATCTGCGAGGAGGTGACGAAGGCATCGTTCGTCTGCGAGCAGTTCCGCCTTTCCGCCTGCTTTCCTCCTTGCCCACGCAAAAACGTATCGCAGGCGCACTTGTGATCCATCTCCGCCGGAAGCGTACACCACCAAATTGCAAACACTTCCCACGGTTTTGAGATGGACCCTCTCTACAATCTAGGCCTCGTAGCCTACGGCAGCTCAGCAGCGGAACGGTCGTGCCAAAGGCGGGAGGCATGTAGCTGGAATTACTCGGCGAACAACTGCTTTATTTGTTTTGTGTTCAGTTAACGTTTTATTAGAAACGAAAAGGAAGTGCCGCACTAACCCTTACAGCACAGAAAAAACGCGCGCCGTTTATGATTCCAAAACGTTGTCTGCTTTCGGCGCGACCGGGCGGCTTCTGAGCTGCCGTAAGCCGCCGCTGACGCCATCTGTCGGTTCTTGCACCAGTCAGAGGGTGCGCGTTTAGCAGACGGGCGTCGTACAATCTAAACAAAAATATGGTCGTAAAAAACTCTTAGGGGCTGCTCGGCTTGTCTATATTTTGCACTATAAAAAGCTTCCTCTTTTTTTTTTTTTTTTAGCGCACGCCCTAAAGGGTTTTTCGTGAAAACGTTATAAGGGGTTCTTTTAAGTTCCTTTTTTTTTATGCGAAAGAGTTCTTCGCCGCTCAATTGCCTTTCCAGTGCGCCAGGGGACGATAGTGCTTGACGCGAAACCGTTCTTCGCGAACTGGACGAGTTCTTGGGGCGTTGAAGAACCTTTCAATAACGGATGTTTTTTTAGAGCGTAGGTATATAGACAAAACCACTTATATTTCCTATTACATTTAACTTGAGAAAATTAGCGGGTTTTTTTTTCCTTTTTTTTATGCGATGCTTTCTTTAAGCACTTCTGTGGTAAATCAGCGCGATATGTTACAAAGCCGATTTACGCGGTCAATTTAAATGCTTCACCTAGATTCGGGACCCCGCGGTATCGATTTTCCATTCCACGAGAGCGGTTGACCGAATCACGGCGCATACAAGACACTCTCTAACCTGGGTGCAATAAACTAACAAATAGACAAACTCGCCCCAAGCTTCAACGAAATGGAAAAGATTCGACCAAAAATGGACTTCTGGCCGGTTCCATGTTCCACGCTTGTGCGTACGACGCACGTTCCGTTCGTGTACCAGAGCGAAAATAAAGCGAGTCCATAAATACCACCTAGAACCCAACGCCTTACCATCTCTGACGTCAACACTAGTCGGTCCAGACAGCGCCGCCTGCCTTGCGTCAGCGTGGCCGCCAGCGCGCCGCGCAGTCTCTCACAACGTGCGTGACGCTAAGGACACGGCGACGCCAAGACGGACGCGTCTGCCGCTTGTGGGAACGGTCAGGGACCAGTGTTGTACGGAACGGCGTTCCAAGGAACGGCGTTCCTGGAACGCGTTCCTTTTAGGAGGAACGAAGGAACGCCGCCGTTCCGTTTTACATCGGTGGAACTGGAACGGGAACTCGTTACATTTTTACTGGAACGGAAAGAGTAACGGCGTTCCTTTTATCGTTCAGTGGGGTTATTTTTATTTTATTTTTACGAGGGAAATTTTGAAGTATAAAAAAACTAAATCTTTACGAAAATATTGTTTTTAACTCGTTAATTCTTTGGTTACTTATCTTCGAATGTATATTGTGTGGTCCTCGCTTGGTAACAGTCGTTTGCAGGAGAGCTAGTAGACATCAATGATTCTTTTTTGAGTGCCCGATACTGCGGTACAAAAAGCAAAACTTTTAGTCGCACGAAAAGATACAAAGAGGGATGTTCAAACTCAGCTACTTTCTTTGCTTCCACGAATCCTCATACACCCAGAAATCTAAAGCCGACTACAGCCATTTCTGAACTTTCATAAAGAGACCTACAGTTACAACAAAATCACAGGTTACCAGACATCGAACGCACCCTTGTATCCCGAACATTGGTCACTTAAACGATAGACAAAAATTAACCTTTATTCCTTCTCCCCTTGTCCCCCACCTTCAAACTGAACAACGAATCAAACCTTCACAAAGAACTACTTGTAGTATTCAAGACTGACCTTCCTAAAGCATACCCTCTCCTTCACTTGTTTGTCTTGCGGACAGCAACATCGAGGAGCAACTGTTGTAAAGTTCGAACAAGGGTCTTTGTTAAATTGAAACGTGTGAGGTTCTTGTAAAACGCTCGTGCAATGTGGGGTAACAGTAGATTTGGCTCGTCTGAATCGTTCACCACAAACATGAATATGCTTAAAAGCTGAGATTTTTCAACTTGAATTTATCAACAAATAAAACCTTGATTCCGCTTGTTTTTTTCTCCCGGTGCCCTTCCATCACGACATATAAATTCGTATAGATAAAAAAAAGAAAACTTTGCTTGATCTAACCAAATATGGTAATCAGCAAAATACAAATGTAACGTATATGTAACGATACGTTCCATTTTTTTAACTGTAACGGGAACGAGTTCCTTTTTCACAGATGGAACTTGTAACGGGAACGCGTTCCAAAAATCAGAAGGAACGAGGAACGAGCTTTCGTTCCTTTTTTTGAGGAACGTGTACAACACTGTCAGGGACCAACTGACAACTACGTCGTACGCCGGCCTTGTATTCTAGGCGGTATGTGGAGCGCAAGTTCGTCTGCTTTTTTCGCAGGGGTTTGTGGTGACGTCAGAACACCGCGCTCTGATTGGCTCTGATTGGAAGGATAGTGGGTAGACCTCGAGGCTTCATTGAGGTCCACCCACATTCCTTTCAGTCAATGCTAATCAGAGCTCTGCGTCGTTCTGACGTCCATTGCAAACCTCTGCGAAAGAAGCAGACGAATCGGCGCTCCGCATTGGTCCAGATCCGTAGAAACTGCACTTTGGGGTGTGGATTTGTGAGCACAGGAATGGTATATAGAAATGAATAAAGTTCGGTGTCAGTTCCATTAAAGCAGCAAGGCCCGCTCAAAGAAGCACTAAACCCGAACAACAACATTGCCTTAACGACAGAAAAAGTAGTGTCAAGTAAGTTGTAACCCAGGCGGAGCGAGTATGCGTGGATCAACTTAGGCATGATATAAAAAAAAAAATTGCGGTGGCTTAGCTCAGCTATGCCAGGATATACGTAGCTTGAGCTTATGCGCACAAAATGAGAGGCGCTATTAAGCGGCTCCGGTGCAGTGTCAGACTTGGCTACTGCGCAACGGAGGCGCACAGCTGGGCACGCGGCGGCGCCAGTGCGTCTGCCGCGGCTATGACGTCACTCCTCTGGAATGCGCAGACCGGCGAGGCGCGCGCGGTGGTGGCTCCGGCGCGCCAGCTGTGCGCGGTGTGACGTCACTCCTCCTCGTGCTTGCGCAGACCGGCGAGGCGCGCGCGGTGACGGCGGAGCCCGCGGCGGAGGGTCCGGCGCGCCAGCTGTGCGCCGTGTGACGTCAATGCTCCTCTCGCTCGCGCAGCACGGAGCACGGCTCATTATGCGAGCCACGCGAAACTGCTCAACCTCGGCCAGTGTAGCTCACAATACAAAAGCGGACTTTAAAGTTACCCAGGCGACAGCCGTTTAATGCTCTAACCAGAGTGTGCGAAGGCTATAGGTTCTACGAAAAGCTACAGGTTTTCACAAAATCCGTCTTGTAACATCCACAAGGTGTAGATGATTTAAATCCTCTTTCCCATTCACTGTTAAGGTTTACTACAAAACAACGAAGGTAGGAAAAGACTTCTTTCGCCTAATCCAACTTCGGAACGGTAAAATAAACAGATGTTAAGCTGCCCCAAGAGGGTTTATATGTATTCGCTAAGCAAACACGAGACGACGCATTTCAATCGCCCTAATCCAGAAGTATTTGAATCTTAACCAACGCCAAAAATATCGCTTTATCTAAGTGCCAGCTTTTTCATATATAAAAGAAACAAAAATGCGCTCACACAAGAGCACAAAGCTAATAAACATCCTCGCTGACACGCACCGTTAGAAAGCGGGTTGAAAAGAATTGCATTGAAAGCAAAAAAAATAACTTCCAAGAAAACAAGGTCCACGTGAAATCGGAGTCGAATAAACGAACAACTACAAGATGAGAGTCATCTATAGAAATATTCATATGTCCCATTTCTAATGCAGCTTAACCTCTCACATATCTCGTTTTTCAGGCTGCCATTCTCTCCAAAACTACCATTTATTTTATATATATATCTATCTCTCTTCTCTTTCTCTCTCTCCTACATTTCTGAAAAAAACAAAAAAGCTGAAGATCTCTGACGTTCTTTGAGCCCCTTCATTCGGAACGAAATAAAAAAAAGCGTTTATCACCCATATACATAAGTCCTTTTGAATGGCCGTCCGACTTTAAAAACGTTGGGCAGCACGGCTCCGTTAGAGCTTCATAAGCACTTGGACTGCGCAGTAAGCTGTCGCAAAAAGTTAGTTTGTGCACCTTTGGGCTTATAACACATACTAAAAAAAAGCAACCTACTTTAATACTTTAACATCTTAACATAAAGCAGTTGGTTACTTAAATCGGGGTGTTTTCACCGAACCGGGGTCAGTTTTTGTCCTTTGTTCCCCTTGTTCCCCTACTCCACGTATTATTTTCGTCGTTCTTGTCCAGCTGCTTGCACCTTTGCATTAATTCCATTATCGTCAATTTTTCGGTTTGTGCTAAAACTATCCATAACCCCAGAAAAATAGGTTAACTCTTTCCTGACCGCGCCCATAGGCCATCGATCACCGGTGATCGATGGTTTCCAAGAGCCGTCAACAAAATTAAAATTTAGTGCAGAGCAATTATGTTTCACAATTTCATTTTTTTCGGTTTCAAGGTAGGTTTAAGCTTTATCACAAGGTTGTGGGCGGTCACAAATGGCCCTGGGAACGATGGTTTCACTTGTCTAACAGTTGCTGACTGCTTGCATCAGTCTTTGTAACAAAGATGGCAGTATTTACATAATTCAACTGTATTGTGATATGTTTGTTAGACCTCAAGAGCTCTCGGGACACTTTGAATTATCTTATAGGCATCGCTTAACAGATGGTTGCCGGTAAGCATCACTATAATTTCCAAAGCTGTCCAGAGCCGGCGTACAGGTTTTGTGTTCCCAACAAGGCGCACAAATGCTCTAAATATGTGGGAATTGCAATAAAGGCTATGACAAAACCAATGTAGAACATAGAAAAAAGCATTCTGCTGGAGATGTGAGGTGTACTATTTGTGCTTCACCGATATAAGCCTTCCTTCGTTGAAAATGACACGTGTTACGGAGGCGAACTCCGACGAACCAAAAATGGACAACGTTAGTTAGAGTACACCAACTTTCTGAAGTAATAGCCGTAGGTGTGGGGCACATTTTCTATATTCGGCATTTTTCTTATTTGTCGTTTAATTTGACGTAGTTATAGAAGTTGCGGCGTTTATACGCCTCGCGCACAATGCATTTTCAAGAAATAAAAGTTTAAAATATTTTTTTCCTTTATACCAACTTCTGTTTCTTTTGAAAGAACAACCTTTAAAAGAACAAGAAAGATGCATTGGGCTCGAAATAATTACATGAATACTAATTTATTATTAATTAACATTTTTATTTACTATATATGAAAGCGTACTTTGAATTATAAATGCCCTGGGCATCATCGAAAAGCCACTGAATACGTTTACTTTAGAAAGATTTGAGGCACCGCGCAGCATTTTACGTTCTCCCAAACAAACAAAAGTTCAGCGCGTCGCCGTGGTTTCAGTGATACGTCGGGGACGAAAAGATGCAGCCACTGGACGACGCTTTTAAGCGTTGTGTGCTCAGCTGGCTTCTGACGTGAGCAGTGCACCAATACGCGGCTCTGACGTGACACCGCTGCGGTGGCGCTGCCGTCGACACGGCGCATGCGCAGTGCCCCCGCCCGGTGTAGGCAAACTTTGACATGTTTATAATTGGCGCGTCTGTCTATGCGGAGCGCAAGGTCGTCTGCTTCTTTTGCGTGATTCGTGGATACATACCAGAACGCCGAGCCCTGATTGGCTCTGATTGAAGGATAGTGGGTAGATCTCAAAGCAAGCTGCCTTGAGGTCTACCCACTATCCTACAACCAGAGCCAATCAGAGCTCGGTGTTCTGACGTCTCCACATACCTTGCAAAAGAAGCAGACGAACTTAGGATGGCATAGCAAGGGAATGCCTCGGCAGTGCACTTCGTTTCTTTTTTTTTTTTCTTTTCGGGACGTGAAAAATAGCTACACGAGCATCGAGTCTTCCTAAACGTGACACATTTCAAGCTACCACAGTCATATATATGTGTACAAGTAACAAGAGAAACCAGAAGAGACGCATATGTCGAGCCAGGAGAAGATCCCGCCGAACTGTATAAATACAAATACGTTCTGATCGAGAAAAAAAAATTAATAAAATGTTGAGAATGACTGGCCTGTGCAAAAGCCACACCTGTGCTAACTAATTCTCGGTTGAAGGAGCCATCGATCAAGAATACGTTGAAAACGTACACCCTGCGTCAACCGACTCTAGGTTGATAAAAGAACGTAAGACCGACGTCTGCGGTATGGTGAACATAACAATGTGCGGAGGCTTATTCGTGTGTCTTATATAATATCAGGGAAGGTTCGGCACTGATTACATAACGCAGCACGATAAACAGTATAGCATGGTAAGGCACGACGCACCTCCCTTTCTTCAGCGAGCAAAACATACAAACATTTTAAAACACTAATGAGCGGTAGTATGGGAACGCTGCTCCACTAATTGCTCAAAGTGCCGGCCGTACTTTAAAACCTAGGATGCAACCCTGGCTCGCGTAGGTTTTCGAAGTGTCGGCAACGTGGAGAACTTGGAGAAGTAGGCGTTGGCTGCCGATTCGTTTCCATTCCGGCATCGTCAAAGTCACTCAACTCGCTGTCGTCTTATGACTCGTCTTCGAAAGCTTCTGACATAGAAGATGCTGCCGATTCCGCCGAAGAATTCTCTCGCCTTCCGCTGGGCAGCTGCTCGAACTATCTTTAGCCTTCTGAGAACAGACCTTGCTTGTAACTCGGATGACCTGTCTTTTTTGGAGCGGGCGTAGTCGTCGTCTTGCAGTCTCTGGCTGGCGATGCTTCCTCACAGGAGATGTCGGCTGTAAGCTGAAGTCGGGGAGTCGCGTACGAAGACTCCTTCTCTGAGGGAGCTCTCCAGGTAAACGGCCATCCTCCAATGGGGAAGAACGATGGCCACCTAAGCCTAACCAAACCTCCTCATGCCCATGTCCCGTCTTTCCCCGGTGTTGTAAACACAAACGTCCACGACATGGAAATGCTCGTCGTCATGCTGCACCGCGCTGACACGTCGGCTGCTTTGTTGTTTCTCACAGAAAATTGCATAGTGATTTAGCCCATGACAGGCATGACAGGATTTCCCAAAATGCGGGACATTTTCTTCGTTCGTGCTTTCTGTTGCACTTGAAACATTGGCAGGTGGTGCTTGGTCCCTACGACCGGCGCGTCTGACATGGGGAACACAACAACGTGTGAAGGTTTATTCGTGTGCATTATATACCATCAGGGAATGGGCAGCGCAGATTACATGACGCTGCACGATAAACAGTATAGCATGATAAGGCACGATACACTCAGGAGGAGACAGATAAAGAAGGTTAATAAGGAGAGAAAGTAGAGAGAGGGTCAAAGAGCGTCCTAAACGAAGGAATGCAAAAGCAAAATGGGAACTCCGTGCACCTGCTGTAATAAAGCGACCTGACCCGAAAACAAAAAGAAACATGACACCGAGCACGGGGAACGTCAATAAATGATAGACCCTGACGTCCTAAACGCAAAACGTGGAAAACTTTGAGGGCTCAAAGTCCTCAAAATTACGCGTCGAATCCCTTTCAAAGTTGACCACACTTACTAAAATATTCTTTGTTCTTAACGGAAAGTTTTTTTTTTGTTTTTTTCTTAAAAGAAGCCGCCAGCAGGCGTGCCATTCCTTCCCATCAGAGTAGAACGTCATTAATCTTGCTCCTCCAGAGCTCTATTACCAAGAGGCCGCCGGAAAGTAGCCCTCATTATAGCAATTCTGAAAAAAAAACTAGACAGCGTTTATAGCTCATAACAAAAGATGATCTTTGATCTGAGTCTGCCGAAGCGTTAAACGTTGAATCCAGACGAGTGATTTTGTACTTTAGTCGTTCGAGAATGCCTTCACTTGGGCCCTCCATTTTGGACCCACGAAATGGCTCCTTTGCAGGGGTATCCGCAGGCGTATAGTGTATGCATACCGCTCGACGATTTTATTTCTTTTCTTTTTTCCTTTGACGAAAAAAGTAATAGCTCCAGAATTGATAGTCTCGGCTTTCAGGGCGAGGGAATGGGTAGTTTTGAAACTCTTCAAATATGAATCATGAGCAGATTGACGGCCTACTTTAAGCCGTTGGAAAAGGATTTGGGAGCAGAATGACCAAGTTTGCGGCCCCGCGATATAGCGCTAGCGCTGCACAGGCATTTGTAGAAAAATATAAAACCAAACATTTTTGTGTTTCTTTTTTATTCACGCGAAACCCTGATGACCATAACTTAGGAAACGTGCACTAGACGTCTACAAAGCAATAGAAAAGTAATAACAAAAAATAACATGAGGGAAATTGGGTAGCGTTATAATCCCCGACAGGATTAGAACGACAGTGCGTCTCTTGTAGATGCTCGAACTCCAGCACCCGCTTCTTGCCTTCCGTCATGCTTTGGCTGCGCGAACGCTCAAAGCTCACCGGACGCTGGAGCGTTACGGAAGGTACGAAGCTCACGCTTGAGGCGGGACAACTGAAAGATCTCCCCGCTGTTATCATCGTGTTAGTGATTATGGTCGCGTCTACACGACGTTAGGGAAATCAGCCTCGTGCCTCGCGATAACAAAAAAAACCGTCGATCTTCGTTTTTTGTTTTGTTTTTGGTTTTCCATGCGAGTGGGTTTGGCTATGCACAGAGACAAAGAGACATGTGCAAATATTAACGATAAAACCAACAATCTTGGTGGTTTTTTTTTTATGCGATTGGGTTTGGTTGTGCACAAAGATAAGGAGACAATTCCAAATCTTGTGCTCAGCTCCACCCATTGTTACTCCACGGCGACTGCTCTCGCGGCGGTGTTCGGACCTGCGTGCAAACCAGAGTGCTCGTCGGCTCATAGATCTTGCTCAAGACCGAGTCGACGCGGATGCAGTGCTCGCGTTCAGAAAGTTAAAGGCTGGTTAAAGGTTGAAAGCCAGCACAGTACGTGTTGCGCCATGCGCACTGCTGCGAACGTGCCACCAGGCGAGGTTCGTTGGTTGTTTGCTGCATCTTCGCTCCGTGCAGTCCAGCCTTAAAGCAACTCAGATCTATAGTACTAGACGAGACAGTTCGTTCGAACGACTGCCATTATGCTACAACGCGTTAGCGCACATCTAGAGAAAAAGTTGGATCAACATCCAATATTGTACGCAGAAAATTCAAACCACCCCGCTCTAACAAAGCGGACGTTCATAAAACGTCGTTTCGTATAAGATGAGACTGTTTACCTTTTTCAATCACATTTCCTAAACAGTAGTTCAAACAGGATTCAAATAGATATGAAAATAAAACGGCTGGTTGTCACATAAATACCGGCATGACTGTGTTCGTCAGAAATTAGGCTGGAGGGGGAGGGGGGGGGGGGGGGATAACCATTACCGTAACTAAGCTAACCAACAAAAGTATGTTAAGTTTTTAGTTTGATAAATGGGTCAGACTGCACTTGCAGTGTTTATAGGCAGTTATTATTGGAGGCGGAAACTGTTTCCGCAATTTGCGACGAGGCAACGGGTTTTAAAATCTCAATTGATAACCCTTAACGACTTTGGGGTCTGATTCTCAAACCGGTCGCAGAACAAGCGGTGTTTTCAAAGTAATGCGTAGAAGACCAACGTACTCGCACCGGGCACAGTGTCATTAGCTTGGCAGCGAGTCGTCGACGCACCCGCCAAGGACACGCCGCCATAGAAAGAAAGGAAACGTCGTGTTTACACCCAAATGACACGCGTCAGAGCACAGGAAAGGCGCCGTGATCGATATTTGGAACGGTGAAACTGCATCGCGTGCTCAATGCCCACATTCGCGTCAAGTGTCTGTAAACAGTACGCATAATCATGTAGAGAAGGTGGAAAAGCTGATCGCTCGAATGGTTTATGTAATGTTTCATTCGCACGACAGCGCCTGGAAACCAAACGTATACCCACGGACAACTTTTTGTCGTATTTTCGACGAGAGGAAGAGAGCGCGTACACAGCTTTCATCGGCTTTTGTGCAGGCGCCCTTATACCTTAGAACAGTAACTTTGTCTAATGCCCCAGTTACATTAGAGCTCTCTACCGTCATTAAAGCGGCGATCCCAAGGCCCCAAACATAATACCGGTGACACCTGTGCTAACGCTCCTGTTTGCGGTGCAAATGTCGCGTCTGTGCGCGCATTAAGTATTTCGTTCTTTCTGAAAATAAATTGCCGATTCATCATCACTCTTACAGTGCACGATGTGATATGCATTTTTTTTAACTTAACGCACAATAAGAAAACAAAAAGTGCAAGTTTTGATATTTTCAAGGACATACCTCTATGCATTCCAAGTTTCTAGACTTGTAATGCATCCCAGACGCGTTCTTATTTTTTTATTGATTAGATGAAGGACCCGTCTGGTTCCGTGTTACGTGTTTTACTTAATGAGCACACTCACATTCTTTAATTCTTTATTAAAAAATATACTTTTTTATGCTATTTCGAAGAGTCGTAATTCAGTTTCACGTCCTGACGCAGCAACGACATTTAAGGGCATGCTCCTGGTAAACATAGGAACTTAGCATAAAAAAATATTAGAAGTGCAACGCCATCAGTTTTTTTCTTTTTTTTTTTTTGTAAACACTACTTGATTGCGATAAAATTTCAAAGAATTGCCTTCACGCGTTCTTGGTTTTCTCAGGTAGCGTTCTGACATGTGATCTCATTTTCTTTAATTGTATGCTAGAGGAACTGGGCTGGTTCTCTGTAAGGCTGGTTTGATTGTATTCATTTTCATATTTGTTTAAAATAAATTTAAATCGAGGGACTATTTTGCAGCTCGATTCTGTAAACAAGGAACCGGTTTCAGAGAGGAGGACAGCTATTTAAACAACGATTCTTTAATTAGAGCTTTCCTCGTTCTAATTAAAATCAATTTCAATGATTGTAATTTTTTTAAAGCGTAGCAATGGTCCTAAATATCAAAAAGGACTTTTGTTGTAGCAGACGACGCGCACTTGCGCCATCTTTTGAAAGGTGGCTGAAATTCGAGGCTGAGAAGTTCAGGAAAAGTGGCGCTCAATCTGTCCCTGACGCAGAGGATTCTTCAAATATTTCCTCGCGCTTTTTCCTCGTTCTTGCAATAAATCGCAATAAGCCTCCGGAAAAAAAAATTAAAAAAAAACACGAGAAGCGCGTTTTAAGGGTTACTTCTGCGGGGTCATACTAATGCGGTGAACCGAACGCTCGCGGCACATAAAATACTGGCATGGCCTCGAATGACGTTACGGGCAAGCTATGTATAGGCCATAGGGCGTCCTGTCCTCGGAAGTTACAAGGCGAGACGGTCACGCGTTGACGCCACCAAGCGGCAAAGCTCGCAACTACATTACCCATGGCCGTGCAGGAACTATTCACGTCACGAGCGCGATACGCATTAGGCTTCTCGCTGGCCAACTTTGAAGCGAGGGGTAGAGAGTTCACGCTCACGTCATTTCGTTTCCGTACCCCCTTAAAGGTGTCCCTGAGAAGGTTTCTGAGATCGCCTAAATATGATGATAACTCACTCTGCTGGCTCTAAGCATCCTAGAAATCCCTACATCCTGACGATACATGGCCGATTTCCCTAGTAAAGGGAAATCAAAGATCGCAAAACACCGAGGTCATCTCCGGCGATGGGAGAAGCATGTTCCGAGAGCAAGACCACTGCCAGTCAACAGCAACAGAAAGATCCTCGCACCTCCGACCGGTGGAACCGCGGAGGGATATCTCGAATGCGCGCGGCTCGTTGCCCATACAGCCCGGACTACGATTCAACCCAGCGAGCGAGCGCTCGAGAGCAGAGGACATATTACTCTAGCTAGAAAAAAAAAAAAAAAAAAAGGAAACAGCGTGTTGAGATGATTATTGCAGTATTATGTTCCCTCTCCGCGAAAAGGTAACATTTTTCGACTACTCTTGTTTGCTTTTATAATTTGCAAAAGCGTACACACTTTGTAAAAACAACGTTTGCAATCTCAACGAAGTGCCGCGTTTTCATTGGTCACATGTCGTCCTGGCTGCCGGAAAAATGCTCCTCCCATCCCCGGAGATGACCTCGATGTGTTCGATATTCGATTGCTTTTTTAATAGGGAAATCGGCCGCGCGTCGTTATGATTTATGGATTTCTAGGATGCTTAGAGCCCGCAGAGTGAATTATCGCCATTTACGAGAGATCTTAGAAACCTTCTCAATAAGGCACCTTTAGGGAGAAAGAAGAATCAAGATAGCTTGACCGGAGTAATCTTATCGGGCGGGGATGGGTGACGGGAGGTTGGCTGGGGTGGTCGGATGAAATTACATGCGTCAGGTTCGCCGACTTGACTTTACACACTGGCACCGCCTCTCGGGTAGCCGCGAAGCACTTACGATTTGCGAAAGGTATTTCTATCTTGTTTCACAGAGCGTATCATTTATTTCACGATTGACATAAAAAAAAAAACTGTTGCTAATGTTATGAACGACCATTTCTCATAGACAGTGTGTATATCTGATCTCGCAACTACAACAAAACCTTCAGTCAGTCAGTCAAAAGGCTTATCGAGCCGTGTGAGACAGTGAAAGGGGAACGCGGTGGCTTCGCGGCTCGGACAAGACGGCACAGCAAGGGAGTAAAGCGAGGGGTGTGGGCGATAAGGTCTACCACGTGAATGAAGTCTAGCACCGTGCCTCTGTTTGTCTGCTGGGTCCGGTGGCAATAGCGTCCAGCCCTCCAGCGAGATTATGTCCCGCATCGGGCAATCCCATAAAAAAGCTATTGTTGATCGACGCCTGGGTCCTCGCACTACAGGCAGCCCGGAGAGGTCGGCGGCGAAGTCCACCGACCTCGCCTGGCCATCGCTCAGTGATAAGCATTTCCAGCTGGTCGCCTCATAGACGGCGCCAGAGTGCGACTCTGCTCTCTCGTCGTAAGAGATCGCAAGGCTGCACAGTACACTCCGTCGTAAGCAGTCCACAAGTGTGTGAACCAGCCTTAAAGGGAAACTAAAGTGGTTCTTGAAAAAAAACGAGTTAGAGGCAAAGTCTAGTGTATTTTTGTCCCGTGAATTTAATTATCACGAGGATTTGACCCCAACGTAACAACAGACACGAGAAAAACCGAAAAACCACCCGCTGGGTGTGACATCATACCCAGAGGTTTTAACTCCCTTACGCTTGCCACCTGTAAGGGATCGCGTGCAGCGTTTTTGACTGCTCGGGAAAAGTAGCAGAAACCGCGGAAATGTTGAGATATCTGTACAACACGTAATGATCCCCTCATCCCACCGAACGCGGCGCTGTTTTGAAAGCGCTATTGTGGCTACTCGTCGCATCAATCTGAAATATAATCCTGATATTCGTGATCCTGGAGGCCAAATGTAGACGAATTAAATGTTTTATTTTTCTTCTCAAATACAGAACCGCTTCACTTTCCCTTTAAAGCCGACGTGCAGGATTGTATTCTGCCTGGTAGAAGTTTAACGGTGTCTAGACACACCGCGCAGCCTCTCTGAGAAAGGTGTTAATGCGCCGGTGAGAATGCCTATAACCTTCCTGCCCGAGGGAGCACGGCCAGGCGGCCAACACGGTGGGTTCATCCCGCATTCCTTCCAACAGCCTCGCATTACTGAAGCGGTCAACTCGAGCTCCGGGCAGTTAAGTTCTCTCGTCCCGTTTCCCCTCCTCCTTCGGTCGAACTACAACACCGCGCCGCTTCTTGTACCAATCGAACCACGGCGAGGCCCACCGACAGTCACTTAACATAACGGACTGGCGGGTTTCCAAAGCAACCTTAACACTCTTAACAATGTTTTCTTTAAGAGAAAAAGAAAAAGAATGCAAGACGCAAAAAACACAAGGAACACGGCTTCCTCAATCGACAGCTATAATATATTTGAAAACTTTGTGTACTGTGTAGGATCCGCCGGAATCAGGCAAAGAGGATGCACTCACCGACTGCATGGTTCCCTTTTGATGAAGCCCGTACGATTTGGAAGCACCTCGGCCAAGGCGCTCGACCAGTCACCTCCACTTTCGTGCACCTTGAGCAGAGCGTCGAATACTACGACCAAATTAAACAAAAAAATAAAAATGAGTAAACAATACCAAATCCTTGTCGCAGAACTTTTGTAAGACTCAAACTTTCGTTTTTCGCAAAGCTTTCTTTCGTTGTTTCTCCATCGACAGTATTTCCGAACAGGCGTCTTTTATTCCACACAATAAGTCTTCCCGTATAACAATTATTTTCGAAAATGTTAGCTTCCAACATTTATTTTATACTAGAAACGCGCCCGCAGTGTTATTTTTCCTTAAAAAAAGCCAAGAGCTGTAACGGATGATTCGAACCTCTTTCTCCACAATTGTGAGCGAAACGTATACTCAGGTTGCGGTTTAAAACGCTTCGTTGAGGTACCAAGATTACATGCCGCGACACCTAAGGTTTAAGGCCGTTCGATACGCCGAAGTTTCGAGCGAAAACGCATGAGAGACGCCAACAGGCAATACCAACTAGAGGACAAGGCCTCCGCTTTCTCCTCTTCCTCTCCCACTTCCCCCCCGTTGTGCGCGGCGTTGCGGGAAAAAAAAAAAACACAAAAAAACACTGGTTACGAGTTACTAGTTAGTCTTCGTGCCTAAATGTGTAGAAGCACTAAAAAAGAATGTATAAGCACTATGACTGCGGTCTAATCCGTCTCAACTTGAGACTTTGGTGGCGTGGCGTGCCATGTTCTTCTTCTAGTCTCTGGATTTTAGTCTACGGAGCTCATTCTCATCTCGCCTCGGCAAACCTCACTCACGAGCGCACTCACTCACTCAGTTCTCTCACCTTCAGATACGAAGTGAGGGTGAGTAAGTTCGTAAGTCTCGAAAAAAAAAAAAAAAACTCGCGAGTTTGAGGATGAGTGAGGAACTTGAAGTGCCACGTGTAAGGGACGTGGCATCGTAGCGTCACGCGGCCCTGTGATGTCGTGTGACACCTGAGGTCATTGGACATTGTGACGTCGTGCGGCGAGACCCTGGGGAGGGTTTTTCGTACAAAGTCATCGCTTTAAGATACCTTTTCTCGATTCGCGGACTGTCTGTAAACGGTCGACTCTATCGTCCATTCGAAGGAAATATTTGGAGGAGCGCGAGCGCAGGGACACAGTAAAAAACGACGCGATGCCAAAACGCGGACAGCAGGGACGCGGCGCTAGCTTTTTTCGCACGCTCGTAAGCGAAGCGAACGTTCACAACAATTAATTTAAATCCGACTAACAACGCATCCGTGCTCGAACCGATCTTTCAAACATTCCACCCCACACCCTAAAAACAAAACAACAACAAAAAAACGTTCTTGAAAGATTTTTTGACGCCCCAAGAACTCTTTCAGCCTGTGAAGAACGGTTTCGCCTCAAGCACTATCGCCCCCTGGCGTACTGGAAAGGAAAATGAGCGATGAAAACCTCTTTCGCATAAAAAAAAAAAAGAGCGTCAAAGAACCCCTTGTAACTTCTAGGTTTTTCACGAAGAACCCTTTTAAGGGGTACTTTAAAATAACTTTTTAGGGGACAAAATATGGACAAGTCGAAGAGCCCCTAAGAGCTCTTTTACGACTAGATTTGTTTTTAGAGTGCAGACCCTGCATAATTACATCACTGAGAGCATGGCATATCGTGTTCTCTGTAATGCGTTTCCCAGGAACATTTCATCACTGCCACGAGTTGTGGATGACCGCTGAGCATAGCGCAGCTCCTCGAGACCGATCGATAGCCCAGCTCGAAAGGGAACTCACATAGGGTCACCGACGGTTCCGATTGCCCGGGATGCAAATGTGGTTGTGCCCGCTGACTGACAACGCCATCATTACCGCTCTGCTCGGCTGACCGAAAAGTCAGGACGCTGGGACATAGATCTCCGAAAAGCGCGTGCCCTGAAGACGATGAAAGCGGAGGCCGAGGACGATCTACGGTACTCGATCGAGGAGAGCAACGTAGAAAAACAGACCCGGAAGAAAAAGAGAAAAAAAAACTAAAAAACTTCGCTTTCTTTTTAATAATTTTTTTAGATGCCGGCTTCACAATCCCACAAAATCACGAATACCTTTCTTTCCAGACCAAGACAGTGGCGACGCCCACCTACTAGGACGTGAAAATAAAACTCCACAATGAGAATGATCAGCTGGCGTATTCCGTACTTCGTACAAGCAGCAGCATTATTGCAGTGCCGACCAGAGTGAAGATGCAAGCTTCAGTGACAATATGGAGTCGTATAAAAGCGGCTCCACTGGGAAGCGCCACTGTTGTCTCGTGGAGTCTACTGGAGCCATCCGTGTTAGTTTTAGCTACTTGTAAAAGACGGTGAGCAGAATCAAGAGATTTGAGCCCCGCATGTGTGACCATCTTCACTCGAATGATTTTCCGAACTCGCTATGACAGTGTACGAAACACATTTAGGTGCTGATACCCCATTAGACGGATAAAAACAAAACAGAGCAAAGACAAGGACGAAGTAGAAGGAACAACAGGACACAGCGCTGACTTTCAACTGAAGATTTATTCCTGTAGGCGTCTGTTATAAATAGCAAACATTCCACCGGAAAAAAATCAAGGAAAAAAATGAAAGCCGTTTAACCCTCCCTGTAACGCCGAGTTAGAGCGCAGCTCTTGATGAGGAGGGGAAGGCACGGGGGGGGGGGGGGGGGGGGGGAGAAAATTTTCCGCTAAATTTAGCGGGGAAAATTTCCGCTAAATTTAGCGGGGAAAATTTTCCGCTAGGTTTAGCGGGAACAATTTTGCGCTAGATTTAGCGGGAACATTTTTTCGCTAAATTTAGCGGGGAAATTTACCCATCATGCACCGCGCGGTTACGCCGACGGCGACGCCGACGCCGCTCAAGCCGGAAACGGGCGCCTAAGAGCTGCGCTCTAAAACACAAAAGATATATAACATGTCACGTTTTCAATATAACACTGTCACTGCTTTGCCCTCATCGAACGATGAGGGCAAAGCAGTGAGAGTGTTATATTAAAAACGTGACACGCTATATATCTTTTGTGTTTTTTCCTTGATTTTTTCGGGTGGAATGTTTGCTATTTATAACAGACGCCTTCACGAATAAATCTTCAGTTGAAAGTCAGCGCCGTGTCCTGTTGTTCCTCTTACTTCGTCCTTGTCTTTGCGCTGTTTTGTTTTTATCATGTCTACTTGCCAACTAGCCCAAACTTCTACGTTAATCAACCATTAGACGGACTGTGCAAATAAACGTCGGTGAAAGCAGGCCCCCTCATTTCAGCGTCATCTATCTTTGTGCAAAACAAAAAAGTAAATGCCAAGAGTGCCGAAACGGGACTCGATCAGCCCGATGCGCATGTTGTGCTCTTGCCCCCATTCCGCCTATTGCTGGCGATCTTTCATTCTCCGACCAATCTCTTAATCAATGAAAAGTAGAATTTTGCGAATTCTTTTAGAGCGCAGCTCTTAGGCGCCCGTTTCCGGCTTGAGCGGCGTCGGCGTCGCCGTCGGCGTCGGCGTAACCGCGCGGTGTATTATGGCTAAATTTTCCCACTACATTTAGCGGAAAAATTTCCCCGCTAAATTTAACGGAAAAAATTTCCCCGCAAAATTTAGCGGAAAAAATTTCTCTGCTAAATTTAGCGGAAACATTTCCCCACTTAATTTAGTGGAAACATTTCCCGGCTAAATCTAGAGGAAAAATTTCCCCGCTAAATCTAGCGGAAAAATTTCCCCGCTACATTTAGCGGAAAATTTTCCTCTAAATGGGAGGCGAGCAGGAGAGGAGGAGGGGCATAGCCTCCTCTCCGTACCTTCCCCTCCTCCTCCTCCTCAAGAGCTGCGCTCTAATTCGGTGTTACAGGGAGTTGTAAACGGCTTTCATTTTTTTGTTGTTGTTCTTGAAGACTTTTTTTTTTGTCGAGATTTTATGATTACATTGCTGTCCTATGCGCATGCTCAAATAGCAGTGTATGCATCGATGGCCAAACCGCTAAAGCGTGCGCGACGCTGAGTATGCGTTTTTGGACCCCTTCGTCGCAGCGCCTTTACAGAGGCCGGTGCAGCCCTGATCCGAGGCTAGGTCCGACCCGTATCTGTCCTCGTTTCCACCACGAAGGGTGGAGAATGAAAACGGGGAGTCAGTAATGAGCACACCGTGCTCACCATGGACGTGGTTTGGTTTCCCGGAGAACGAGTACAGACAAGCATTGTAATCTCTACGGAAGAAATTCTGCAAACGCTGCGGATTGAGGGCCCGACGGGCGCTTGCTTAGTTCACGCTCATAGTGACGGCACGAGCTCCCGCTGGAAATCGTAAAGTCGTCGAGACTACGAAAAGTTCCTAATGAGGTAGCACGGATAACGTTCCCACGAGAGAGAACTTCTCTGCGCACTGCGAAAACGAGAATAGCGCTTCCGAGGACCCCAGGATCCAGAATATACCATAGTTCCGAGAGTAAACAGTTCCGGGGCCTCTCCATTTGCTAAGCTCCTGCCATATAGATCGTAGTCCTTGTCTGAACGTCAAATCAGCATTAAGTAGACGCGTGGATATAATCATAAATAATGGTGAAAAAAGTACCGGAGTAAATACGGTCATTAGTCTAGGCGGAATGGAACCATACTGTAGGAAGATGAACACTCATGAATAAACAAATACATTGCGGTCGACTGCAACACATTCTTGTGTGTGTGTTCTCTCTGTGTAGCCGCCAAATGAATGTATGTCTGCCTGCTGCCTGTTGCGACCTCTCAATGTTCGATGTCAAATCTAAAGCTTTAAGCTGTTGGGATGCGCACAAGGGAAAATAACAACTTTTCAAGTTGGAACTGCGATCGCAAGTTGGATCGAATAAAGTCTTTACACTATAGTCGAAAGTAATTCGGAGAACATTGTTATCCCAATTTAAGTCGACACTGAAAACAGGAACCGGAAACAGCTGTATATGACACACTCGGCCACATAATGGACTAGTCACTCTAGCACCAGAGACACCGGTCGGTTTCTGTACGCCAACAAAACAAGCTCATTTCTTTGTTTGTTTTTCCGCGACACGCACTCTCTTTTGCATTACGCGCATTTTTGGTCTAGATGTACCGTCAATATTCCTAGCGGCAAAACCTCGAACAAACGTTGTTCTTCTCATGACACACACATAATCAATATTATAGAAGAAGAATAAAAACTGCAAGTGTTAAAAACCCTGTTGGTATCGGTCAAAAGAAACAGTAAAACGAACCAGACTCGGCAATAGCTGATAAGAAATATTACACTTCAGAAACGCTCGTGGGCGCTCAAACAGTGTCGCGGAGTGTCGGGTTGTATTAAGAAAATCATAAAGACAATTTAGACTAGATACTCAGACAAAAATAAAAACAATATTAGCGATATAATGTTAATTTACTGTGGGTATCAGCCCATAGTAAAGATAACTAGGTGCATCAGCCAAGGCACCGTTTCGCAAACTACCGCCCTCATAAGGAAAGTCCATTTGCGATCGCATCACACACAAAAACTTAAGTGACTACGCTCATCAATCTCTAAACACCTGTCGTTCATATACACAAGCCGCTTTAAGACACTAGTTTTCCTATTCTCGTCCTTATAGGCAACTGATATCCAATCAACTAAGCACGTTTCCTTCGAATTTTCGAATCTCACAGCTATTGAACAAGCCAACTGATTCCCTCCATTATTCGTCACTTGAAGGCGGACAAAGTGAAAATCAAGACGGTCTTATAAAAACAAATCAGAAGCATTAACTGACTGACATTCAAAAGGCCATATTTTTTGTTGTTCTCTAGAACGATGCAAATTGTGGTCGCAGACACGCAAAAAAATACCACAACGAGAAAAACAAAATTTTCCCCACGCGGGCGCACGCCTTTTTTATCTTTTGGCGCCCTTCTCTCCCGCTCCTCACCTCCTCGCTTTCTTTTATTTGTGACGTAATCTATTATAAAATTTATAAGCTTTGTACGCGACATTTCTAGAATATTTAATAACGGCATTCGTAAAACATGTTTTTTTTCTTAACGTAATGCCATAAGACCACCTCACTATCACCTCCCGACCGAACATCGTCTCGCCTTAACAATGCCTGTAACATCAAACGAATTTCTGGCTCAACAAATGCCTTCAACCGATCATTCCATCCACGAGCCATCAATCACTGGAACAGTCTCCCATCCTCCACTGTCACCGTCATCGCACCGGGGGAATTCAAGGCATCTCTTGAATCTCATGTTTCATGTTATTAATATTTGTTACTCTTGACTAGTTACTCATCTATCCTGAATGTTTTTTTTTTCTGTATTTCATTGCATAATATTATGACCCCCCCCCCTCCTCTTATGTAATGCCCTAAACGATCCCTTAAGGTGTAATAAATAAAATGAAATGAAATTAACGCAATTCCTAACGCACTACGGCCCTTCTTTTTGAAATACCAAAAATGAAAGTCCGGAGTAAAGCGCGAGACACATGCGCGAAAAATCCATCCGATCCGACGTCCGATCCGGCAGTACGACTGCCTGATCCGAAAAATTTGGTCGCTTCAGACGTCGGGTCGGCGATCCGACGTGCGTCCAACGCGCCAGATAGTTTCGCACGGCGGACGGACTGTCGGATGCGTCCAGCCAATGACAGCACAGCTAGCACGAACGTCATGATGGCGTACCGTGTCTGGCGGGACGGGCGACAGGAAGCCGGACGCATGGATGCCGCTGACTCATTCGAAAAAGATGTCCCCGGCAAAGAGTGCACGCGCTAGCGAGAACGAGCTCCTAACTTCGCTCGTGCGAGCTAAACCGTCAATCTGGGACCAGAGGTCTATGAACGCGGACCTCCGCTGGAGTGCTTGGATCTCCTGGGCGGAGCCAAACGGATCGTCGTGTCGCATGCAAGGTCGGAAGCGTGTGACTCAAACTGTCGCGTGCGGCAATTCGGAGCGGCATTCGGACTGTCGGATCGGACGTCGGATCGGACGATTCTGCCGTCCATGTGTCTCGCGCTTAATGTCGCCTCCTATCTTTTCATCCTCCGTCAAAAAACATGCGGGCGCTCGGCACCTGTAGCACTGATGATGATTGGCGAATCGGCGAATCGGAACAAAGTTCTATTTTTAAGGTGCCCGACGACCTCTCAGACTTGGAAAAGGAAATCATCAGACGGTCAAAACAACTGGGTTTGGTGTCTGTGTACCGTAGTTTCGTATGTGACTCCACTGGTGCAGCCTTTCACGCAAAACCGGCGCGACGTGGCCCCCCACGTCGCTCCCGAAAGTCCACTGCGCGTCCTTTTCGACCTCACACCGTTTCAAAGAATTTTAGATCGCTGAAAGGGCCCTAAAATAACTTCAAACTCGAAATGGAGCGTCGTCTTCTCACAGAGGTAGGCGGAACGCATGGAGAAGAGCGGTTGATCGCGGGACGAGGGGAACACAACACTTCGCGTCGGGAAGGAAACTCGAGTTGCAGGACGACTCAATCTTTGACGTCACTGCACTGGCGTGGATCGCGCGGAAACTGCAAAATTAACTTTTAAAAATTGATCTTTTTTTTTTTTTTTTTTGCTCTACAAATGTTGAGTTTCCAAGTTACAAAATTTGAGGGTAATGTCAAGGCATCGTTTTCAATCGTTTCGGATAATATATATATATATATATATATATATATATATATATATATATATATATATATGATTTGACCCGTCAGTGCCCTTTTAAATTCTTCATTTTAGGCATGTAGTAAGAATCCGCTATAAACAAATACAACTTGAAGAAATTCAATGTTTTCCGCTAGAAATACTAAAATGCACCCTTCTTTAAAAAAAAAAAAAACTCTTCTTTGAAAGCAACTGGCGTCATTTTAATTAAAATCACATGAAGAAACTTCCTCGTAGAAATACATCTGCATGGAAGCCAGCTTCTTGTGTCACCTTTTTTTTAAGATAATTCTTCCCGCAAAATCCCCAGACGGGAAAAAAGCTGGAAGCGCAGCCACGTTAACGTGTCCAGAAAGTTACAAAAAGCACAGAGGCATAATTACCGTACCCTGATTGACGGTGAGGATCTTGCATCGGGTTCCTCCGGAAGCTCTCTGCGTCAGGAACTCGTCGATGGGAAGCCGGGCGCTCCGCACTCCCTCCGACTGGGCTCGCTCCAAGCTCACCAGCTGCACGTCAATAACGCAACACCCAGTACTGGTCAGGAACACGAAGCCTCAAGCAGCCATCACACTGCTCATATATCGTCCAAAAGACACGGAGTTCTCCGCAGACATGACGACAAATTTATCTGCGGACACACTTCAAGCACGTTCGAACTTGGCTATAGTTTGTGTAAGATTCCTGTAGTTTTGAAAAAAGCTCAAATATGTTCAAATGATGTGACAGGCTGCTCCCCTAGAACCAAGACAGGGTGAAATGGGATGTTGTACGTGAAAGACTCAGGGAAATAGGAAATACGTGAAAGACTCAGGGTACATACTGCAGTACGAACACTTTGAGAGTCTACAAAAAGGACGGCTTTCATCCCTTTTCTCCTGATTATACAGTCAAGTGCTGCCAGAACACCATATAGTTCGGCAGTAAAAATGCTGGCGACGTTGGTAAGTCGAGTAACACGGGTAAACGAATTTGAATAAAAAGCAGAGCCGACATACATTGAGGACTTGGCACCGTCAGTGTAAAACTGGCACTATATGTCTGTATTTTTCTTGCAGAGCTAAGAACTAATGTTATAGAATGAGTGGAGACACATTATGTTCACTAAATTTTATAATATACTAATCACAAGCTATAGGTTTGATATCCTATGGGACAGTATGACACGCGCTTTCTAGGATATGATCACCCTCACGAGGCAGATTAACGGAGAGACGGAGGTTCTCAAAACGAAGACTCAAGGGTCGAACAACAGTTGGTCTGCAGACAATTCTTGTACGACCAAGACATTGTAACAGGAGGACTGCCGTACAAGGAAGAAACAGGTTTCAGACAGTGTCTCGAGATACTTTTTTTTTATAACGTATTAGCAGTGTAGCCACCGCTTAAAGCAATCCAAGAAGGGTTTCAACGATTTCGTAGCCTAAGCTAACGTGATATGACGTCATTGCGGCATAACCTAACGCACAGCCTTGGAAAAGACTCGATGTTTTAGGCGCATGCAGCTTCCTCCCTTCACAACCAGGCGGCGTATCAGAAAGCGAGTCTATTTGTTCTAAGAAACACTGGCTAAGTGGCGCGAAGCCGCCGCCCGATTTTTAAAGCGTTCAGAGTCTTCGGGCGTACACATCCACACGGGCGACCGAGTGAATTTCTCGAATAAAAAGAACACTACGCGCATCTTAAAATTTGCGACATTCTTGGCGGCGCCGAATGAAGCGATGGCTCCGGTATTAAGATAAAAAGGGCAGCGTATACACCAAAACACTGTTTACAAACAAGTCGGCGTTTGCCCACACCAGGTGTGGGCACTGCGCGTGAGCAGAGACTATACCGTGAGGTGAAGCCAGTGCGCATGCGCAATGCCGACGGAAGTGCCACTGAAGTGCCGTGACGTCAGAGAGTTGGCTTAGTGTATGGCTGCGTAATGAAAACAAAAACGCCATGCTACGTCGCAAAACAAAAGTGTTTTATATGGCGTCGGTGTTGCCGTTACTTCCAAATGGCGGTCAACTGTGACTTCTTGGCATATCAAAATCAAACGGAACATCACATATAAGAATATACCTGACTAACTACATTAGCTACACTCGGCACCCTTATTAAAATGTGACCTCATCTGCACAAACTAAAAGACGCATTTCAGTCACTCCTTAGCGCCAACACTGAGAACAGTGTTGCTACATGTGCGCACTATATATCTTTATGAAGTCATCATACGTGTTGGGGCACTGCCTCCGCAGCCGGCTTATTTAACGCACGAGGGTATCTTTCGAGAAAGAGCCGACAAAAGCTCGAACCTCCCCCGAGAGAGAAAAAAATATATACAAAAACAGCAACACTACAGAAAGTTGGAACTAAACCTAACGGATAGTGCACACTTTCCGGCCGCTCTTACGTTAGATCGAGGTCGTCGCACTTAGGACCGAAATAAAGAATGTAAGGGACACCTCCTTTGCGTGAGAAGTATGTATAAAATAGAATAAAAAATATACGACGCAACGGCGCGACATTTAGGCAAGGTCGCAGAGCACACCTCCAAGATGCACGCTATAAGCTGCACACGCGAACTCCCCTTCCCCACCGCGAGACTCCCAAGACGTCATGCGCTTGATGTCGTGCCGAGATACCTACTCGGGTCACGTCCGTCCGAGACTAGCGAGAAGTTTTTTTTTTTTTTTTTCGCGCAAACCTTCTTAGCAAAACGGTTTGAGCAAGCACCACCTTAACACATCCTGTTAAAATTTACTCGTTTCTGTTTTTTTCTGTTCGGAATTAATACATTACCTATACAAAAGACAGTCTGTAAACATTGCTTGGGGCGTGTTTCTGCTCTGCATGACGGTGCAAAAAAAAAAGTCTGCAGACATGATCCAAGCATGTATGACGCAAACAGGCTTCGAACAGCCTTGAGGCGTGTCCGCTGATTACTCTGGATGGATGCATGTTAATGGCTATACGCTTTGTAACGTGCGGTAGCTCGCGCCACCTAGCCTGTCATCATGAATGCAGCCAACACCGTGGCTTTCGTACGATGTAGGATCAGTGTAGCTGCGGCTTCATAATGCATTTTTGGGGAAAGGGGGAAATAAAAAGAAATGGCTTAGCGTTGATTTGGTCCGCAATTTTCTGGTTATTTTTGTTATCGATTTACTTAAACGGCGGTAAAGGTAATTATCTCCGGAGATCGTGAATTTCCTCGGACAAGAAACGCGTTCCCATTAATCGTATTCGTCGTCATACGTATCAGCTAGGGCAATCGTAAAATCACACTGATGCCAAGAAAACCAAATATATCGACTAGCAGTACATAATGTGATTGCACGCAATGTAACAGCAGCAGTACAGTACCGTTGTAAAATATAAAAAAAACGTATACAACAAAAACCAAATGCCCCGAATATCGTAGTGTAACCCAAACATATTTGGTTTACACTATGCGTATAGGTATATGTATTATATCAAAGTTCCAAGTGTCGATTTATATACATGAGGCTATGATCCTCGATAAAAAGTTCGCAATAAAACGTACGCGAGTCAAACCAGGTGCAAAAGCAAGAAAGCAAGAAAGCAAAGCTTCCTGCCTTCTGAAGTTTCGAAAAAATCTCGGAAGAACAAACAAATGTAGCGAAAGCGCCGACCTTCGATAAAAATAACTTTCGTGCGCGTGTATCCATGTTTTTACTGGAGTCCCCAACAAAGACTGTCATAACCAGGAGCATGCTCTATACCTTCCCCGAAAACCAAAACAAAACGGAAAGTTAAAAAAACTACGAACTGTTCAGGTTCAACGGCAAGCGCCTTCGGTCGTTGGTATCTCGCTCAATGATGATTGATATGTCCTCAACGATCAGCAAGACATATTAGGCAACGGCTGCCAGCGGCACTCCCTTCGAAAATGGCGAAGACCGGTGACGCGCGAAGTGTGGTCAAAATTTAAAAGTGCAGCGGAAATTTGATTTTGGATCTGGTTACGTCAGAAATGAAGCCGTTTACGACAACACTCTCACTCTCGCAGTACATCGCGTGGTGGTCTTCAAGCACTCAAGCGTCTGGAATGCGTCACAAAACAGGGCTCAAGTCTGTGCCAGTACCACTCGAGAGTTTTGTACTTTATATATATTAATGATATCTCAATGGTAACTAAACCGCCAGTACAAATAAATTTGTTTGCGGATGATTGTTTGGCTTATTTGCCAATTAAGACATCGAAGACCAAGCAGCATTGAATGAAAGTTTAGACTCTATTAAGCAATGGTGCTTCTATTGGCAAATGGAAATTAACTTTAAAAAGTCATCATATACCCATGTCATCAATAAGAAGAATGTATCTCTATTCCAGTATCACATTGGGAATGTGGAACTGTCAAGAACAAACTTTCAAGTACCTAAGGGTAACAATAAGTCAAAACTTAAAATGGCAACCACGTATTGTAAATATATGCGCAGCTGCGTATAGAAAATTAAGCATGCTTAGACATAAACTTAAAAATAGCAATAAGGAAACAAGACTTACAGCATACAAAACTCTAATACGATCTACTCTAGAGTACGCTTCGATCGTTTGGGACCCCGCAACCAAAACCGACATAAACAAGCTCAAGAGAATACAGAACAAGGCAGCACGTTTTATAACTTCAAATTACAGATCAAAGTCCTCTGTGACAGAATTGTTGAACGTTTGTGGATTTGAACCCTTAGCGGTTAGGAGAAAAATTGCACGGTTAAAGCTTTTGTTTCTGATTTATCATGGCCAAGTTAAGATCAACCGCGACATTTATCTTAGAAACATTACCAATAAATCAGCTAGACTAAATCATTCTAAAGCATTGCAGTCATATAAGGCCAGAATCGATGTTTTCAAGTAAGTATTCATTTTTTGCAAATACGATTAACGAGTGGAATAAGCTTCCCGAGCATATTGTAAATTACAACGATATTTCAATGTTTGAGGATGCTGTTAGACTTCTTTATTGTGTTTAAAACGTAAACATATCGCCTCAGTGTTATTTGCTCTTGTTTCATTCTCTTTGAAGTTACATATGCATATATCGCGTGATTCTTTGAATGTTGTATTGAAGTTGTCGTTTTATATTTTCTTCTTTGTTATCAGTTAGAATGTACACCGCACGTGCCTTCGATTATTGTTGATTATTGTGGTCAGCATATTGTTATTTTCGAGGTAATTATCGTTTTTTTTACGTGCATCTAGTTTTTTTCTGTTTTTTGTTTTTTTTCATTGTGCTATGGGCGCGTCTTGTATCAAATTTTGTAATTATAGTATTGTTCAAAGTTTTTATTAGAGGTATGAACTGTATCGCTTTGTTATATGTTGTTCCTCCCTGCCACGGCCCACGGGCCAGCAGTATGTATAAATAAATAAATAAATAGTCACTGAGAACTTAAGAAAAGCAGGGTGTGGCAAGTCCCTGGCATCTCATTGTTGTTCCTCAGCCAATCAGATTGCGGCATTGGCCGATTAAAACGCCAAAGAACCAATCACGAAGCAAGAGTTCTGAACATGAAAAGCCGTACCCTGCGCGCTTCTTAAGCGGTCGGCGACTCTAGAACAAAATGTGTCCGCGTCGAACTTTCCGTAGAGTTCGAGAATGGCCAATCACAGCGACTCCCGGAGTGAATTTAAGCCAATGAAAACGTTCAGAGGGGAGCTTGGGTTAAAGAGAGTCACTGAACGTGATTCCAGGCTCGCTCATTGTCCCTGCGGGACTTGCGTTTTCGAGTCAAACAACTTTTCCCACCTCATCATTCGCTGTGTACATAATCCAGAGATCGCAAATGATCGGCCCACCGACCGCCGGTCCTTTCCCTGTTAAAACAAAAGTAAGAATCGTTAAAGCGTGCGTGCAGAGCTATCAAAAACGCAGAGAGCGAGAGCCTGATTCAGCGCAAACACTTGGTTTTCAAGGGCCCTAAACTCGTCAAACGCAAAGATGGAGCCGAAAACTCGCGGACCGCGCCGATTGGAAATCGGCGAAAAAAGCGCGAAGTCACCGTCGTGATAGGCCAATCGGTGCGCTCCGTCAACCTCGGCCCCAACTTTGTGTTTGACGAGTTTAAAGCCGCTCTAAGCTCGTCAAACACAAAGTTGAGGCCTATGTTCACGGAGTGCACCGACTGGCCTATCACGACGATGACTTCGCGCTTTTGTCACCGGCACCCAATCGACGCGCTCCGCCAACTTTCGGCTCCAACTTCGTGTTTGAGGAGTTTAGGGCCCCTGGGGCTCTAAACTCGCCAAACGCAAAGTTGGAACCCAAGTTCACCGAGCGCACCAATTGGACTATCCCGACGATGACTTCGCACTTTTGTCGCCGGCGTCCAATCGGCGCGCTCCGCGAACTATCGGCTCCAACTTTGGGTTTGACAAGTTTAGGGCCCCTGGAGTTCGCTTGGAACGACCGTACTTTCTGAAACCACGTGTTCGCGCCCGTTCCTCGTACAACGCTGCACACTACTTCTGATATCAAGTAGAAGGTACCAAGTTCGGCAGAACCTGTTCTCCATTAGGCACCTAGACTTTGTATGGCGACAGAAACCATGTAAACTTAAATTAAACTTTTTTTTTTTTCATAGAGCTTGTAAAGGCCTTTATTTTCTGAGGCAATTATTCGAGGGAGTTCGTTCGTCATACCGTACACTCTTAGAAAAAAGGGTATCGATAGTCCTACCTTAGGGGAGGAACGGTCTTGTAACCTATGTTCTTTTAGAAAGGGAGAAACTTTCGTCCCTGAAGCAGGGGAGCAACTAGTTCCTCCGTCGCCTGCATCTCATTATGGCGGCCCTTAATCGAGCAAATTAAGCTTAATAAGGCTTAACGAGGACGCTACGTCTCTTGTACGGGACAAGAGGAGCAGCAATTAAAACCGTAACAAGAGCTTTCCGCGAACTGTGTGTGTTTATTTCCGAAGCCAGATTCCCCCCACAGGTACAGAAACTTTCGTTTCGAAAGCAGTTACTCAGTCTTCTCGTCGACAGCACTGCGATGTTAAACGGAGACAACGATACCCAGTTACTTCTTGCACTTTACGTCTTACCTTTGGTGTTCCTCGAGTCACAATTCCTTCGTCAACCGCACATCACGGAGGAATGGAAACTCAATCCGCGAAACCAAAAGCCGCTCTCAAAAGAACAAACTCGAAGCCGCTGTTTATCGTGTAGCGTGAAAGGTTAAATCGCTTGCCACCAGATTGTAAGGGTCAAACAGAGTAATTGCAAGTAGCTAGGCTAGGTGGCGCTAGGTACTGCCCAATTCATGTTCTACAAAAAACATTTTTATTCCCTCTGGCCACCATTGCGCTCCGGGAACCTCTACTATACACACATTACGCATACTACAAGTATCAGGTGAACATACATTGAGAACATACACATACATGGCACATACAAACATCAAAACAACGGCACACTAACCAAAACACTACACCCGAGCTCTGCGTTTCCGTCTTTTATACTGGTCGTTTTGAACGTACGGAATTTCTCGGTGACTGAATAAGCAATAAAAAATATTCCTAGCGTGTTGATTTTTTTCCAGCAATGTCATACCTTTGACAGTATTTTGAATGACTCAGGGGATGAATCTCTTATTAAGAAGCAAACGCTCGATCATGCCGTAATTATTTGAAAGCCAATAAATTAAGCCGCTCCAATGCGGTTCGAAGCCATGAGTTTGTTTCCCTGCACGGCACGTCGTAGCCTGTATTTCTATAGTAGTGTTTGTTTTTCTATTTGTGCTGTTCGCGCAAGGCTGCAATTGCCGTCTTGAATTAATCTCTGTAGAGCGGATATTCACTCAGCTGGAAGTGATGCTTCACGGGCTGGGAAATCGCTTTTCGATCAACCTGAATGCAGTCAAAGCCGCGACTTGCGGCAGGTGTTAAGTGTACGGAGCTACGCCGTGGCGAACTCGAAAACTTCTAGCGCTCATCCCAGCGCGCCACTTGGAGGGCAGTTTCTCCAGGAACCGTAGTGTATTTAAACAGCAAAATAAAGGGTAGCTTTTTCTTTCGATTTTACCTACTATTATTTTTTTAATGCTAAAATTCCACACTGTAAATATACGTACTTTCCGTCACGATTTCGTACTGTTCAGTCCTTTCCCTAGAGCGCAATCGCTCTCGGGGACGAGACAACCGACAGTCACATTAGCCACTGTACAATAGGAGCTTACTATTCAGACCAGCGTTCCAACATGGCTATCCGCACTCCGCAAGTCGATCGATTGCACCTGATCCCTCAAGTGGTATTAAACACTTTAATGTAAAGCGGAATCTCAACCTGCGACACCCCGCCCCCTCCGGTCACGGCCCGACCAGCGGCATCAATGCCAGACAGTTTACGTCATCTCATCTTGTTGTTACACCACTGATACGCGAACACACGGTCACATCGGCGATAATTCCAGCCTTCTGTTCACAACCCACAACACTGCCATCACGATGTTGCTGCTATGTTGCTGACACGCACAAATACAGAACCACGTTGAACGCCGGTTGCACTCGGCATCGGAAAACAGAATCGAACTCAGCACGGAAGGCACACAGGCAGCCGGCAGCAAAACCTGCCTGTCTTGGACGCAGTTCCTGCGATTTCCATAACGTCGAAAAAGTCGACACAGTTCCGCGTGGTTTCGCTATACTGTAATTCCGCGTGAGTCCCGCAATCCGAAGACGGCCATCTTGCCCAGTGTACGTGGCGCTCCTGGCACTGCTCCGGAACTTCGCTGTTTCTAGCGGCTTCGTTTGCTCGTTTGATAAAATTAGTGATAAAAACGTCAATGCAACCGAAATGTTCTGCACATTTGGACTAGAAGACGGAATTACAGGCGGCCTTCGCTGCCGCTGAAGCTCAATCAACTCAACAGCATTTATTAAACAACGTGCACGACCTGCTCGAAAAACGAAACCGAAAGAAGATGAGTCGGGAGGGCGAAAGCTTTCTCCCGTCTGCCTGGAGAAGGAGAAAAACGTTTCGTTCCTCCCTTCTTCTCGTGTCCGCTCGGGGGCGCGTCAGAAGAAGGGAGGAAGACGCGCCATTGCTACTTTTTTCCTCCATTTTTTTCTTAGAGTGTAGCGCCGACACGGGGAAACACACCGCACGTTCGAAGTAAAAAGTTAAGAACTTGCTAAAAACTGCAAGGTGGGACAAAGCACCCCCAAACTACCGAAAGCCCTTACATCTCTCTCCAAAGAGGAACGGAACTCAGTCGGTTAAAAGAAAATCCCTCCTCACTTTTCATTTTTCCGCCCAAACCACTTTTGAACGATCACGACACCAGGAGTGGAATCAGAAGCAACTGCGAACTAAAACTTCCGCGAAGAGAACTTGCGCAAAATCAAACTTCCTACTCTCACGCCATCAACGAGCGCCGAAACCACTTAGCAACTCTCCGCGCCACCGTCTAACCATCACTAAGTACTCAGCAGGCTCGGAGGGGTCTGGAAGACATCCATCTTACTCTATGCAAACGCCCACAATTTAGGAGGCGTCCCAACCTGATATTAGAGGGTTGTAGAGGGCCCCACCCTTGGGGCTCACAAACATTTCTGGGCGACGCGCTGCGCACCAGGAGAACCTATACACGCAAGCGCGGTGCGACGCCCCAATCTGTTGTAGTTACCCGAGGCTTTGGAGCCCAATATTCTAAAACTCTGAATCAAAACGATTAGACAAAATTAAACGGGACCAGAGATTGAGAGAGTGGAATGGCCCCGCACATTGCGTGCTCAGTCAAAACAGCCGAACAATAATGGAAGGAACCACGGGGGCGTGTGTAGCGGTCGCTGCAGCAAGGTCCCGATGCCTGCACCCATGCGTTCGATACCGCTTCGCATTTTCGTCTTCTTCATATACCAGACGACGACGCCTAGACGACACGTCCCAGTTTTCATTCCTTTACTCCCTATGCACGCGTGCCACTAAAAACGCAGTTTAATGTCTTCAAGCCGCGCCCCATCCACTAATCCCTCGTAGATTAATGGCGCGTTTACTCTAAAGCCACATAGGCCAAAAGACCCGCGTTCTTCTGTGCGTTCTTCGTTTAAACGTCCAGTGCAGTAAACGTTGCAGACCGGCACCATTTTCAGCGTCTGTGCGTATGGCGCGTGTGGCGCCCAATTTCCAAAGCCACAAACGCGCGCGTGCTGGACTGCGGAGATAAGAGGCTGGACTGCGGATTTGTAAACACTGCAACCCTCGATAAAACCACTCAAAAGGTTGGGACGATCATTACTCGATTACATGATTAACCTCAGTCGACCAATTCTTAAGGATTTTGGGATCCGATGGGTGGAAGGGCGTTTATTAATGAGTCCTACAACACTATGAGCATTCAAACCAGCTATGCGGCGAGAAACTGACGGAGAGGAGACGACAGGGGACGTCAGAACGCCGATCTCTAGCTGGGACGATTAATGGCTAGACCTAAAGCTAGCTGCGTTTGTCTCCACTGCACGAGTAGTCGAACGCGTTACAACGCAGAACGCCGGCGTCCAGCGGTCGGCTTTCGCATTAGACGAGTGCAGTGCATGGAGACAAAGCCAGCTAGCTTTGCGTGCACCCACTAATCATTCCAACCAGAGTTCGGTGTTCTGACGTCCCGAGCGAGTTCTCGTCTAATCCTCTCCCTCGAGCTTCTCGCCGAATAGCTTTCGTGACTGACGTATGCCATCTAAAAACAAAAATCTACGTGGGCTCAAGCGGGAAATGAGGTGCAGCTTGCGAGCGTCGCAAGCTGACATGAAGCCCTAATCCGGACACTTGGCAAAAACGTCGGCGAGAAATTCATCCGGCGGTTTTGATTGGCCGGCGCGAAGGTTAAGTGCGGCATTGGCCAATCACGGCCGCTAAATTTCTCGCCGACGTTTTCGCCAAGTGTCCAGATTAGGGCCCCTGGACGGATCACACGAATTATCTCAAATTGACTCTTTTAATTACCCCGGATCGCAGCCCTTTGCTATGATCCGGGAAAATTACAACGATGTACCAGGTTCGATTGCGAAAATGAAACCCGGCTGTTCGGCCCGGATAAATAAACTATGCATCGCAGACAGCTGCAACTCCGTGAGAAATATAGTACTAGCGAAGGCGAAAAAAAATCTACCAGTAAGAAAGACGATATGGGCTTGGTTCTCTCGGCCGGAGGGCGCTGCAGCGTTCACAAAACGTGAGCACGAAAGAGGCGCCTCCGATAGCGTCCGCGAGACGCGACCATATACTGCTGACGTGATGCGGCGTCTTAGCGTTCCATCATGTACCTTCAGCGGGCGTAAACTAGCGTCTGTAAGCTTCCCTCGGCGTCTGCTCATGGTTCCCGCTCACTAGAAGAGCGTTTGAAAGGACGCAATGTTACGCACAGTGAAAACACGACCACAAAATATCCGATGCTTCTCGCCAGGGGCGCCGTTCAAAACGTGAGAGCTACAGGTCTACTATCACGAATAAAAAATATAAACTTGATTAATAAAACTTAAAATGAACGTTTAAGGCGGCGAACGTGTGCCGAGGAACATAAAGTAACAAAGACCGTACATATTTTGACGGCGACGGAAAGACGACTGTCACAAGCAGCCATGCCAAACTCCTTTTGTGAGCGCGTAGGTATCTAGAAGTTTCCGAGCTCGAACAAACAACAAGATTCTCAAGTCATCTGGAGTATTCCAGTCATGCAAACAAAAGAAAGATGAAAAGGACAAGCGCTAGCGGGGATCAAACCCCAGCCCGCGGCGTGGGAGTCGGGCACGCTGCTGACCCAGCTATTCGCACGCGGCATTACTCCCCTCTTGAAAAATTACAGGAAGATCCATTGGTGCATTCATAGGGAATGCGTTAGCATGACCCCTGGGAAACGCCACACACGTCCCCATTTGGGAATCGCTAACGCTGATCCCTTCACTTCACTGTTTTGGCTTTCTCTTTTGCTTCCTTAATTTTTTGTTCCCTCTTTTTGACCGCGCTCCGGAGTCAGTGTTAGCGTTTTCCAAAGGGGGATGTGTATGGAGTTTCCTAAAGGTCATGCTAGCGCATTCCCTAAAAATCCACCAATGGATGTTCCAATAATTGTTTTCGCCCCTTTTCTGTACTCTGCCTGTCAGGGTCGTCGACTCCTATGGATACGGTCATCCATATCACTCGAGGAAAGGACCACGTCCATAACACTCGTGGAATGAACCGGATCGATATCACTCGTGGAGGGAACCCCATCCATCGTTTTAACTACACACACACACATCACAGCGAGCGTACCGGTACTACGGAAACCCAGAGCGAAGAACAGGCGACGACAGAGCGGCAACAGAGCACGCCCGCATTCCACCGCGAAGCGGAAACAACTTTTAGATAAAAAAAAGCCTAAGTTCTGAATTTTCCTGCGTCAATGAGGAAGGCTATCGTAGGCCACAGATTAGACCGGAGTGCAACGTGAACATGGTCAATCTGCACCTTCTTTTGGCATATATAGTGGTAAGGGTAGTATTTGCAGCCGGCGTGTCAGTCAAAGAATAAAGAACGGTCATCATGATGTATGCTCAACTTCCTCTTTCTTTATTTCCCAGTCCGAGGGTTATACAACATCTCCCCCTTTTCTTTTTTCGAGCCATCTATATATGTTGAGCCTCTGTACGGATTTCATCACTCGCCCACATTTCGTGGTTGGAAGTTCGGACAGTGATGGCATCACGCACGACGATTCTTGGCTCCCGAAATTTCCTTCAGCTACTTCAGTATTTTCTGGTTGCGATGCCATCGGAATCAAGTGAAACCTTGGAAGGTCGGAGGGTGAGGCGATCAGGCACGACGATTCTTCGCTCCCGAGGTCTCCTGCAGCTACTTCAGAACTCTGATGGTGATGTCGTCGGGATCAAGTGAAATCTGTTGCGCCTCACTTCGCCTCTAGGTGTCTCCACAATGTAAGATAGGGGTGCACCTGCATCTGCCTTAACAATTCCACTACTCTGTGGTCAGTGATCCACATCTTTGCTCCTTCCTCAAGTGGCTTCAGTGGATGCGCCTTAAAACTTGAGTCAAAGTTCATGTTTTGTGAGCGCTAGCCTTGTTCCTCCCACTCCTGAAGCTTGGTGTGATCGGGAGTCTTTGGCACCAGAAGAGAACTTGCCATTGGAAGTTCCACAGGGCTGAAGCAGTTTCCCAGAGGCGTTAATCTGTACGCCCGTAGTGCTCTATAAGCATCGTCACCTTTTTTCCAGCTGGCCTTCATTATCCTTACGCCAGCTTAAACGGATTCGTTGCTTTCTAGAACTTTGGGACTAGACGTGAGGTGGTAAAAGTTCCAGTCTCTCGCAAATTATGTAAATTCTGAGCGCACATGTCGCAGATATCGGGGTTTACTGTAACTGTAACAACATCCGGCGTTCCATGTCTGGAAAAAAATAGATTTTAAGGTATTATTATTGCGGTCGCTAACAAACTGTTCACAGGAACCGGTTTTGGATATCTTGAATAGTAGTCCGTAACAAGTAAATACAACTTTCCTAGCAAGTAGAAGAGGTCCATTTTGACACGTTGCTAAGGCTTCTCATGAAACGGTGTAGACATTAGTGGTTCAGGTCGATTGCTTCTTTTTTGAATGCAGCGTGTGCATCGTTGTACGTACGCTTCCATTTGTGTAGGTAGTCCAGGTCACCAGACGGGCTCCCTTGCACGGGCGCGACATCTGGTGATACCTTGATGCCCTTCATGTATACTCCCCAGAATCTCTCGTTGTAATGCGGCCGGAATGATATTGGACTCCCTCATAAGAAGTCCTTCTTCAACAGAAATCTCTCCTCTGTGCTGCCAGTAGTCACTTCATTTGATGTCCACCGAGTTCTTTGATGGCCAGCCATGCGTGCGGTGTGCTTTACTAGCTGGCAGCTGTCATCGCTGTCTTGCTTCTATTGAATTTGTTTTAGTTTTTTTTTTTCTCACATACTGGAAAATCCATTGTACATCGGCTGGTATTTCATCTCCCATTTCCTCATCTGGGACAGTTTCAGGGGACCTCGTGACAAGATATCTGCAGCCACCCGATATTTCCCCTCGATGTGCTTGATTTCGTATAAGTACCTCATCATTCTGAGTTTCATGCGATGGCGCTTCCGTGCAATGTTCTCCAGACGCTGCGATGTTAGTATTAGAACTAAAGGTTTATGGCCTGTATCAACTGTGATTTTCATGCCTGCAATGAAGTTTCAAAATCTCTCGCAACCCGATACTACGGTTAGTTCTTCTTTTTCTACGGGTGCGTAGTAGCGCCGCTCCGTTTCGCTCATTGCTCGTGATGCATAAGCCACTGACCTGCACTCTCCGTTGTGTTGTTTCTGACGGAGCACTGCCCCAATTTCAAAAGCCGAGGCATCAGTACAGTAGGCTTTGTGGGGTCAAAAAATGCTAACACGGGACTCGATGTGAGTGCCAGCCTCAACATTTTCAAAAGATCGCTGCTGGGCTTCTCCCCAGATCCAGTGATTCTTCGAGCTGAGAAGTACGAAGGATCCCAAAAGTGTGATCCTTCGGTCTGAAGGACTTCAAAAAAACATGTTTCCTCAAGTGTACACATCACGACACTGTTGGCGCGAACACGACGTCGGCGCATTTTTGCATTTTACTTCTAAATAGTATTTGTGAGCACGAAATTTTATCGCTTACATTATAGAACTAAATGAGCTCTTTCCATAGCAATAATAGCTTGGATGACATCCCTTGGTTGCAAAGAGAAAAACAGGAAAAACCGGCGATCGCTCGTTCGCACTAACAGTGTCGCGCTCTGTACATTCGGCCACTCCGCGTACACGTGCGGAGCTTCTGCAAACGAAGGCGAAGTGGCCAGGCTTCTGACATTGGAAACACTTCGCTTTTCGAGCTGAACAATTCTCTTTGGAGTGTTTTTCCCTGCCAACCAGTACCAGGACTCCTGAGTGTTTGTTCTCTTTCAAGGAGGTCGTTGTCTCGGACCTCTGGGTGGCTATGCAAGACGGCGGGACGAAGGGACCGGCACATCGCCGCCTGCTGCGATTGGTCAGGGCCACGCCGCTGGCCAATAGCAGCAGGCGGAGATGGCCCGGTCGTTTCGTCCCGCCTCGTCTTGCCGTCTTGCATAGCCCCCTGAACCCTGCTGGCGTTGTCGGCGCCGTAAAAAGCAGCTTGTTGTGTTTTTTTTTTTGTTTTTTTTTTTACTGTTTTTGATTGGCGGGCTATAGTGGTTGCTGACTGTAACGCTAAGGTTGCATCAAATCGCAATTTCTCGAATAGTTTCCGGTCTTGTACTCCCACAACAACGCGGTCCCGTATCATGTCGTCGAGGAGTTCTCCAAAATTGCAATATTTTTGCCAGAGCGTGTTGATCAGTGATGAAATCAGCGACGGGCTGATGTTGTTCGCGTTCTTGAATGGAATTTGCTTCGGTCATAAATGATGTTGCATTGGACGATAAAATGGTCTTCAAAAGCCTTCTTGACAGCATCGTATTGCATTATAATGCAATTAAATGCAAAGGTACAAGCGAGCTGGACAAGAATGACGAAAATAATCCCTGGAGAAGGGGAACAAGAGGGACAAAGGACAAACACAAATCTCCAAAGACAGCTAGGTGACTGGTACCCGGGAGCGCTCCACCTGTAATGGAGAGGTCCCGGGTACGACACCCGGACCAGGCGGATTTTTTCGGTCGCGCACCAGTCACCTAGCTGTGTTTGGAGATTTGTGTTTGTCCTTTGTCCCTCTTGTTCCCCTTCTCCGGGGATTATTTTCGTCATCGTATTGCAGTTGAGGCTCTGCAGTGAGTCTAAGGGACGGCAGGATATATTCCGTTTTCTCGCCCATGCAGTATATCAAGGTGTTTACCTTTTCCTTTCGAGGCTTACTGCTGAGTGCACTCATGATTCGGAATCGCTCAAAGCATTGGATCCACTGAGGCCAGTCTTCAGATCTGGTAAGTCGAACGGTTGTGGAGGTTGACGGGCGAAGATGGGGGTGGTAGCCATCTTGGGCGAAGCGGTTGCCGGTGGTTCCCTGTATTTTCGCGCCGACTTGATTGACGCCTAGACGGCTGTGGGCTGCAGGGTGTCTATACCTATTGGAGACGCTTGCAGCTCTCTTCCGTTATCGAAAATCGTTAAAACCGCTGCCACCATGTAGTGTTCGAAGCAGGCGTGTCAGTCAAAAAATAAAGAACCGCCATCCATGATGCGTGCTGTACTTCCTCTTTCTTTACTCCCCTGTTAAGGCTTATACAACAGTAAGAGGTTGAAAATAACTGTTACCAAAGTACAAAAGGGCGAGCGAGAAACTCACGAGGAAATCTCAGGGGAGCTCTTCGACACTCCATTTGGGAGCAAGACTGCGGTCGATCTCCCGGGAGACGGATCGTTGATTAGTGTGCGGTCAATTAGCAACTAATTGCGCTCGGACTAGACTCTACAAGATCGACGTACTACGTCTGCGCGTAGCGCGAATCGTACAAGGAAGAAGTCGCGTGATGTGCAAACAAAGTAGAGCGGCGAAAACTAACAAAAAAGAACCGGGATAGAAAGCAAAAGTGCACACTCGTCCAAGAAAATGGACGCATGTTAAAAAAAAAAGGGAAGGAGGAAGGAATGTACGAAAGCACAACAGAGAGCAAAGTATGGTGTGGAAGACCGAATTACGATGATCTGGGGAATTGAAATCAGCACGTACACAAACGCCATTCCACCTAACCAAAAATAAAAGTTCAGGACAGCATTCAAGTAAGCTACAATTTAGATTACGCCACGCTCTCCTCGGGGTTCATCTTGAGACTGCAGGGACGAGAAAAAAAATATCTAGCAGCAACCCTGATTTAATTACAGAAAAAATAAAACGTGAATTCCCACTACCCTACTTTCGGCCACTCAAGAAAGGAAAAGAACACAGACTGGTTAAAAAAGCTTAATATTCTATAGTGGCAGCAATCCTAATTATTTCTGTCATCACGTACACAAACCACACGAAAGTAACTTCAGTTGTCAAGTTTAGCTTGAATCCACGCTTCACGAGGAAGAGCCATTCAGCGAACATTTTTCATCCGTAAACACAAACAAAACAAACAAATACCGCCACAAAACAGCACCAATGCAAAAATACATTAAAAACTAACCATCTACACCGCGAGCTTACTATCGAGCAATATCTTAAAAGCGTTGCAAATATCCGCATAGCTTTACTAAAAGACCACCCCGAAAGCTTCACTCAAGCGGTCAGGGTTATTCGCTTCTATAATTAAACAAATCTCACGGTTAAGCAGACGACGTCGATCATTAAAATTAAAAAAAAAAAAAAGAAAACACGGAATGCTTCCCGCATTCCGGATTGAAACCTAGTTTCACGAAGGAACTCCCCGAAGAAATTTATCTCTCCGAAATATTGGGACGTGGACGGCGGATGTCAACCATCTCCGGTGGCAAAACACAAGCGGGAGCGGGAACGTAGCCCGGAACGCATCTGCGATTGATATTTATTTATTTATTTTTATTTCAAATACTCTCAGAGGCAGAGGCAATAAAAAGGGGGCGTGGGTGTTAATTGTAAGGCGATTCGTTATAAGGTCCGGAAACAAAGTGCCGTCGCTGATGCTGACAATATTCTCCGAAAGGCAGTTCCAGCACACAATGGCGTCGGGAAGTGAAGAACTGATTTAGGCCGTTGAGCGACATTTGGGCCGGGCTATTTTGCAGGAACGATCAAACCTCGAATAAACGCATACGTAGGCGGGTGAAGAAGGAACTGATGTAAGGTTGGGCGGTCGTAAATGTTATGCAGAAGACAAAGGCGGGAAATGTCACGACAAATAGAAAAATCGTGAATGTTACGTTGAGCTATCAAGGCAGACACGGTATTGGACAGGATCGTTGAACTGCCTCTCTCACCACCCATCCCCCTTTTTTATTTTTTTTTTTTATCTGGCTCGCTATGTCACAATTACGGTGCTTGGAAAGCGTCTCTGATTGGTGTGCGCTTAGCGCAGACATGTGCCTATCTCAAATAGTCTACTTAAGATACTGTACTTCAAATACTTTTTGAAGTATCTTGGTTTCTTGCAAATACTTTTGATCGAGAGTACTTGTTACTCTATTTTAATTACATTTCTGAGTATCTTGTACTCATTATCTCAAATACATTTTTGACATCCCGCCATTGTCCGAGTTTTTCGGTATGAAGTGGCGTGGGAGTGCACGAGCAAACGCGAACATTCTTTCGAGCAACCAAATCCTGTTGCTAAGTCCGATTAGCTACTGTGAGTTTGATTGAGCTTGTAAAAACATCGCTTTTTTGCCAATTGTGACTCATATTTCAGCCCAACATTTGTACGATGAAGGTTTTCCCCTCACCTTCCCAAAGGCGCTTTTTGTTTCCCAGAGTTTCTCCCAAAAAAATCCCCAAACAAAAGGGGTGGTTTTACGGAAGTAAAGATTGCCACAGTGAGGCGCAACGCAGACTGGGAAACGATTTACGACAACAATCAAGAAAATAACAAATAAAAAGAAATAAGAAGTGGACACACACAAAAAAAGTTTTTTTTGCTTGTATATTTGACCCCGCTACCGCAAAACATCGAGGTTTTCTTGTTTCTTTTCTTTTTTTCGTCAGTCCGAACATTGTCTGTAAACGGACATTGATAAGCAGAGAACAGGATAGAAAATGAACTAAGAGCTGGATGACCTCTCAAAATGCCAACAAAGCGTCCCCCAACGTTGAATGCCTTTCTGAACACAACCTACTTGAAGAAGGTGCGACCACTGCCGTGGTTATTATGTGGGTTCTCTTTGTTATCCGTCCACTCATATCCGTATCCCAAGTTCGTTTATAGTAAACTCCCCAATAGGGAATATGGATTGTAGTTAAACGATGCGTCTAAGGTGCGCCGCAGGACGTGTGGTAACTATTGGCGAGGCGCTCTGTCCCGCTTGTTGTCCCCACACTTCGGTGTTTACCCACCACAAGGCCTGTGCACATGCTCACAGGCATTTACCCACTTCGGGTTTTGTACTGAACCGGACACCGTGCATGCTGCATTGTTCATGCAGGCCGGAGTGGTAACAAAAGAGCCCCTCCTCGAACTCACCGGAGAACACGAACACCAGCCGAACGCTGACGCCGCATTCGGTCATGTCAGCCGAGCGCTGAGTCATTGTATTTGTTGTCCCCATTCGTGTAGTTCTAAAGTTAACCGCTTGGGGCGCTACGGTCTGATCTTCTCCTTATAATGGGGTATTGACACGCGCGTTACCGAGCGAGCTCGTGGCCGAATGGTTGCCGCGCTTCTCTCGCGCGGAGGCTCCGGGTTCGATTCCAAAGAGCGGACTCCTCTTTTATTTATTCTTTCAACTTGACACTCTCGTAAGTTCGAACACCTGGTCTGATCGAGTTACGAATGTTCTAGGCGCCGAACGTTCTACATCAAATGTTCCGAAAATCCACGCGGGTACAAAAGGTGCCCCGCGTGGCGGTCCGGAGTCAGTCTCGCCCCAGCGCTCGATCCTGCTGCTTCGCCGACATCGACACCTGCGACGCTAGCCTTTCTCATATATCTTGTTTTGGGCAGAATTTCGCCCCATGAAACGTTTAGTTTCTTCAGTTATGCGCCGCCTCATCATTTTTCATTCGTGACGATATCCTGCTCCTTATAGTTGAACTGCATAAAATAGCCCTACGATGTTGTCTTTTTTTTGCCATTTTTTTGTTTTGTAGCGTGCAAATAAACCATTCTGGTAAACCAGATTTGCACAGCTGTATAATTGTCGTTGTCAATGACGTCGATACAAATTAAGCAATGCGGAAGTATCCTCAAAAGTAATTGAATTACATTTCTAAGTATTTGTACTTTACTCAAGATACTCCAAAGTGAAAGTAACTTGAGTAGTATTTTAGATACATTATGAAGCAGATATTTAGTAACTTAACTTAAATACTTCTATCGAGTATGTTGTCCAACACTGGTTTAGCGTCATATTCCTCCCATACACCGAATGTGGTCTCAAGGTGGACAACAAATGACGTCACAGGAGCTGGCATGTCACGCTGTCGGATGCCGCGATCCTAGCGGTTGGACCTAGAAGTCACGGCAAAAAGTACAAGCGAACGCGAGTGTCGCTGTCGTCGCGGCGTCGCAACCCCTGGCTGCCGAATCTTCCGTGGACTGGCAGGCTGTAGAGCGACCCGCAGCAGGACGGGCATCTGCCATGCGTATACCATCGCTGCTGTGACGTTGCCGGGATTGCGGCAGGCGACAACATGTCACTTCTATGCATCAGACAGAAATTGAGGAACCAGTTTTTATAACACGGTAAACACACCATTTGGTAGGAGACGCCTTCCAGGTACCATGGGTCTCCTGTGCTGAAGCTTTGAACAAACTGTGGCGTCCTTACTTGGGGAAGTACAAACTCACCTGATTGGGCCTCGGACTACTTACGGCACCTTCGCCGAGCTTTTTATCTGTCTGTGTAGTGCTAAAAAACGCAAAAAAATACCTTTCGACGTCCCAAAATCGGCTAGATTCAATGCCGCAAGACAATAGAAAGTGCCAGATTCATGCCACGACCTAGTATGCGTCTCTTACCTCTCGGTGGTGACGTCAAAAACATCTGGCGCCCCAACGCTTTTTTTCTTTCTCTCTTTCTCTTTATACTTTGGAACCCTTGAAACTGCGTCTTTTGGCTTACACTCTTAGCGTCTTAGCCTTGACCAGTGCTTCGACGGTGTTCGACCTGTTGTGTCTTTTGTATTTTCCGTGCTTCTACATGCGTGACAGCTTGAGACGCTCAAGTTTGTACTAACATAGCCTCCTCTATTCTCGCAAAGCCTGGCAGTTCGGCAACGGAGCCATAGAGTGCCTGGTCCCAGATTTGGAGCGCAAGGATCTGGTAGCAGAAAGCATTTCTCGAGAAACCTGGTATTCAGCGCACAGCTTTTACAGCGGCGAGCACCCGAAACATGGTTTTCAAACCCGACGAGAGAAGAAGCGGTAGCGCGACGAACGCGAGGAGCACCAGCGGACATTCCATCGCTCGGGAGAAGTGTGTTTCGGCGTCTCGCCGCAGCGGGGCGCCCGTTACGTGGCTCTCCTCTCATCCGTTGTTTGCCGCTCTACCTTTTCACTTTCGGTGGCCGCGTCTCGTGGCGATCTGCCAGGCTTTGTCAGTATAAAGGAGGCTATGACACTAAAGTCCCTTGATACTTATTTTTACAAGTAACAACAACCAATACAAATGACATAGCCCATTCCGCTGGAATAAAATGGCATCATTCCGTGTAGCCCTCTGCTGTCCGCCGCCATTTGCTTTGAAAAACTTGCACCGTCACGCAGTTGGCGTTTCAAAGAACGTCGCTACTTGCAGAAAGCTCTAATCTAGGAACTTCAGTTTGTACAACCCAAAACAAGTCCTAACAAGTCCCTTTACGCGGCGCCACCTTGGGCAACACAGGAGCCCTATAACCACAATTGAAGAGTGGTGAGGTTCGCCGTGACTTTAGAAGCGAAAGTGGACACCACAGGAGCCCGTTCTGTTTCGCAGCTCGCTCAGCAGCCGATTACAGTCCACGGAAACCAAGAGTTACGAGTTGAGACGCCGCGACACGAACGACGTCTGCCCGGTGTCGTCGTCATCTTAGTGGACAGTTCTACAACCAACCACCAGGATCGCGTAACGCCTGTTAACTTGCTTTTAGTTCTGTATAGTGCCGATTCAGGGTCACTCTAATGCATAAGCGGGACGCTAAACACACCAGCCGGAGACGCATACAGATCGTCGGTGATCTTTAGCGAGCCTCTCGATTCCACATTTACTTCTGCGGAAATTCCTGAAGTTACACAAGTCGTTCTGCACTCTAAGAAAAAAGAGTGTCACCTTATACCCTTTTGTGCGATACAAAGCACCCCAAAACTTCGATAGACCCTTTGCGAAAATGCCAAAAGCCCGCGCGAGCCGCGCGACGAATAATGGGAGTCCTCGGTACGCCCCTCCTCCCGCTACCACGTGACCACGTGGCATACGCGAGCAGCCGCAGGTTACCACGGCAACAACTTTTGAGCAGCCGAGTCGGGCGAGCGACGAGCTCCTTTCTCATCCTTCTCCTTTGTACCGGCTCTGTCGTCTGCTGCACTAACGCTTTGTCGAACCTGGTCGAAACCTGCCACGGTTGCGATGCAAACGAAATGGATTCGGTGAAACTTCAATACGTGAAGGTAAGTTACGACAAATAACGTATTCAAATAAGTTCGCCTGTCGCGATGCCTTTATACGCTGCCACAGATACGGTACGCCGCCAACAACGTACGACTCCGCGGATGGGCGGGATGGCGGATGGCTGCAACGGCTGCTGGCGGTAGCTCCCGGGACGCGCGCGCAGTCGCGGAGGTGCAACGAGAAAGCGCGCGATCTGAACCGGGGGTTCCCAAAATTCCCTGCCGTCGTGGCGCTGTAAGTTTTGCAACAGGTCGATTCGACGTACAGCGCACTATAGTCGAACAGACGGTCCCAAATTTTACGAGGGGCTTGATAACGGTGCGATATAAGTTATTAAATAGCTAAAGTACGTATCAAAGACCACAGAAAGAAAAGACTGAGGTTTTTCAGTAGGGCCAAGAAATCCCCGATTATTTTTTTTTTTTTTTGCAGTCAGTAACACGTACATTAGCTATTTTAATAAGTTGTACCACACGGCTATCAAGCCTCTCGTGAAAGTTGGAACTATCAGATCGACGTCAGTGCGCTGTACCTCGAACTGAAGTTTTGGGTGCATTATATGGGGCAAAGGGTGTAAGAATACACCTTTTTGTCTGAGAGTGCACATGGCGCTGCTTCCCCGCTAATACGTGGATGCTTCGTCTGCCAACACTGCTGTCCACGCAATGCAATTGCAGAACTGACGCTCCAAGAACGGAACAAAACGTGTTTGAGTAAAATTGTGCGCTTTCGCTTCTGGCCGTGTGGAACAATAAAAAAAATCAATTCCTTAACAATACTTTACTGCGTAACTTGGCGATGTGGAACTACGTTCCGAAAACCGAGTGTCCGAAAGAAGAAGTAAATATATCTAGACCACTCAGACCCGCCTACATGTCACGAGTAAGATGAGCGTCTCCATGCCGGGCAATCAAGGAAATGAGAACACAAAAAAAGCCTCGTGACAATCAGCGCGCCCTGTATCCGTCGCTCAATAACCTCCTCCATTTCTTCTCCGCAAAAAAAAGTTACAGCCCCCGGAGACGCGTCACTGTTTTTCCAAAGATTCTTCGAATCGTTCGTTCGCTCTTTTTCAATCGATTTTCTTTTGTGTCTGTGCGGACTGGCGGAAAGACCGCCCCCGCATCGACGCCAGAAACAAAGGTAGCAGACATCGGGCTGGGGTACCGTCTCCTTTCTTCACCCCTTCCCCAAATTCACACGAAAGACACCCTGGATCGATCCTGTCGAAAGAGCCAACCTAATCAAACTAACGAAGGACAAAAGGCGTTCGCAAAAAGATAAAAAAAGGAAAACCACAAGACCGACGAGCAATCGAAGCAGATGCAGAACCGCGTCCCCAGGCCCAATTCGCTCTGTCCATGACTCGAAAGCCGAGAAGAAATCGATGAAGAATGCCAAAATCTCCATCGACAAACCAGACATGGCCCAATATCACCTAGAAGGCAATGCCTTCGCCTTCTTGCCTTCCTCCTCCTCCTCCTCCTCCTCAAACTTAATCAATATATGCTTGGTCTAGCTTACCTTAAGTCCAGACGCTGCCCACGCTACGAGCTGATGGGACCAACCAGACAGTGTCAAAGGAGCACCATCATGGTGTTCGTCATGTTTCTGTACATGTTCTGTCGTCGCTGAACCAATCCAGCTACTTGCGTTTTTGACGCTGCTTGATTGGTCCCCATTAGCTCGTAGCGTTGGCTGCGTCTGGACTTGAGCTGAAATAAAGTATAGTGGATCGGCGTAGCGCCGCCTAGCCCGCGTCAGCATCGCCGACAGCGCGTCGTGCAGGGTCTCACAACGAGCGGGACGCTATAGGACGCGGCGACGCCGAGACGGACGCGTGCGACGCCTTGCGGCGTCTCTCACCGAGCTTCCACGTGTTTGCCGCTTGTGGGAACGGTCGGAGATCCACTAACGAAGACGACATGCGCAGCCCTGATCTTCGAGGTAATATGCGGAGAGCAAGTCGTCTGCTTCTTGCGCAGGAGTTGTGATGACGTCAGAACGACGCCGAGATTTGATTGGCTTTAACTGAAAGGATAGAGACCTCAATGCCAGATGCCTTGAGGTCAACCCACTATATATATATATATATATATATATATATATATATATATATATATATATATATATATATATATATATATATATATATATATATACCGGGTGTTCATTTTTAATTTGAACAGATTTATTACAAAAAATCCGTAAAAGATGCACTAGTACGGTTTGTTCAAGTGAGTTATATGACTAGGGGGACATTATGTGGGTGGCTAATCCTTGCGAGAAGTTGGCTAATTAATTAAAATTCGTTAATTAACTTTTTAATGAATGAAAATAGACATATGGTTTCAATTAGAAACTTGCTCAGCGTCATCGAAAACCCCTAATTCAGTCATTTTCAGAAAGACTTTGAGCGCGTGAGAAGCGTAGTAGTGAACTAAAGTTACCACTCGTGGAGCAGGTACAAGGCTGGGGCTAGATAAGAGACGGAAAAATCGCACGGGCGCCTTATCGCAACCTCTAGCTTTGTACCTTCTCCACGAGCGGTAACTTCAGTTCACTACTACGCTTCTCACGCGCTCAGTCTTTCTGAAAATGACTGATTTAGGGGTTTTCGACGACGCTGAGCAAATTTCTAATTGGAACCATATGTCTATTTTCATTAATTAAAAAGTTAATTAACGAATTTTAAGTAATTAGCCACCCACATAATGTCCCCCTAGCCGTATAATTCACTTGAACAAACCGTACTAGTGCATCTTTCACGGATTTTTTGTAATAAATCTGTTCGAATTAAAAATGAACACCCGGTATATATATATATATATATATATATTCAGCGAATAAGAGCTTGGCGTTCTGACGTCATCGCAACCCTCGTGCAACAAGCAGACGAACTTGCGCTCCACACTGCATGGCCCAGCGAGGGACTGCGGCCTCCTCCACTACCCCGATATAGGGCCGTTCGTGTATACATGGTATTCGGGCCACTTCCGGCCGCCATGACATCGAATAGTCTTTCGATGACCTCTTCATAAACACTCAGCCCCATCCCCGGCGTTTTGTTCAACCTTATTTATAAAGCAAATCAATGAAACGTAGAAAGGTATCAACAAATAAAATAAATAAAAATAAAAAGGACGCCACGGCACCCACACTGAAGAAATCGGTAATTCAAAAAATGAAAGCCGTTTACAACTCCCTGTAACGCCGAATTAGAGCGCAGCTCTGGAGGAGGAGGAGGAGGGGAAGGAACGGAGAGGGGGCTATGCCTCTCTTCCTCTCCTGCTCGCCCCATTTAGGGAAAAATTTCCCCGCTAAATCTAGCGGGAAACATTTTCCGCTAGATGTAGCGGTGAAAATTTTCCGCTTGATTTGGCGGGGAAAATTTTCCGCTAGATTTAGCGGGGGAAATTTTCCGCTAGATTTATCGGGGAAAATTTTCCGCTAGATATAGCAGGGAAAATTTTCCGCTAGATTTAGCGGGGAAATTTTTCCGCTAGATTTAGCGGGGAAACTTTTACGCTAGATTTAGCGGGAAAAAAATTTCCGCTAGATTTAGCGGGGAAAATTTTCCACTAGATTTAGCGGGGAAATTTTCCGCTAGATTTAGCGGGGAAATTTACCCATCATGCACCGCGCGGTTACGCCGACGCCGACGGCGATGCCGACGCCGACGGCGATGCCGACGCCGCTCAAGCCGGAAACGGGCGCCTAAGAGCTGCGCTCTAATAGCAAATCCCAAAATAACTACCACCGTTTTCTGCCTCTTCGAAAATTGTCCCGAGATTTTTCTCGCTTCCGTTCGCTCAACTTCGCCCCAAGCAAATGCCCGCCCGCCCTCCCGCCCGCCCCCTCCCTCCCCCCTCCCCTACCCCCCCCCCCCCCCCCGCCCTCCCACACGCACAGAAACACACACACTAGTCCAATACAAAACCGCTCCTTTGGGCTCATTCTATGGCGACTTTCTCGGGCACACAGAAACAAACAACAGCACGAGGAAGGTTGATTTGAAATCTCGCGAACGGTTCTAAAGGTACGGATTTATGCTTGAGGTTTGACTCCCATCTCTTGTCACGCGAGCAAGCACTGCAAAAACTTCCGCATAAAAAAAAAACACAAGATCAACAGGTCTCTCAATACTCGACAAAGCGGAGCCCATCTCAAACGGAAAGCGAAAGAGATTCAATCTTTGAAGATTGGTCGGCTGCCGAAACGCAATTTTCTTGACGATATAGGTTGCCGAAATCCCAAAGGCGCGAAATATCGTTTTCATGATTCTGTTTTTGTCTTTCCTTGCCTTCTAAAGCCGTTTGGCGGATCCAGATGGCTGACACCAAGCATTCTACTTAAATTTAAAAATAAGAGAAACGAAGAGATGTTTTATTTATCAACGAAGTTGAGAGCGACGCCAATATATAACGGATTTGGACAAAAGGAAGTCGAAGTTCAGCAGAAATCCCTTCCGGCTTCCTGCTACAGGCCGGCCAATTGAGATCAGATCCGAAACAGCACACACATCAAACTTGCTCTCACTGTCACAAATATTTTTCCCGACACCCGATATCGTAAAAATGTATTTCTACAGACAGCAGGAAAAGTCACCGTTTCATCGGGGCCCGAAATAGCCAAAGTAAAGTAAAGACATTGTGAGGTACCACAAAACACCCTTAAAACATCAAAAACAGAAATCCGACGCCGCAGATACAGTGTTATTCCAACATCGGTTGCAGAGCACGCCGCAAGCAATGCTTCTGGATTAAAACCTGACGCGCGTTAGACCCTGACAACTTCCCCGAAGGATTGCGATAACATAGAGGCGTCGAATACTGATGGGTATAGACCGACACGTTATTTACAAACAAACCCGCGTTTGCCCACACCAGGTGTGGGCACTGCGCGTGCGCAGAAACCAAATTCGCGTGAAGCGAAGCGTCTGCGCATGCGCAGTGCCGTCGACAGCGCCACCGCAGCTGCGTGACATCAGGGCCGCGTGTTGGTCTATACGTTCGAGCGTTCAAGGTCATGGAAATGTTCATCATCACGCAACGCGTCCAACAGGCTCGTTCGTGGCATCGTATCTGCTTGCTAGGCGAGCTCTGCAGCCTTTCTGTTTGTTCCGCGCTTTCCTAACATTTTCTTTGGATCCTCAAGTTTGGCGGGTGGAGCTATCACAGCGTCTGAAGAATATTCGTACTCGGCAAACAACGCTGATCGAACACGAAACGTTTTCTCTGGCACGTAAGCTGCCAGCAACAACAACGCCTAACCCTGGTTGAGAAAACCCCGAGACTGCGGGTAAACGACACGACACTAAAAAGTCTCTGTGTGCAATGTACACCGTGTGCAATGTACACCAGCTCGTTTGCGCCCTTACATTTTGTTCATTAAGCCTAACCCTGATGCCCCTATTGATCTTTTTCGTGTACTCTCGTCCTCAGCCACCTAATAGGCGTATCCGGTATGGGCGACGAAAAATTAATAAAACGTTTCAACCTGCAAATAGTAAAAAAATAGAGGGAAGGCACAACGAGAATGTGTGACGGTTACGCTGATATACTAAATGTACTACCCTTTTGGCGTGGCGACGGCAAAACAATGTTTTCGCCCATACTGGAAGTGACGACAATAGAAGATGGCGGCGCCCTTATGAAAAGGGTCTATAATGGTCTTAGATAGCTAGAGCCCTGCATATCCGCGGATTAACCGCAGATGATCGGCGGATATCCGAAATAAGCTGGCGGACGCGGATAAAAATTAATCAGATTTGGCGGACTGGGGATCGGATGCGGATGCCAGAGCTGCGGATGCGGATCGGATGCGGATATCTGCGGGTCCCGATCTACATTTATGCCGAGGCGACCCATAAACGTCTCCGATCGAACCGTGTAGACTGTACAAGTGAGTGATACTATGAAGGTGCGTCATAGAATATATTGCGGGAGCAAACTGCTCCCTTAAATGAAAAAGGGCCAATCGGAAGGAAAATGTTTTCTTCCTCAAGAAAGATTTGGTTCTCACCAAAGGGCGCTTTAGAACGCTTTACCTCGCCAGAAATGCTGTTCCTAGAAAAAGAGTATTGAATGCAGGAGCATCAGTCGTCCAGGGAAAGTGTGTTCTTACTTGGCAGGGAAAGAGCAGAAAACGTTCTTTGGGCAAAGAAAACGCAAAACGTACAAGGCACGAGAAAGTAGAACAACCCTGCAAGTGGCTTCTTCGCCTACAAGTAGATCGGGGAGACTGAATTTGATCCTCTGGAGTGGTGGGACTTGCGCCAGCGGTAATGTCCGCACCTCATTCTTGTGGCGCAGTTCCTGCATGCCATCGCAGCATCAAGTACACCAACGGAGAGAGACTTCTCACTAGCGAGTGTTAATTTAAGACAGGCGAACCAGTCTGAATCTGTTCATGTTGACGATATTTTGTTTCTTCTAACAGCAACCTCGACAAGTGAAACGTTGCGTGTGTGTGCGTTTTCTTTTTCTCGACAGTTGGCACCGAGTTGTATTTAAGTATATGGTTCCGAGTACGCAGGTGAGGGTTCGTACTTAAAACTGAAAACGATAGGAGGTGTTGCCATTATTGAACACTGTGGTATTTTTCCAGTGCTGTACTCGCGCCTTACCACATATACAGGAGCACTTTGCTGCGGTGAGCGAACGTCTCCCATTTTTTTTTTATTGTTTGGCCACAATAAAATCACACACTGCTATTAATTTGCCATTGGTTAATTTTTATGTATATAGATTAGGTGGCTGCTTGAAGTGGGTTTTAGAAAACAAAAAGTAAAATAAATATTAAATTGTCCTTCCTTTTGAGCACTTCTGGACAAAGTCTCAGTGTACGGACTCCCGAGACGATGTCATAACTGCGATCAATTTCCCCGAGATGCGAAGTGTCTCTGGAAGAATGATCGTTTATTTCCTAAATACGATAACATGAATTTACTATATTCTGACACGACCAGTTCGTTGTACAAAGGTAGACAGAGGGCTTATAGACTACCATCCAGATTTTTTTTTTTTAATTCATGCTTGATTTTATGATGTAAAGTAAATGCGCGGGTTGAGGGTGGGATGCGGCTTCAAAGTATGCAAAAGCGGTTGGGGTGCGGATACAAAGTCCGCAGATAAGGATCGGATGCGGATGATCAAACTGTTATCAGCGATCAGCGAAGGGCTCTAAGGATAGCCGATCGATAACTTCTGGTGGCGGCGCTGGTGCAGCTGCATACGACAAAGTGGGGATAAGCAATCCAGTGTCTTCGCGCACTTTTTGCTTCTTTTCCTTCCGATGTCAAGGTGGCTAACATCGGATAATCAAAACGCTCGACTTTGCTGCCCGATGCTTTAGGCCCCGCGGACGCCGCAAAATTCCTCCCCTCCCAGGAGAATGCATCGAATCGACTCTACGGACGCTGACAGCTTAAGAAAGCGTGTACTGTTATGTTGACATTTCTTGCTTCGTGATTCGCTCTTAGGCGTGGATTCTTCCTGGCTAAATTCACAATCCTACTGGCCGCGGAGCGATAACAACATGCTCGGTGTTCGCCACGATCTGCGTTTCTTTGCTCAAGTGACACCGTTCTTAAGGCGAAAATTTGATTTCTTTCTGGCAATTCAAGGCCCTGAAAACCTCCAAAACAGCCACGGTATAACAGAGCACAATATTCTTCGGTCAGTGTCAGTGTATTCTAAATTATTTACAAACAAGTTCCAAAGTTACGCTTCTAAGAGGCCTCGCGTGTTACCTGGCTTCTTTGGACCTCAGTTCGCGAGGAAATGCCAGAATTAGGCATCACTTCCAGTTCTTCTGTGGTTTTCACCTGGTAACATTTTGGCCTAAATTGCTAAACAAGTCCCAGAATTAGAATCGACAGCTGGTAGTTCGGTTAATACGTGGCACCTTTGGCCTCTTGTCTGACATTTTGACAATTACATGGAGAGCCAAAGAAAGGCCACAAGAAAGCGAAAGGAAAATTAGTTTGACACTAATTAATGCCTCGAAGCAGAACCTTATTAGGCCCCTGTTAGACCCGTAGGATTGCCAAACTCTGGCCGAGTTAGGCATTTTTCTGACGTGCTGCCCGGGCGGCCAGTAGTGAGCCTACTTGCAAACGGAGCCGTTTCCCAAATCCTTTTTCGTAAACAGGGCATGCCCTTTATACCAACGATCCGTATCTTTCCGATTCTTCACAAACCATAGGCACGAAGTCGGCCGTTTAATAATAACGGCAGGGATTACGATCCCTTCCCGAACCTATAAATGTTTCCCCGGCAGCTTATTCGTACCGGCCCTCCGTTTCCTTGGAAGTATGCGTCTGTGCGCAACCGTGCGAGCGCAGTTCCCTGGGGAAGGCACCAGCGGTCCCCCTGCGTTTATTTCTCAGTCGTTTCGGAATGGCTCTCAGCGCGTCAAGTGTTTCCTCTTTACGACAGGGGCATCACAACGGCGAAGGCGGGACGCTTTTTCTCCCAGATCGAATATTGACGACGCCGATTTCCCGGGTCTTTCGGGCGAGGAAGCCGGTCAAAGAGGACGACAAAGAGCCGTGCCGTGCGTGACGAACCCCAGGAGCCTCCATCGACAATTCCGAGGTGGAAATAAACGGTCGGAACAAAGCGATGTTCGAGAGCGACGGCGGTGACGATTACCGCTGCGTTAATCGTTTTTGCTTCCCTTAATCTATGTTCGCTCATTTGTATACTACCGCCGACCGATTCCTCGGGCTTGTTCTATACTTCGGACCTAAAGGAGGAACCGTGACCTACCCGATAGACGCAACGCATATTCACAACCGCGCCAACTTTTCTGAGAAAATCGTCGCGCGCGATCACCGAGAAGCCGCCATTTTAGATTTATGCTGGCTGCGCATAGATTGGCTCGGTTTGGCAGCGCTACTTGAGTACTGCTAAGTCCTACCACTAGGTGACACTATGCTACGGCTTTGTTGTTGTTTTTTGGTTTTTGTTTTTCTCTAGCTGCGCGTTATTGTCATAATCATTGTTACCATTTCGTTCATTCGCCATTCTGCAGTCGTGGACTTGCGCCTCTCATCTCGTCTCAGTGAATCATGTTTTCGGACCACACTAGCTTCTACGTCATGGCCCCACCTGTTCTTCCGCCGCCGCAAAGTGTCCCTAAGAAGCGCGGAAAGTACTCGACCATAATGCTAGGAAAGAAGGCAGCGATTCTCGAGATAATAGAAAGTCGCCGAACGCAAGCAGAGGCGTAACCTGAAGCGAGGCATTAGGGAGTTTTAGAATAACGTACGCAATTTTAGCGAACGCTAGCGCTAGACTTAGCGCTTGCGTTAATTCATGCTACGCGAGAGAGTTTTAGAATAGCGTTTCTCCGCCGCGACGCAAAAGCCCAAGCATCTCGCGCTTGCAACGCCACCAAGATAGTCACACTTTTTATTTTAACGAACGAAATGCTCTAACTTGAGAAAAAAAAAGTTTTTTGGTCCAAAGTAACATTTTAGATTTGTTTAAACGTGAGAATGCGACGCGAGCGATCGACCGGTCGTGTCCGCTGGAGTCGCCTCTGCAAGAAGAGTCTCGTGAACTCACCTTCGCACACCGCACCTTCGCCGAGAAATGTTCACGCGTCGCAAGCATCAAGTTGTCGGCGATCGTCGCCCACCTTACTGGGTTTTCCAAACCAAGTGAAATGTCCTCCCGTACTAAAAATTGCAGGCGCGGGGATGCCGTCGACGTCGCGCTCACGACGCCGCCAAAGCGGCCGCAGCCATTGGCCTGGGAGCCGCCATTTTTTTAACCCTGCTCATCTTGGCTTTAGCCAACTTCTCATTATGAATCCACCTTGGAGGAGCGCAAATACTCCTTGCGTACGCACGCAATTTCCGAGAAATAGCGCACGCTAAAATAGCGCACGCAAAGCACAAAACGTGGTTAGCGTTCGGCGCATGCGCAGTGGCGAGGACGCTATTCTTTCCGTACGCAAAGCTTTAGCGTGCTCTATTCTAACACTCCCTATTATTGACGGCTTTTTTATGCCCGCTTAAACGTAATAACGGTCTTTTTTTTTTCTTTTTAATTTGCTGATTTTTTGGATTGCCCTATTATTCGGACGTTTTTTTGTTTTTTGTTTTCGGTCCCTGCAAAGTCCGAAAAATCGGTCGGCGACTTACATATTTATCGTGTGCTTCACTCTGATATCGTATTTAAGGAAATGAAGAGCAAAACGAAAGAGGAAGCTGAGGGTGAAGAGACGAATGCAAGGTGAAACGTCACGCGAACGAGCATCCATCTACAGCAACACCCTAAGCATACGGCAAGCTTCGATCGAACGAGGATTTTGAACAAATGTTGCAGGCTTTCAGCCCAAGTGTCGAAGCCACACGAAGCAATGAAAACAAAACAAAACGAAAAGTGTCGCAGCTGGCGTTTTGAGTTCCAAAAAAGCGCATGCTTCTGCTTTCTCGGAACCCCGTTGGAGAAAATACGCGAAAGGTTGGAGAAAACGACACGTTCGTTTTTTTTTTTTGTTTTTATTTTTTTTTGACGAAAACGTAATTCTCATCTCTTGTTCGTAACTGGACGGCCGGATATGAGTGTAATATCTGCCAGCGTAGGCTTCGATCACGGAAGATGTAACTCAAACGATAGACATGGATGCGCATACAGTTTTGGCGCGGGGTAAGGCTACTGAGGGCCCTTCTGCCGTGAACTATGCTCACGTGTCTCTGGGCGTAATTTTCTACTTCGGTACCAATAAACGTCGAAATCAAACTAATAAAATTACTGCGTCATGACCGTTTTCAGAAGCGATTTAGCGACGACTATTATTATGGAGCTCCCACTCCTTCTACGTGTCTCAAGCGCCGAAGCCTTTGGAAGCTATTTTCTCCACCGGCCCTGCGCTCTTTTCTTTTTACCCCGTCCCCATCACTTCCAATTTACTCGAGAGAAAAGAAGACGCGTCCAACGTCATTATGCGAAAGCAAACCTTTATGTGGCTTTTTCCTCTGTCACTCCTTGTTCTCATCCGACGAGAAAAAAGAACAACAGTAGATGTTCACGGCTCGAAAATCTTATTAATCAGCCACGAAAGAACATTCCTCTGCCGCAACAAATGTTTGATTAGAGCCCTGTCTATTCAAGGCTAAATCAGCGAAAACACTATCAAAACAAAACAAAAAAAAAGACTTCGCGTACATACCCCGATGTCCGCAGCGAAAAGGACGAAAGAAGCCGTGGGCTAGTTTATCTTTTGTTCCCCACACTGACTCGTCGACCAATGTTCATCAAAAAGCCAATCTTGGTCAACGAATAAAAATCAATACAGTAGAACTTTTTTTATATTGTCTAGTGGTTACTTAGAGCGATATTAAACCGTCGTACAGGCTGCAATGAATGCGGGCAGAAACTCAGGGAGTAGAGGAGACGAAAGCTCGCGCGGACGTCAGAACGTCCAGCTCCAGTTGGAATGATAAATGAGACGTAAAGCTAGCTGGGTGATTTCAGGTAAGATCGACCAAAGGAAGGCTGGTCGACATTTTTAAATCAACTGATGATTTTATATGTCATTGTCTAGTGCCTGGTATAAACAAATCCACACTTAGTTTTGACCAGAAAGGAAATTTGGCGGACAGGAAAAGTTGTAAGGCACGAAGAGGTGTACGGTTGCATTAACGCGCATTGATGGAGGGGGCATGTTTGAAAGTGAATAACTAAAACAATACAATTAGGAGAATTCTAATACTTTTTTGGAAACAAAGTATAGGTCCAGCTTGCTCGTAGTATATAGTAATAATGTTTATTTACATTATATTTCTTTTTCTACAAATTTGCAAACATGCCATGCTCGAACGACAAATGTTAAAATTTAGAGGCCTGTTTCTCATGAAATAATTTAATCACCACCATATACTTTTCAGACAGCACTCTACTTACATAAATGCGTTAGGCACATCAACAAACATCGCTGAAATAGTAACCCAAACATTGGGCCAAAATAGTTTTCTTTTGCGACTTTATTGAATTTACAACTTCGGACCTCGCCGTGTTTTTCAAAGTAAAAGTCTCTACTGGCAACAATGAAAAATTGACGACAGCAAAAGGCAGGGGTTCACTCTTTTGGACTGTAGACTTTGTTCCCAACTGATTCCAAGCGGTTTCATGGCGTCAAATGAAAGCATTGGGAGCTCGCTCCAGCTCCCGCGCAGCAGCAGGAAACAAATGCTCGGCATACTTCAATTTTGGGCGACCAGCTGCCTTCACTGACGTCATGGCACTGAAAAGCGCGGATATATTTGAATGGTGGCCATGTTGTATGGTATCATTTTCACTTGCAGATTTTACAATAACTATTCCGAATTTCGCGATACTAAATAGCATACCGGAAACGGTAAAGACCGGTGATTCCAAAAATGTAGTTAGGGTAGCTCAAAAAATCGCCGCAGCACCCCTTAAGAATTGGTTACGAGTCCTCTCCTTGTGTTCTAACTTGTACTAATAACTTACCCGACGTTTAAACGTCTCCGGTTAACTCATTCGCTAACGACTGCGTAGTACACAGTGCAATCCCTAACTGCCTCGATGTTTCTATTCTGCAACCCGATGTTAATAATCTCGCAAACTGGTGTATAAAGGTATGCATGTTTCACGAATCAATGTTTGTCCTATTAACTACGTCTTGAACGCGCTGAAGTTCGTTGCGTCGTACAAAGATTTAGGTGACTCGTACAGCAACCATACATGGGTAAATTACTTCCAAAATGTAATTTAATTACAATTACAATTACTTTGCATCAAAAGTAGTTCAACTACAATTACAATTACTACTATGTGAAAAGTAATTAATTACAATTACAAATTACTTTTAAAAAGTAATGAAATTACTTTACAATTACTTACTTCTGCGAGCAACCCGACTTGGGCCATATGACTTTAAACGAGTTGTATAGAATGTAACGTATTTGTTCATTTATACTCCAATGTTCGCGTATTGCACTTTCGTTTTATGAATTTTGTTGAATTCATGATAGAACTTGACGGTATTGGAAAATGACGTACTACGTTCCTATATTTTTAATAAATAATAATAAATTAGTTGATGCTGCAAGACGCCAGCCAGATCGCAAAAGAAAAAAATTGGGTTTAGAGACTTCAGTCAGCCTGGCAAATAAAAATGTGACAATTAGTCATATAGGAATATTTTAGAAGTGTTAATATAAAAGTAAACTCTACAGGCGCTAATACGACCACATTCACATAGAAACATCATGGTATTGTAAATTATCTACATTGAGTTGAATTTATAATGGGTCAGAAATATATAAGTACCGAATCGGGGCTCCCGAATCATTGTGACAATATTCACAAGTGCGAGCTCAGTCTCCAAAGTGTTTATGCAAATAATATTCGAGGTAGAACCAACATGAAATAAACTTGAAAATAATACAAAGATACACATATGCGACAGTACTGGAAGAGGGACGTAAAAAAACTGGCAAAAAGGAAAGAAAAATAACTTCATAGACAATTAAAATTCCCAACCTCGGCTGAAAGCTGAAGCTCAAAATTGTTTTTTCAATATTTTGGCATGTTTACGCTATTGATTTCTTCTCGCACCGCAGACGGCGCTACACGGCGTCGTTGAGGTAGGTTCCAAAGAGGATTGTCTCTGAGCCCGCAGTGTAAGCAACAAAACAACAAACAATGCGACGCTATTTATGTTGCGCTTGTGTGTGAGTTTGTGTCTGTGTGTGAGTGTTTCACCGAGAGCTAGGCCACTTGTGCGAGCGCTGAGGCTTTCAGAGAGGGTTCGTCGGCGCCGCAAAGTTTTTTCAAAAGTAATTGTAATTGTATCTGCAATTTTGCAATTACTGACGCTAGAAAGTAATTAAATTACAATTACAATTCCCTTTAGCCAAAAGTAATTAACTACAATTACAAATTACCAAGAAAAGTAATTAAATTACAGTAATTGAATTACAGTAATTAAATTACTACCCAAGTATGACAGCAACCGACCTCCGTTGGAAGGCGACATTGATTACATCCTTCCGACAGCTACCCTAAGCCTGGAGACCGAAGGCATATAAGGAAGAGGAGAGCGCTTTCGCGGGGCTCCTGCCTAAATGGTAACATCTTGCGCACGCCAATGCCCTGTCTTAATTAAACGTGAAAGACACGCCGATATATCGTTCGCGCCAACTGTGTCGGACAGCGTAAGGCAGGCCCCACACAGCGCGAACAAAGCGTCGGCGTTTTCCTTTTCCGCAGACAGGTTCTGCGTTTAGTACTAGATTATGTCACCTAAGAATGACAATCCGCACCGGTACGTTATATCCACAATACTGCATTGTCCATGTCTATACTTCCAACTGTAAAAAAAAAAAGACTTGACTATAGGAAAAACGTCTGTTTCGTGTTTGTGCTGAAAACCGTGACGAATCACGCACATTTCGGCGGAACAAAGCACGCCGCTACATGAGTGAACCAATCTAAGCTATTGACAAATTCCCACAAAAACGCAAGTTTCTCTTCTTTTTTTTTTGCGTTGATTTCTATGGTTTTTGCCTCAGTCGGCAATACAAGCGGCCAAGTTCGCAAAAACGACCACCTCTCATACCTTCCATACATAACGAGTCATCGAATCAAAAGAGCCGCAGACGTGGAGGGGTGAAAAGACTGCTTTTCCAGCGAAACAATCTACAACCCAAAATCCTCGAAAATGTGTGCCCTGGAGGCACGAACGATGTCTATCCGCGATAGAGCAGTAAATTATACCCGGGCCTCCCAGTTTCCATGCGGCGCTCTTCGCAAAGGAGTACCTTACATTCGGAAGCTGCTCAACGTATTGTACTACGAAATTACAGCCCTAGGTGAAATCTCGAGGGTTCTCAAAATTGCAGGATTCGTAAACGCGTACTCAAACGTTGCACGAGCTTTTGTACGGAAAAGATTGGAGAAAGTTTAATCCCAGTCCCGCTGGGAAAAAGCACGCGAATGAAGAGCCCTCGAACTGGTCCGTCATCGTTCAACAGTGCTTCAACCAGTTCATGAAAGTTTTTTTTTTTTTTTGTTTTTAAGGTATAGTTTTACGGGCAAAATTTTGCAGAAATTTCGACCTCGTGGGGTGTCGTCGCCGCTACGGAAAAACCCTTCTCTCCGCTCTTGGGCGCGAGGCCAGGGAAGTCGGGTTTTTACTTCGGCCGCGCAGTGCGGAGATAGAAAAAGTGTGAGCCCCGGCGTCCCGCCAGTAGCGACGCGACGAAAGGGGAGTCTTCCGTGTCGTCTGCCTCAAATGCTTGTTTTCAAACATTACTCGCGCTACGTGTATAACCCAGGAATCATGGATTCGATCCCCACCCCCGACCGTTTCGATCTGGAAGAGCATCGTACCGGTGTGCGGTTGTGTATCACTACTGCGTGATGCACGTTGAAGACTCCAGGCTGGCGGTTGTACTGCACTGGCTAAATTCCTCATCTTCAGCTGAGAGACAAGTCGCCCATTGAGGCAGACTAAGTTCAGGCTGTATAAACATACGCGCACCCAATTACTCCCGTTATGCGAAATCCCACTTCGGTAGTATCCAGTTCCTACGCATAATGTGGGATGGTTTTAGAAACATCCATCGCGCTTATCCCCTTCAGGGATCACCGAGCACTGATGGCGGTCGTCGGTGGCATCCACGACGCCAACCACGACGGTTATGAGAATTAACCACGTCGCACCTACGCCCTCAGGTACGTGACGGCGCCATGCAACCCGCATTGTTTGACCGTGTAACAGCTATCGATTTCGTTTCTTCGCACATTAAAAGCGAATGATACGACTTTGTCTTCCCCGTATGCAAGGTCAGTGCAATACCTGCCATAGTCAATGTAATAGAGAAAAAGGCTAATAGAACAAAATAAACGAAACAAAAAATAATTAAAAAAAGACTTTAAGCACAGCCGATGACGTCCACAAATGTTTTCAAAGACGAATGGCCCATCTTTCGCGCTATCCCAGGAAGTAGGGGAAAGTCCGTTCAATTAACATTCTGAGGCACGCGAAACGCCATGACCGGCGCGAACAAATGTCGATGCTATGGCATAGCAGTCTGCCCAAATCCAGATGCGAAGAGTTTACCGCACAAATTTACGTGTTTACGTTACTCAAATGCAAAATTTCGTTTGTCCTAAACGTCCAAGTGAACTCGTACACTCTACCCCACATCACTATATTTGTAAAAGCCGGCAGGCTTCAACGATACAATTACGTGACACAAACTAACAAACAAATCTTTAAAAAAAACGAGCGCTTTCGAGCCGATGATTTCGCAGAATAGGAGGAAAACAACACGGAACTAAGCCTCTCAAGAGCGAAAACATCCCTAATCAAGAAAGCCTCCGGGAGAAACGTTCGCGCAAGACTGAGCTAGCAAGATGCACCGAAGCTATGCGCCGAGAAACTGCGGGAGAGGAGGACAAGAAAGGGCAGGGGCGTACGAACGCCGAGCTCTGGTTGGAACGATTAGTGGGTAGACCTAAAGCTAGCCGCCTTTGTCTCCACTGCACTCGTCGAACGCGTCAGAACGCGGAACGCCGGCGTCCGGCGTTTGGCTCTGGCATTCGAACGAGTTCGACGAGTGAAGCGGAGACAGAGGCTGCTAGCTTCAGGTCTACCCACTAATCGTTCCAACCAGAGCTCGGCGTTCGTACGCCCCTGCCCTTTCTTGTCCTCCTCTCCCTCAGTTTCTCGGCACATTTCACCAAGATGTGTAGAGCCGCATATACACACAAAGACGGGGTTCGCCCTAACGAAGACGTCCCAACACACATCACAAAGTCAAGACCAGCAACGACACGATTATTACCACCAACAACAGGCCACAAATCGAAGCGATCGATAAATAAAAAAGAAGCCGGAAAAAAAAGAGATGTTGTATTTATGTTGGGTCAAAAACAAAAAGGTATCCACGGAATGTTTGTTGCAAACCAAACAAGAAGGTGTCACGTGAATTCACGTCGAGTCCTCGCAAACGCGCACAGAGAGAGAAAACTGGAAGAAAAATAAAACAATATGTTTAAGAGCTTCATCCCATACAACAACAACCGTTTTAAACTCTAGAGAGTGCACGAAACGTAAAAACAACCAGGGAAACAAGTTCAAATTACCTCCCGAAAAAGTTGCAAGGAACGGAGATGGATATAGAAACAAACGGAAAATCGAAGCGTTGGCGAAGTTACAAGCCCGAAGAGAAGTTTAGGATCTACCTTATTACCTTCAGACTAGGATTCACCGTATTATCTCAGGATTAGGATTGACCTTATTACCTCAAGAATAGAATGCACCTTGCTACTTCAAGTTCAGGGTTTGTCTTATCATCGTCTTGAGTAAAGACTTTTTTGCGAGCCTTTTTACAGAAAACCGACAGCATACATTCGCGTGAAATAAAAAAATAACGAATCAATTTAAACGGGAAACAACGGTCGTCAGGAACTTGCATGTCGACTTGCAAGCACAGAAGCTTAGGGCGCAAACAAGCTGGTGGTAGTTGAACACAGACTTGTACGTAATCCGTTACAAGTAACGGAATTACTTGTAATCCCTTACATTTATCAGTGTTTTTTTAAGGGAATAATTACATATTTTGGAAAGTAATTGCAAAGTAATATCGTTACTTTTTTACGTAAGGGAATGGTTGTAATCCATTACATTTTTGTTTTCATTCGCGGAGGAAGAATAAGGGAACTTTAAATATTGCCAAAAAATATTATAATTTTTTTTTCTGTAAGGTACCGGAATTGCGCTGTCACCTGCATTTACGAAACATTAAGGCCTGGCATTCTTTAGAAGCTCCAAGCCTTTCACGTCACTTAAAACCTCGACTCAAATATATATTCCTTTTTATTTTTGGTTGTTCGCAAATCGTCACTCGTCAGCTTCCTCAACCACGACGAAGTGGGAAGCAAACTGATACAAAGAACCGGACTCTCCAAGCAAGCAATATTAGGCAAACTCCCGAGTTCAAAGTGTTTCCTTCCAAGAAAAAACAAATACCAAAAAAAACACGTCAAAGTTTTAGAGAAAACAAAACAAAACAAAACAAAAATTCGCGATTTTTAATGACCGTGCACCGAAATGTCCGTGCACCGAAAGGCCCGTGCACCGAAATGTCCGCGCACCGAAAAGTCAAACACCGAAATGTCCGTGCACCGAAATGTTGAGTTGAGTTGAGAAAACGTCTTCATTTAATGCCATATGTCCGTGCACCGAAAATTCCATGCACCGAAGAGACCGCACCGAAACGCCCTACACCGAAATGTCCGGATCCCATATTTAAATATTTATTCTCTTTATCATTTCAGGCTAAGAAATTTACAAAAACTCAGAATTTGGAACGGCATTAACTGCAGTGCGTTACCGTTTTTGTTTTCCTTTTGTTAACGTAACGACACGATTTGCCGTAAAGACGTTCTCGATCAATCAAAACTGAACACGACTAACGCTTCCACAAAATGTTTAAAAAAATTCTTTTTTGTTTGTTTTTAACCGAAAAACCAGCTACGCATCGCCGAACGCTCATTCTCCGCCAAACCAGACGTCAAAGTTTTAGCACGAACCATTTCCTTATTCAAAAATTATGTTTTTTCTGTTGTTTTTATTATTTTCAATAGGCAAATGGCGGCCAACCAAGCTCTCCAATACATGGAGATTTATGGCGCCACTTACCGAAAACAAGCGAACTTAGCCCCCGTCGAGAATCACAAAAACGCACTGCAGAGCCTACTTCCCCGCACCCGTAGACTAAATCCGGAGAAGCCCCACATCTCAAATTGAAAAGATGTGCTTTACCGCTTCGCGTCGTCCTTCATGCGTTCGGCCCCTCTCTCACGATCGTTATTGGTCTTTCAACTGATCGTAACGTTTCACATGAACCACGCCGCGTTCCACCCCAACGTGCTCGCATTCTATTCGACGGGCACAAGCGTGGCACGCGGAGAAGAACCACTCTCAAAGATTGGATTGTCCTCCTTCCGCGTGAGCGAGCAAACCACCATTCAAATCCCCTAATAACCCGAACGAGCGTGCACAATGGTCTCCCCGCATCGGTCTGCTTCGAAAGTAGTTCCGCTATACTCTATGTAAATTTAGGACGACACGTGCCGGCCCACATAATCGAACGACTACACGCGAATCTGGTTCAGAGAGATTTCAATTTCGTACTTTCATTCTTGTTCCGCTCTCCACGCCGAAACGATCGAGGATGGCGGTAGAGAAATGTTTTATAGCGCGACAACTCAAGCAACGTGACGTCAAGTAGTTAAAAACACACACACACCAAACACGCCATTTGCGAATGGGTATTCACAACTGCAGCGGGATGCATTTCATCATTTTATTGCACCGTTTCACATTTCGGCCGCTGGGCCGCAACAGTTTTCGCTGCACACTCGGAAAGGCGGTAAATCCCCCTTTCTCTGTCTCCCGTTGGGAAGCGTCGCCTCCTATAGAGTCACGAATAGCATTCTTCAATGAACGGGACCATCTCGAAGCCATCTCGTTTTTTCACACACACGCTAATCGGATTCCGACCCCACGTATCCACCCAAGACCCCAGTTCTCTTCCTTCAGATTACCTTTCTATCGCTGTCTTCTGCTTAAGTGCAAGCCCTTGTCACTAGTGATGCTAGTAAAGCATTCGATGACGTCGGCCACGACCACTTACTCTCCTCAGATCAAGAAACAAGATGCAGACACAAACTATACACATACATCCTCAACCTCCTTTACTGTAGCTGATGAGGCGTCCCCATCAATCGCGCTCGCACGCGGCAAAAACAAATTGTTGTGTGTATGTTTATACAGCCGGAGGTTAGTCTGCCTCAGTGGGCGTCTGGTGTCTCAGCTGTAGATAAGCAATTTAGCCAGTGCGGTACAACCGCTAACCTGGGGTCTTTAACGTGCACCACGCAGTAGTGATACACGACCGCACGCCGGTACGATGCTCATCCCGATCGAAACGGGCAGGTGTGGGGATTGAACCCAGGATCCCTGAGTTCTGCAGCGCGAGCTTTCGCTCCACGTGCTCCGAGCTGGTGTGCGATAGCCCACTCGGCCGCCGATCCCCCTCGCACGCGGCACCCCACAAGGGCAGTGCTTTCCACTACCCTCTTTAATCTCGGCATGACCCAGCTGGCCCGTCGCCTCCAACCAATCCCCCATCTGTCACGCATCTTCTACGCGGACAATCTCATCCTCTGGTACACCCACGGGTCACCTGGGGAGGTGGAGTCAACTCTGCAGCAAGGTACTGAACGTCATAAGTGAATACCTCGCACAAGCAGGCGTTCAACCTGCCCCAGACAAATCATAATTGCTTCTTCTTGCACATACCTAAGGTTCCACGTTTTCGGTTTTTATTTTTTTTTTTAATTCGGCATACTTTTTTCGGTGTTTATTTTAAAATTCAAATTTCGGTTTATTTTCGGTGTATATTTATGCCCACAAAATTTTAGCGTTTTTTTTTTTTTTTCTTCGGTGAATATGAAAGAAACACCATCGAACACCGCATCAGATGATCCTTGTGGCTCTGCTATTTCTGATCACCCAAATAACAGCACAGATACATCTAAAAATAGCAAAACATCGACGCTTTATTTGGCAAATGTGTTCAACCGTAAAAACAAAACAGACGTACAAACAAGTCAGCGCCCCAAAAAACATGGAACTTCACCTCATGTACATCAAGATTACGTGATCTTACTATAGTAAAAAAACATGTACTTTCCCAGGTTCTCCTCGTTGATCGACGCTTATTCTTTCGTGTTAATGATCCTGGGCTTCGAGAATGCCCTCTCAACGTTAACACTTGACACTGGCAGGCTGAGATGAAGCGCTGCCTCAGCCAAAATCAGCCAATCAACCAAATGTGACTACCAAAAGTGCGACGTTTGAAGCACAACATATTTCGTGTACTCACTAAACTCTGGCTGCAGATATTGCATGAAGCAAAAAACCTTAAACTAACCCACACCCGAACTTTTTTTTTTAGGACCAGGAACTTGACACACTAAGCCCGATCACAGAAATGACACAGATGTCCCGCGAAGGACAACTTAAGACCTTTTTTGTCGCATGTTGAACCTTAGAAGAGGGCAACGAAGAGCTTCATACAGAGAGGTTCGGTTCATTCAGAAGTTTAGAAAATGAATTCGGCGTAGTTCTATCGGTTTTTATCGGTTTAAACCGAAAACACCGAACCTAAAAACTGACCTTTTTCGGCTAAAACCAAATTTCCAAAAGTGGATTCGGCGTACTTTTATCGGTTTTCATCGGTTTAAACCGAAAACTCCGAACCCTACACATACCCAACATCAGTGCTCTGTTAATCATCACATATCTCGACACATCGGCCGAAAACCCATCCCGAGAGGCTCCTCATGTAACATTCTAGGTATACATTTACAGGAGAGGACACACCATGCCAATGTCAATTCAGCCATAAACACATGCCACTCCGTTACTTATCTGGAACCAGACTTGTACACGTTACTGAAAAATTGTAACCGATTACAATTACAATTACTTCACTGTAAAAAGTAACCAATTACGATTACAATTACAGCCTCAAAACAGTAATCGAAAAATTACTCTTAAGTAATCGATTACTTCCCACGTTACTTTTCATTCAAGTTTTTTTTATGACGGTAGCATAATCCTTGGAATCTCGCGCTCAGTTGGTCCGAAAAAAAAAAAAAAAAAGCCTTGACTGTTTTTGCTTAGAGCTGAGTGACTCCAACACACCCAATCCTTGTTTTCTTGCAAAAATGATCAATGAGTTTCAATTGAATTTCTAATGGATTCTATAAGAATACATTAGAAACACAATTGAAACTCATTGTTCATTTTTGTAAGGGTTCTGTAAAAAAAAATAAAAAGAGCGCTGTTTAAATACATTGCTCACAAGAGGCTGGATAAGGTCATTCGTCATACACGGACGTGGCTTCCGGTGTACCAAAAAAAAAATAATGGACCCAGGAAACGAAACAGAGTGAAGTGGCCTACTAATCCTCGAGGTCCCGTGCTTAGTAATTTCGAAAAAGAAAACAAAAATTGACCGTTGCCCAGAACTGAGTGACTCCAGCACATCTAACCCCGCCCCCTCCCCACCCCCCCCCCCCCCCAAATAAAAAAATAAATAAACTGAGAAAAGTTGTAACGGGTAATTTTGTAATCAATTACAGCAAAAAGTAATTCAATTACAAGGATCGTTACTCCTTAAATGAAGTAATCGAAGCGTTACAAGATTACAGTAATATGTAATCGATTACAAGTAATCCATTACTTGCAACGCGTTACGTACAAGTCTGCGTGGAACGCAGAGTGGTCGAAAAGCATGCAGGTCTTTATAAAAAAAAAAAAAAAAAAAAAAACACGCGAGCCAACTAGTTCATGCATTAGCTCTCAATAAGATTCTCTATTCTATACCATACTTTACACTCACACAATAACTCACCAAACTCTCATCAGCATTGAACATCCTATACAAGGCCTCCCTAAACCTTTCTATCTCCGCCTCCGACCAGAAACTCTACGACAGGGGACTATTTCTCCCCCTTACCTCTCTTCTGCCCCTACATCGGGATCGACAAGTAGCCCGCCTCTCGGGAACACCGCAGAGTAGATGGATGCTGGACCAGGCAGGACTTCCCGCATTGACCTCCCCTTACATGTACCTACATAACCTCTACCCTCAAACCTGCGCTTTGCCCCCGTTCCTCGCCACATGTCCCCGGACTTACGACGGACGCAGGAGGGCGCAAGCTAGACAATCACAACCCATCCTTTCACACGCAAATCATAGCTTATTCTGATGTGTCAGTCTCCGAAACAGGAGCCACGGGAACTGCGGCATACACAATCTACACAGCACAATCCCTATCCCCCCCAAGTTCACACCAGCGGTCCATATAGCATGCAGCGCTTCCGATGTCACCGCACTAGAATTAGTCCCCGCCATACATGTTATGCAAGATTTTTTCACAGCTGCCTCGCACATCAGATTATACGATTTATACGGACTCCCAGGCTGCCATTCGCGCCTTGTAGCAGCGCAAAATCCCTCCAGATCTCCGAGTAGACCTTGAGGCGGCTCCGCACACACTTCACGCATTCTCGGTCACCGTTCGGTGGGTCCCAGGTCATGCAGGGATTGGAGCTAATGAGCTGGTTCATCAACTCGCCCGCGAAACGCATATCCGGACACCCGTGATCCCCTGGCCTAGCCCCCCGACAAGTGATGAGGCTTTCATCTACAAACGCTCAATCAAATCTCACTACAAACAGCTCCGTAACCCTCAGCAACGCCCACCTCGGCCCCACCCTAACCTCGATGTCAGGCGAACCCACATTCTTAGAAAGATCCAGACCAATACGCTTCTAACTCCCGCTAGGCTCTACGACTTTCGACGCCATTTCGATCCCTCCTGCCTTAACCGTCCCTCCCTATACGTCAATCTAGAACATTGCCTTCTGCTGTGCCCGGTTTACGTATTTTACCTATTCTTCCCTAACCCCCCTCCCACTTTCTGGAGTGCCAGGCTAGCGTCGGAGCAACTAGAAGGTCAAACGGTCTTGGTCTACCAAGCCATGGACATTTTGAACACTTAATGTGTGTTGTTTAATAAAGTGAATTCTCTATCTATCTCAATCAACGCGTGAAGGCCCCAACGCACAGTTGCGTTTGAGAGCGTTTGAGTGTGTTTGACTGCGTTGATGCTGCGAGAAACAAGGATATCCCGGCTTCTTATGCCGCGTGCAAAACTATTCCTTGAATTGGATCCCACGCTTCATACGAAGCACATATGGGCCAGTACCTCGCTTTCGTTTCTCGGCGCAACGCAGTCAAACGCACTCAAACGCTCTCAAACGCAAATGTTTGTAGGGGCTTTGAGTGTACAGACATGGGAAGAAATGTTATAACATAATAGAATTACAAAATATGCCCCCCCCCCAACCCTTTCCTTAAAATAGACTTTACATATGCATCATATCGATACAATATAGATAAAATTGAATTTTGTGTATTTAGGTACCAAACGAGCGAAGGGCGTCCAGGCCGCCCTATCGAAGGGGTGGGGATAAATTTAGAACATCCGGGGATCTTTTGACGTGCAAATGAAACTTCGGTTAGATGGCACTTTACCCGCAAATAAGCCCCGGTCAGATTGCGGGCACGCCGGTAAAAATTCTAACCAAGCAACTTGCGGGTAAAACACACCTGTTTTTTTTTTTTTTTTATTTATTTCTCAAAAACAGGGCGAGCGGGTTGGTTACACGTTTCACGCACCTCGAAAAAAAAACAAAAAAACGTAAGTATGTCGGTTTAGGTTTTATTCGTAAATGTGTGAACAGATTTTCTTAGTGCGGCAAAATCTACACCAGAAGGTAGAAACAAATTTAGCCTCCCGAATCCATGATATATACCATTACAACCTATGCTCCATTCATGTCATAGTGGACGGTAGCGGCCGCGACAAGCGATTCCAGCCAATTCAGCACTCTGGACGCATCACGCGTCCCTAACGAAGGCCACGTGACACACACGCGGCATCGGATTCGCTTCGATGCACCGCAGCGCCCGCTGCGGTTTATCCTAAAATGAAACGGAGTGTAAGGGCGCCTGCCTCTTCCATAAACTCACGACTGTTACATTTCCTACCGGCAAAAACGATTAAATTAAAAAAAATAGAAACATGCGAAAACAATGAGGTTGTTGTGAGGAAGCACATATATCGGGCACTGTCTCTTACAATCTAAACGATCAAAATCAATTGAGAAACGGCCAAGGTGCGTGATCGCCGGAGTACGACAAATTCAGATATTAAAAATAAGCCGAGACAACTCTCCAGAAATAAAACTAGAACACACGACAGTTTCAGGTGTAGCAAACCCGGGAGCGTTGGATGCGGCTATAAAAAAGAAAGAGAGCTCGGCAACGCGTGTTTTATATGCAGTCAAGCTTAAGTCAAAGAAAACAAGAGTGCGGCTCATATGACTGGCGTGGAACTACGTCATTATTCGGAAGTTGAAGTCAACATGGCTCCAGCAAGCAACACGTCATTGTGATTTCTTATATTGATATTATTTGATAGAACAAATTGATGGACAGACGCGCGCATTACAAATGAACACGCGTTATACAGCGAAGGCATCCTCTTTTATAATGCAATTAAATGCAAAGGTGCAAGCGAGCTGGACACGAATGAAGAATATAATCCCTGGAGAAGGGGATGTTAAGAATGGAACCTTCGGCAACCTTTTCCGAGTTTCAACGCTGCGGAAACGAGTCCCGAAACGAGTCCCGACGTGTCAGGAACTGCCGGCCACCTGTCGAAGCCTGCCCAAAACGAGTCTCAACGCGTCCGTGACGTCAACGGGACGTGTGTGTGTGTGCGTGTGGGTGCGTGCGCTCCGGAAGGGGAGAGAGGCCTGGCCTAACTGCGGAGAACCATGGCTATGACGCATTTCTGGCTACGACGCGGCGGACTTTTCTGCTACGCACTTGGCGGTCGCACCTGCTGCCCTGGCGGAGAGTGAGGGAGAAAACGGACCCCTATATAAGGCGGGGCGTGAGGCTGCTGAGTTGTTCTCTTGGATTTGACGACTGTATCGCTACCATGTAATTAAACCGTTCGTTACGTTACCAAATCTCCCACCTCCACTGGACCCCTGGGTTCTTCTCTTCGGGGAATGGTCGTCGTCACGAGCCAGGAAGCCTCCGGACGTGCGGCCTAAGCCCCGCCTCGAACAACTGGTTGGCAGCGGTTGGGATCGGACCATGCGACATCGTGCTACATCTGTGGGTGAGCGTTTGGACTTTGCTTTGAGATTCGCCAGGCTTCAGATTATGGGTAATTAATTTTGAACTGCTGGGAATCCTTAGTGTTTGACTCGTGCGCTAGGTTTTGGTATAACCTCGCGACAAGATTTAGAACAAAGCCAAAGCTAAAAAGCAGCGATCATGGATCTAATGAGGTTACTGAGAACAGATTTACTCTGTTTATGTGAAGAATTGGGTGTGGAGGTGGAGCAAAAGATGAAGAAATCTGAGATCAGTAAAGCGATTTCAGAGAGCGCGGAAGCAGAGGAAATTAAAATTGCGTGGGAACTGCTTCAGAACGCTAAGAGCGAAGCTGCAGCTAGAGAGGAACGAGAACGAGAGCAAGCTGCAGCTAGAGAGGAGCGAGCGCTGAAAAGGCTAGAGCTCGAAATTGAACAACAGCGATTAAACTCGCAGAACAGTAGAGTTGGGGCTCCGGTACGAGCAAGTGAGACCGAGTCGTATCAAATGAAGAAGCTCATGCAACCGTTTAAAGTTGGGGAAGACGTGGGCCTATTCTTAGTTAACTTTGAGAGGACATGTGAGAAGTTGAGCTTCGCCTTAGAAACGTGGCCGCAACGGCTTTTGACTCTGTTGCCCTGTGAGGCTGCAGAGGTTGTCGCGCGCCTTAGTGCTGGAGACGCGGACGACTACGACAAGGTGAAGTCCAGCCTTTTGAAGCGGTACCGCCTTTCTGCCGAGGCGTTCCGTCAAAGGTTTAGAAACGCATCCAAAAAGAGCAGCGAGGGCTACTCGGAATTCGCGTACGGGCTTAAAACCAACCTGATAGAATGGTTGAAGAGCGAGGAAGTGTACGAAAGCCGAGACAAGGTAGTCGAGTGTGTGTGCCTCGAACAGTTCTTTCGTAGCATTCCGCAGTCAGTCAAGCTCTGGGTGCAGGACAGGGTGGGAGTCGACTCTGTCGAAAGGGCCGCTGAGCTAGCCGAAGAGTACGCAACGCGTAGAAAGCTGAGCGGAGAGGAAAGCGAATCCGGCCGAAGCGATCAGCGCAAGACCTTCCGACAGGGTAACGGCTCGCGAGAAAACGGGCCCGAGAAGCCCGAAGCAGGACAAAAGGTCCCAGAAAAGAGCGTAGAACACTCGAACGGAGACGAGGCGCGGAAAAGCCCAACAGGGCAGTTCGAGGCAAGGAAGCCGTTCCTGTGCTACAACTGTCAGGAGCCGGGACACACAGCGGCCAGATGTAAGAAACCGCGGGTGGTGTTCTCGTACGTGAACGGTAGTGACGAGGACCTGAAGCTCCTTCGTCCCTATCTTCACGAGCTCCAGGTAAACGGAAAGCCGTGCAGGGTGCTTCGTGACAGTGCAGCGACGATGGACGTTGTTCATCCGTCGTATGTAACGCCATCCGATTTTACTGGAAAGGTAGTTTGGATCAAGCAGCTGCTCGAAAAGCACAGTGTCTGTCTGCCTATGGCGACGGTAAGGGTAACTGGCCCGTTCGGAGAGCTAGTGACAGAGGCGGCTGTCTCGCAAACAGTCCCGTTGGAATATCCTTATTTGTTTTCTAACCGGTCAGATTTCCTGCAGCGCGAAAGGGGTCAACAACTGGGAAAGGGCTAGTTCAGTCGTGTACGAGGTCCAAATCGCGTCAGGTCGCCCCTTTGTTGACGAGGGATCCAGAGCCAGAGGCAGCTGACGGGGAGCAAGCACTCCCAGAGTTGGAGGCAGAAAACCGGGATGAGAGGGACCAGGTTGTAGAACAGCCTGACCTCGTAGCACTAGAAAGCGTACGCCGTCCCAACGCGCCGGCGAAAAAGACGGAGGAAGACGGGATCAGTGAAAGATCTCTCGTAGCTCCGGCGTCGCGTAACTTTGGTCCTCTGCTACGAGTAGACAGAGTGTCTTTGACAGTCGAGCAGAAGAGCGACCCTAGTGTGTCAGGGTTTCGCGGTACAGCTCAGGAGATTGCTAGGACCAATGTGACGGGGCATGAAAAAGGCGGATTGTTTTATCGGCGCTATAAGGACCGCATTTTCACGTCTAGAAATCACGTGAAAATCGATCACTATGACTTCAGCGTAAGGTACAAGAAAGGTAAATTGAACGGCAATGCCGATGGGTTGAGCCGATTTTTCTGATATCACCAAAACAGTAGGGATGATCTCAGAGGTTTTCGTCATCCACGGGAATGAGGATCAAAGTGGGGGCACTTTGCCCAAAATGACCTCACAAATTGCGAAGGGTTTTGTCTTTTGTATTTTGTTCTTAGTGACCTCGTTGGAAAAATGAGTTTTTTTTGGCGACAGGGGGTCTCGATACCCGGAATTGTACCAAATTTTGGTAATCCGTAATCCAGTCTGGCGGGTCTTTGGCGAATTCCGAGCGTTTGACTGCGGTGTGGCGTGGTGCTGTGGGGGACGTTTCCGCTGATGCCTCCGTTGTGAGAGGTTTGGGAGTTTGTTTGGTGCTTGCAGCGTCTTCTCAAGGCCTACTCCAAGCCCACCTCTTCAGGCCAGCGATTGTACCACCGGCCATTCGAGGTTTCCCTGGCCCCGGAGGGGCTGTTAAGAATGGAACCTTCGGCAACCTTTTCCGAGTTTCAACGCTGCGGAAACGAGTCCCGAAACGAGTCCCGACGTGTCAGGACTGCCGGCCACCTGTCGAAGCCTGCCCAAAACGAGTCTCAACGCGTCCGTGACGTCAACGGGACGTGTGTGTGTGTGCGTGTGGGTGCGTGCGCTCCGGAAGGGGAGAGAGGCCTGGCCTAACTGCGGAGAACCATGGCTATGACGCATTTCTGGCTACGACGCGGCGGACTTTTCTGCTACGCACTTGGCGGTCGCACCTGCTGCCCTGGCGGAGAGTGAGGGAGAAAACGGACCCCTATATAAGGCGGGGCGTGAGGCTGCTGAGTTGTTCTCTTGGATTTGACGACTGTATCGCTACCATGTAATTAAACCGTTCGTTACGTTACCAAATCTCCCACCTCCACTGGACCCCTGGTTCTTCTCTTCGGGGAATGGTCGTCGTCACGAGCCAGGAAGCCTCCGGACGTGCGGCCTAAGCCCCGCCTCGAACAGGGAACAAGAGGTACAAAGAACAAACACAAATCTCCAAACACAGCCTTACATTGTATTTAGAACGAAACACATCTCGACATCAACAGTTTACACTCATAAAGGTGAAAGAAACAAAAAAAAAATACTTACAATATGCTTTTCGTTTAATTTCTTTACTGAGGGATTTATCAAGGACGGAACGTCGGCTGCTTGCGAAACATTTCCATAGTAATCGTCCAGTTAAGACACCGGTTTCGCAAGGCAATATTTTGTCTGCTGAGTCGTCCCTTCGGGGCATTGATTTAACAACCCCGCCCCCTCCCCCCCCCCCCCCCGGCCCCCCTGGAACAAAACGCTTTTCTTTTTTTCTTGTCCTCTGCTCGCGCTACTAATCTCCCAAAATGACATTAGGAAAAACACAGAAATGTCCCGAATTGTCGCGGTGTTGCGACAGTCCTAACGCTGGGAGCGGTGACTCAATCAAAAAAATCTCCAAAGGAAAATAAAAACATTTAACTGGGATGTTTGTTGCTGTTGCTTTTTTCTTTCTTCCTTTTTTTGCAAGATTTTTGAAGGTTATTTTTAGCACGCCGCGGTAAACGTCTAGATTGCGGCTACTGGAGACTTACAGCGTATAACAACTAGGGTGCCTACATGTTTCCGCCGCTCCGCTGTTTAGGGTGGCGACAACGTTTGTGGTACCTGTTGCCCACAAACCAGTGTTGCCTACCTCGTTACCATGGCAACCTCCGCTGTTTTCGTCGACCATTTTGTCACACTCGCCGATCGTGCGCTCGGACTACGCCGCTAATCCTTGTTAGGGCTAGGGAGCGCTCACCGCTCTCGTTCCGACGACGAGGTTTCGGCGTTCAATGCCGGTCTGTGGCATCGCACTTTGTCGCGGGAACTCGCGTTTCGATAAAAGCAACGTACACTTCCTGCTCGCAACTTCAAAATATGAAACAGCCAAATAAAGAAAGCGACAGCCACGAATATCGCCATCCCGTTGAGCCTCCGACTCCTCTTATAAACGGAAACGGAAGTGGGCTCACAGTGTTGCTGGTGTGTCGAGACTACATAAACTCAACGTTGTTTACGTTTAGCGAACTAAGAAGTAGGAAACAATGGCGGTGGGAGAGGATCTGGGGAAGTGTAACAAGAAGTTGGCGCCACCCTAAAGCGGAGCGGAAGCATGCAGGCACCCTTCTGAAACCCGCGATGCACGGCACCTTATACATAATAATCCTCCGTCAAAATGACCACCTTCCGTCGACGTTCGAAACCCTGACAAAAAAGAACGTACTACTTCATTAAAAAAAACACTAAAGTCGGTGTTAGATAAAGAGCAAAGAAATAATAAATACAGTAGACTCCCGTTAAGGCGAACTCGCTTACGCGGAATTCTCGGATATGCCAAACAAAGTAAGAACATTGGGTTGGTTTCCCATAGACGCAATGCAAAAAAAAAAAAAAAATCGTTTTATACGAACCGCTTTGCGCGCTCATTTTGGCTAACTCGAACTTCCATAAGTCCCCTTCGCGATGGCACCGACGGCGACGCCCCCCATTGCGCCGGCCGAGGTGTATGTCAGATGTACCGTAAAAACCCGCATATAATACGAGGTTGTTTTTTGTTTTGTTTTTTTTCCAAATTTTCAACTTCGATAAGGCGCGATCTAACGCTGTTTGACGTAGTTTCGGTTTCGAAGCAATATGGCGCTCAAAACAGCTATCATCATCATTAAAATCACAATGTCCGAGGCGCCACTATTCGTACAGTCAGGCTCGGCAATGGCGTAGGCGTAAGAAAATTCATCGGTCGCCTATAAAAGAAAAGTTCTTTTGGTTGCGGAAGACATCGGTAACAGTGCTTCCGAACGACAATTCGCCGTAAATGAGGGCAGCATCCGCGGATGGAGACGACAAAAGCAAGCTCTGTTCGTGTGCAACGGAATGAGAAGAAGCTTTAGGAGCCCAAAGAATGGCGTGTTCGCCGACGTCGAGGCAAGTCTCAGCGACTTTGTAAAAGAGCAACGTGAACGGCACCTCGCAGTAACTTTGTAAAAGAGCAGCGTGAACGGCACCTCGCCGTAAACATCGAGCTGCTGCATGAGAACTTTGGCGAGCCGACATTGGGTTACTCGCTTGATGCGCCGCGCCCGGTTTTCACTGCGTCGGCGCACGCTCGTCGCTCGCTCTTTCAAGATGTGCGGGATTTCAAATGCGCTCGACGGCACTGGAGACTACTGCCTTTGGGAGGAGGCGTCGGACAAGGAGTCTGATGGACGTGATTACAGTGATTAAGGTTCAATTATGACATGTGGTCTATGTTTTCTCAGGAACATGGACCACATGTCGTCTTTCATCGCTAGACACCGATTTACACGGAGGAGGAGGCAGTGAAAAATCACCGAATGGATCGGTTCCCCCACCAGTGGTGTGTGAAACATTTTTTTTTCATTTGGCATGGGAAGCCAAATAAATGTCACTTTTTAAGTATCTCTTCATTGTAGGCCTTTTCATTCTGTGTTTCTTGGTCAACAGCAATTAAGATATGCCCAGCATGATAATTAAGGCACTTCTGTTAAGGCGAACATCTGATAAGTCAAACAAATTTTCAGGGTCCCTTCGTGTTCGTCTTAAAGAGAGTCTACTGTATACAAATAGGAATGTCGCTGAATCCGGCAAAATCGCCGTAGATATAGTCTGTTTCAATATGAGCGCAAGGACAGCTTCGTTATCTTTGACGTCATAAATATTACTGCCTTTGAGAAATAAATTTAAGCTTATCCCCAATAGGAGAGCAAACATTGACTCATACGTAAAACACCACAACGTGCTTAAAAAAAAAAAAAAGACGGTACGTTTATTTACATATTTTTCGGCGCTGAACCACCCTTACCTCCCAAAGATCTTCTCTCGCCTGCGCACGTTCGTCGGGCTCAATACACGCCACACAAACATAGGCGTACGTTATTCTCCGTATGGCGCAACAACGTGTAACACCAAGCGGGACAGAGTAGCCGCTTAGCATACCGAATCAAAAAATAACACCACATTTTATCATCGTGTTCTCAGGAACGTTCCGAAGCGAAAGCCCAGCCTTCAAAAGCCAACGTGTGTTGGACAGCAAAAAAAACGTCACAGATTTCTGTTCTGTCAGGACCGCGTGTGCATTCTGCACCCGCGAGTGAACAACAAGTGCAACCGTTAGGTCAATGACGTCAAAGGGAAAGCATACCCCACCACGAGAACAACCGCGCACGATTGCGCGGGTGTCTCCAATGGCCACCGATGGGGACTAGTGTGTTTCGACTTCAGAGTGTATCCAGCTGCACGATCGGAGTCACGTGGTGTCTGGGCCGCGTTTCCAATACGAGCTGCGAAGGGGTGACGAACGCGTCGATCGTCGACAGGCGTCTCCACCAGTCCGCCCGTGTTCCTCCGCGCCACGCGACGACGAAACGCATGCGCGCTTGCATCAGCACAAGAGGCGTTCTCCATAATGCGAATCGCTCCCTCTGTTACATCCAGGCTCCCGAATGGGAACTCCTCGGTCACGCGTAACTCGATCGAGACTCCGCTGGGACAATGGCGGGAGCACCGGAACACGGCGGTCGGATCGCCCGCATATCGGGTGTCGCGGAGATCGAAGAAGATGGAACGACTGCCTACTTCCATCGCGCTTTTCATTTCTTTTTTTCTCGTTTATACGTCTGACATAGGGAAGATGAATTCAGGGGCTCGATAATAGTGGAACCCGGAAAGAAGAACTGAGCGAGTCAGCTCCTGGCACAGTCGTATCCGATTTCTGGGAGAGTTCCACAGAAGCCTTGGATCCTAGAGCCGCGTGGCGGAACACTACCACTATGCCTTACGATAAAGCAAGACACTGAAACTGCCATACGATAATAGGTTCTAATAATAATAATAATAATAATAATAATAATAATAATAATAATAATAATAATAATAATAATAATCATAAGCCGTTATTCCACTGTCAGCTCACGAAAAACGATCATACGCGGCAGATGGATGCATAGAACTGAGGCAATGCTTCAAATAGACAACACAGAATTACGTATTTGCTCTGAAGACGCCTTCTGGAGCGTATGTGAAACGCGTGCAGAAACCGGCATAAAGACGCGCCCACACACACACACACAGAAAGCTGGGGAAGCAACCACGAGGCAACGACAAAGTGATTTTAGGAGAAAAATGCGAGCAAAAAAAAAAACTTTTTTTTGCAATGTGTGAATTTGGTTTTTATAGGCGTTTTATTATATTTTAATGTTCATATATCATGTATAAAAATAATGACAGTTTATGATCACGAAAGTAGTCCAACACGCACTTGAAGAACTTGTGGCAACCCAGAATGGCATAAATCTGATACTTTTCGGTGTGCGCGGTTCTTCAAATTGTCACGACGACGCCCGCCTTCACATTTATTTTGAGAAGTATACGAGGGGCGTTCATAAAGTTCGTATTATTGTCACGAAGGAATCGAGATTCAGCAATCAAACTCGAGTAGGAGTTGAGACATTGTCTACATGTTCGCCACCAAAAGTTACCCACTTTTTTCCAGCGATGCACCACATGCCGGAGGCCATTGTTATAGATAGGGATGTCGCGAACCACCCTAGGTTCGATTTCGAAAGGTTTCGATATTTGCGAAGCGAACTGATGTTCGATTTCATATTTTCGTACCGACCGAGGTTCGAATTCGAAAAATTCGCAACTTTCGATCACACAAGAGTTTCGAATTCGAAAAGTTCGAAGCTTTCACGGTTTCTAAAATTTCGAGTTCGAATATTTCGAATATTTTTTTACTTGAGGTTCGATAAATTCGAAGATTTCGAACTTTCCTAACTTGAAATTCGAGATATTCGAAAAATCTGAATTTCTTAAGATCTGAAGTTCGAAAAGTTCGAAGATTTCGAAATTCTTTGGAAATAAAATTCGAAAACTTCGAACGCTTCGAATTTTTATAGACATGAAGTTCGAACAATTCGAAGATTTCGAATTTCTTTCTGCATAAAGTTCGAAAAGTTCGAAAGTTTCGATTCTCTTTTAACGCTGAATTCGAAAAAAAAAAAAAAACTTCGAAGATTTTGAATTTTTTTTTAAGTCCAAGTTTTCAAAGTTCGAAGTCCAGTTTTCAAGTTCCTCCACAGTTTCAGTTTCAAATAACGTTTTGGCGACTCACTGGTTTTCACGAAATCAAGTTTAGAAAAGTTAGGGTGTGATATCTAGACTCTGCGAAGTTGGTCAGGCAATTAAATGAGACGACAAGTGTCCCGGATGTGCTGGAATGTTTGCCAGTGCAGAGTGACGTGTGACCATAGATCAGTAATTGTGACCGCCAGCCAGGGGGGGGGGGGGGGGTTCTTTAACGTGCATCACGCAGTAGTGATCACACGAACACACTGTTTTACGATACTCATCCAGTTCGAAATGGCCAGGGGCGGGCAAGAGGTTGAGGCTCAGAAAAACCTTGAAGCGACCTGGCAAACTACCTCCCCACCCCTTGCACGCTGGTAGTAATCCGATCGAACGCCCTGGAGGTTTATTTTCTGGGACGGAGGAATCGCCTCGCAAAAAGCACAGAAGCCGACACAACTCGAGGTCGAGGAGCGTTCTACCATACAAGTGGCGTCGGAAGAGGAAAAACGGGGGAAGGAAGAGGGGAAGGGGGGGGGGGGGGGGCTCAGCCCCCCTTCCCCCCTTCCAGATATTTCGGACTGTTAAAGAAAACAATACGGGGAAAGAGGGCGTGGTCGAGCTTATTTTAATCTGAAATTATTTATGCCTATGTATAGCTACTGTCGCTCTTCACTGCATAAAAGATCGCGTAGATGGTCATTGTTAGAAACCCGTTGTCAGAAGGCACTACTCGTCACATGCTTAGTGGTTCGGAAGTTGAAAGCTATGTCTTTACGACCTAAATAACTGTGCCAATGGAAAAAAAAAAAAAAAAAATAAAAAATGCGGGGATAAATAGCTGGAGAAAGAAAAAACTATCAAGAACTCGCCGGATGTGTTGTATTCTTGCATATTCAGAGGTTCATAACTTCGAAACAACTTCCTCCTACCAAAATGTGTACAGGCTAAAACAAACACGTCCCAGGAACGTGAAGCGAAAAAAAAATGTTTTCTTTTAATGACGTGCTGAACTTGAACAATATTAGAAATCTTCTCCCATGAGTTAATTTATTCCTTAACGTGAAAAAACAATAAATACATTATTTTGTATTCTGCAGATGGCAATGATATGTACTGTCTGTGGTGTTAATTTAAATGCGATACCTAGGGCATAATTGCATGTAGATACATGTTCGCACATTTCTTCGAAACTCACCTTGAATAACAATAGTCATATCTTAAGACGACACTTATCTAGGCTATACATAGATAATTCTTAAGAAGTTTAACATCTCTAGCATAAATAGCTTCGGCTACATCGCGCTTCAAACCTGGCACAAACGATAATCGTCAAAAACCCGTCGTCCTTCCTCGCTCTTTCGGGAATTTATTTCTTTAAAACTAAGCATGCCAGAACATTGAAATAAACGGCATTGTCTTTCGTAAAGAACGGAACACCGCATGTAAAAGTTCGAGAAAAAAAAATTACGAATGTACCTCACTACTTGAATTCAAATGAAACCGTCCGCCGGTCTTTCGAAGTTCGACGAACGTCGAACTTTTACCCTAAAAGTTCGAAGGTCGTCGAACTTCTGACTTTTCAAGATTCGAAAGTTCGAAGCTCTTCGAATTCTATTGATAAATAAGTTCGAAAGTTCGAAAATTATCGATTTCCTTAGCATAGAAAATTCGAAAGTTCGAACAGCTTCGAACTTTATAGTGCAAGAAATTCGAAAGTTCGAAAATCATCGAATTTTTTGGTCAGTCAAGTTCGGATGTTCGACAAGCATCGAATTTTGCAGTGTGATAAGTTCGAAAGTTCGAAAAGAATCGAATTGTTTAGCGTAATAAGTTCGACGGTTCGAAAAGCGTCGACTTCTTAGCTTAACAAGTTCGAAAATCGACTTCCGTCGAATTTTACGACATAGAAAATTCGAAAATGCGAAATTTTTCGAACCTTCCGAATCGCTTGATTCGATCATCGAAACTTCGATTCGAAAAAAGTTCGCGGCATCCCTAGTTATAGAACTCCTCGTCTTGAGTGTTCAGGAATCGCTCCACTTCAGCAATCACTTGGTCGCCGTCCTTGAAATGCTTTCCTCTTATTTGGCCACACTAGAAGCGTCTGTGCCATTTAACCAAAAGTGTCGTAAACTGGGACGTTGTCCCCGAATAACGCTCCCAGATTGGAATGAATCTCCTTGGCATTGCTACCCTTCAAATGGAGAAAACGGATCACTGCATGTGCTTGGCACCGACGGGCGGTGCCATTTTTGTTTCGTCTCGCTAGCGGCGTTCCCAGCTACTATAGCATGCGATGTTTATACTGTGCGAAAACTAGAGGGACGCGCGCTCATGTTGATGCCTGTTTTGTTCTGTTTCCTTTAATTTTTTGTGCCGATAATACGAACTTTATGAACGCCCCACGTACACCCAGTCGTCTCCTCTCCATTGCATTATTTTTAACTTCACATTCTCACAAAACGAAATTATAAAAAAAAAAAAACATCTGCTTTGAAAGAGTGTCGCTACACGTCTATGGTAATATTCGAACGCGTTTTTCTTTTGTAATTCTGGGGCACCTTCGCAGTTTGCGCACAAGCATTTTCTTCTTAACATTGTCGTATTACAATACAATTTGGCCGGCATGTGCTCTAGAATACGTAGATTGCAACTATATAGGTTTGGATCTTTTCTTCGTTGTTTTTTTATAATAAACAAGAAAAAAAAACACTTTCTAAAAAAATCGATTTTTCGATTTTCAATTTTTTTGAGAATAAAAGAGGTCTTGTTCATTGCACTCAGTAGCTTAAAAAGAGCGAACTAGCATATTATACTACGCTCTTTAAGTGTGTTGCCATGCCCCACGTGTTCGCAAAAAACAGTTTTCTAGCACGTGCATTAAATCCAGGAAACGAAAACAAAACAGCTAGGCTAAAGCTGACAACAGATTTATAAAAAGAATATCAAGCACTATAAACTGCGAAAAAATCATTCCGTTATTGCAAATAATAATAAAAAAAATGTTTTGCCCTGGAGCATGTCCCTTAAAAAAAACGTTTCTTTTGTCGAGAAAATGGCGTAAGCGGCAACACGAGAAATATTCGAGTGCCGCGCACGTCAAGAGAAAGATGCCCATTTGCCATTCCAAGACAGATATTGAGTTGGGGAATATAAAAAAAAAAGGAATGAAAAATAAAGGTTCCCCTCTGTCTGCATTCCAAGACACAGCATAAAACCTCACACCGTCCTGAATCTAAACACCATTTGTCTTCCATACAACGCCGGCTGCGGAAATGTTTGTCTAGAGCCGCGTCGAAAGCAGCGTCTATCGAAAGGCTCGCGTAGAAGCCAACAAAGCCTTTTTTCGGTAAAGCAATGCCGACAGCCTCGCCTTCATCCTGCAATGCAATCGACACACCAGGTGAGACGCGAACTAACTACGTAATGGAGCAGTCAATTACACCGCACATTCAATACGAGATCCAGCAAGGAAGAAACAAAAAAAAAAACATACACCCTTGTGAGCAACAGAAACCAGAACGCGAGTGCCCTCCCTAGAACACGTCGTCGCTTACATTAGCCCGTTTTGCTTTTCTCGCTAACGAACTTAATTCGCAGTCTAATTAAAGCTCGCTTTCGTAAGCTACCTTAATTCTCTACCTGCTTCAGTGCACTAATTGATGCGATGCAAGCTGTGTTTATACGCGAACGTTTGCCTAACGCGTCGTTTGAATAGTATAGTTTTCGTAGTGGCAGCGCTATTCAAAGACGTTACGCCCCCACATTAAAATTTATTAGCTATTTCAAATTAGAAAATAAAAACAATGAGCGGCCTTTTCTATAGATAAAATAAACGCCCGATTTGAACGCTGCAAGCGCATCGTCTCATTCCTTTACGTTTACCCAAGGTATCGGCACGACCTAGTTCGTCTTGTTCGGGATGTACACGCTATTAATCGGTCAATTAATTTATTTATTTTATACGCATACCGCAAATAGCTCGCCGCCTTTTTTGTAACACACCGGAGCGATTAAATGACAATATTGCGCAGGGCCGCTAAGTTTCCAGAGGCGGTGCAAGTTCTGTTCCTCGTTTCCGTGACCACAATGGCCGGTCCTTCACTTATGTATCTTCTACGGAAGGGTCGATAAAATTAACGACCACACTTACACTGCCGGAGTTTATATCAAAGTTTATATACAACAAAGCGACGACGGAAGCTATCCGGAAGTTAGCAAAAATGCACGAAACGAGCATGGAGCTGCGCAGATGTTCTTTCCGAATCTACAGTGATCAGCCAAAACACTACGACCAGCCACCTAGCATACCGTGCTGGATTGGCCTTTGGCGCGCAAAACAGTTACAAGGATCGTCTGCTGCAGAGTCCCCTACCCAACGAAATCCGATGAACTTGTCTGCTCACGAACAAAAAGTTAGACCGCAAACCAGTTGGTGATGATTAAACGTAATTTAAAATAAAACCTACCTCGAGACTAAGAAAAAAAAACGAAGGACGAAAACAACACATTAAGTTTCAACGAGAGACCTTTGTGTGTTGTGTTCGTCCTTCGCTTTTCCCCAGTCTCGGGGTTTTGTCTCAAAATGTGCGCTCAGAAACAGTTGTACCTTGACCTGCATTGTATCTAGCCGTCAGTTGAGCCACAGGTAGCCACCCATTTTTGCGTGACCGAGCGGGAAAGCCTCCAACGTCCCCATTCTGCGATAAGGCGTGGACGTGCAACGCCTCGGCGTCTACAATACCAAATTCGCCGTCTTTCTTCCCCTTTTGATGGTTACTAACGACGTCAGCTCGCGAACAACCGACGAGCGTTTCACTTTCCGAGTTAGCTGTCCCGAGCCGTCGGGCCATCACGATCTACCCTTGGACAGAGTCGCCTACATCAGCAGCATTTCCCAATACGTGCACACGCAGTCGACAAAAGAGTTCCTCCGTATCCCCGCACCAGCAGGTGTTAAGTGACGCGGGGGTGGCGCGTCAACCAAGCAAGCTCATTTACACAATGTAGGGGTTGTCTCGTAATGTCTGGGCTTATCAGTGTATGTGTCAATTTTGCTCTCCATTCTCAACATATACCTCCGTCTAAATCTTGATCTACACTCCTATTTCAGTTGCGAGACAAAAAAAAAAAAAAAACATTCGGCAGAGACACTTAAAATTGTTTATATGTAGGAAGGCGAAAGCCTTCCTACACGCAGCGCATTCCTACAAGCAGCGCGCCACGTCTTCCTTTCGCACACAGCGCTCCGGCGGTGACATCACCCTCCCCCACTGCGCAGGCACGGCGAACCCCGCAGGCTTCAAGATGGCTTCCGAGACGAAGCATTGCGTTGCTGTGCTTTTTTTTGTGTGTGTTTTATTTCTGAGGCGCGTCCGCTTCGACCTTGAACGCACCCGCCGGCTTCCATGACGAAGCATCTGCGTTGCTGTGATCTGGTTTGTCTTATTGGGAATGGGAATTTAGGTACCGTTTGGCCCAGCCAATTGGAATTTAAGTGCCATTTTTCGCTGCTACAGACAAGGCCGGCTTCGCTTCATAAAACAGTTAATGCTTTGGCATTAAAAAAAAAAAAAAAATCCCTGAGGCACTGACTACCGAATCATGGCCGTGCTGATCTTCCCATAGTATGGCATACTAGCATCACGCTTCGTGATTGGTTCTTCCCCGTTCTTATCGGCTAATGTCGCAACCTCACTGGCTGCGGAGCGATAATGAGATGGTCAATAGATTCCGCACCCTGCCTTTCTCCAGAATCTATAGTCGGGGACAACCCAAGCAGGTAGGGCGAGGAAAATGAAGGTGGGAGAGGAGGAAATGAACGCAACGCTTGCGAGGGGAGGAGGAAAGCCCCTCCCCTCGCCAGCGTTGCGTCCGCTTCCTTCTCTCCCACCGTCCTTTCCCTCGCCCTACCTTCTTAACCTGCAATATACTATAGCACGTCCTCAAAATTCTTCGGTCTCGACATAAAGTTCTTCAAATATAGGTCGCTAATGAGGCGACTCGTTAAGATCGCGCACCTTTGTCGCTATAGAAGATCCGTTCATTAACTACGCAAGACTAACGAACAAATTACGACCGATGCATTGACGAAACTAAAAGCAAACTGTGAGTAAAGATGAGAAGACACGGGACCACCGGGCGATGCACTTCGCAGGTGACCTTTATAGCTCTCGGTATTTGGTGCGAACAAATAGCCTAATCAAGCGATAGCACACACGTGACACGGAGCTTGGTCGAAATAACTCAGTATTACTGGCACGAAGGCGACACGGGCTGATATGCAGCGGCTCGGCGAGATAATGTGAATTTAGAGGAGAATAACCTATATCCAATCGTAATCATTTGTAAAATGTAAGCATTTACATAGACAACAAAATAAACCCACAATGGAAGAACGCAACGTTGGGGACTCAACCTGAACTGAACCGCTAAACATAGATGGAAACTTCACAGTTGTACAGATGATTATGCCGTCTGCTTTCATGTTGAGGTCTGCATGGTAGCGACAGAGGCGCCAGCTAGGAGACAGATAAGAAAACAAAGGCATTCCATCTGTTCTGGTGAAGCACTTGATGTTCGGTGGTCCGACGGCTTTCTGTCCCACGCAAAATCGGATTTTCACTTCTCTGTATTTTTACTCTGGTAACCGGAACTTTTTGAAACGTTATTAACAAACCCCACCCACTAGCCCTAAATTCTGTCGGGGTCGTAGCTTTCGGCAAAACCTAGTTTATTTTAACGGCACAAAAGAAAAATAAAGACATTTTTCGTTGTTGTTTTTTTGGTTTTGCCTGTTACTTTCTAGATAAATGAGAACGGCATCCACATCGCTGAGAAAATCGCCAACAGCAACACTTACGGTCTAACTAGGTGACAGTAGCACCCTTCGCCTTAAAATAAAACTGAAACAAAAAATTACAGTTTTGTCGACGAGATTCGTTTTTGAAACAGAAACATCCACCCTCTGAGTCGAAGTTGGCCGAACTCCGCCTGATAATCGAAAAATTTTCATCCCGAACAAAAAAAAATACGCTCTAAAACGCTTGTTTTGTTTCCGCTTTGACGGTAACTTCCAACTTCCCTTCAGAATGGAGATAGCGGCGCTGAACTAAAGGCTTTTCTTTGTACATTTCCTATCAAATATATCAAAAGGTCACATTTTCAAACTTATCGGAACAGTCGGCGCAACACGCCAGACCTGTTAAGAAAAAAGTCGCCCCCACCGAAGATTTCAGCCTCCAACTTCCAACTTAAAAGTACGGGAAAAAGCGGGAATCTTCAATCAAGTTTACGAAGATAAAAATAAAAACCCAATATAACCCATTTATCGTCGACAAATGCGTGAACCGATGAGAATATATATTTTCAACACCAAAAAGGCTTTGCTCCATTTTTTTTTTTTTTTTTTTTACCTCCAATGTAAGTTAATATATTCCCTGTCGCAGAGTTCCACAGGAACACGAAACGACTTTGAACATTCTTTCTCGTCTCACCCCTCACGCTCGTGCGCTTTTATTTAATTATTTGCGTGGCGATAGGCGACACCAGCGGCAACCCTAGATAAAAAAAAAATCACAAAATTAAGTTTAAAAAAAAAAAAAGTGGACTGGATGGCAGATCGATTGCGCGGCACACCTTCCAGGCGGAAAGACAAACTGTCACTGGCGGCTTCTTTCGCTGGTCGCATACGACCGCGAATCAACCTCGAAATAAAATCCGCCCCGGCACCGTAACCGCCGCCTCTCGGAAAGAGTAGGACCACTGGGGCTTGGCGTTTCGCCGCTTTCGTTCCTCTCTCCGAGTCCCAAAAGGACAACGCCGATTCATCACGATAAAGCGACGGGACAGAATGGATAGGGCGAACGGGCGAACGGACGGCATAACCTTAATCGAAACGCATTAACGAATACAAATACCGGAATGGGACAAAAAAAAATGCGTCACGTACGGGATACGCTAAAAGGCAGCCGTCGAAAAAAAACGGCTTTCTGTTTCAACTGGCACGGGCGCGCTGTACGCACGACGAGAGTTTGACAGATTGCGATCAATTACGATAATAGGCAGACACGTCGGATTAATCACGCTCTAATAAGCAACTCCTGGTTTCCTTCCCTTGGCCGGCTTCAGACAAACGCAACAAAAAAGGGATGGGTTTAAAGTTCCCAGTTTTTCGTGATGCGAAGATCTTTAAATCGATAGCGTCAGCTGAACTCCAATATAATTATATCAAAGCGTACTGCTATTTTAGTGATGGTGCCTACACCACGTGATTTGGCCTTTTCGCTCGACTGTCTGGCTTCCGGCACGGATCATCAATCGTGACAATCTCGGTAATTATACGTGTAAGCCCGTAACTTTAGATATCGTTTTCCTTCGAAACACGGGAATGAGGGCAAATATATCTTGCGACGAAATAGATTTAGATACTCTAAATATAGTTTAGAGTAGAAACAATATGGCGTGCAACCAAGCTTTTTACACAGATTAGATTAAAACAACAAATGTGGGCACGGCCTAACTTGACAATTCAGTAGTATGTTTCAAATAAAGTTAACTTCTATGTAAAATGTCATTGTTTTTTGTGTGTTTTGTTTCTTCTTACAAAGTTGGTATCAAAGGACCAAACGGTATTAACAAACAAACAAAAAACTGTCCACCTGTTATCTGAAAATCGTTACACCATTCCTCCACTTTAGCTACAACCATTCCAAGGAGGGCGATGCCGGTAATTTATTGAGTTCTATTTACGTGCGAAGGGCTGCATAAACGTCTAAGAAAAGTTTCAAAAGTGCACGAGGACAAGAATGTGGACGACACAGAGCCCCCCGTGTCGCCCAGTTCCTTGTCCCTGTGCATTTTTTTTTTTGGCGTTTTTCTAGATGATCGTGAACCAACCGGTCCAAATTGACGTATTGATGCGGCAGGAACTCCCAGTTCAATTTAATGAACATCGTCTTCGTCTAGACCTAGCGAGTGAATTTTCGCTCATAAGAAGTACCTTCTGGCCGTCAACATCATCATCAGAGATAAAGTAGAGGGATGATTGGTTACCTTGTGCACCGTCTCGTCGACCAGGCCGCCGATGACGTAAACTTTGGAAGCGTCCAGCGGAGTTCCCGGCAGGCTCTCTGGCGCGTCGGGACTCAGGTAGACGATGGAGTCACGCGAAAACAACTCCGCGTGATTTTCAGACGTCATCTCCACCTTGGGAAAAAGATAACAACAACAAAAAAAAGAAGTAAGTAATATCGCACGCCGTAAAAGCTATCACACTCGACTAACAAGGAGACTGTTATGCCGTACGTTGAGTTCAAATCCAAAAGAAAACATTCGTCGGAAAATAAAAGCGCAATATATACTTATAAAAGAAATTAAGACCCCGGAATACACCGTTCTAATGTTTCCAAAATCACAAACCATCCTGCGATGATAACAGCCCAGCAAGAGCATGTTCCTTGCTTCTAACAATGGCACCGGCCGCCTATTTCCGGAATGGTCCATTTCAGCATGGCGCCCTGATATTCGTGGATTTGAGTTCCAAATAAATTAACTCTACACTGTTGGCTAGCTATGTTTTTGGGAGAACTTGGGGATGAGGGGGGGATGGGGTTAATAACCAACTATTCTTAAGTTGCGACAACAACATAAATCGACTCCAAAACAACACGCTGACGCAAAAATCTGGTCTCAGTCCGTACTAATCCAGAGAGTCTTATACGATCCCAAGACATCCCATCCGGTCACAAACATTAACACAGCGAACTCCACCGCCAGGGAAGCCAGGAGGTGTTGGGGAAGGCTTCAGAAGGTGATCAACCGAAAGAGAGCTCTCTAGATCTCGGAGATCGATTCGTGCCAATATTTTTTTGCAAAACCGAACTTCGGCTATGAATCGGTTTGCTCTCCAGAGACAGAGAGTGAAATCACCAACTAAATCAATCAAGGAACTCCAAAAGTACGAACATAATTTGCGAAACGCGCGGTAGCGTCAGGCACTTAGTTTATTCTGTATTTACAGAGCTAGCCACTTGGAATAACAGACGGATATAAACATCACCACTAAGGGCAGACACAGACAGACAAAGAACTTTCATGTGACAGACAAAGAACTTTATTGATTACTAAGGGCAGCTTTTTTTTAATGAAATAACAACAAAAAACCTTTCCTACAAAAAAAAAAACATTTTGTTGACAAACCATTTGTTTCGTGGCGTCCTCTCTTTGCAAATTAGATGTAAAAGAGTTACAAACATTCAGTCAGACAAATCTTCAAGATTAAAAAACAAAGAAGTTCGTAAATCGCACTAACGAGGAGCGAAAGTATGCTGGCGACCCGGTTAGGAAACATCGCAATCTAAACCCTGAGACAAGGAGAAATAAAATAACGAACAAGACGACACAAAATCTCGTCCGTTATTTATTTTCTCCTTGTCTCGGGGTTTAGATAATGAGGTCACTGACGACCCTTTCGCAGCGTCCCAGGCAGACTTGGGCGGCACTCGCTACAAGTAATAAAAAAATTACTTGTAGTCGATTCCTTTTTGGAGTAATTTTGTAATCCTTCGAATACATTTATTAGCGAGTAATCACATGAGTAATCTAAAATCTAGTTTCTTTTGGAAGTACTAAAATGACTTGTTACTATTTTTCCCTCCTTTCTAATGGCGCCCTTTGTTTCTACAAGTTTCGTAACAAAGAATCTTCGAACCAAGTCTTCTACAAGAGAAAGGCTCATCGAAATTGGTAGATTAAGAAGATAAGTAGATTATAATTCGGCGATTCTAATCCGATGAGGAAACAGCACGAAAAATACGTTCTCAAACGTGCAGAAAAATCTGTTATTTTGAAAATCGAAAGTAATTGGAAAAGCAACGGATACTCTTTCAAGTAACGACTTTGCCTCTCAAGCAATCGAGTAATCCAATTGAATATTTTTTCCAAAATTGTTAACTGTAATATTTTTTTTTTTTTTGTTACGTGTACAAGATTCACTTTAAAAAATGCCTGCGCGTCTACTTACCCGCAAAACACTCGAAGAGCCAATCTCTGCGATCTGCCGAATCAGCTCAGCGAATGATGAGGCGGAACATCGTTTTAGACCTCAAAATTAAGTCTGCGCTGTAGCATTCCGCAATGCAAGCATGACGCTTTGCATTGCGTAATGCCACAGCGCAGACTACCATTTTAGGTCTAAACGGAGGGTTCCGGCTAATCATTCGCTGAGCTGATTTCGTAGATCCCAGAGATTGGCTGGCTCTTCGAGTGTTTTGCGGGTAAGTAGACGCGCAGGCACTTCTTAGGGTGTTGGTTCCAAGTTACATGGCTCCAAACGTTTGGGGCGGGTCGCGATGAGCGTGACACAATGCTGGAGCATATCGCTTAGACTAAGTATTCGGTGGCGACTAGAGATGACGCGATCTTTGTTTCAAACAAAGAGGAGTCCTAAATTAAGCTTCCATGTTATAAAACCTATTACGTCAAACAAGGTTTTAAACACATCAGGTTTTTTTTCTGTTTTTTGTTTTGTCGTGTAATCCAGCAGCTTAACTTCGTGCTCCGCTATCACATATACAGCGAAATGGCGAAATTCAGATTTCAATCCCGCGAAATGGCCACCTCTTTATCGCCTTACTTTCCAAGATTCCTTCCCGAAAGTTCTATCCAGAAAAGATGCATCGTAAAAACCTGCAGAAATTCCTCCGCTCTTCCTATAAAGAGGTCTCCGCCGTAAAAGGGAGAGGAGGAGCGAACGGCAGGCGAAAACTAGAATGTCTATAGACCGGAGAGAGTGTGAATCTCAAACCATGCGGGGGCGTTTCGCAATTTAATGGCGGACGCCTCCTACGCAGATTGGTCCCAAGTGCGCGTGCGCAGCGTTTTCGCGTGGCGAGAAGGAAAGCAGGCGGAAAGGCGGAGACATTTGCAGACGATCAGTGGGTCGCTCCTCCTCGCAGCTAGCAACGCAAAGGCGGCCCACAAACCACCTGATCCCGGTCGAGAAGTCGGACACTCTGTAATACAGGCTCTATAACGAAAACCTCCGATATTAGCGCCATGCCACGACAGCGGTCACTCTCCGAACACCATTCGAAACGCATTCTCGCGTCGGGGAAAAGTGCCGCGGAGAATGGCCGCGGCCGTGGATCTCTGGCGCTAAGATCGGCGATTCTCGTCTGCCGCTCAGTCTTCCGACCGACCCTCTTTTACGGCGGGCAGACAATATATATCGCTTTAGCGGCGAAGTGCCAGCCTTTATGACTACATTACAGCGAGGGGCGGCAAACTTTCGGCCCAGCTGTTTACCGGGTTCACGAGCCGCTCGACTTCTCGTCACTTTAAACGCGCCAATCCGCCTTCTGTGCCCCAGCAATGGAAGTGTCCAAAGTTCACGACTTTTATCGGAGCGTTCTAAAGCTAGGACTAACACCGGCACCATTTCCAAAAAAGAAGCACCGTATCTAGAGTGATTGAAGTAAACTCCCCTTTCCCCTTCCTTAATAAACCTTTTTTTTTCTCTCTCTCTCTTTCTCTCTTCGGGATTTGAAGTTGTATTTGTCAATGAAGATCGGCAGCATTCGCGAAGGCATTCCTTCTTCCAACATGACGGCAGAAACATTCGTCACCAGAAACACGCGGTCGTGCACGACGGATTTTCCGTATGGCCGCGAAGAAAAGCGACCGCACTGGAACCAATCGGGATGACACCAACGAACGCAGTAAAAATAGGCTCCACCCCGTCGCTCTTGTAATCTTTTAATTAGGGCGAGAGCGCGGTACGTTGTATAGTACCTACTAAATGAGTAAGTGAAGCCAGCAGGTAATCAAACGAAGAACGCTACAGAAACTGAAAACGGTGGCGTACACAAAGGGGATGGGGAAAGCTGGAACCGCCTTCGAGAAACCGGCAAGACCGGAAGTTCGCGTTAAAAATAAAAAGAAACGCCGGAAGTTTACGAGCGGGGCTCGAATTCTCGAACGAGTTTCGACTTCACGAATTCGCTTCCCCGCCCCCGGCGTAATTGTGGACGCCGTGAACCGTAAAGTAGCCGCCGACTTTGTGTTGCCGAATCCGGCTCGTTATCCAACTTCTCGGCAGCTTTATATATCTGCGACAGTCTCTGCCCGTTACGCTGAAACTATAGACGATTTCTGTTTCCTGTCGCTCTCAGTCACGTGGGTTCCGTATCTGGTATGCGAAACGAAAAAATAATAAAACATTTCAACCTGGAATATGCGAGAATATATAGGTGAGGTAAAACAATAATCAGTGACAATCACGCGTTTTTCGTAAACACCTTCCAGCGGCGTGGAGAGATCAAAACGATGTTTTCCCACACACCAGAATTGACGACATTCAAGATGGCTGCGCCCTTGTCGAATAGGTGTATATAATACATACATCATACAAAAGACAGTCTGCAAACAGATTCGAACGCGAGTCACCACGAGATCCGAGCTTTGAATGTCGCGTGGCAACGGGTTCAAGGAGAAACTTAGGCACGCGGCATTCGAATCTGATGTCTGCAGACTGTCGTTTGCATGATGTACAATTAGTTTGAAAACGAGGGGAAAATCGGGATATTTGCCTGTGAACACAAAGCGTGACCTAAGCATATATGGTTAGGTTCGTTAGCAAGTCCGCGCTTGCGTCCGTCGTCACACCAATTCCAAGCCCCCGAAAGCTGAGCCCCTTGATTGCATTCCGCAGTGTCGGCCTCGTCAATGAAAAGACATAAGTAAACCCTGCAATTTACTTTATACTTCCACCCAATTAGGGCTGTCCTAACTAGGCGGCCAAAAATCACACGAACCAATATTACTATATGTAAATATTTTACTTTTTCTTTTTATTCAGGGAAGCGGTTTAGCTTTTGAAGCGGTCACTTCGAGTCGGTCTTTTCTTATTAGTGCAAACAGCGAATGTCCCACCGCGAGTCGGGCGAGCACAGTGGTCGTCAAGCCGAACAAATACAGTAAAGATGTCCGATCTTGACGAACCGAAATCCTCGGAGGCGTTGCGCTGCTCCTGTTTACCGTATTGAGCAGATGACAAATAAAATAGGCCCGTCTTTGACCCAAAAATACTCGCGTATTTGGCAATAATCACAATAAACAAATTTTTATTTTTTAATTTATATTTGGGTGATCATCGTATCAAGTGAAAGACCTCCGCGAGAAGAATCGCAAAAACTGCTCGCTATTCACCCCACGGGCCTTCAATGACAGCAGGCGTTCGGGCCTTATATAGTTCAAAATTTGTCCATGGTTGTTTCGATCTCCCCGCGTCTCGGACATCGAGGTCAATGTTCCCAGACTCGGTTGGGGCACCGTAGCCTTCGTCCGCATCCGCAGCCGACTACTCCAGGCGTGCGCGTGAAGCGACACCCCGCAAAGCGGGAAGCCACGATCAGTCCGAGCGTCGGTCGCAGTGGAGATGATTGACATTTCTTATCGATACCGGCAGTTCGCAGTTCAAATCCGAGGTCACGCTGCTTAGACATCATGCAAAAGACAGTCTGAAGACACTGTTTGGGGCGCGTTTCTTCCTCGTATGATGGTCCTGTAACACGGGACGCATGTATACAAGTTCGAGGTACACATGTGTACGAAGCGCTTTAAACATGCAAAGCGTTTCTGCAAATAGTCTTGTCACCATGTCTTCAGCGAACACCCTGTCTTTTGTATGATGTATGGTCAATGTGACTCCGGCTTTAACGGCCGTCCCGGAAAGCTCTGTGGTTTTCACCTTCCGGTATGCGGCTGCCGCATATACAGTTCGTTGTTTCTACACGAAATGATGCGTTCTTGTGCGGTTTTGAGCACAGAATACGATTTTAGGCTGCCTCCGCGAAAGAGTAATAACAGAGGGATGTTCACCCGTTACATTTAGTGGGAAGTGATGTTAATTGTGACCCCGCGACGTATCATCTGGTCCCGTCACCCATATAGTGGCACGTGACCACATGACCCACGTGGCGCACACCACGTGACCACCTGGCGCATATTCCATAGTCACCGACAGCTTATGAAACGCTGGGCGTGTCCTATTATGATAATCAGGCTTCTCTCTTCGTGATTGGTTCTTCAGGGTTCTTATCGGCGAATGCTGCAATCTCATTGGCTGAAAAGCGATAATTCGATGGTCACGACTCGCCACGCCCCGAGTTTGTTGTGCCGTCGGTGTGAATATATGTACTGTCGAGGCCGGTTATAACGAAGTTAACAGGAATCGGAAATCACTTCGCTATATCCGCTATTTCGTTATAACCACCTTCAGTTATAACGAAGTGCAAAAAAGAATGGTAAATCGTGATCGCTTCGCTGTAGTCACTATTTCGTTATAAACAACTTCGTTATAACCGGTTGTACGACGATTTTTATAAACTTTTTACAAAAGAAACAAAAAGAAAACGAAGAACCCTCTTTCAGATCTGCGAGGATCGTTATACCTTCATCGTATATTGCGCTGTGATTCAACGATTACCTTCTTTAAACACCCTGCTCAGTTATAAACGGGAATTTCACACAAAAGCATTGATGCTGCTGGACAATATCCGGAAGACCCTTCGTTCCCAACGCTCAACTTAGCCGCCATCCCAGCGGCGACCCGATGGCCAGCAATGGCGGAGTTTCCAATTACGAAGACGTGTCCCACACGAGGCACGTGTCCATTGATATACTATATACAAGTTGTTTTTTTAGCTGCACCATATTTTCAAAAAAAAGGTAACGTGAGATAGAGTAATTTGAGCCCTGGGGAAGTGTTAGTGGCCATGGCGGCCTCTAGAAAAAAAGGTGAAATTAGGTAATTAGTTAGCAAATTCACTAAAATGTTTTCACTAACTTTTTAATTTTTCACTTGAGGGCACATAATGTATTTAGAGGATTGAAGATCGACCACAGAATGGTATAGCCGTGTCGTCAAATTTGGATAAAAAAAATCTTAGTAGGCGCTACCTGATCGAGTAATGTCTCTTTGGTAAATGGCGTCAAACCGGAACTAAACAGGAAAGAGCGCCGGTAAAGTTATCGCTCCGCCCTTCCGGGCATGCGATTCGTTATTATCGCGGCCGGCTTCCTTAGGCGAGCCGGCCGCGATAATGATGAATCGCATGCCCGGAAGGGCGGAGCGATAACTTTACCGGCGCTCTTTCCTGTTTAGTTCCGGTTTGACGCCATTTACCAAAGTGACATTTCTCAAACCCCAAAGCGCCTACTAGGAATTTTTTTTATCCAAATTTGACGACACGGCTAGACTATACTGTGGTCGATCTTCAATCCTCTAAATACATTATGTGCTCTCAAGTGAAAAATTAAAGTTAGTTAAAACATTTTAGTTAATTAGCTAACTAATTACCTAATTTCACCTTTTTTCTAGAGGCCGCAATGGCCACTAACACTTCACCAGGGCTCACATTACTCTATCTGACGTTCCCTTTTTTTGAAAATTTGGTGCAGCTAAAAAAAACACCCTGTATACAGACTACTATCGAAATCGACGCACGCCCGTACGCAGTTCCGAACAACCCAGTCTGTGAAATAAGCACGAGATATTTACACACCACACACGTATACAACCGAGGAAACTTCGCATAAACCTTGCAATGCACATCGAAAGCAACGAAACTTTATTGCGCCTATACTGGAATGAATCGAAGTATTCGCAACGCGTGCGGCTTCGCGTATACGTGCATACCAGACGCAATTCGCAGTTGGGAATTCAGTCTTGGAAAAACGCGCCGGTCCATGCCTACTAGGAAAAGAAGTCTCACGCAGTCCGTTGCGGCAAAACAAACAATTAAAATACAAAATTCTAAGACCGAGCAACGACCGAGTTGCACCCGCTATACAAACCAAAGTTGAACGTGGTTGAAATCCAAACCTGTGTCACCCTCCGTCGACCACGGAGCTCGCGAGACCGCTGCGATCGAGGCAAGAATGTCCACAGACTTGTCGGGTTGAGTGTCAAAGATGCCGATTCGGCAAATGTCCACCGGAAGGGTAGATCGACCATCTACCCGCGCGAACGTGACTCGCATGTGCAGCTTTTGTTTCACGAAAACATTCGTACAAACTTCGAATCCAACGACCGTGCGCGCGCGCAACCAAACTTACGCCCGAAAGTCGTGTGGTTTCAACCGGTCTGAAAGCCGAAATCGAAGAGAAACACTAAAGCCCACGATCGCGGCTTAGGATTCCCGAATTTAACAATTAGGAATATTCGAGGCCTTGTGCGACAACTGATACACAACGTTCCAGCGCGAGACAGCATAGCGACAGAGTGGGTTCCCGAAGCGCGGCAGAAATCGCGGAAACCCATTGGGCGTTCAGTATAGCGGCTCTCACAGCTCCGAACGGAGTAGCTCGAGTCGGAGTTCTCGGAGCGCCTACTTAACGGCAGAAAAAGCGCGGCTCTTCAGCTGCTTCATCCCCTGTGGCAAACGGTCTCCGATTGACATAAAAGCAGCTGACACTGAGCACGATCGCTTTTATTGCTTTTATTTGACGCCGGTATTGAAGAAGTCTCGACAAGGTCGTTAGAGAAAAAGCGAGTGACTGTAGACATCAGCGCCACTGTTCGAAGCGTTCGAAGCGATCCAAAGGGTCTGCCCTGCAAAGGGTGCTACTGTTAGAAAAACCGACATAAACATCGTGACGAAAATATTTCCTGGAGAGGGGAAACAAGAGAGACGAAGGACAAACACAAATTTCTAAACACAGCTGAGTGACTGGTGCGCGACCTAAGAAATCCGCCTGGTCCGGGTATCGAACCGGGGACTTCTCCATTTCCAGTTGAGCGCTCTACCAACTGAGCTAACCAGGGGTTAGACGTCAGTAGAGCAAACAGGTTTTATCAGCTGCCACCAGTCAAACACAAACAAGGGTGAAAGGCTCGCAATTTAAGGTTATGATTATAATGCAATTAAATGCAAAGGTGCAAGCGAGCTGGACAAGAATGACGAAGCGCTCCACTGGAAATGGAGAGGTCCCGGGCTCGATACCCGGACCAGGCGGATTTTTTTCGGTCGCGCGCCAGTCACTTAGCTGTGTTTGAACATTTGTGTTTGTGCTTTGTCTCCGTTGTTCCCCTTGTTCAGGGATTATTCTCGTCATTCTTGTCCAGGTCGCTTGCACCTTTGCACTTAAATGCATTATAATAATAAACGTCGTCAACACACGCAAAAAAATGGAGCTCGGCGAATCTACGGCGCCGGTTACGATACTTTTTTACGGCCATACGTTCATTCTGCACTTCTTTACGAACTTCCTATGAAATTTATTCGTATACACATGGCAAGTCGGCCGCGCTTGTGATTAGTCGGCTGAAGCGAGCGTCAGCCGTCTCTCGCATACACCGGCATCGGGTGCCTGCGTATATTCTGTGCTGCGTTCGGCTGTTTCCTCATGCCGAGTGCCAATCGACCGTAAACCTGGTTTTGTATTTCCGCGTGTCAGCAACATAGCAGCAACATCGTGATGGCAGTGTTCCGAGCTAAGAACAAAGACTGGAATAGACTCTTTGCAAAAATCCCAAATGCCCGCGCGCGCCGCGCGAGGAATCATGGGAGTCCTCGGTACGATGGCTGGGCTCCCATCGTCCTTCCTCCTGCTACCACGTGACATAAGCGAGCAGGCGCGTATGTCACGTGGTAGCAGGAGGAAAAGTGGACGCCAGCATCCTGGCGTCCACGTTCAGCCTTACTGAGCTCGATTCACTCGATACGGAACCGCCTTATTGCTATGCAGACGAGGGAGGAACACTGATCCCCGGTTTGCAGGAACGAACGTTGCTCCGTTTCTAAAGGAACATAGGCAACAAGATCGTTCCTCTCTTTATACAGTAATATTGTTGTTGTTGTTGTTTTTTTGTTTTTTTTTGTTTTTTTTTTTGGGGGGGGGGGGGGGAGTGTATTGCGCTTCTTTTACTACTCGCGCACCGTCTCAAAACTCGGTGCCCGAGAGCGCGGCTCCTTTACTCCGGAGTAACTGCACCGGAAGCCGCTTTTTGCCCGCTTGAGTTGTGAAATAAAGTTTATTCTCTCTCTCTCTCTTTCTCTCTCCTTGACTTTCGGCGCCGCTACTGAACGCACCCACTATATGTAAGAAAACACGGAGAAAGGCAGTCCACTCGCACGCCAGACCCACGGTGGCCATCTGCAACTTCCCTGTCCTTGCGGCTTTTCGTTCTTAGTTTATTTTCATTTGAATTACGATACTTCCAAACCTTCCGTTTGATCACTATCGCAACAGCCTTTGTGGATACGTAAAAAAGACACTAGTTAAAAAAAAATGTTAATAGACAAAAAACGTTTACCAAGATTAAACTTGTTTTGCAGCTTTTTCCTTTATTAATTCCGTGATTTCCATAAAATGCCTTAAAGGACACATGCAAAGGAAAATAACATTTTTTTAAACAGCTTAGATGGAAAAAGGATGTCATAAAACGATTTTACAACGAAGAAAAAAAAATTTAGAGCTATATTTACGGCGCTATACGAATTTGTAGTTGGCGCCCGCGGGCGCCGCGGAAAAGTGGCCCTTATTTATCACGTGACGGGCCCTTATTTATCACGTGGTGCTGGCGTTCTTTCGGAAGCTTCCTAGGGTCTCTAAAAGTAACTTATTCATCTTTGTTTTGAAGTATAACAAAAAACTAAGATGAATAAGTAACTTTTAGAGCCCAAAGGAAATTCCTAAAAAAGCGCAAGCAGACGTGACAGACCTGTACGCCGGTCAGATGACGGCGGCGGCGCCCCGAAGCAGACGAACTTGTGCGGCGGCGGCGACGGCGGCGTGGAGAAACGCGTTGAAGCGGCGTCGCACAACGCTCAGCGTGCGGCGGCGGCGTGACTTTGCGGCGGCGGCGACGGAGCGCGGCGGCGCGCGGGCCTACCACATGATCACCGGCGGCACCCGCGGGCGATAACTACAAATTCGTTTTCCGCCATAAATATAGCTCTATTTTTTTTTTTCTTCGTTGTAAATTCGTTTTATAATATTCTTTTTCCATCTAGCCTGTTTAAAAAAAAAAAAAAAAGTTTTTTTTTCCTCTTTGCATGTGTCCTTTAAAAGATTATTGAAGTGACGGTGCGGACTTTTTTTTCACGCATCTTTTAAGAAGGATTTTGATTTTATTTGTATTGCATGTGCAAAAGTCAAATTGCAAAACAGGGGCGACGATCTTCATTTAAATAAGATTTTAAAAATCCCGAAAACCTGCATGTTTAAATAAATTTAAGATTTCCTTCGTGGTTCCTCATTCAACACAATCGTGCGCTCCTACAGCTTCCCGAGCCTAAACTTCGTCGTTCCACAGCAGAAGGGCGTAATTATGATGCCTAATTAGTACCCCCTGTGATGACGCTAATGAGTTGTCGCTGTTTGTTATTAGTATTATTGGCCACGTTCAGAAGAGCAACAAGTGCGAGTACACTCTAAAAAATGTCTGTGCGTCTACTTTCACGCACAACACTCGGAGAGCCAATCACCGCAACTTACGGAGGCAGCTCAGCGAATGACGGTGCCGAAACATATGTTTAGACGAAAAAATTCAGTCTGAGTTGTGACATTAAGCAATGCAAAACGTCACGCTTGCATTGCTTAATGTCACAACTCAGACTGCGTTTTTTGGTCTAAACATATGTTTCGGCATCGTCATTCGCTGAGCTGCCTCCGTAAGTTGCGGTGATTGGCTCTCCGAGTGTTGTGCGTGAAAGTAGACGCACAGACTTTTCTTAGAGTGTAATGACGAGTGTCCCCTCGATCGGTATCAGAAAAGTCGACATCAGAAGCAGATACTCCCATACGGGTATATAAAAACGACCCTCACCGATCGTTACGCCGAGCCCAGCTTGTGTATTTATGCGTTTCTTCGTATGGGCTCAAGATGTGTTGAGAATCACCTCCTTCTCTCTCTCTCTCTCTCTCTCTCACTCTCTCTCTCTCACACTCTCTCTCACAATCACTCACTCACTCACTCACTCACTCTCTCTCACACTCACTCACTCACTCTCACACTCACTCACTCACTCTCACACTCACTCACTCACTCTCACACTCACTCACTCACTCTCACACTCACTCACTCACTCACTCACTCTCACACTCACTCACTCACTCACTCACTCACTCTCACTCACTCACTCTCACTCTCACACTCACTCTCACACTCACACTCACTCTCACACTCACACTCACACTCACTCTCACTCTCACACTCACACTCACTCTCTCACTCACTCACTCACTCACTCACTCACACACACACACACACACACACACACACACACACACACACACACACACGATATCAAAATGGAGATCCCCGTCGCACGCAGACGTTGCTATTTCTGGTCTTGCCCCTCCTCAGAAACCCACAAGGGCCCCTCTTTGCGGTGTGTGCTTCGCTAACGAAGTACGCTAAAAGGTCACTTGGGACACTGGAGACGCCTGTCAGCCGCAGAGTCCGACCAAGAAGAGAAGCGGTATCTAGCTCGTTCAGCCCGACCTGTCGCATCACATAGCTATGTGCAAACCCCACCACATATAATACCCAAACCCCTTGCAAACAGTACCACTCAAGATTAAAGGGACATTGAAGACAATTGCAAAATTTTGTTTTCTAATCATAGTTTTTAAGCTGTCTAAGCGACATAAATTTATAAAAAGCATTTTTCCATCAATTACATTTTTAATACGCGGATACTTAAGGAAGCTCAGTCGAACTCGCACAACGTGCGTTACGAGTCAATCCAGTGTCCGCGCGTCTCTCCGCCCAGGCGGAAGATCACGTGACACGCTCCGAGTTATGGATGGACTCCGGTGGCTTGCAGCGCCCGTTGCGGCGTATCCCCAAGCGAATCGGAGATAATATAGTTAGTACATTAATGCACGCAAGTACAACGCATGCGCACTTCGAAGCCGGCAGAACTAAGACCTGCCATAACTATATGTATGAATCAGCAACAACACGCTTCTCCTGTTTTTGTTGTTGTGGTTGTTTTCCACAGTCATCGCCAATTTCCATCGCACAGACGACATCGCTGCAACGAGCAGCAACGAAGGTCAGAGCTATTACGCGGCGCCCGGACACGAGCTCGAGTCTGTCCATAAAAGAAGCGCGTCTTAAAGTATCCGAGTTACGAACATGAACGAAGAAAGGATAAGGTAGACTCGGCAGTCTGAACGCTCTGTCCCTGGATTCACCGCGTTCTGGTGATCGTCCCGTAAGGTCATTTTCGAAGACAAGCCCACCCCAGGAGAAATCTCCTTTGTGAGTCGATGCCAGACAACGCCAGCAACCCAAGAACACCGGTCAAAAGCAGAACGAACCAGAACAGAAAGAAGAAAAGCACCCAAGGTCGAAAGAGAAGAAAAGGAAGCCGCCTAGGAGAAGCGAGCTCGATTACTCAGTGGTACACGGTTAGTGCATGAAAGAAAAAACAAAAGGGAACGGTTACCCAATAAAAACAATAAATAAAAAAGCGAATTGTGTAGGGAGTTCTCCGGTTCCTCACAGACAATCGCGAGCCAAACAATGACGGGCCGAACATAAATAACGGATTTCCGGGGAAGCAAGCGATGGAACGACCATGGCGAATAGCTCAATCGCCCAACACACCATAGAGGACCAGTCAGCCCCCAAAACCCCGATGTTGAGAGGAGTTCTAACTTTTACCAGCAGCCTCCCGAATTAAATAACCTCAATGCTCAGGTCCGAGAAAAAAAAACTCTAAGGCCCGCGAAATCAGGCAGTCCGATGCGTGTAGCGTGGTCGTGCCTGCACAACAGAGTTATGCATAATATGTGATTGCACATTGCGCGCCTTTTACTCGTACAAAGTCCAAGAAGTATAGGTTGTTTGCACATGACGTCAATCCGCCATTTTGTTGTTAGTTCGTTTTTTCAAACAAATTTACTACATTGAAGGATTACATCGTAACCGGTTGAGATGATGTCAGCGGTGCTCTACGCATTTGAGGGGGCATGTAAATCCTTGAAATGCTGGAGTTTGGCACACGCCAGACAGCTCGCAACAACAAAATGGTGGACGAAATTACGTCAGTGAAAACTGGGTGGAAGCGCTTGAAAAGCAAAAACCTGGAAGCATCAAAGTGCGTAGACGTCGTTTCGCAAAACAGAATTAAGGCTAGCCCACATGGCGCGTTTTTCAGTGCGTCTAGACGCGCGTCTCGGCTTGGAAGCCAGACGCGTGCGCCCAGTCAAACCACACGCGGCGCTACCGGCCAGCGCTTCGCGTCTGCGTTTCCGAAGCGTCCGCCCAACGTAGCCAGACGCGCTCAAGAAACAAAAGCAAAGTTGAAATAGAAATCGCGCGTTAAATAATGGCTACATCCCGTAATATATAATTGTATTAATATTAAGCACCATTTTTATTACAGCAATTGTAATTAAGCTCAATTTTTCTCATTTTTATTCTTGCATTGCAGCGTAGTGAAACAGGCTGGTGGGATTGGTCTATTGCGAAGGCAACACAACTAACCATGATTATTCAAGTAACCTGTACACACAGCACCAAGTCCCGATTATGTTTCTATCACATTGCTTCATTAGTAGTTGCTGTTTGAAAGCACTTAGTAAATGCTGTAGGTATATTTATTCACGATAACTTGTCAAGTTTACACATTTCTCACATTGCATACTTTGTTCTGAATTCGGTCAAGAACGAAGTGGAAGCACTTCCCGCCCCTTTCCACTTTAGCAGAGTGATCGCCGAAGAGGAGGCGACCTCCTCTCCACTGTTCGCTCTGCTAAAGGGGAAAAAGGTGGGAGGAGCTTCCACTTCGTTCTTGACCTGTCATCGACTATAGCGAGGAACGGCGGGATTACTGGAAAAAATTGCCCCATCTGAAACAGGCCTAATAGTTATCTAATCCTGGCAGTCTTCAATTGCCTGCAAGATGTTGTTACGCATTCTTAACACCTTGGATGGATCAACAGATCGCATTGGATCGCACAAAGATAGAGCAAAGTATTCATGAGAATCTGGCTTTTTTTGGCATGCAACACTGGTACTTATATTTTGGAGCTCTGTCAAGAGCGGGTCAGGATTGGTCTTTTTCTTTTTTTTTTTTTTTTGGGGGGGGGGGGGGGGGGGCTCGTTCGTAGCGCCACTGGTAAAAGCTAGAGAGAATGGCCTTCCCACCCCCCCAGAATGGCACTCCTCGTCCACTTCATCGACTACGACATTGCACGCCTCTGGCTCCGGCCCATCAGTCGCTGCACTTTCGTCTAAACAGGTTCCCTCCTGGACTGGACGGATGAAGTCGTCATTGGTAGATGTCTTCATGTTTCCTGACGTGCTGTTGATTAAAGAGAAACCAATTACTTTAATAAAACAAACATTCAGTGCCACACATCAGGGACATAGCCAGGAATTTTTGGGTAGGGGCTCGGGTGGGGGCAAAACTGCCAATGTAAAGTCCAAAAAGTGACCCACTAGTGCAGTGATCCATTGTGTGAAGCGCTTCAGCAGATTTCGCCGAGTTAGCATGAAAAATGGTCATGGGTCACTGCATACTGCTAAACAAAGTGCAGTATCATTTCCATGTTTGTGAACCTCTAAAAATAGTCTCAATCTATTTCGTTCTTTCTGTAACTTTCACCACACTGAGTATTAACCAGTAGAAAGTTCACATTGTGCAGGAAGCTTATGTTAGCCGAAATGTTCGATCGGCACAGCTACTACGCAGCTCCAAAGCTACTCAGACTTTAGTGTATCAGAACGTCACTAAAAGCGCCGTACGTAAAATTATAATAATGTTTATTTGCACCCAGACAGATGCCGACGACAGCAGAAAGACCGAAGGGCCATACCAGAGGCATGCACACGTGGAATCTATGAGTGGCGATCTATTATTTGGGGACAGCGAAGCCTGGACGGACTATCAAATAATTTAATCGAAGCACACTATCGGAGAATTCACAATGCACGCATTACCTTCGATGCTCCAGGCTATCTTTCACGAAGTACATTTGTTCGAAGTGTGGCCACGCCATCGGGTCTTCGACGTCGTCGGCGCCGGCACCGCTGGTCCTCGTCTTTTTCATGTCGCGCAGCAGGCGCACCAGCTTGTCCCGGAGGGACCTCCAACGTTTCTGGACTTTGTCTACTAAGATAAAAAGAGGACTCAGATTGAGGTGGGCACTTTTCATTGGTGAAAGTTAGGACTTACCGCGATCCTTGTCTCCCGGCAGGAGAATTAAGATCGCCGAGTTCACTCCAAATTGCTGATTTTTTCTTGGTATCCTTATAATCTTTACATTGCGCCTGCCAGAGTGCAGGACGCTTTTCTACTTCACTAATTAGGCGTTCGTTGTTTACCGCCATTCTCGCAAGGCCCGTGGCAAAACTACAACAGTCCTACAGTGGTGAACACAGTGTATCGTTCTGTTAAGAACGACAAATAAAGCAGTCCGTACACCTGGATGGGATTAGATCAACTGGCGTCGTCGTCGTCTTTAAGGCTAGCCCACATGGCGCGTTTTTCAGTGCGTCTAGACGCGCGTTTGCGTTTCCGAAGCGTCTGCCCAACGTAGCCAGACGCGCTTAAGAAACAAACGCAAATTTAGATAAAAATCGCGCGTTAAATAATGGCTACATGCCGAAATATTTAATTTTATAATTAGTAAGCACGCATTTTTATTACATAAAATGCAATGAAGCTCAATTTCACTCATTTTCATCCTTTTTAGTGCGTACGCCTCATCCACCTTTCGGTACGCCATCGGCATCACCATCTCACGAGCCAAAACATTTACAGCTGGCCGCTACAGAGGTTGTGTTCTTGCGGCTGTTGCCGATAGTATTAATTTTGTTCCTTTGTCTCTCGGTGTCCTTGTATTCTTTAAATTTCGCCTGCAAGAGTGCAGGATGCTTTTGTACTTCGCTAGCTCCTCTCTGTTCCGCTGAAGGAGCGTCAGCGTCTCCCGCGGAGCAGGGAGAGGTCCCTGGATTTGTGCAAAAGGTATTGTAAACTGATGTCCGCGGGGGGAAGGACGTAACTACACATGTTCGCCCTGCTGCGAGCGTTGGCGGGCGCTCCGCCGTGGAATGGCACAGTGCTGTTACTCGTTTTTGTATGCGTATCTTTCTGTTTTGAGTGTTTGCATTTTTATTTTCCCCTCCCGTATCCCTTTCCTACTTGGCGGTGGGCTAGCAGGCGCACCTGCGTAAGGGTCTCAACCTGTCTGCCTAGCCTTACACGCTGCCGAGTAGGTATCGCAATCTGTGCAAATAAAAATTATTATTATTTTATCACCTTTGTCGCAAGGTCCGTCGTGTTGCTCGTGCATCGTTCATATTGATCAGTGTTGGGAAGTACTTCAAGTACATTGTACTTAAAGTACTACTTCAAGTAGGTTTAGGAAATTTGTACTTTACTTGAAGTACATTTTCTGAGTATGTACTTGTACTTTACTTAAAGTATTTTTTTCAGGTACTTTCCGAGGAAAGTACTATTCCCGACTTCAAAGTACATTCCCCAAATTTGGTTTTGTTCAATTTGTATGACGAAGTGATGCTTTGTCAACTCCGAAGAAATACAGGGAGGAATATTCTACTCTCACCAGAGACAAGGGCAGACGACGCATCGCTCCGCTTGTTCTGGGGGCGGCTTTCCAGTAGCTTTTAGAACTCTCGCTACTTCTCGGTCGGTCAGCGCAAGCGAGGAGGTTTAAACTATTATGAGAGCGAAATTAATCATAATCTAGCACCTGAAACTGTGGTGCGGAACAATTAAACTTCAAAAGTCGGAGAAAACGACAACAGAGAAGAACGTCACAATGTTTTGAGACATTCTCTTTTGTCTTTTTCTTCGACTTAAAGTTCCTTAATTCTTTCGCACCACAATCTCAGGTGTCACATTATGATTAATTCTCACCAGCTCGCTTTCACACTCACTGTTATTTTTCTCAATAAAGAGCGGAGATCTATGAGAGGATTGCTTGCGGAAGCTAAGGGGCTGACTTCATGCTCTCTCCTTTTACATTTAACCCCCTTGGGTGCAACAATCCAGTGCAAGCGGCACCGAATTCAGAAGAGGGACTTCTGAATTTGGCTCCATCCCTGAAAATAACTACCCTGTGGCCACTTGACTTTATCAAATATTCGCCGCTGTTTTCTAAAAAAGATCATGCACCCCTGATTACCCCTGGGCAATGCATACAAGTTAAAAAATCACAGTATAAGGGAATTAAAGGACATCATGAAAGATTGCGTTAATATACTCGTACTTTACTTTTAAAGTACATTGTATATATAGTACTTTACTTCAAGTACATTGCACCCAGTGTACTTGCTACTTTACTTAAAGTACATCAAATCTCATTTACTTTGTACTTTACTTGAAGTACCTTTTAGATGTACTTTCCCCAACACTGATATTGATGCACACAGTGAAGAAAATTTAACCGCTCCTTGCAACGAGTGCACACGGCCGTTCATTGGTTGTTGCCTGCTGGACGCGGCGGGAGACGCGACGCCTGGACGCAAAATATCTGGCTCCTCCAGATACGCCGGAATGCGCCTAAAAACGCTGCGTTTCGTCCCGGCGCCGGAAGTGACGTCAAAGCGCAGGCGCAGACGCGACGCAGACGCGGAGAAAAACGCACCATGTGGGCTAGCCTTTAGCTCGGAAGAAATCAAGTATCTTAGTGAAACGTCGGCAGCGGCTACGAGACCTTCACGATGCTCGTTTTCAAGTACATACTCCGGAAGGCTAGCGTCCAGTGTACTAATTCGGAAGGAGGTTCGTCGCCCGATCCCAACGCCCGATCCTATTGATTTGTCCGGATGAATCGATGGATGCATACGGCTGAATGAACCCTTTGAATCGGGCGATGGCATGCGCCACCTATAGCCATAAAGCGTCGGGAGCGCGCCTCTTACGGTCGAGTCAGTCTCCATGGTTCATATACGGCGTGCAAGTGGGTTTGCTCCTTGCGCACCTCGCGCGTTCGTTTATCCCCCCCCCTCCCCCCTCCCCCCCCCCCCCCAATCAAACAAAAAGAAATAAATTGCGCATGTGTTTTTGTTTTGTTCCGACCTCAAACAATGGCGGCGGGCGCTTGCCTGCCTCGACATCGCGCTCCCTGCGCATTCTCTACCTTGACCTTTGGTTGGCGTGCTCCTTTTCGCGTTGGGCGACGCGTCGTAGATGCCTTTCGGAACACTTGCTGCGCATGTCCGTCCGCTTCTTTTTGCGGTGACTTCAGAACGACGCTTAGCTCTGATCGGCTCCGATTGGAAGGATATGGCAGGTAGACCTCAAAGCAAGCTGCCTCCAGGTCTATTCCCTATCCTTCCAATCAGAGCTCGGCGTTCTGACGTCACCACAACCCTTGCACAAAAAAAAAAAAAAAAGGAAGCAGACGAACTTGCTTTCCGCATACTCCGACAGCAGCCGACGTCACGATCAGACCGAGCCAATCAAGCGGCGCCAAAAGTGCATCGTCACGGTACTCGTCGTCTTTCTGTGCGTTTGCCACGACCGATTAGACCAGTCACGCAGTGAAGGCGCGTGATTGGTCTAGCCAGGGCGATAGCAAATCCGCTCAGAAAACGAGCGTAGTGTGTAGACCTCAAGGCGTCTAGCACTGAGGTCTACCAACTATCCTTCCAATCAAAGCCAATCAGAGCTCGGCGTCGTTCTGACGTCACCACAACTCCTGTACTAGAAGCAGACGACTTTCTCTCCGCATAGGCCACCGACCGATTGTATACAAGCGCTGCGTCACATTTCGGCCGTGCACATGCACGGTCGAGAAAGACACCTGGGTCCAATGAATGCGACCACGCTGTGTCTCAGGGTCGAGCCGAGTTCCGCACTATAAATCGAACTAGCTATGACTATATTACCAATCTTCACGGCAAAATCCCAATATTTTTTTTACGTGTTTAATTGCAGAAATACAGCGCACAAAATTACAGCGTCCTATATAGGAGGTGCGAATCGAAATGTCCGCGGATCGCGGTACTGAAATGTCGGGTGCCGAAACGACCGCGTATACCGAAGCAGCGTCCGGTTGCCCTAAAACCAGTCTTGGGTAGTAACGCGTTACTGTAACTTCGTTACTTTTTGGTAACTTATAACTGTAACGAGTTACTTTTTAAATATGTAACTTGTAACTGTAGTTCTATTACTTTTTCTGAGGTAACGATGAAAGTAACGACGTTACTTTTGTCGTTACTTTCCAGTTTTTTTATGAATAATATATCATTGAACGAGTACAATCTAGCAATTCCTTGCACTTTCCATATTGTCTGTTCCGACATTTCGAGTGTCATGTTAGCCTTGCACGAACTTGTGAATACGTTCTTTCTCGCGAGTCATGACCCGAATATAGCCACGTGTAGATTTGATGAAAAAAATATATAATTATCTTCACGCACGCGCTTGTACTTTGCGACTGAACACTTACATCTAAGTATCTTGAAGCACTATCTATGTTGCGGTTTTTCTTTTTTCTGCGCAAATGCTTTTTAATCGGGTGAATCAACCGTGAAACAACAATGCCCGCGGAGGGCGTCGCGCATGTTTCGTATTTTGATTAGCGCCACTACACCGCACTGCGCATGTTTCGTATTTTGATCTGCGCCACTACTCCGACGTGGGGCCAACAGTCTAGTCAAGATTTTCTGCTGTTTGCGCGGGGTTTGTTTCTAACTTGCCGGGTGCGAACCAAAATATGTCCAGGGACTTTAAGACCCAGCGCAACCGTCAACGAGCCAGCAATGTGCTAGCGCTACCAAGGATAGGGATGTTGATGAGAACAAAGACGAACTACCATGGCCGCCGTACAGAGAGTATTTTGCTGTGGCGAGGGTGGTCGCTAACAACTTGACCGCAGTATGCAAACTTTGCAAGAAGGAGTACTCTGCCAACAAGTCGTCGTGTTCAAATCTGAGAAAACACCTCGAGGTGAGTTTTGGTGTTTATTATTTTCCAGCCGACCTATAATGTTTGAATTTACCGCTATGGTGAAAGCCTGACTGATTCGTGTCCATATTTGTTTTCTTTTATTCACATTTTTTTGTTTTCTATGGAGTTTAGAAAAAGCATTACTTCGCGCTTGAAGAAATTGACACCCGGAAGCGCAAATGTGATTCTTCAGCACCCTCCCCATCAGCAAATGAAACCGCAAGTGAAAAAAAAAAAAAAAACTCTGAACCTTCTTGTTTGCGGACAACAGCAACGCTCGACAACGAGTTCCATCTCAAGCGGAAGTGAACCATTTGGTGGTCAACTTTGTTATTGGAAACGTACAGTGCTTTTCCGTTGTTGAAAGCAAGCAATTTCAAGATCTTGTACACGGCTTGCAACCAACACGAACTGTTGTGACCCGGAAAACTTTGGTAGCTCACATCGACAGATTGTACAAAGAGAGGAAAGCTTCTTTGGTCAAGGACCTTGAGGAAACCACCGTCGTTTGCTGTAAAGCGGACTGCTGGACGGCAGCAAATCGGCAAGTTGTCTGAACTCCTTAACTCGTCCTGGAAATCTCAGCCGCATTCCTTTTTGTGTTTTTTAATAATATTCTTGTTTATTTTAGAAGCTTCTTTGGCGTGACAGTTACTTGCCTTGACGGTGAAAGCTTGGCCAGAAATTGAGCAGCACTGGCCTGCCGACGACTTCATGGCCGCCACACATACGACAACCTCGCTTCATCTCTGCGTGATATTTTTTGCGGAATATAAGCTCACAAACAAGATCTGTGCAGTCGTCACCGACAATGACTCTAATTTTATTAAGGCATTCAGGTAGGCTGAACTTGCAAGCAGAACGTATGACGGTTTTGTTGCTTTTTTTTTTGTGCGATATATCGTGCGTTCGTTGCTTGCTTGTTGTTTTCCAGGCACTGCGGAGACAGTTCACAGGACAGTGGGGATGAAGGCGGTGTGCACGGTGGCCCCCTTCAGCATCACAGAGGTACTAAACGGAGATCCTGCAGAGAGTGCTTCTATGGGTGTAATTCACTTGCCAGCTCACCGAAGGTGCGCCGCCCACACTCTGAATCTTATTACAACTGTGGACATTGAGAAGGGGTGCAGTGATCGTTTCTACTGCAGCATTGCAAGTGCCGCTCTTGCTAAACTTAAATCTATTTGGAACAAGCAACGGCAGTCTGTCCTTGCAGCTGAATCTATCAAGGAGAAATTGGGAAGGTACTTTCCAGTCCCTAACACGACAAGGTGGAACTCGCTGTACGACGCGTTGAGGTTCATCGACGATACTCCGAAATTCAAGATCGACGCTGTGTGCGATGCCTTATCGTTGCCGCGACTGCAAAGGAACGATACTGTTTTTATCGCTGAGTACCGTCAGGTATATTTACGGTGTTTATTTTCAATTATTCGTGTAAATAACCCATTACACCTAATCTCTTTTTATGAGACCATGAAAGGAGTCGCCAGAGCCCTTGACATTCTACAAGGAGAAAATACATGTTTATGGGTGCTTTATTGCCAACTCTGCAATCCCTCTTGCGACATCTACATTCATTACCTGAATTAATGTTCTGTGGGCCGCTTTTGAAAGCGCTCAAGCTGGCTGTCAAGTCACGGCGAGTGTCATTTTAAGTTTCTCATTAATGCATTATTGTATAGCCCACTGTGACGATAAGGATATACTCTGCTTCACCTTGCGTCCCACGGAAGCAAATTCTGTCATGTATTTCGTGCCGTTCGTAACCCTCTCTATTTTTAGGTTCGCTGAAGACCTCAACTGTGACGAACTTCTTCTGGCTGCCATAGTACACCCCAAATTTAGGTTGTCATGGATAGATGACAACGACCAACGTGATTTCGCACTCAGAATGTTAGGTGACGAATGCAAAAGAGAAGGCGCTGCTGTCAGCGCAGATGAAACATTGACAAAAAAGTCAACCGACGATGATGACAACAATTCTTTTTTTTCCAACTACGCCCCAACGTTGTGTCTACCAGTGAGGCGCAACGGCGGGGAATTGAAACTTCGGAGGAAACGACACTCTGTTGCCTACCCGCGGCAATCAAAACCTGTTCCTGCGACACAACACAGCAATTCCATCCAGCGCGCCAGTTGAGCGCCTGTTCAGCAAGGGCAGGGACGTATTCGCCATCCAACGAGGGAAACGTTCAGACGATAATTTCGAGAAGCAACTGCTGCTAAGTTAAATATGAAGTAAAAAGTGCACTTTTTTTAATTTTATGCAATAAAACTTGGTGAGGGCCTTTTTCTAGTTTTTCCGAAATTTCTTGTGTTATAGAGAAGTAACTGAAAATTAACGTCGTTACTTTTTAAAAGTAACTGTAACTGTAACGAGTTACTCTTTTTGTTGCGGTAACTTTTTTTCTGAAAGTAACTAAGTGTAACGAATTACTTTTTAAAAGTTAACTTACCCAGGACTGCCTAAAACAAAGGTGAGAAGAAAGAAAGAACAAAAAAAACTGTTGTGGCGTGAAGAAAAAAAAAGATCTCAATTGCCGCATCTCGCAAAAAAAAAAAAATTAGTTTTATTGCTCCTGGTTTTCCCGTTCCTATAGTGGCCCGATGCCACGCCATTCGCTTTATCGAGCATCGCCGATTTTCCCTAACAACGCTCTCTGCCACGACCGCAACCACGACGACGCTCATTTCCGGTCTGGTGGCGCGGCGTTCGTGCCTCGTGGCTGTAAAGCAACGGACAAAAGACGGGTCACCGATCAATTGGAAAAAGATCCGCTACGGTACTCGCGAATTACGCTAATGATATCGTTAACACGGACCAAAACCATTCGCTGTGCTGTCGAGGATGTCGTCAATCACACGCGAATATTTCACGTTGACCGCAGTAAGCGTCAAACGATTACGAGCCTGAATGTCCAACGAGACGGAAGATCCAATGATGGATATTCAGGCACGTTGGACATTCAGGCGCGTTGGACATTCCGTCTCGGTTGGACCTTCCGTCTCGTTGGACATTCAGGCTCGTTGGACATTCAGTCTCGGTTGGATCTTTCGTCTCGATGGACATTCCGGCTCGTTGTACATTCCGTCTCGATTGGATCTTTCGTCTCGTTGGACATTCAGGCACGTTGCAGATTCCGTCTCGCCTGTCACGTGCTAGAATAATTTGTGTTGTTAAATATACAGACTTATGGGTATATTTAATCCGCGTTCCTGCAGGCATTGCCGCATTTTCGTCATACTAAAATGTCGTGACACTGAAGCCGATGTTGACGAACCGACGAAGAAACATAGAGCAGGCACAAATATTCTAAAGTCATCTACAGGAAGGCATAATGGTTAGTTAGCTGAGTGCCGATGCGCAGCTATCTACCAATCCGTTAAAGGTGTCGATTGTACGACGCCAAACGCTCCTTTGATATTGACAGTTCAAACGTTTTGAATGTCTCGATGACATAGATGAGCCAATTTGGAATATATGATGGGGATGCATTGTCCGAGTGTTCTAGTGCATCGCAATTGGGGAACGTCTATGAAAGCCGCGCTTCAGATCCCAAGAATTTCTAGTTCAGTCCTCATCCCTGCCCGTTTCGATCTATAGATGAGCTACATATTGTAAACGCATGACCGCCCGCCAGCGCCCCTGACAATGCGCAGAGTCAATATATAAATTTTTGAAAGGAGCTCTGGGAGCTGTTGGTGCGAGGCATCAGCAGTTTGCACAACCGTAATTTCCCGCATATAAAAAAATATATAAATATCTTCTTAAAAAAAAATCTACATCTAACGCGCCTATAAATGCACGGGGGTGGTTGGGGGTGTGACCCGACAGTTCATGAGTAAATGCAGAACAACTGTGTGAATTTGACAAATTTTTATTTTTGTTCCTTTATCTTTGTAACAGATTACTACTCAATGTGCACTGCAGTTGTCAGTAGTTCACACGCATGCATTCTCTGCCAGTAGGTTTGTATGTCCCAGACTAGAGCTATAATACTAATATCATGTTGGAACTTAACCCGAGACTGGGGTAGAAAAAGGAAACTTAAAAGTAGAAGGGACAGAGACAAGTGAAGAAGAGAACGTCTCAAACGCAGCTAAAAGATTTATTTAGTCCCACATCCTTATATACTCACAACCACAAGGTCACCCAAACACTCAACAAGCCCTTTTCAAAAACACAACACACCAAGACAAAAAAAAAAAAGATAACAAGGCAATGGGACGCCCCCTCAAGCACTGCTACGAACAGAAGTAAACCCTCCACTTCTCCGGAAATTTTTTTTTTTTTTTTCTTTGTGTGTCACTGACACTACAGCCACGAACCAAAACATGAGTACAAAGACCAACGATCTCCGCGAACACGAAAAGAACTGGGAAGAATATCTCCAACCCGGAACAACAAACACAACAGACAGATACTGATGGACTCACTCTAAAAAGCGCAAAACCACTTCACCCTTAAAAAAAAACCTGTTTACAGTCCCAAAAATGCTTTAGCATTGTTCCCCAACTGTAACGATGCCTGACTTATACAATTACCGATTCATTTAATCCGAATGGTTTCCCTTACCAGTCTTTTACTGTCATTCACTTCTTTATGTATTATTTCAGTCTCTGACCACAAAGCAGTGCAATTGTTACATTCATTTATGTGCTTAGCTATTTCAGAATTAGTTGCGTTAATCCTTACATTCCTCTTATGTTCTGTTAGTCTGTCATTAACACACCTCGAAGTTTGCCCTACATAAGCAAAGCCACACGCCATCGGAATTTCATACACTACACTGTTTTTGCAAGCGATCGATTTTTCACGGTGACCTTTCCTGCACTCATGCACTTCAGTTTCAAAAGGAGTTAATCTACTTAGCCTGAAATCAGAACTAAAAACTGTTTCTACTCCAAACTGCTTAGCACACGCCTTCAGGTAATGTGAAATTCCGTGAAAATACGGGATCACAGCCATCCGTCTTCTCGACGTGTCTTCTCTTTCCTTTTTTTCCTTAGTGTGTACATCTAAATTCCTTCTGATGAACTCTTCTTCGTACCCTGCCCCTCTTAGTCTCTTCCATTGACCTTCCAACGAATTCGTGATAAAATGTATGCATGATCGGTCTAGAGCATTCCTGATCAGAGACTTTACCACTCCCGCTTTCACCGTTTTCGAATGGCAGCTCCTTTTTGGCAGAACAGGTTTCGGGTTTTCTTTGCCGTACTCCCAGCAGAGACCTTTAACAGTGTGAATCTGTAGATCCAAGAATTGTAATACTCCATTCTCCGGTTTCTCTACGGTAAAGCGTAGTTCAGGGGCTGCTGATCTTATCAAATGCTCGAGACCGTTCAACGGGTCATCCCGAAAGGTGCACACAAAAATATCATCCACATAACGCCTCACAAAACACATGTCCTCTCCAAAACCTTGAATTCGATCAAACACAACAGAGTCCAACGAGTTCAGATACACCTCCGATAAAGCCGGTGCAACCGAGGACCCAATGCACACGCCTTCCTTCTGCACAAACTTTTTTCCTTCATACTCCACAACCGTAGACTGAAGATAATAATCCAGAATGACAAGAAAACTGTCTAGCGAAATGCCTGTTTGGGATTGAAACTGAACCAGATTCGATTCTAGCGCATCCTTCACCCTTGTCATCAATCTATTTTTCTCCAGAGAATAATAGAGGTCCTTAATGTCCATCGATAAAACTGAACATTCTCTCCCGTGGTTGACCTCCAATATACTTATTAACTCGTTCGAATTTCTGAGGGACAATGACTTATCTATATGTGTAAACTTTAGACCGTTCTGTAGAAACTTTGAAAATAATTTCTGCCACGTGCCACATTCGTTAATCACCGCCCGAAGAGGCATTTCCGGTTTGTGATCCTACCCCAGTCTCGGGTTAAGTTCCAACATGGTAAATATCCACCAGCTCGCCTATACCTTAAGCGTTTTTTCACTAATATCACGCAGTGTGCAATTTTTTTTTTTTTTTTTTCATGTAACATGCATTGTGTTTTTCAGGAGCCCATTTATTTTAACTTGCTCCTGGAAGCACTCCGAAGCTCGCGATCCTGTCGAGATATTTGATGACGTCTTGGTACGTGGGAGCTTGACTTTTGATAAAGGACACGAACGCAACTATCTCGGCGTGCAGCAGAAGGTTCACACCCGGCTGTACCAATAGCATCCTGTATGAATATAACAATAGATCGTTCCACGTCGCTTTCTATTCTTTTAGGGAAGCGTATTGCACCACGAATCCGGCCAGTTTGTCGAAATTCCATTGGTCTCTGGACAACTGGAAGAAGGACAATTCGTCGAATAGGGCAATTCGCCACAGGCCGATTCGCATAACTGAAAATGGGGCGAAAGTGCCCGCTCGTCGAACTGTCGAAAAAAGTTGATTAGGGTAGGGTGTGTAGATAGCCGGGGACAGTTGGGGTCAACAATGAGACCCTCTGTTCAAAAAAGAAAGAATGACAAATGCAGCTTTCATGATTTGCAAGGGTCCGATAGTGAATCGTGCCCGAGTCGTTGAAAATTATAAAAGTCGTGTTCTACGTGAATATGTTCACTCGCGACTCAAGCATATAAATAAATCGCGATAGATACAACCAGTTCAATTCCGATCGTAGCCTCGGTATGCTTCCTGGGCGCGTATCGGTACGATTGCTGCATGCCACTAGAGAGTTTTAGTAGACCGTGTTTCCCCCTCCGCTAACCCTCCGCTACGAAGAAACCACCACTGCGCCTGCGCGCCGATGGCCTTGGCTGTAGAGTTCCGGGTAGCGGAGGGGCTGAGCGGAGGGGGAAACACGGTCTACTAAAACTCGCTACTGATCAGAAAAGGCAGAGCGGAAACGACGGAAGCCAATCCTAAAAATTATCGTATTAATTATTAAGGTTGCCTACTTGTTGTTTAACACATGGTTCACTGCGACAGCAATCGCTCTGGTGCCCGAAGCATGCGAAACTAATCGTCGCGATAAGCATCAATGTGCCGAATCCTCCAGACAATCACCGGACATAAGCTCACCACTTTAGGACTTTACCTGCACAAAGGCGCAATGGAAGGAACGTTGTATTTTATCCCTGATTTTGATATGAGGACCGAATATTTGTTTCTGGGGACCGAGAAGTCCAATCAGAAATGTCTAAAACTTTCACCTTCGTTTATAAAAAAAAAAAAAAGAGAACCCTACAATTTAGTGTAATTACACATACTACACCGACTTGACCTAGCAATATTACTAGCACTTTAATCACGCGTTTTTCTCCCATGCGGGGGACATCATCTTTGCGCGACTAGGGACACCAATAAGGAAAGTACAGCAACTCGTACAATAGGGAAAGAAGACTGTGGCTGAGGATAAGCACGATTAACGATTCTAAGAACTCTCGTGGACCCCACATTTGCTTCCGCGTCAGAGTTATGACCTTCTAAAAAGCAAACGCGTGACCGATTATCAATGGTCAACGAGTTCGGTCTTTGATCTTGTAGCATGTGACCTTTTCCGCGTCATATTTTTCTTTAATTATAGAAATTATTTTTTATATTTAGATATATAAAACAAACAATAAATATATTTTTGTTTTAGGTTTTTTAAGTCTACGAAATACACGAGCATAATTTTAATTTTATTCGGGAGACTTCACAGAGGCAACGCCAGCGGGACAAGCTCAGCGGCACACCAAAATAGCCGTGCATCAAAAAGCCCGGTACTGAAAAGCCCGGTACTGAAATGACCACGTCCCGAAACGACCGCGTACCGTTATCTCCGCACTGAAACGTCTGGTTCTCCGTTCCATCGAACGCATTTTTCACCGCCCAAACTATCAGTAATCCTACTTTTCGAAAAATGAAATATCTTCTAAATTTTATGCACGGTTCATTCCATATACGTTGGATATTGAGACTCGTTGGATTTTCAGGCCCGTTGGACATTCCGTCTCGGTTGGATCTTTCGTCTCGTTGGACATTCAGGCACGTTGGACATTCTGTCTCGATTGGACCTTTCGTCTCGTTGGACATTCAGACTCGATGGACATTCCGTCTCGATTGGATCTTTCGTCCCGTTGTACATTCCGTCTCGCCTGTCACGTGACCGATTGGACCTTCAGGCTCGTTGGACATTCAGTCTCGTTGACCATTCAGGCCATAAGCGCTCTCAAACGTGCGCTGAACAAAAAATAGCGTTTCTGTTCCCGCCGCTTTCGGCACTTTCTGCAATAATTAACGCACGTAGTCTGTCCGCTCGCCCCAGTCGAGCAATGAAGATTTCCCACTTTTCCACGGAGCAAAAGAAAAGGAGAAAAAATTATGGGCCCGAAGAAATGCGAGCGTACATAAAATAGTCATTTCTCTCCTCGACGAGTTTGCGCTCATATATAAACCCAAACTTGACAAAGAAGAAGAAAAAGAAAGTTAACCCTCAAATATAATAGTTTAGATTGCGGCAAATGATCAACGTTCAACATAAAGCCGAAATTACTTCGGCAAATACAAAACGGGTTGCGGTTCAGCCTTTCCGGTTAAAAGGCAGTTGAAAAGAGCCGCTTTACTTGTTCGGACTCGAGTTGGAAGATTCCCACGGATGGTGCATTAGCCATGCTGGTTGCTTGCAGTAACGTCTTAAATGACAGGTTCCGCAGTCATGACACAACAATGCAAAATACGGCGTCAAAACTCGACACTACACGGCGGGTGATATGGCCTTGCTTATTATTCGGTCTAATTTGTCGATCGTTCGTTTTATCAGGGGTTCTACTGACATTGACTGACCGGAGGGAGGGGGGGGGGGTACCGATTGAATGAGATATTTGTCTCGAGAAGCTCTTCTAAACTCGGCAAAGGTCGTTGGAGTTGAGGGCTACACAAAACCGCCCGAATCGATGAGGATTGCGTGACACATGATAAATTCCAACGGCGTGGTCGCGGTGGCATTTTAAACAAGATGAAAGAGCTACGAACAATCACCCTGCACATCTTTTCGTCAATGAGGGCGGCGGAGAAAAGCTCACTGCAAAACTGCCGGATGCGGAGAAAAACTCCCCGGCCTTTTGACGGATGCGGAGAACAGTTCACCTAGGAATCTAAAAATCGAGCGTTCATTCAAGTGAAGTACGCTCACTCAACTGAAGTATGCTGGGATGCCTAATGCGCATGCGGTCAATCTGCACTTCACTAGCAGAATACGTTTATAAAATATAAAAACATACTGTAAAGGCCCGTTCACACACTTGCATTTGACTACGACCGACTAAGACAAGACCAGTTTTTAAATGGCGATTCACACGCAACTGCAGCGTTTTACGACGGGGTAAAAACAGGTTTTGTCGGAGCCGACGCAGCTCTTGCTGTAGCAACCCGTAGGTCGCAAGCCGTGCGTCGCAAGCGTTCGACCGGCTGCATTTCTGCGCATCCGGTCGCAAGCCGTCACTATAGGCTTAAAAACCGGTCTTGTCTCAGTCGTCCAGAGTCAAACGCAAGTGTGTGAACGGGCCTTGAAATAAAATAATTTTGATAGAAGGCTAGTTAAAAAAATAACGGGGGGAAATATAACCAGCGTAGAAGGCTGCAACTTGAGTAGTTTCTGGATATTAATTTATCAAATGACCTTTTATGTACTATACCGACACCGCGGCGTTGCCCAAATCTCTACATTTAACCATTTGTTTAAAGGGGTCACGAAACGATATCAGGTTGGACTGTTCATGAATTTGCAGAGGAGTACTGGTTCATAGTCTGGCCCAAGTATACTGGCACAGACCACCACTGATTCAGAAGCTTCTTTGTCGCGGTGAAATTGCGAGAATAAAAGGGGACTATTTCTTTCAGTCTTGCCTTCGCAATGCTCGATGATGTATTTGTGGGATCGAAACCACTCGCCTGAAGACAGTCGAGCTCGGCTCATGCATGACTGGACACCAGAACTGCGTGAGCACTCGACGGATCGGCTCGTAACAATGAATGCCTCGGCGGACACTCGGGTAGTGGCTCGTGTGCAACCACTGCGGTGATGAGAATAGCCGAACTCTAACAGTGCCTGGAACTCAGCACGCGTTTTCTACTTTGCCGACCCTGCAGCACATTTCAATGATATTAATTTCCTCCATCCCGGCTACGTCAGAATTGAATACGGTAACAATCAAGGGAAATGGGTTTACATAAAAGCGGAACGAGGGCTACAGCCAGGGAGGAGAATGAAAAGTAAGGTGAGTTAAATCGCGATTGAAGTCAGACCGGTTTTACTAGGATGATTTAAATCAAACCTTGACCGCAGATGATCCCAAAAAAGAAATGTTTTCCTCTTATTTTATCATTTGATGCCTTCTGTGTGGTCATATGTTCTGTATTTAAATAAAAGAGTCATCACATAAGAAAAGTAGATATCGGACTGAACACGAGCAAAGAGCAGTGGTCTTCGAGCAAATCGATGCGTTGTGCTTTCTTTCTACCTCGGACTTCGTCCGTGGGTTACGTCACATCTTTTTGCAATCAAATCAGAACCCAAAATATAGAAACGAAAGCTGAGAAGGTAATGTCGTATTGTAAGAAAAATCAGATCGCGAAAAAAACAAAACAATACATCACTCGTTTAAAAAAAAAAACTAAAAAAAAAACTAAGCACTTTCTGTAGTATTGCGGGGTTCTCATGAACAAAAAGTTGCGAAAATTGCTGTAATGAACGGAATAATTAATCGAACAAAAATGCAGTCATAAACATTCGTACATTTTCTAGGTACAGTGATATAAGTCTGATTTAAATCAAATACAGCTAACCTTTTATCTGATTTTTTTTTTTAATTATTATTTGGTTCTATTTTGCCCAAGCAGAGCGACCTGATGTGAAGTGTGTACACTGCGTGACACCGTAAATATAAACAAACAATTAACTTTGTTTTACATTTCAGTACTTGCTATTAAAACTACTAGTGCGGTGAAACTTGCTCATTAGGGGCACAAACTTATGCGATAAAAGTTTGACGCCGATCAACCTTAGTCAAGTGCGGATAATCACTTTGCGTTAACAATGTTGCACGGTGTACCACCTGCGTGAGAGAGGCCTAAAACCTTGATAGCACTACTGCTATCAAATGGTAACGACGTCTTAACATAATAATTTACTTCGAGGTGAGCTTTCCTCCGCACCCGCGCAGAAGTCGCTGAGCTTTCCTCCGGTGAGCTTTTCTCCGGGGTTCGTAGTTCAATCCAGGCAACATTTTTATCGCTGTAGCTCAAACTGTCCAAGGAACGAGACCTTTTTTGTGTGTGTGTGTTTTATCTGGAGCGCGTGCGCACTGAGGAACAGATCTGAGAGTTCCCAACATAATCGTATTCTGGCCAGTCTTGGACAGGATACTCGACGAAACTATTAAGAGAAGTTACTAAATATCTGCTTCATAAAGTATTTAGAGAGCTACTCAGGACACTTTCGCTGCAAAATATCTTGAGCAGAGTACAAATACTTAGAAATGTAATTTATTTACTTTCAAAACACTTCCGTATTGAGTAATTTGCGTCGACTTCAGTAATACTGGAATGCTCTATGCGCAAGTAACGGAAACAAAACAAAATATTAGCGAGTTTTAGTAGACCGTGTTTCCCCCTCCGCTCCCTGGAACTCTACAGCCAAGGCTATCAGCACGCAGGCGCAGTAGCGGTTTCTTCGTAGCGGAGGGTTAGCGGAGGGGGAAACACGGTCTACTAAAACTTCCTATTAAGTGCTATTCTACGCAGCCCCAGCACAATGAGTAGTACCACTATAGTCCGTTGCAACTCAAGAAGGCAGGGCGAGGGTAAGACGGGCCGGCCGGGGAGGACGAAGCAGACGGAACGCTTGAGAAGAGAGAGGGAAACATCATTATCCCTTTATAGTCGATTCACACGACGGACCGAATCGCGATTTTCGTCCGCGGACCGTGTACCACGTGACCGGCACGTCACCGATTCCTGCGATCCGCGCCTCGTCCGCGGACGCGCGAACTGATAAAGTCGGGCGCCTTTTTCACTCGCGGATTTTTGGCGGGAGATTGACTTGAAGAGCGTTTAGTCTGGCAACAGTGCATAGTTTTTTTTTTTTTGCTTTTTTTTTTCTTGACGATTAAAACAAAAATGGCGCATCATTGTGTTTTGTGCGTTCGCTGGTTCATTTTGTCGCCCGATTCTTGGTGCCACGCGTGAAGGAAACTGCAGAACCTTTGTCCGGCTAACGCGACGCAGGTTCCGGTACTCCTCCGGGTTTGTGTCAAGAAGTTCCCGTCAAAACTCGTCTAGCACGCCGCGACAATTCTTGCACGTCCAATCAGGATTTCACCGACCAAGACCTCTCTTGTGGCTGTGGTGTACTTGAGTGTTGTGCACGGGCGCGGAGTGCGTGAAGGCATCTCCAAACGTCCCTCCGCGAGCCCAGAACTTCGTCGCTTCTACGCCGAACCCTTCTCGAGCAGGACCACGCCCGTGTCATTGTCATGCTTTGGGTTAGTAAAGCTAGTAGCGCTTCGCGCGAAGCCTATAACGGTGTTTTGCCTTGATCTGTACGTAACAGCGGCGTACGATTCTTTATCGCGGTAGCAAACGTCGATTTCTCTCTTGGGCACCGGTGCACGGTGCGATGTTGGAGTTTTGTGGCACTGTGGGGTGGCGAACAGGTTCGGTCCGTCCTCGCTGGCGTCTGCTCGTCGTCTCCCTCGTGTGGATGCGCTTGGGAGACGGACGAACCGCGGATATGTCGTCACGTGATCAATCCGTCCGCGGATCAGTCCGTCGTGTGAATCGGTGAAAATAACATCTGGCGGATTTACAACGCACACTTTGGACGCAGCATTTTACTAAGCTCTCGCTGTAATCAGAGTTCACGTTATAAACAAAGTTTATTTACGCGGAAGAATGACTGAATAACAAGGAGGCTCACGGATAGCCTTCTTTATTCTTTGGCCCATGCTAAGCTCTAGGCCTAGAGCCCGTTCAGAAAGGCGTACAACTTTGGGGGGACTTTTTGTCTGCATTTTGACAGCTAATCCTGCTCGCAGTTTATTTACAACCTTGTTGCAATCTCCGTCCTTATAAAAGGCTCGGGATCGACCGAGATGTCACTGTCGGGATCGACCGAGATGTCACTGTCCTTGCCGTAGCAAAATCAAACATAAAGCAAAAACAATTAAAAACTTTGGATATTTATTTGGTGTTCATTCATCATTCCCTTCTATTTGCTATTTTGTTGTTATTTCGAGCCTTCTACTTTGGTCCTGGCTTGTTTCCTGTTCAGTGTTCGTCCGTTTCCACTTCGGGCTTGCAATTGATTCAACTTTGCATTGGGGTGTCCTGATTGCTGTTCTCCGTAAAATATTACGAAAACTTGAAAGAATAAAACATCGAGGAAGAGAAAGGAAAAAGGACTTTTTTCACTTCTGTTTTCGTCCTCGTTCTCGACGTTTTATTCTTTCAAGTTTTCGTATCAATTTAACAACTCTCGTTTGCAGTTATTACGTAAAAGTTTCTAGCGACAACGTTTTCCAAAGATTGAAAAAGATATTTGAGATAATGAGAACAAAATACTGAGAACTGTGGCAAACAATTTCGACTTTGCAAGATACCAAATTACCAAAAATAACTGAAATACAGTATCTTGATAGTATTAAAGATAGGCACAAATCAGATATACCAGGAAGGGGGGGGGGGGAGAAGGAAAAAAAAAAGGGGGGGGGGGGGCGGGGCAATACACGGCAAATGTTTTGACCAACAAAAGAAGTTTAACCTTGAAAAGGCCAGACGTAGGTAACCAAAGAATGACCCTGTCACCTCACCGGGTCATCTCTAACAAAGGAAGCCGGGAGAATGACCCACCTCCTCCTCCTCCTCTCCCCTTACTTTCTCTTCCGCAAATAACCTCCGTATCATCGTCCCTATCCTGACGTTTCCACAAACCGGCCAATCAACGAACAGGACAGGTCCCAAAAGTCGGACCTACTTCTTTGTCTAGAAGCGCGACGTACACCAGTAGCCGTCCATTAGCGTATAAAGCCCACGCAGCCACCGCAGTCGTACCAGAGTCACCAAGAATGGAGTTCCTCTCGAGAATCGTCTTCGTAGCTGTCGCCTCCCTTCTGCCAGTCGCCACGGCCATGTTCATGGACGAAGTAAGCGTGGCTTCCTCTGCGCTCGGTGTCTTCAAGCTCGCATCTGAAACCTTGGGAGGGACAACGGACGGCGGCGTCTTCATCCGGACCCTCAACGGCAGCGGCTGTCTCGATGCCGGTTGCTGCTCCTTCCTGTCCGGGTCCAGCAGACTTCGCCCGAACCCTCACTGCCCGACCTGGGCCTGGCTCAAGTGGGCTTCGGACGGGCCCCTGATCGTGAACAAGAGGCCCGTCTTCGGCGGATGTATCGACTGCGAGGGCGCTAAGCTGGGCTGCGTAGCCAAGGTGATGTCTTGCCACGGCCGCCAGGACCAACAGTGGAGGATCAAGTTCATCCCTGGCTGGGAGACCAAGTACGGTGAGCGATTCTTTGCCATCACGAGTTTCAACAATACGAACCACTGCCTCACGCTCGTCAATGGTGGAGGTGACGGAGACTACTACACGCTCCAGGACTGCCAGACGCCGAAGCCGTCCGAGTGGCAAGCGTTCTACGTCGTCAAGAATTCGTTGCAGCGGCGGTGAGGCCAGAATTTGAGATGCAGTGACCGTGGCACTCCGGGCTAGGAACACTACGTGCTACAAACCCAGTCATTCGCAGTGGTAAACAAGGACGATCCTTTACCACGGCCACAATTTCCCTGTGCAATTCTTGCTTTCTTGTACAATATATATTCCCCTCGACGTTGTTCAGCTTTGTTTAAAGGGTTTGTTGATCCCATCTGCAAGAGCTTGTTGAACTGCGTGTTGTCTGCTAATAAGATGTGTACGTTCATCTCAGTAATTTGCCTGTGAATTTTGGCGTCCCCCTGAATTTCACGAAAAATAGACTCCGAAGCGCGGAATCCTAATTTCTGATTTCGGAATTTATTTTTAGAATAGTGTCTGCAAATGTGCGATCTCAGACAAAAAAAGGGAGACGTTTATCGGAGCTTGCATTAAAGAAAACGGCAAAGGCTTAAGGCTGCCCAATCTTCATGACTCATGCGTGTGACCTTGGAAAAACGTCCCATTACCGATAAAGAAAGGAACTGGGACAATAGGTGTGGATCCATACGAAAGCAGCAGCCTGCCTTGCGGACAGTTCTCTGCCAGCGGAATTCGGGGACAGCACAAAATAAAATTGTAGATGCAGATTTCTCTTCGTGAAGTAATTTGTGCATATGCGCGGATTACCCTCAGATATCCGCCTTTAACTGGCGGATAAAGATAGAAACGAATTACATCTTGCGAATATCCGTGGATCCGGATGTCCATTTTTACTTAGGCGGCCAACAAAAGTTGGCGACCGCAGTGGGTAAATAAGTGATACTATGAAAAAACAATCGTAAGGGTGCAGGCGAGCTGGTGAATATTAACCATGGTGAATTAACCTGAGAAATTAAACTTGTTTCTTCCCTACCCCAGTCTCAGGTTAATTCAACATGGTTGATACTATGAAGTGCATCATCGAATGTTTCACGGGAGCAAATTACTATCTTGGAAAATAGGTGCCCATCGGAGATAAAACTATTCTTGACGCCAAGAATGACCCGATACTCCCCAGATGTCGGTTTAGACAATTCTATCTCGCCAAAAAGTGTTGTTCCTAGAAAGAGTAAAAAATGCAGAAGCATCAATCGTTCTGGGAAAGCGTATGTTCTTGTTCGGCAAGGAAGGAGCGGAAAACGTTCTTTGGCAAAGAAAACCCGAAACCTACAAGCCACAGGAAAGTAGCAGAAGCCTCCTCGACGAGCAAAACATAGTGTGTTCGTTTTTTTGTGTGTGTGTTTGTTTTTTCCTCGACATTTGGCTAGTTGCTGATAAGTACGTGGTTTGGAGCACGCAGTTCGGGGTTGTGTTTAAAATGAAACCGATAGATGTTGCAATTGTTGCATAATATGATATTTTTCTTAGTGATGTACTCGCGTCTTGCCACGTATATACGAGTACTTCACTGCGATGAGTGGCCACGTTTTCTCTCCTACTTTTTTTTTATTTTCTGACCTAAAATAAAATGACACAACGTTATTAGTCTATCCTTCATAAATTTTCACATTTATAAAATGCGCGTCTGCTTCAAGTAATTGTTACAATACAAAAATAAGTAAATGAGATGGAAGTGTTCTTTCATTTGAGCGCATCTTCTTGGGCAAAATGTCGCAGACTCCCAAGACGATCTCATAACTGCGATAATCTTTCCAGAGACGCAAAATTTTTTAGGAAGGATAATCCCTTATAATACAAACACGATAAAACAAAATATGTACGATGAAGTGACTTTTACCATATTCTGACTCGCTGATTTCTTGTACAGAGATAAGCAAACGGCGTATAACTGTAGGGTTCCGTGTTTTCGAAGTTTATTTTTTGCCGACGATTCGGAGTTCATTTTGTTTGATTCCCAATTATCCGAAATTCGGAGTTTAATTTCGCCGTGTTTCCTATTACAAATAATTAAATCGAAAGGTAATCGCTAGGAAGCCCGTAGCCATCCCGTCCTATTCCATCAATTTAGCCGGCGGCCGCGTGAGGAGGAGTGGTTGAGGATGTAATAGAGAGAAGTTTCAACTGGCCCTCTTCCCCTATTGTATACAATCTCTATGGTTCAGAGCTTTCACTTTTACAAAAACCTAACCTCTCCTTTCTCTAAATCACAAATCGCATGGCCCAAACTGGAAACCAAAAGAGTGGCTTTTGTCGTGACCCGAATGTACAACGACCTGTTGCCCTGGATCAATCTTGACAAGATAAGCGGTGAGACCCCTTTTGACAACGGTCCGAGATTTGATGATGGCATTTTTCCAAGACAATCGACCCTGCGCTAATCAAATTGTAAAAAAAAAAAAGACTGTTTTACTTTTTTTTTTTTTTTTTTTGGGGGGGGGGGGGGAGGGTGGTGACATTGGCACATAAAAATTTTGAGTTTATCGGATAAATTCGAATTGACCACAACTTTACCGGCGAGTGTTTTTCGGATTTATCCGAAAACACGGAACCCTACGTATAAAATACCATCCAGACACTTTTTTTTTATTCGCGTTTGATTTTATGATGTAACATGAATGCGGGAATTGCGGGTCGGATGCAGTTCCCAATTTCGGGGAGGCGGTTCAAATGCGGATACAAAGTCTTCGGATATGGATACAATAATTTAAGAACATTCCGGATTCGGTTCCGGGCCAATACAAAGTCTGCGGATGCGGATCGGATGATCCGCAATCCAATCCAGGGCTCAACCCAAACTATGTATGGATACGTATTATTTATTTATTTATTTATTGACACTGTCAGCCCTTGTGGCTTTTACAGGAATGGTAATATACTATAAAAAGAAAAAAAAATAGTGCATACACAATTGACAAAACACCTTTTTCAGCCAAGTATCAAATACTCAGACTTCTCATCCCCCTCTCCACAACCTAAACATGCTGGGTCTCTTTCCTCATTATCAGCTCTGTACGTCTTAGTCCGTAACACTCTCGTCCTTGCATCGAAATTACTTTCATCATATTATTTCTCCGTCTTGAATGACCGGTACGTCCCCTTTCTCGTTTGCAGGACAGCTATCGCCATCTATGAATCGTTGCCTCAACTGTAGGGCTAGAATGCAGATAGGAGTCACAGCAATGAGGCGATAACCAGCGCCTCTGTTGGCAACGATGGGAAGTCACTAGCACGTCGTCTGCTTCTTCTGTTTCGGTGATGCACATCCGTTTACAAGATTTCTTTTCTTTTTTTTTTACAGATAAAAAAAAAAAAAAGCCACAAAGACTACGTTAATGCGGTTTGTGCAGTTTTGTTAAGGCCTGTCCAAACAGGGAACTACAAAAATCGTCAGGCGACACGACGCCTGCAAAAATCATCAAAATTGAAGCGGACGCTTCAATTTTGACGAATTTCGACGAGCCAGCCTCGTTCCTGTTGCACGAGTGGTAACTTGAACGCGCTATCGCTCTTCCCCCGCGCTCAAAGTCTTTCTAAATTTACTGATTCGGTAGTTTTCGATTACGCTCAGCAAGGTTGTAACAGGAACGATATGTTTAGTTTCACTAATTAAAAAAGTTAATTAAGAAATTCTAGTAAATTACTAGACTCCAACTTATCAGAAAGATTCGTCCCCCATATTATATACCTAGGGCCATACATTTTACCGGCACAAACCGCATTCGTGAAGCTTTCACTGTTTTTCTTTGTGTGTGTTTTTTTAGCTAACGTGTAAAACTTAAAAATGACACCCTGCATATTATAAATGTCGAAACAGCGGTAACGGACGGTCCACGCTAGGACTAAAACCAGAAAATGTTCGAATCATTTAATGAATCGTTCTTTTGGCAGTCATAAGGAAACCAATCTCCGCCGCAAGATTCGTTTTATTCAAGTATTCAAGTGGTTCCTTGAACTGTAGATGTACTTTTTTTTTACTTAATTGCTTAGATCTTAATAGAAGCAGAAGATCGTTATCCCCGCTAAAATGACGGATGTGAACACTCGTTTATTTTACGTAACTGCTTTAAATTTTTTTTTCAATGGATTGGCGTCCATGGTATCATATTACAAAAGAGGTCTGATGAGTAAAGCTGCATGACAGATAAATCGATACTTTCGCCAAAATGGAACGCTGCCCGCTCCCACTAGGCGCCTAATGCACGGCTGAAAGGCCTGGTTCCGTCCGGCACGTCTCCACAACGAGCGGAAAGCAGAATACCAGCTGCTCTAACCAGGGATTAAGCGTCAGTTTAAAAAATCCATGTAATCATGAGCCACCAGTCAAAAAACGAGCACACCGCGGAGTAAGCTGTCAACACTACTGAGAAGATCAATCTAGGGGGAATCCCCGAGAGGTAGGTTACAGATTGTTCCCCCGAAAGCCCGACTGAAGGGCGTGAAGTCCACGCCGGTCAGTCAAGCTATGCAATACAATATTTTATGGTATTCATACAGACCAGAAAACAACCCACCTTTGCGTGATGCTCATTCCATTTATGACAAAAGAATGCAATTTCGCAATATCAATTGTCCCACTTAGTAAAATATTGGTTGAAGTTTTTTGTTATCCTTTTTGTCGCGGTCCTCTAAAATTAAGGGCAGACTTATAATCGTGACTAAAGAATGTCGACCCGTAGCCGTGAGCAAACTCTCCGATCCCATCGGGCAAACGAGCAAACCAAGATGAGACCTGAAAGCTCAACCCGCGAAGGCCTCTTCTCCGAGCACATCGGTGCAAAGCAGTGAAGCTTGACGCTTGGAAGGCTGAGTTGACCGTTCCGAGTTCGGACAATGATGCGGCCAGCGCGGCTGACAAGTGAATTCTAGCTAGGGTGGATAGGCACTCCGTGAAATAAAGCTTTATAGGACACTCTTCCCTCCTATTTCTTACTTAAAAAAAAGAAGAATTCGTGTTGACCTATAGGCTATATCCTAAGTTTTGTTTTATTATTTTTGCCGCATTCTTTGTTTCTGATATAGGAGTCGACATCAACTCGAGTAGTACTGAACCCAATACCTTGCTCCTTCCCCTTCCACCTCCTGTGAATAGTTGAGAGGCACTGCCCTAAACTATTACTTCTTAAATGAAAGCTTTGCAGAACCATTATGTAAACACAGTGTAAAACTGTCAGACAGGAGGTGGCTACTATGTGCATTTTTAATGACTCGTCATTGGACGTTATTCTTTCATAGCAGAATTATTGTATTTGTTCTCAATGATGTTTGAGCAATAGATTTCCTGCATCACTTAGATAAACCCAGTATGCTCCTCTGGCAAGATGATGTGGCAAAAGAACGACACTTCGAATTATTTAACAACTCAGCAGTCTCCAAAAATCTAAAGATAAATAGCAACTCACCAAAACCTGTGGAGCCCTGGAACTTTACCAAAGAATGGTTTAGAGCCTTACAAAAACCAATACTGTGGAGCCTTTTACTCTTCAGTTTCAAGCATCACTAAGACCACATGACAGAGTTAGAGCATCCTTTCGGCATTTCTACTTAATTATATACAAGAATAAATCCAATTCCCTCACTTCGTGCACCATGGGTCGGGAGCCAGAACGTTCTGAGTTATAGCAAGCAAATGGCCTGTCGTTCATCATATGCAGTTGTGATGGGGTGGCATAACGAAAAATGAAATCTGCAAAACACAGTACTGCATGCTAAGGATTCATTGATAACCAGGGCTTAAAAAATACACAAAAGTGGTACAAAATGCAGTAGTTCCCAATTAAATGGTGATTGGCATGCCAGTTAGATGCCCCTCGCAGACGGGGGAAGCTTGAACAGCAGTTAACATGAAACACCAGGTAGTGTAATTGATCGAGCCTTGCAGTACATCTATAAATTATATACAAAGAAAAAATAATGCGTTCGTGCCATATTGCATTCTGAACAATGCAAGTTTATTGGGCAAAACAGTGCAAATGATGGAATGCACTTCTCATTATTGCAGACGTTGCACCTTAGATGGTACAAGAAGTTGGAGAAAGCTTCATTGCTTGGGTTCCAATTCTACACTTCTTGACACATTTTTTATAGCAGACCAATTTTCTCATTTTTTTATTCATTAATATCACTGCTTTTTAGAACCAATATGTTAAAGACCAGTCCCTGTAGTCAGTACATATAACTTTCTGACATTTGTAAGACCTACCATGTACAGACATGTCTAGTTAAAATGAACCCCGTTAATATGCATTATGGACGAAATTTTCGGCAAGTGATCTGTCGCCATGCAACTTTGCCCCATTAATATGAAAACCCGCAGTCCGGGCTGTGGACAGCTATTTTGGGGACAAATTAGGTAAATACAGGGATATTTGCCTCGTTATAACAGATACCAGCACCTCAGTTTCGAAAAAAAAAAAAAAAAAAAAAAAGGTCCAAACACTTTCCCGAGATATCAGTGAACCCAAAAGATCACAGTGTACACCCGGGCGTTCGCTGCGAATATTGCGGTAAGAGCTGCCAACTCAAAGATGTTTTTGCTTCGTCTTTTACACAAAATGGGTCATTACCGTTTGCAGTCCATTGTTGCTTGAGACTGTGCATGATATACACCAACTCATGTTTACAAACAAACCGGAGCGCCCCTAGCGGACACCAGGGTTGGGCAGTATCGTGATACAAATGTATCGCGATAGTATTTCAGAAATACTTTTCGTATCTGTATTTCTGTATCGCGATACATTTGTTTCACCAGTATCTGTATTTCTGTGTCGAAATACATTTTGAATGTTTCTTTGTATCACGATGCATTCAGTGTGAAATGTATTTCGTTACATTTCCTGAAAAATACACCCTCCCCCCCCCCCCCCCCCCCCAAAAAAAAAAAAAAAAAAATCCGAACGCATTTTTTTTTTTTTTTTTTACTTTTGAGGGCATTAGGGTCAAGGAGATGCTGGGGCATTGTTACCATGTTGACCAAGGTTCCTTCCGATTCTCATAACTATTTTTCGATGCGTCCTCTTCTCTCTTCTGAGAAGTGTTGCGTAGTCGGGGACTCGAGCCAAGTGGCGTGCCAGGGTGGAGTCAGAGCATTTTCTGCCGCAGGTCCTTAGGTAGGGATTTCTTGAGTCATTGTTTGCTGGCATCCAATGCCCGCGGCTAACCGCCTCTCTTACCTTAGCGTACACAGTACACCCAGCCGGCAAAGCTGAGTCACAGTCCACTGCAACACGAGTCTGGCGGTGGTTGACTTGAAATAGTATAGGATGACTCACGCACTGAAAATCAACACATATTCGAATGCGTCTGCGGCTGCGCCCGTAGTATTGCACGGCTCAAGGGTACGCCATCAGCCGACGTGAACGTGACCCGCTGCTCTGGTGATCCGAAACACAGGAAGGACAGGAAGGAGGCCAGACGTGGCTTCGCTGTGCCGACCCAGACTTCGTACACCTGCGACTCATCTCGAGCGCGCTGTTTCTCGGAGAGCTCGCACCTGTGCCGGCAGTATCAGGTCTAGGGGTGGAACTCATGAAATGTACTTGGGAGCAGCCACGGGAGCAGCTGAAACAGCTGTTTTGGAGCAGCTTGGGAGCAGCTAAAACTACATTCTGGAGCAGGCGAGGAGCAGCTTGGATCAGCTTTCATTGCACTTCAGCTTATGTCGCAGACAAGCACGGGAGCAATTTAAATTTTGCTTAGCAGCACAGATGAACATGAGTGGTTAGGGACCTAGGTAGACGGGACAATAGTGTAACAGATGCGAAAACTTGAAACTCTGTAGGAATGGATCTGCTCCAGGCTTGTATGGTGTTCCAAAGATTTACAAGCCTAGCGTTCCTCTTCGCCCTATTGTAGATTTTACCACCTCGCCACTTCGTGCTCTTTCCAACTATCTTCATCGCACCCTTTCTCCTCTTGTGGGAAATACGACGACCTATGTGCGCAATTCCAGCGATTTCGTAGAGAAGGTTGCGCAATTAAAGTTGAGCCCTGAGGACACCATGGTATTGTTCGACGTCATCTCACTCTTTACAAGTGTTCCTGTTCTCCTGGCAGTCGCCACAGCTAGGAACGCTTTAGAAAAAGACAGAAACCTCAGCGACAGAACGAACCTCAGCGTGAACGAACTGTGCCGCCTCCTTGAGCTCTGCCTCGACAGTACATATTTCAGCTTCAGGGGGGAGTTCTTCAAACAGACCAGTGGAACCGCGATGGGTGCTTCCATCTCCGTCACCACGGCAAACCTCTGCATGGAAGCTATTGAACAGAAGGCACTGCAGTCACTATCCACACCACCCAAGATTTTCTTGCGGTACGTAGATGACTGCTTCTGTGTCCTTAAAAAGTCTGAAGTGGACAAATTCCTGGCGCATCTCAACACCACCGAGCTGGCCATCCAGTTCACTGTGGAGCGCGAAAAGGATGGCACATTACCTTTCCTGGACGTGCTAGTAAAACGGCAAAGGGAAGAACTAAAATTCTCTGTATACAGAAAACCAACGCACACTGGACGCTACCTCCAGTTTGAATCCAGCCACCCAGCCAACCACAAGGCGTCGGTGGTCAGGACACTCTTAGCCAGGGCAAAGACCATCTGCTCATCAGAAGAGGACAAAAGAAAGGAAAAACAAACTGTCATTGCTGACTTTAAAAAAAAACGGCTACACAAGCAGCTTCATCCATCGCGTTGCCCGCCGTGTAGGCCGAAACCAACGACACGTGCAGCAACAGACAAGTGCGAATTCCCGCCCAACCTCGCGCATCAGCGTTCCCTACATCAATGGAACAAGCGAGGCACTGGCACGTGTGCTTGCTAAAGAAGGCATCCAACTAGCGCACAAACCTGTGTCTACCCTTGGACGACTCATGCCACGCTCAAAAGATCGCCCTGGTAAAGAAAGAGCCCAAGGCGTGATGTATAAGATTCCTTGCGGGGTTTGCGCGGCCACGTACATCGGCGAAACAAAGAACTTTACAGAGAGAATTCGTCAACATAAAAACGACGTGCGCAAGTTGGATCACGAGCGTAGTGCGGTCGCTGAGCACTGCGACGTCAAGGACCATCCTATTGATTTTGATAACGCTTGCATCATTGACGTTGAGAAAAATCCTCGAAAAAGATTGTTCCTAGAATCATGGCATATTCAAACAACGCCACAGAACATTAATAGGTCGCTCGGAGCTTTACCATCTGCCTATGTGAACGGGCTTCGTCACTTTATTGAAAAGGCACAGCCGTAAAAGAAGAAGACCAGACACCCGCCGTAGAAGAAGAAAAAAAAAGACACTGCTCCTCAACGGCCATAGCCGTAGTCGCCCCTGAAGAAGAGGCCGAATCGGCCTTGAAACGTAGGGTCCCTATAGAAGGGCTTGGTTGGTGTTCGAATTTTGTAATAATTAATTACTCCCAACCAGACAGATCTATGTCAAATGTTTACTTTTAGATCCCAGTATTTGTATTTCCAAATACATTTTTGAGTATTTCTGCCCAACCCTGGCAGACACCCCCATCGCGCATGCGCGATGGGGGTGTGAGCAAGAAGCTCGCTGTCACCCATAAACAAACCATTGAAATGCGATGTTGTCGGCGTCGGTGTGAGTCCCCCTGCCCTTTTTCGCGTTTGAATTGTTGATTCTACGTCTTCCTGGCAATGTCGGACTAATTGAGCGGCCTCAGTGAAATTAACAAGGCTCGTTACACTGCAGAACTTCACGTGAATAATGTGGCATGCGGCGATTCTTTCCACGTGGACGCCGCAGCTAGGATGAACGCTAAAGCCTGATCCGCATGATGAGATTTCGGTCGCTATTTTCGGTCGCGACGTCACTCGGGCTGCAAAAGCGTGAACCGTAGCTGAGATGGTCGACGTCGATACTGAAAATCTCAAGCAGAATCGGACCAAGTGAATCAGGCATAACAAGTCGGTGATGGCTACTGGTAACAATGATCAACATATCCTTGTATCTACTGTTTACATCCAGCCTGCTTACCAACCTTCAAACTTAAGTCTTTTGAGGCCTGCACTTCTTACCGCAAGTACCGGGCCCACATTTGGTCTACGGGCCAGTGTCGTCTAAAAGAGCAGACGACAAGCAGAAACGTTTGAAAGAGCAGATGACAGCTCGAACGATCAGGCGGCCGTTCAAACTTGAAGACGCACTGAACGTAGTCCGTAGGTGGTCCATCCAACTTGACGGTTTTCCGGCGTTCATGTTGGAACAAAACAAATAAATCTGATGACCACAAGTATCCGTGAATTCAACCCAAAGTGCTTCCTGCCCAAGCAATCGTGGTCCGGCGGCGTCTGGTTTTCCCTATTCACGGCACATATCCACGTTCTCGGACGAACCGAGCACATGAAAACTGACCTTCAAACCTTTCTCTACCCTTTTGGTACAGCCCCAGTAGCGGCATTTTGACGAGAAGGCAGGTTTTTGTCTGGTTCCTTTCAAAACAACGCAGGAATACACGTCTCGCATGAAGCCTTCCGCCCACAGCCCCAGACCGGAAGAGCGCCCGACGCGCCACCACCGCACCGTGACGTAACAGAGATGAGTTTGTGTATACAACCGGGAACAAAGGAATGAACCCTGAAGCACCTAGGTCACCTCAATGTAGACCTTGTCACTGTTTGGAGAACGGGAGATCGGCTCTGGACCTAGAAAACCAATTTCTCCTACACTTTGTTTCAATGTAGCTTGGCAAACGGCAAAGGCTACGGTCCCAGCGAGCCAATCATCACGTCGGAGGGGGACACGTCACTCACTGGGCAGGGGCAGATTTATGGCTCAGGCTTGGGGGGCGGTAGTCATTTGGGTGGTAATGGGGGGGATGTCTGCTGAAATATGCCATAACAGCCGAAACGCTGCCCAGATCTATTTAGTTGACCAATATTTGTTGTCACCAAGAAACTTAACTTTCGGCTAATGTATATTATCAATTTTTTCATAAAAAAAAAAGTTGACCTTGAAACTTGGGAGGAGGGGGTCGCCCCCCCCCCCCCCCTTCTTTGAATCTGCCCCTGTCCCTAGGTGTGCACAGTGCTGTCGAAGGCACGGAAGGGCCCTCTTGTACAAATCTTGAGAGACAAGGGGCAAAGCAACATCTGGGACAAACGAAAAGAAGGTATCAGCTTCTCTCTCCCCTTCTCTCCAACTGCTTAAGTTACGCTCTCACCCCGTGTTTTTTGGTAAGGGCTGTCACGTGCTTTGCCTCCGTTGCTCTGACTGGCTCGAGGGGGTCATAGTGTTCGCTCTTTGTCAAGTTACGGTGAAACGGAGTATAGGTAAGGCTATGATGGGGGAGGGAGGAAGCCCTCCAAGTGGTTCGCAGCAAAAGCCTCCTTGATATGCTTGTTGATACATGTGTTTTGACCCTGATTCGCTATTATGGACGACTCATACTATGGACGATTGATTTTTCTGGGGATCAGATTCATCCATTTTAATGAGACATGACTCCACCATTTGACGTTGGGTGAAGAGGCAAATTAAAAAAAAAGCGGAGAGACGTCTTCCAGCTTACCATGTAATTACGAAAGCCTTCATTCTTCATGACGCACATCCTGTACAGGCGGCAAGAAGGAGCAAAGTTTGTGAAGTAGAGGTGCAGGGGCTTGGAACTGTGCCTGTTGGAGCCATACAGTCTCCGAAGCTGTGAGGAGAGCTTGTTCAACTCCTGAAAGGTTAGGAAAAGAGAAGGTCTGTTAGTTGTGTTTAGGTGAAGTGCTGGAGGTTACACAGGAAAAACCCTTTTCAGCAGGATGAAATACTGCACTGATCCTCGGTTCAAACAGTGTAAGCACTAATCTCGATAAGGTACTGGCACCTCTCTTTGATATCGCAGAAAACTGGAAGTTTACTTGAACAGAATAAATATGATGTATGTCAACTTAATCATCATGATCAAAGCTACTCTGCAGTTTCATAATTTGCAAATCAACTGACTTGAGACAAGCTTCAGGTTGGTTGAATGAAATGAACTGCTGGTCAGCTTTTATACTTGTAAATGTAGATAGTATGTATCAGCCTAGAGGCTGGCAGTTGACAACATCTCACTACATTTGTTCAACACAGTCTGTCTATAGATCTGCTTGCATTACAAGCTCCAGTTCAGATGTTTTTAGAATGTTATGAGGCAAACCTGAAAAGAACCAGTCATGCATATGAGAATGGCCATCTTCACCTTGTCACTCATGAGGTCGGTGAGGCCCAGATCGATGCACACCGTGGAGTGGTACCTCTCGCTTCAAGAAGTCTCTTTTGAATTGCTTCCTTTTCCAGTCGCTTGCTCAACCTCACATCTGCAAAAAGCAAGCTCAATTAGTAACTACAAAGAAAACTTAAGGTTCCTGAATACATTTAAAGCACAAAACAGTCTTCATCAAATATCGCCACCTGGGGTGAACTAGCATTTCGCCGAATGACTGCCGAATGTCGTACCAGGTGGCTTAGTGATTAATCCTTACATCAGTCCTATCATAACGGGAGATCGGCTCTGGACCTAGAAAACCAATTTCTCCTACACTTTGTTTCAATGTAGCTTGGCAAACGGCAAAGGCTACGGTCCCAGCGAGCCAATCATCACGTCGGAGGGGGACACGTCACTCCCTGGGCAGGGGCAGATTTATGGCTCAGGCTTGGGGGGCGGTAGTCATTTGGGTGGTAATGGGGGGGATGTCTGCTGAAATATGCCATAACAGCCGAAACGCTGCCCAGATCTATTTAGTTGACCAATATTTGTTGTCACCAAGAAACTTAACTTTCGGCTAATGTATATTATAAAATTTTTTCATAAAAAATAAAGTTGACCTTGAAACTTGAGAGGAGGGGGTCGCCCCCCCCCCCCCTTCTTTGAATCTGCCCCTGTCCCTAGGTGTGCACAGTGCTGCCGAAGGCACGGAAGGGCCCTCTTGTACAAATCTTGAGAGACAAGGGGCAAAGCAACATCTGGGACAAGCGAAAAGAAGGTATCAGCTCCTCTCTCCCCTTCTCTCCAACTGCTTAAGTTACGCTCTCACCCCGTGTTTTTTGGTAAGGGCTGTCACGTGCTTTGCCTCCGTTGCTCTGACTGGCTCGAGGGGGTCATAGTGTTCGCTCTTTGTCAAGTTACGGTGAAACGGAGTATAGGTAAGGCTATGATGGGGGAGGGAGGAAGCCCTCCAAGTGGTTCGCAGCAAAAGCCTCCTTGATATGCTTGTTGAAACATGTGTTTTGACCCTGATTCGCTATTATGGACGACTCATACTATGGACGATTGATTTTTCTGGGGATCAGATTCATCCATTTTAATGAGACATGACTCCACCATTTGACGTTGGGTGAAGAGGCAAATTAAAAAAAAAGCAGAGAGACGTCTTCCAGCTTACCATGTAATTACGAAAGCCTTCATTCTTCATGACGCACATCCTGTACAGGCGGCAAGAAGGAGCAAAGTTTGTGAAGTAGAGGTGCAGGGGCTTGGAACTGTGCCTGTTGGAGCCATACAGTCTCCGAAGCTGTGAGGAGAGCTTGTTCAACTCCTGAAAGGTTAGGAAAAGAGAAGGTCTGTTAGTTGTGTTTAGGTGAAGTGCTGGAGGTTACACAGGAAAAACCCTTTTCAGCAGGATGAAATACTGCACTGATCCTCGGTTCAAACAGTGTAAGCACTAATCTCAATAAGGTACTGGCACCTCTCTTTGATATCGCAGAAAACTGGAAGTTTACTTGAACAGAATAAATATGATGTATGTCAACTTAATCATCATGATCAAAGCTACTCTGCAGTTTCATAATTTGCAAATCAACTGACTTGAGACAAGCTTCAGGTTGGTTGAATGAAATGAACTGCTGGTCAGCTTTTATACTTGTAAATGTAGATAGTATGTATCAGCCTAGAGGCTGGCAGTTGACAACATCTCACTACATTTGTTCAACACAGTCTGTCTATAGATCTGCTTGCATTACAAGCTCCAGTTCAGATGTTTTTAGAATGTTATGAGGCAAACCTGAAAAGAACCAGTCATGCATATGAGAATGGCCATCTTCACCTTGTCACTCATGAGGTCGGTGAGGCCCAGATCGATGCACACCCGTGGAGTGGTACCTCTCGCTTCAAGAAGTCTCTTTTGAATTGCTTCCTTTTCCAGTCGCTTGCTCAACCTCACATCTGCAAAAAGCAAGCTCAATTAGTAACTACAAAGAAAACTTAAGGTTCCTGAATACATTTAAAGCACAAAACAGTCTTCATCAAATATCGCCACCTGGGGTGAACTAGCATTTCGCCGAATGACTGCCGAATGTCGTACCAGGTGGCTTAGTGATTAATCCTTACATCAGTCCTATCATAAGACACAACAGCCTACTTATGTGACAACCAAGTATTATAAAGTGGTAGAATATTTCACTAGTGGACAATTGAAGGTATGCACTACACTATTTACATTAATGGGCATACAATTAGACTGCTCCATAATAAACCTCACAAGCATGAGAGACTTAACGAGCAACACCGCTTCATTTTTGTTATTTAGAAAACTATGCAGCCCTCTTCAGTATCATATAGGAAGACCACATGTAAAATATTCCGATCTAATTCCATCTATATATTTAATAAACTGGCAAGCAAACTTTCAAGTGAGCCAAGTCGCCGAAATCTGCCAACTTTAGCGTGCGACGTGAGGTGCAATCATCAGCTCAGTCAATGCCACAGAGTTGAAGCAGCCAACATTGAGCCACTACGTCAGAGGCACGTCTACGTCATTCTCACATTTTGTTTGTTTTTACTTCTCAGAGCGAAATTGAATGATGATGTCATGAGTTTCTCATTCCAGTCTTGGCTCAACGGCGTCCACGTGATCTCCATAACGCGGTTGCGCTAGTTTGAGCTGCCCTGCGCACTTATCAGTTCCCCATGTCCGGTCTCTCCGCTCCCCCTCTCCTCTTTCGTCTTCTCCCCTTCCCCCTCTCCCCCGGGCCGTCACTGTTTACGCCATTCGAAGCGGCCTGCCTGCGTCACGTGTCCTGTACCTTGCCGCCACGAACGTCACAAGACCACGTGGTTTGACGTGACCTGGCCACGACTCTGCCGACGCGAGACCAATGTTGCCCGACGCAACCAAAGTTTTGGTTTCAATATCGGGTAATGTTTAAATTAAGATTACTCAAATAATATTCCACATTTCCCGAATCCGAAGACGTAGAGCTGTTTAGTAGTGCTTAGAGAAATGGAATCCCATGTAAGCCTAACATTCTCGGAATTGAGCGGAGTAAGAGTGAATAACCGTTTCATAATTTACCAAATCTGACAACTTTTGAATGGGCACTATCCCACCAGAAAGTCAATGAAAGAGTGGAGTTTGCTCCCCAGTCAAATTTGCTCCACTGACGTTCACTGTACAATCTTCTACTTTTCAATTTCAAACACAACTGAAATGTCAGAAGTGTCGTGCAGGAACACAGCTTAAGAGTAGCAAAGGTACCCAGAGATTATGTATACCAGAAAAGCAATAAACAAGCATGAGCCATAACAAGTTAGTAGATAACAGAGGGTAAGTGAGAAGTATGGAGGGGCACACAAAGAAGCATTGTGCTTAGCATTTCATTTTCCTGGAATTAATAAAGGCTATTTCTTATCACTAACAGTGCTCTAACACAGATCTCATGTTATGACACCTGGAAAACATATTTGGCAATAAAAGGAACCACCACACCATAGAGTACAGGCTCAGCCAGCTGGAAAGACCTGTAGTAAAGTTGCATTTCACAAACTCCAAAAAATTAGGGAGATTTGTGGAAATTTCTGGTCTTTTTCTCTGCAATTTGTAAAGATGACTATGGCTCAATCATATGCAGAATCTAATCTCCATGTGTTCCACAGGTGTTAGGAATCAAATGACGAGTAGATGGGTCAATAGTGTCACTATAAATGAGTGATAAGTGGGTGAATACAATATGTACATATCGCCAGCCCTTTCATTCATTCTCAGTCTCCAGTTACCAATCCTTCTAGCAACCGCTTACCAGAATGTGCATTTTCACGAGACCCATTGAACAATTTAGATTGTGCAAGGCGCGCCTTTCGATTCCGTTTCTTCTCCTTGCGTTTTGCCCTTCTTGCAGCGATGATTTTCTCATACCTGTGAACTCGCCGGGCTTCATTTTTCTGAAAAAGGAGCGAGCAAGATTAACTCTGGCCAAGCACTGCCAATCTTCAAAAGGGCCAATCTTCAAAATGAATAAACATTTAAAACGATGCTGATGTTTTTTTTTTCTTGTTCATGAGTTTGCAAACGCAAATCTCAATTTACTAGAGCTAGGGAGCACTTACCGAAACACAGCGTCCTTCGCCACTCTTTTGCTCCAACGTCTCCTCACACATTTCACTCAAGAAGGGGCAAGAGTTGCTGACAGAGGCCCTGCACAAAAGCAAAAGAGCTATACAGCCACCCAATGTTGCACGAATATCTGTTAGAATCAATTGACACACGAAAAATGCTCGGTAGACTGCTGCCTGACAATGCTGGTTCCACAACGAAACATAGGGAGCCTCGTGTTTCATTACTCAAACGATGCACATATTTGTAAATGTGAATATAGAAAAAAATAAAAGTAATTTTGCCACTACTACATTTTCTCACTAGGTACCTCTTCTAAGATGGTAATTACGATGGTTAACTGCGACACAGCGATTACTGTGTTCAACGACATGAGACCTCAAAGTTTAGCCTGTGAACATCCAGTTCAAAAGCACTTTGCAGCACCTCCAGTTTCGAAAGAGACCGTATCATTATGTTAAAAAGCCCCTGAAAAGAAAAAAAAATGTTTTTTTTGTAAACAGTCCGGTTGGGACAGGCACGTAGCAAGAATTTTGTTTCGGGGGGGAGGGGAGGGGAAGGGGGGGGGGGGCTGCCCATGACAAAATGCTATATGAAGGGGAGGGGGGAGAGGAGGCCCCAGCAAAGTGGAAGATTTCGGGGGGGGGAGGGGGGGGGGGGGCCAGACCCCATAGGCCTCCCCCTTCCCCCCATGGCTACGTGCCTGGGTTGGAACAAGCTAATCAAAAAATTAATTTTATTCGAAAAAAAAAAAATGTTTTAGAGCAATATTGACGGCGTGAGACGCAATTTAGTTGGTAGTCAGCTCCTTTCCACTTGTTCTCTATCTCGGCATTTCGGGCGAGTGGAGGAGAGGTGGATTGGCTTGGCCATCACGTTGAGGTGGAGAGAGCGTAAGACATTTCGTTGAGGTGGAAAGAGCGTATGACCATTCCGTGACGTCGTGGACTTTGCGCGCAAAATTTAAAATAAAACTCGCGCCAACAATATTGCTCTAAAATTTTTTTATTTTTTTTTTTGCGTAAAATTAATTTTTTGACACGCGTGTCCCAAATAGACTGTTTAAAAAAAACTTTTTTTTTTCTTTTCAGGGGCTTTTTAAGTTACATAGTGATATATCAACGAGAGCTAAGACAGGTGCGATCCACAAAAAACGGCAGCAAAGTGGAAAACCTGCCTTACTGAGACAGCGACCATGATATAACTGCCTGAATTGGTACATACCACAATGCACTTTGCTTGTTTTGCAACTGCAATTTCAAATTTTATGCGCATAAGGGAGGTAAGTATAGAAGATTCTGTTCTGATTCTAGGTGAAAGTTCATCTGAACTATGAAAAGATGAGTGTCGTGGCTTTTTGCTCCGACACCAAAACTATATGTCACCATAAAGTGAAAGATGGGTGGGATGGACATCCTTAAGTCTTTTGATAGGGTGCTGCAGGTACTAGCTATTAACAGATTTTCAATAACACAGATACGACTAAGTTGCACCTCGAACCCAACATTTTTGATGTATACTGGGACATGCAGAAGGAACACTTCTTTACACCTCAAACTGATGCAGTTTATCTTTATTCTAGTTAAACTGAATTATCACCATGGGCTGTGCATTAGCCCGTCCACGGTCTCCGATCAAGAATGAATGTACACGACACAGCATGAACGCAACATTGGTGTATGATTGCATTCTACTTCTAGAGGGTACTGGCAAGCACCAAGGTTTACTGTTTATGTTAGTGTTCTAAATGAGCACTTTCCGCAACACTAGTTGTGGAAAGTTCTACGAGAAAAAGAAAACATCCAGTGATGGCTTATTCATGCTCTGTACTTGCGTGAACACTCGATAGAACTCATTCGTATAAATTCAACTTATAATTGTCACCCCTATGTTGTTAATCAGGCTGACCACCTGTTGGCACCGATAGTAAAATTATAGATCATTCTCGTAGTTACCTCTCAATCCTGCAACGAGAGTGCTACGTTTATTGCTACGCATCAAAACGAGCTACAATCAATTACTGCTTACATAAACCTGTGAACTTCCAGATTATTATGCTGTTTTGTGGATATCCTCGATTCTGAAATGAGCAAGTGAGACGAAAGCATTGGTCATGGTTGAAACCATTTCATTCAACAAAACACGCAAGAAGAAATATTCTGAACACAGCCAACTTTATCCCTTCAGTGGCAGGCATCTAGATAAATACATTTTTGCAAACAAGTAATTCTGCGAAGATATGTGTTTTACTTAAATCACCTACAGACATGTTTTGTCCGTCGTAAATCTAAAAAGTCACTGTTTTCAATAACACAATTAGAGTTACAAACTAGAAGGGATGCAACCTGACAAAGATGTTACAAACCCAGTGTATGCAGACAGCCCACTGATGAACCACCCAGTTCATGAAAACAGCTGATACCCTAACAATATCTATCAACAAGCTGTCCTTTTTGGCGAGACTTTTTGGGGATCATCACTGTGGAGGAAGCGTCGGGGGACTCGGATGTCTCGAATGGAATATCGTTAATCACGCGCGCTCGCGACCACACCAGCGTTTGTGCATGACGAATGTCGACGGTGCTGCGAGCTAAAAGAGGAAATAAAAAAGAACGAAGTGGGCCCCCACGGGGCCCCCACAGGGCTCCCCTAGAAACGTTGCCTGCGGTCAGGAACTGGCTGCAGGTGATGGACCGGCGAAGTTGAACTGAGCGTGGTAATAGGGCTGAGGCAGCGTCCGATAACCGCTGAGGTGAAAGTGGGCTGGCGTCTGGCAGACTGGAGGCAAAGGGGATTGACTGCGTGCTATGTTCCCCTAGTTGCCTCCAGCGGAAACAGTGGGCACTCGCCGTGTGGCTCGAAGGAAACCTCAGACTCTCAGAATGATGCGACCAGCTGTGGGGTCGCTGCAGGTACATTCCTCAGAGTCGCGGTGTTGAGCTGACGAGCGACGCTGATGTTCTACGACTCAACAGCCCCACTGCCCTTGACGGTCAACGACGCACCGTAGTCGGTGGCAGAGCAGTCACGGCAGCGGCGAAGATAGAGCCACAGGCCAGCGTGCCGAGCCGGCAGGGACGAGCGAAGTGGATGCGTCCCGACGTGCCGGCGGCAGACGCGATGGGAGATGAGGTGATGCAGGCCCCAGGTGCGGAGGCCGAGCCTGAGGAAGACGCTACTGACCTCCGCCCCCTCGTCCGAAGCCGCATCGGTGTAGTGTCCCAGGTCGCGGAGAACATTCACCTGGATGACAGATGCTCGGAGCAAGTCACGTCCGGGTCACCATTTTTGTGGAGGAAGCGTCAGGGGACTCCGATGTCTCGGATGGAATATCTTTAATCACGCGCGCTCGCGACCCCACCAGCGTTTGTGCATGGTGAATGTCGACGGTGCTGCGAGCTAAAAGAGGAAATAAAAAACAACGAAGTGGGCCCCCACGGGGCCCCCACAATCACCTTTGTAATTCACCTTTTCCAGAGATAATTGGGTGCATGCGTTGACTCCGAGAGAGGGAGGAAAGGGAAAGGTGCCATTTTTGGGAGCTCCCTCGTCCGCTCAGACAGTGCTGGTTCAGCCTGATCCGCTCTGCCATTCTCGAGGCCTGGCTTTATGGTCGTCATGCCTCCCCGCTGTGCAGCTGTACGTTGCACAAGTAGCAGCGAAAATGGTTCCAATGCGAGATTTTATAGAGTTTGTAACCGAAAAAGCATGTGAAATGGATTCAAGCCCTACGGCGACAGGACCGTGACGGAACGCCTTGGCAACCAACCGTGAACTCACATGTTGGCAGTGCCCACTTCGTCGGAAGTTTGTAAATGTGCTGAATTCACAGACAATATTTCTAACATACCGTTCTTTACTCTTTCACAATGCAGGCGAGTCTTTGCGATATCAAGACCACTCAGATTTCACCCCGTCCGAGTCTGTTTGCACGGACTTGGGTACGGCGACGCCCCACACGCTCACGCTGTACAACAGACGGCGATGTGACGGAAGGCAAAGCCCTGTGGTCTCGCAATAAGCTTCAACAACCTTGCGCACAAGATCTGCACAAGGTGGCAGTTCTGGGTGAAGTACATCTAAAAAGTACTTCAAGGAAGGTACAAATTAAATGAGAGGTTAAGTACTTCAACTAAAGTAGCATAAGTACACTGGGTGCAATGTACTTGGAGTAAAGTACTATAAATACAATGTACTTTCAAAGTGAAGTACTACAAGTACTTTTTAAAACAATTTTTCAGGATGCCCTTTCATTCCCCTATACAGCGTTTTTTTTTTTTTCTTCATTTTCCTTAATTGGTATGCATTTCTCCAGGGGTAATCGGGGGTGCATCAGTTATTTTAGGAAATGACGGTGAATATAGGATAAAGTCAAGTGGCTTCAAAGTTGACAAAGCATAATTTTGTGACACAAATATAATAAGACCCAATTTGGGGAATGTACTTTGAAGTGGGGAGTTATACTTTTCTCGGAAAGTACCAGAAAAAAATATTTTAAAAGTACACATAGTCAGAGAATGTACTTGAAGGAAAGTACAAGTTAAAGGACACATGCAAAGGAAAAACACATCGTAGTGAAAGAAACCTCGAGACATGGAACGAAAAAAGGGGGACAAACACAATAGGTAACATTCACTTGACGTCACTCGCTAGGTGCGCTGGCATCGGCCACCACGGTCGCCATCTTCGAGGTCTCCTCCTATCCCACGTAGGTATCAGGTGTCGTCTGGCCGGACCTTTCAGCGTGGGTTAGCAGCATTTTACAACTTTAAAGGGTCTTTTTGGCCGAAACTAGGGGTTATTCTCAGACTTTGGTGCTTTTGAAGCGCCGTAGGAATATTTTTTGTGTTTGTTTTAGTTTGTTTTTGTCGCTATCAAACATTTCCACCGCGGCCGCGTTGCTCCACCGGCGCCAGGCAGCGCTGTGTGTCGCGCGCCGTGCCCACGGCGGTAGCTCTTTTGCAAGAACTGTGATTTTTCTACTTCGGGGCTTTTGTAGCACGGTGTGATTACTCTTTGTTTTGTTTCGCTAGCTTCCTTATTGTTTTTTTTCTCTAGACGATTTTCTGCACTACGGCCGTTAACCGTGTTGCTCCATCGCCTCCGTGTCATATGTCGTGTCATCGGTGTTCGTTCCTGTGCAGAAACATACCGTGCGGCTCACCGAGTGCGCAGCTAATGGAAAATGAGCCGCATTTTTCATTAGCCCAAATGATTTAAAAACCGCATGCAGGCGATTTGGCGAGCGACGAGATAAGCGACGGCGACCCGCTTCGCTGTCACTCCGTCAATCGTGTGACGAGGCAAACCGCATGCAAGCGACGGACGCAAACGACCAGGGCGATGAGCGCTAAGTTTTCTAGAAATCGAAAACCCGAGCTACGCGATGAGCGACAGTGAAGTGTGAACCGCATGTAAGCGATTTAGCGAGCGACGGCGACAGTGACGGGAGTCGGCGACGAGCGACGGAGAGTTCTCACGGTCGCTCGTTGCGTCGTTCGGTCGTTAGATTTCTAGAAATCGTCGCTCATCGCCTTGGTCGCTTGCTCCCGTCGCTTTCATGCTGTTTGCCTCGTCGCGCGAGTGACCGAGCGATAGCGAGGCGGGTCGTCATCGCTTGTCTCGTCACCGTCGCTCGTCTCGTCTCGTCGTTCGCTAAATTGCTTACATGCGGTTCAGCCTTTACACACGGTACTCGACGGCAACAAGGGAATTAAAACGGCCCGCCCCCGAGATAAACTGTTTTTTCTGTTCAACGAAGCTTCTTCAACAATATGAAATTAGCACACACTACCAACGGACGACCGCGTACCCAAGCCAGTCAAACCGAAACGTCAAACTGCGACCTCGAAGACGGCGGATCGACGGTGGCGATCCCTGGCAAAATCGAACATGCACGCCCAGTGAATACCACCTATACCATTTTTAGAGACGGTGTCCCGGTGTTGTGTTTGTCCCCCTTTTCTCGTTCCTTGTCTCATGGTTTTTCACCAGCTCCCCTGTGCGGTAACTCTCATTTCAGAGAAAAAAAACATTTTTGTTAAACAGCCTAGATGGAAAAAGAATGTCGTAAAACAGATTTACAACGAAGAAAAAAAAACTTTTGAGCTATATTTACGGCGCGAAACGAATTCGTAGTTGGCGCCCGCGGGAGCCGCCGCTGGTCACGCGGTAGACCTGTGCACCGCCGCCGCCGCACGCTGAGTGTGGTGCGCCACCGGTTAAACGCGTTTCTCCACATCGCCGCAGCCACCGCCGGAAAAGAACACTCCGGCGCCGCACAGGTCTATCACGTGGTGCTTGCGCTTTCAGAAGTTTCCTTTGGGCTCTAAAAGTTACTTATTAATCTTCGTTTTTTGTTGCACTTCAAACGAAGATGAATAAGTAACTTTTAGAAACCGTAGGGAGCTTCCGAAAAAGTGCAAGCACCACGTGATAAATAGCCTTTTCTTTTTTCCGCGGGCGCTAACTACAAATTTGTTTCGCGACGTAAATATAGCTCTTAAAGTTTTTTATTCGTTGTAAATTTGTTTTATGACTTCCTTTTCCCATCCAAACTGTTTAAAAAAAATTTTTTTTTTTTTCGTTTGCATGTGTTTTATAAAGTAGTACATTAAGTAGAGTGGACTTAAAGGGACAGTGACAGGGCATTTATGCTCGCCAATTTTTGTTTTATTTGTACATGACAAATGAGAGCCGAACTACGGCGCAAAATTTTTCTTTCCTCCTGAAAACCTTCGATCGAGAACTGGCCAGTTTGAGTCACGCTCACTCTCTTCTCCGTGGTCACACGCCATTTTTTATAGTTTAGGCACAACCACCAAAGATAATCAAAGTCGTGGATCATCGAAGGCACACACTCAATACTAGAAATGGACAAACAATATGATACGCGTATCTTATGGCTTTAAAAGCTGCAAATACGTTGATTGGAAAAAAAAAAGTCGCACAGCTACTTGATTTATGGTATCTTTCTCCTCCTCTATATTTTTTCTTCCTCCCCAGTTCAATTTCGGTTTCGAGCAGTTGCGTTTTTTTTTTTTACTTTATTAAAAATGTATGTGACACTGTAGCAAAATATTGATTGGGTAGTCTTCTGACACCACGTAAAATCGCCTGGCAAAAATTGTTTTAAAAAATGGGGAGGGGGGGTGTCCTTTTAAAGTACTTCCCAACACTGCAAGGCGGATAGTTGGGTCGGGATCAAAACCGGTATCACCATTAATTTCCTCAAATAACACTCTGCCACGAAGGTCGGCCCCTTTTTTCAGCTGCTTGCACGACGTGACACTGAAGTGACGATTGGGTGATTCAGAGTCGACAACAGGAAGCAAAGTGGCGTCGGCGATCCATTCATCTTTGACGATAAAAAAGCAAATGAAGTCGTCCGCATCGTAGACAGTGGCTTTCGTTAAAGGGCAACTCCGCTCAATTTCAAAACTTTCAGGATAATGAATCAATTCAAATTAAAAAGCAATAATAAAAGACACTACATAATTTGCTTCGCGAAAAATGTATATATTGTTAAATATTATTGTTAAACATGAGCAGAAATTCAAACTGACACTTTGGCTCTACCAGGCAACAATGGCCTCAGGCCACCAAGAACATAGCTATCGCGTGGTACAAGATGTCACGTGATTCACTACGCAACGGCAAGCAGGCCACCATTGGGGCAGGCGTGTGCCACGCGCATGTGTCGTCTGCATTGCACTCTTCACCACGTTTTGGTGTCCACATTCGACGTCTGCACAACCGCGGCATCAGTCTGCGTACGTAGTATAAACAAAACTCCGAGAGACAACAATCAGAAACGGTGAGACGAAGACGGCGGTTGTGATGCGGCAGACGGCGGTAACAATAGGACGGCCGCATGGCTCCCAAGAAGCGCGCTGCACAGGCGCATTACGCCAATCACGTGGACACGAAGCAGGGGACTTGCGACGCCAGGCGCTAGTGCAGACGACAGAGAACCCAAAATTGTTTCAAGCGATTCCCGCGAGAGCGTGCCACGATCATGGCCAAACTTTGAAGAAGGCGAATTGTACATCAGGGATCTTAGTTACATGGCCGTATGGATCAGCGAGTGAAAGCAGTCTAACAAAATGAAGACAACTCAAAAAGGAATCTCCTCAGGGTTTTAGAATGGCAACCAAAGGTTTCACTAAAAGCCTCTTCCTACTAGAGTGACAAAGAACAAACAGAGCTCCTTGACATGGGAAATATGCAATGTTAGAAAGCTTTCTTACGCTTGTGTGTTACGAAATGGCTACAAAAAAATGTTTGCAAACAAGTGGTCCCGCTGAACATAGCGCACGGTCGCCAAAAAAGCAGGTTTTGATATGTTTGCGGACAAACATTTGTGCTCATCACAGGGACCAGACCATTATAGACTGACTGTGAATACTTGTAACCCAGAATAATGGCTTGCCATTCTGACGCTCCTAGGGAGTTTCTTTACTTTCCTTAATGTATACATTCCAGGACTGCCTCTCTGACACTTCTTTTTGATGTCAAATCAACAACTCAGTTTTGTCGAAGGGGGGCCAGTAAAAACAAATTTGGATTCTCTAGAAATTTTGTGGACCCTGTTGGTAAGTAGGTCTTTATTCTGTACTTAATGAGAAAGAGAATTTGATATTCCAGCAAAATTCCATGCAGGCAACGTGAGCACAATCAGAGAAGTTGGCGGATGTGGACACGCCAATTAACAACATAATTGACAAAAAACAAGCTTTACATCTCAGCAACAGTCAAATGACAGTCCATTATCCAAAATGTTGTTCAATGGCATTTTGCCAGCAAAATCGTGAACAATCAAGTTCACTAGCCACTCAAGCATAGTTGCTGATGAGCACGTGCTGATTGCGAGGTTATACAACGCGTTCGCCGCATGCAGCACTGCACGGCATCAAGATTGGCGCTGTTGATAGAAAAGAAGGGCAAGCCAGTTTTGAGCATGCTGTGTGAACAACACACTCAACTACGACGTCCACTGCATGTAGTATAGTATGTTTACCCTTTTCTTCATTACGAGGTGGTCCGTGGAGTATATTGCTAGTCTGATAATCACACAAAGAACACAAAGTTTCGATGGAAAAAGTCTTGTTTTTAGAAACGCCTTAGAAACCCATTGGAACAGGGTAAGAAAGCATCGTCGCAACTACCGATTTTGAACGTTGGAACACAATCTCTCCCGTCGAACAGCGCTCCTACCTAGCATTCAAAGGCCGTCCGTCTCTTAGTGAAAATCAGCATGATCTTGGCATATTGTTGCCAAAATTAGTATGCCTACTTTGTACGAGGGGCGTTCATAGAGTTTGTATTATCGGCACAAAAAATTGAAAAAAACGGAACAAAACAGGCATCAACATGAGCGCGCGTCCCTCTAGTTTCCAGACAGTATAAACATTGCATGCTATAGTAGCTCGAAACGCCGCTAGGGCGACGAAACAAAAATGGCACTGCCCGTCGGTGCCAAGCACATGCAGTGATCCGTTTTTTTTCATTTGAAGGGAAGCAATGCCAAGGATATTCATTCCAATCTGGGAGCGTTGTTCGGAGACAACACCCCAGTTTATGACACTTCGGTTAAATGGCGCAGACGCTTCCAGTGTGGCCAAATAAGACGAAAGCATTTCAAGGACGGCGACCAAGTGATTGCTGAAGTGGAGCGATTCCTGAACACTCAAAACGAGGAGTTCTATAACAATGGCCTCCGGCATGTGGTGCATCGCTGCAAAAAGTGGGAAACCTTTGGTGGCCAACATGTAGAGAAAGTCTCAACTACTACTCGAGTTTGATTGCTGAATCTCTATTCCTTCGTGACAATAATACAAACTTTATGAACGCCCCTCGTACCTTTATATGTTAAATCGGCAAACTGCAAGTATACTCGGCCATAAACATTTGACAAAAATTTTGTTTTAGAAGGTCAGAACGAAGAGCGAAATATTCCCATTTCTAGCACTCCTCAGTAGCGCAATAGTTAGCATGCTTGGCTGGTACTTTTTGACCCTTTTTCGAGTATTCAGGTTCAATACAACGCTCCTCAGACGATCTTTGTTTTGGGTTCTACTTAGATTTTGCCCTTTGTAGCACTTGTCGCCGCAACTGACAAACGTGAAATGCAAAATCTTTTTTTTATTATTTTATATATATTTACTTTTTTTTTTTTTTTTTTACGCAGTTGAATTTTTTTAGAGCGTGGGGAAGCAGCACGTTTCGGCAAACGCAAGGAAACTGCGCGCGCGTGCGGCGCAGGCATAAGCATAGAGCATGCTGCCGGCTCTTGTGGTGTTTGGCCCGCTCGCACATAACGTTAAAACAGATAGGCGGCGAGCGGCTGATAGAAGTTAGAACACACGTTAGAACAAGCGTGAAACTTCGGCTTAAATGCGTAGAGAGTCGCCGGACGGCACTCTAAACGGTGTCTAGATACAACGTTTAGAGAATAAACCAAAACAATTTCTGGCTTTTTTTATATAAAACACCGCAAACTCAGAGGTGTCCTATGTACATCGCATTCATATTATTACGAATTGTGCTGTTGCTTGTTCCAGGGGCGCCGCGCCCGCGCTTCACATGCGGAGAAACACGCTTACATGCAAGTATTGACACACTATATGTCACGAAAAATTTAGCAATGAACTGTTCACTAAACACGGAGACGCAACAATACTCACAGAAGCAGACAGTTTCTGCTTTTTTGGTCTTTCCTATTTAACTGAGTTTAGGCATTGATTCAGGTGCGCATTGGCGCTAGACCGCTTCGGTTTTCTTTTGTTTTAGCTAGTCTTGGCTTCGACTTAAGCGTGTTGATGATTGACTCAATTTTATTACCCAGTTCGAGATAAACCTTGCTTTCTTACTTCAATTATTACAGTTGAAGTTCAACCAGATTTAAATCTTAAAACACCTAGTTCTGTAGAGTTATACTGGCGTTCTTTGATTGCGGAAACAACGCAATACCCGTCTGCTGCACGCGGCTTATAATCGAAGAAAAGTGTTATCTTGCATTTATTTTGACTAGAAAATGGTAAAAAAAAAAAGTAAGAATAGTAACTACAATTACTATTTTCTTGACCTGCACAATAGAGCCTAAAAATAAAAGCCTGCGCAGCTTGGTTTGCCTTGCCTACTTTTGTTTACTTCGGAGGTAAAGTAATACTGAGGAATATTACCTAGTGGCTGCAGAGCAAAGATTCTTCAGAATGTAAAGGACAATTCTACAGATCTGACATGAGACTATGTGGATATACCTGGGCTTCGGATGAGCCTGGGCTTACACAGTACAAGGTTACAAGTCAAGAAGGTAGCGGCAAATGCCCCTCAAAGGGAATCATATATCCCTCCGCCACCTCCGCATCCAATAGCGTCCCATCGTTTCCGTGACGTTACGGCCAACGCGCGTTGAGGGTCTTGCCTTTCTGTACATATTCGCTTTATCTTTCGAACTACTGCGTGGTGCACGTTAAAGACCCCAGGCTAGCGGTTGTACTGCACTGGCTAAATTGCTCATCTACAGCGAGTGACTCGTCGCAACATTAAAAATGGCTGACCAACGACTCGCTGTATAAATATCCCCACAACCCCCCAATTTATCTTTCGACTTTGACTTAGCATTGTGGAAGCCACGAGAGGGAGATTAGAGTATTTCCCCTCCGATGGAAACAAAGACGACTTTCGCAAATTAGCTTCCCCCTCCGATTGATACAAAGGCTGCTTTCAGGGGCTCGGTTCCTTCTCCGGTGAATATAAAGGTCGCTTTCTTAAAAAGTGGGGGTCGGAGACAAGTTGGCACCACTCTGTGGCCATTATCTATCCCAGTGGTCTCAAACTCATTCGAGTGTGGGGGCCAGACAGTCCAAACCGGAAAGGTCGCGGGCCAACGTAAGACCCGGTGGGGGGAGGGGGGGAGGGGGGGGGGGGGGGGGGGGTCAGAAAAATTTAAAGAGAAGAGACCTCTCTCTTTATGCTTTTTGTAAAATCACAGTTTTGCCAGTGCTGTCTTTCGATTTCATTAGCTTTATGACTACTTTGGGCCCTGATCTGATGTGATAACAAAAATTAAAATGACATGCCGCCATTTTTAATAGAACAAGAGAACAAGTACACTGTCGTTCCCGTTGCTCAATTAACTCTGGAATTAACCAGGCTCAACATGTTTCTAAAAAGAATAAGTTAATTTGGCAGTTCTTGCTTTCTTGGCGATTTTTATTACAACACTCTGAGCAAATATTTGTCTTTTAATGGTGATATTCTTTTGAAAGCGAGAACCCAGAGCTCATGGCTTTATTTTTGGCGTTTGCTTCGGCTGATCGTGAGTTCACGCAGCCGAGATGCATCCTTCAACGAATAGCTCGCTCTTGCAGCCTAGTAGCGGATCAGTTGTACATTACAAAAAAGCTGGGAAGCAAAAAATGAGCGAAACAAAGGGCAAAAGAACACAGATAAGTATAAACTATGTGAATATGTTAAAAGAGCAGAGCTCCTTTTTGTGCGAAATGAGTCGACGAGATGAGATCACAAATCGCATGCCATTTCTAGCGCTAGAGACGTGGGAACCGGGACTCGTAGCCGGTTGCCTGTGGGCCGCGTCCCAGCGAGTCGCGGGCCGCATGCGGCCCAGCAGGCCGCGTGTTTGAGACCCAGTGATCTATCCATTGAAGCGGAACAAGGAGCGTTTCCAGTGAACTCTTCTTTAGATTGCGGAGGGATTTGAAACCGGCACACCACGCTTGTGGGAGGAGCTTCTCCTACCTTCTTAACTTGTAACCGACTATAGTTCTTATCGATAATTGTGCTCTCACACAGTGTCTCGAAGTAGAAACCACTTAACCTAAAACAAAGATTTTGGTAGTTCATCTGCCTTCTGTTTGGATGTTCTCCCTGAAACTTGCAAGCCAAATAGTGCCAATGCTGCATATGTCTTAAAGTGTATATTGCGCATGCTATTTCACCATTTTACTGCAATTTCAGACCTTCCGGGAAAGGTGGGAAACTTTCCAGACACCGAAGGATGCTTCGAGGCGGCCGACCACGCACGCAACTGCACTTCGCTCGGCACAGTGCAGCTGCATGATTATAACCAGAACACAGGTAAACTGTTAATGTACGGCTTGCCTCATTTAGACTTCTACTAGAGTGCCCATGACCCCTGCTTAAAATTTTGATACAATGTCAATAGTCTAGCTACTCCATAAAAATTAACGCCTTTACCGTTTCCTCAACATATTTCGGCAATCTAATCTACGGTGCACATAGAAGTGCCCATGAATAGAAGTGGTTTAGCTTGGTATAGCATTCTGCGATTTGAGATCGCAAATAAGGCAGCACAATAACAAAAACAGGTTATGTATTGTTTTTGTTATGTTTGCGTTGTGTTCTGAACTCACAATGATAGGCAAGAAGGGATTGCGCCGCTTCCAGGATGTATGGAGCACATGATTCAGCCCAAACGTACATAGCACAGCCCCGCAATACGGAGCGCAACTTCGTCTGCTTCTTGAGCAGGGATTGCAGCGACGTCAGAACGCCGAGCTCAGATTGGCTCCGACTGTAAAATAGCGGGTAGACCTCAATGCTAGTTGCCTTGAGGTCTACCGCTATCCTTCCAAATAGAGCTATCCAGAGCCCGAAATTCTGACGTCACCTCAACCTCTGCGCAAAAAGCAGGCAAACTTGCGCTCTGCATTCCCTGCGCTACGCGGTGCAATGTTGGGTTGCTGAGAGGCATTGTAAGATGTTCTGAAAAGGTCCGTTCTTTGCACAGGCAGAAGTCTAATCCGATTCATCTCTAATTGCATGCGCATCACTCATCAATTGCATCACTGCACAATAGTCTCGCTTATGAAAGGTAACGTACAACAAAACAAATTAAGACCATTCTTTTGTTCCACATTAAAGGGGCCCTGCAATCATATTTAAGCGTCTGCCTTTTTTGCGGTTTCCACGTCTCTTGGGGTTCGGGCGAGCCAGCGGGCACGGAGAGAGTAACTAAATATCAGTGAGTCATATTTTAACCGGACGACGTGGAGAGCTCCTTCACCTAAGGGGGCGACCCGCAATGCCGAAAGCGCACGATATGTGACGTCTTTGGTCCAGGGCTTACTACTGGTCAGAGCCGCTGAAAGCTTCTTTTTTGTCGAAATACAAAATAAAAGTGGCACAAACCGTTTTAATGATTTATAGAAGTAGTTTTTGTTTAGTATTTTAGATCAGAAAAGAAACAGATGCAGTTTAGAAAGTATGGAAACAAGAAATGACCCGTCGACATACCCACCACCAAGCGGTGGAAAAGGTGGCGCATACTAGAAAGGGGTAGTAAGATCAGGCACCAACGAGTGGCTAGCGTAAAAAGGTTCCGGATATATGCGGCAGAGCTGCGGTCGTATGGACTGGAGGATCCGACCGGTTCCGAGCGTTCCGAAGACCTTTGGCAAGCAGCTTTGGCTTGCGGTTCGGCCGTTTCGCGGTACGGCAGCCCGAAGTGGCTCCCGTTCTGAACTGATCTTTACCCCGTGTTTGCTGTTGTTTGTGGCCAATGAAGTGTCATGCCGAATTAGTGTTTATTCGCGCAGCAAATGCAATGCGAGCCGCCCTGGCTGCCCGCTTCATACAGCCTATCCAGAACATGCTTTAGCGGCGCCCTCTCTTGCCGTCCACACGGAGTGCAACAGCCGTGAGCGCTCGCTGAGCTCACTACCCCTCCTCTAGTTCATGGCCACTCAAGCGACCAATGACGTCATGAAGGAGGTTATTTTTCGCTTGTTTTTGTAATTTTAATTTGCCTATAGCTTTTAAAATAAAGCGAAATACGAGAAAAGAAAAGTTTCATTAAGTTACTACGTACGTTCAGTGTGCCGAGGATCGGATGCAAATTAAAAACCAGTAAAAGAAGCCCTTGCAGGGCCCCTCTAAGGGACCCATTGACCAGGCACGTATCCAGGGGGGGGGGGGGGGGGGCATGAAGCCCGCCCCCCCCCCCCCCCCCCCCCTCGAAATCTTCCATTTTGCTGGGACCTCCTCTCCCCCCTCCTCCTCATACAGCATTTTGTCATGGGTGGTCCCCCCCCCCGAAAACAAAATCCTGGCTACGTGCCTGCCATTGACAAAGGGGCCTCATGAATCTCTCATGTTACTTGCGGGTCAATCTTCACTGTGAAGTGAATCAGAATCAGCATTGCTAATACCACCCTTCTAGAAAGACTGCCTCTCTCGCAGGGGGCGAGAGCGTGAGGCGGTGTCTCCTTTCTCTGACGAATTCTGGTGCCTTCATATTCGTTGTTGACATAATTGCTCAACACGGCCGGAGGCGTGTGCAAGATTTCCAGCTTGAAGCAGTTTTCACGACAGAAATGATCAATATACGCAAGACTATGCGGAGCGCAAGTTCGTCTGCTTCTTCTGCAGGGGTTGTGGTGACGTTGGAACGCCGAGCTTCGATTGACTCGTAGCCAGTCAGAGCCAATTGGAGCTCGGCGTACTGACGTCACCAAAACCCCTGCAGAAGAAGCAGACGAACTTGTGCTCTGCATGGTCATCGACAACGCGAGGAAGGCAGGGCATTTTTTTTAACGCATGACCTCCAGCATGCACTCGTTGCCTTCCGCCGCGCTTTGGCTGCACGCTCACGCTTGGGGATCACCAGACGCCGAAGCGTCATGAAAGGTCCCCGCGTCGGAGGCGGGACAACCGGAAATCCTTTCTGACACTCTCGTCCCGTCGGCGACAATGGTAGCGTCGTTACGGTGCCTGGAAGGCGTCTCCGACCGGCGTGCTTAGCGTCCTACACCGCCCCACATCAAAAGTGGCCTCGAAGTGGCAACAAATGATGACACAAATGCAGGAGCGTCGTGCCGCCGGATGTCGCAATCCCGGCGGTCAGTCCTATAAGTTCAGGCAAAAAGCACAAGCAGCCGCAAGTGTCGCCGTCGTCGCGGCGTCCCAGCCCCTCACTGCCGAAGCTTCCGACGACTGCCAAGCCGGGTAACTACCTGCGGTGGAACGGGCGCCTGCCACATCCATTACTGCTGCGGTGGAACGGCCAGGGTCGCGACCGGCGACGGCGTGACATTTTTGCGAAGTCTTCGGGCAAAAATTGAGGGACCACTTTTATGACGCGATTAATACGTCATTTGATCCTATTAAAAGCGTCCGCAAGATTATATGCCGTCTAGAGAGTTTAGTGCGGTGTTGCGGCAGGCAAAGCGCCGGTGCAGAAAAGTGTACAAGCTCCTGTATAAAAAAGGTGTACATTCCAACGTTAAGCTCGTGTAAAGTGTAGGGCGGTGTACTTTCGATCGTACCTCAACATTCATACCGGAAGTACACTGCCATACACGTTCCCGCACTGGTGCAGGAGGTGTAGGTAAATTGAATGAAGCTACTGTAAGAAATGTTACGGAATACATACTGTGAGCGACATCACACGTCACAGTTTGATGTCTTAGTTTTAGTAGGTCGTCCCCGGTCTGCTGCTGCTAACTTAAACCTCATAAAAGTAGGCATACCTCCATCACCTGGAAACATCTCGTGTTGTTTCATGACAAAAACAAGCATTGTTGTCGTTCGTACAATGCGATTGAAGACACGAGAAACAGGACAACCACAACTACAGCAAAATACGGCGGAAGCGCCCACTTCGTTCGAGCGCCCACTATTAACGGCCTCCAAACTTGGGAATTCTGCAAATTATACACTGAGCACCCGATTTGACCAGACAAGTGCCCATGTTTAGATTAACCAAGTTTACAGTGAAAGCGGGGTGGGTGCTCCCCCCGGTATTTTACAGTAACGAAAATAGTCAGCTGGCAAGAATTATGCGGCTCTCACAGCCACGCCCGAAGCGCGCCCTATCAAACGGTTCGAGCAAGCTCGTCGCTGCACCGGATGACGCGCGAGCCTTCAAGGAACTCGGACGACGCCGTCAAACGGTTCTCAGGCCGTCAACGGCACGGCGTCGCCGACGGGCGGAACGCCGCCGGAAGCACCAACGCCGTCCGTCGTCTTCGCGTACTGCCCCTCGATCCCACGAGCCACAAAGTTCCAATACTCCTTGCGTATCACGTCTTCTTCCTCTGCGAGTCGCTCGCAGAACTCGAGCGCCCTCCGAAACATCCGTTCGTCGGGAATGGCAGCGAGTTTGTCCGACATGGAGTCCACCATGAAGGCGAGCAAATAGGCGACGCGGCACCCTTCCGCGTAGAGCCGCTCGCAGAACTCGTCCACATCCGACCTCTTGCTGGCGTCGGCGGCGTCTAAGATGCCCCTGAGGTAGTTCCAGGGGCTCTCGTTGTGCACCGCCTTTCGAATGCACTCGAACGTGTACGCGACTTCACGGTCCAGGACCGCTTCGGTGAAGCCAGTCGTGTTGGAGATGATGTAGAAGCGCTGGTTCCAGGCCGAGTTGTTGCGCACGTCGTCCCGAAGCAGCGTGCTCACGTAGTCAAGCTCTCCGTCCCACAGGTCGAACTCCGAGATGGCCCACTGCCGGTGCTGCCAGGCGTGGTAGTTCTTGGCGTCCATCCGTAGGACAGATTCCGTAAACGCCTTCTCGAGCGACGCGTCGTGCAACCATTCAACGAGCACGCGCCGGTGATGCCAGACCTGCAAAAGGGAAATGGAAGCGACGAGAGGTACCGAACTTTAGTTTATTTACCCCATCAATGCAGGCGAAGGGGCCGGAAGGCGAGCGACAATGGTGCAGCTCGACCGAGTGTTTGCCCTCACAGACCTTGCTCAAGTGGCAAAAACGAAAATATAGCAAAACCTCTACGAGCGAAAACAAGCAAAACACAAACAGCATTGGCAAAGGCAAGCACCGTATGCAAGTAGAGCACACTGCAAAGAAAAAGAATATAAAAACTACCATTTTCTCTGAACAGCTGAGACCAGGTAATAAATGTAAAGAGACCAAAGGGAAGGAACGGGAAAAGGACGTCAGAAGGCAACGTCTCGTTGAGACATTCCTTTTGTCATCCGTTTTCTGTTCTTTCCACTTTGGTTTCTCCACACTCGTCACCCAGTCTCAGGTGTTCAAAGAAATTGATAACACCAGCTCACCCTGTGCCATCACTGTTTTATCTAAAAAATTACAACCTGCAAAACAACCAAACTCCTTCACATAATGGCCCTCTCGTCAGGCTCTAAGAACTATCCGGGGCGACTGCTGAGAGCTAAATTTTAAGCTCGAGATGAGGTGGCGAAGGTGTTAGATAGGGTACACAAAAAACGCTTTCCTGGAAAAAGTCACAAGAAGCCCATTAGTTTGACCTTGCTTCTCCAAAGATAAAACTCCCAGTGAAATGCTGGCTGTCATTCTGGAGCTGACTGACAATATTATTATGCACTCTCACGTACCATAAAATACTGGAGGAATCTAGACATGGACGTTTGTTCGGTCAAATCAGGTGCTTAACGTACAGTTTGCAGAATTCCTAAGTTTGGGAAATGCAAATAGTGGGTGCTTCTGTGGTATTTCACGGTATAATAAATACTGAGCCTCGGTACACACGCTACAGTCTACACACACACTTTGTAATAAGATGGATGAATGGATAGATAGATATGGCTGAACCCCTAGAATCGAGCAGTGGCTTAAACCACCCAACTACTGCTGTAAACTTCCCCCGCTAATATAAAATACCCTGACATGCCTTTGAAAGTGACAAAGAAAGCTCCTTCTCTAAAATACGAAAATAAGGAAAATGTTTATCCTTCCTTCGGCTTGCTCCACAAGTTAGATAATTGGTTTAGTTCTCGCAACCTTCCAACTGTCCACTCATTCTTTGCTGTCCTTTTTCTTCAGTGAATTTACTAAATCAGCTTTAACTTTAGGAACTGCAGGGTGAAGCCCTTTACAATAGTGTGTCAAGTGTTCAGCCGTCTTCACCCCCTTCCCTCTCCGGTAACCGGACAAAAGCTCATCGTAAAGACGCTCATCCGACGAAAGCTCACCTTTTTTTCACAGACACGAACAAAAGCTCGCCTCTTCTTTTTTGGCTACCCCAGCAAAGCACGGGTTGGGCTAAAGTGCGGATGCGATGGACATTGCACCCTTATTAGGAGGCGGCTTTTTTCACCTTTGCTAAAGCACGCAAAGAAAGGTAAGCCAACAGAAACCATTCTACCATTGCCAAAGAAAACATGCTGTTAAGAAACATTTAGCGCCATCACCTTTCCTAGATATATATAGCAGTGATGGTTCGCCTTGTCACTTCAGTCAACTGGAATGCTGTTGGGCCTCCGGGAACAAATTCGCTAAGAAAGTAGCTAAACGAACAAGGTTAGGTATGTCTCTTCATTACTAATGCACATGTTTTCTTTGGGTTCAAAGTAATACTTGAAGTGAATGGCTAAGAAAATAAAATTGTTTCTATCATTGTGCGTCGTAAATATGTTTGAAATCAAGGATTATCTCAAGGTGATGCCAAATGGAAACTGAAGCAAAACTGTATTATACGAACCATTGAACTGCGAGTACAAGTACAAGGCTGACGACCAATTTAGAAGGATGCACGGAATGTTGGATGGTCTGGCATTCCTTCCACAATTGCTTGTGCTCGAAGGACTAACCTACATCAGGGCAAAGTCTAACAGTGACATCGGCGACCCGCTGGAGTACTTTGATTGCACGTATATCAAATGCCCCTTCCGTGTTACCTCTGCTGTGGCACACAGAGCGAATTCTTCAAATTTCCTGACTGTGCGCCGATAACGACCGGATTTTCCCAAGATGAAGATACAGACGAACAACGCCTGCGAAGGGTGGAATAACGGGTTCCAGAAGCTTGTCGGCCACGCCCATCCAAGCGTCTGGAGGCTGATTAAATGCCTACAGCAACATCAGACGCTCGTTGCCATGGCACTGACTGACACAAGCCAGGAGAGTTGAGCCTTCAGTGAAGCGGGTATGAAAAACCACCCTGTGCCTGCAGAACCGTCAGAAATTATTTGCGAAGGGTTCCAGGTACACCGACACCTACCAAGACTGCTGGAGGCATTTAGGGCAGTAGTTCTCAAATGGGGGTCCGCGGACCCTTTGGGGTCCGCGAAGGCATTCTAGGGGTCCGGGAAGCCCTGCCTCATCAGTCAATTCGGCAATAAAAGTTGTCTAAGTTGTCTTTTTTTCAGGTCGAGAAGAAATGTTTAAGTTTACGGACGAGTTTTGTTGTATGTATGTCAAAAACAAGGACTACTCGACACTAGCCCTTAGTTGTATTCATACGGGGTCACCTCCGCCGATCCACAATGGGTCCGCCAAACATCGATGGTTGAGAACCGCTGATTTAGGGGATGGCATTCGCTTCTAACCAATCGTTAAATAAACTGTATCCTCTGATCAACAAACCAGGTGGCTGTCAGATTTAATGTATGGTTGCATTTTAAAGTTGCACGCACAAACCTAAGTTTTCCGGGCTCGTGTTAAGACCAGCATGAAATTTTCTCCTGGTGAGCTTTTGACCGGGTTTGTGAAAAAATAGGTGAGCTTTTGTCCGGGATTCCCCCACTTTACGTGTTTTATACGCTGTACTGTCACGATCAATATGAGTGCGAACACCGCTCCGCGTGGCCCGCGGTACTATCAGTGCACTCCGGCGATTGCTTTTTGAAGCATCAATGCACCTTGCGGTCGAGACATATCGTCTCTAGCGATTGCCGCACCACTCTGCACTTCCAGGTCGTGTGCTAGCAAAAAAAGCAGCGCGAAAAAAAAACAAAAAGAAAACTCTCGTCTGTGTCTTCGTCCTCGTCGTTTTTATCGTGCTGTTTTCTATGATGAAGGGTATCACCCACGCTCGCACCCCGCTAACGTCTTGCCTGTGCGCATTGGTGGTCCTTTGCTCTCGCAAAACTCACGCGAAGTAAATAATAGGCAGTCTTAGTTGATTGTTTTGATACCTCCGATAACAATATGATTCACGCTTAAAGGTGTCGGCGAAGTATCCGGTATTGTTATTGGAGTCATGAGAATAATCTACTAAAACTTCATAATAAAAAAAGATGGCGCTAAAAATATTCATACAAGTAATTTCTCCTGGCGCACATTGCTAGAGAAAAATGTGCTTCGTCATTGGTGAACAGTTTCACAGTTTCGCCGACCGTTATTCGCCAGCAGACGACCCGGAAGTTCAGAGTGGTGCGGCGATCACTAGAGACAATATGTCTCAACCGCAATGTGCACTGATGCTTCAAAGAGCAATCTGCAGGGGGCACTGATAGTACCGCGGGACACGCGGAGCGGTGTTCTAACTTCTCACTCATATTGATCGTGATAGTACCTATATCATGACATTTAGATATGTGCATCTATGCCTTCAAGGATGATTTAGTTTGTTTCAGAGCCGTGCATAGAGAGAGTTTGGTGAATGGGAGGCACGGGCAGAGCCAGGGCGTGCGCCAGACTCGGAAAGAGGGCTTGGTATGCTCTCTTGACCAACCAGAAACCGAAATGAATCCCCTAGCGGTGGTAGCGAGAAACAGTTCTGATCAAAGGTATATGTTTGTATATGGTTTTAATAAGCGCTTAACAGTGAAGTGTAGTAACTCTTCGTGGTTGAAAATAGGGTGCATGTGTTGTTTTGATCATGATCATGCAGAAAGATGCAAGAAACGAATGCGCCGCACAACTCTGTTTTGCTTGGACAGAGTGTGACTGCTCGGACGACAGATTCCCGGCCCTCGGCGCTTGGCGTAAAGATTATGTCGATCGTTCTGCTAGTCGCACTCTTCCACCATCATTTTGGATGAGCGTGATTGAAACATCACCTGTACTATATTTTCAGTCACCGAGAGTCACTCCGATGCAGTTATCAGGTTTGTTTCTCGCGACCACCACCAGGGTATTATTTCCGGCTTCTGGTTGGTCACATTCGAATTTCTGAAGACGCCCTGGAACACGCCCAGCCCGCTTTCAGCCAATGGCGCCTCCTCATTTGTCTCCTATACTTCCGAACGAATGGCCAAACTCTCTACATATACGGCTCTGGTTTGTTTACCATCATCCTATATTTATGGTGTGCAAGTAGTGCCCCTAGCTTGCCAATAAACAGCTTAAGAATTCCGCCTGGCGCGATCCTTATTCAAAGCACACTCCTGACAATGTTACGAGGCTCATCGAAATGCTGAACACGGTCATTCGTAAGCGACTGCTGGGTACCTAGCGGTTTTTCCAGGGAATTCTTTCATTTTATTTGGCCGGTGAACGCGCGCTGAATGGGGGTTCCACAGCGAATGCTCATTTCCGGCCATCGATATGGCAGTTCTTCGCAAATAGTGATTAACAGCGACAGCAATGTCAGACTGATTTGTCAGAGTAATAATTATACCATTCGACCACTCTTTAGGAACCCAATAACAAGGGTCAGCAAACGCCCCGGTAATTTAGCTGCCTTCCATCCCACACAACAAGGGTGACTGATGTGATTAACAAGGGTGATTGATGTGATTCAGCCATCTTTGCGCACCTGATAGTTCTTGGGATTGTCCTCGATAACCTTCTGGATGTAGGTGAGTTCTTCGTGCAGGTCTTTGCCGAGGTCCTTGAGCAGAGCCCGGCGATAGTGCCATACCGTGTAGTTGGAAGTGTTGATGTCCACGGCGTCGGTGACGAGTTCGAGGGCCCGTTCGCTGCGCTCGTCGAGCTTCAGAATGGCCCGGAAGTAGTCGAAGATGTCCTGGAACTGCTCCGAGTACGCTATGCGCACCACTGGGAGCCTGCCATCGTCTTGCGGCACCGGGGTCACATCTTTCCACTCGGGCCGATCCCGGTAGAACACCCACTTCCCGCTGTCCACTTCGTCGCCGTCCGCCATCTTGAACCCTGTAGCCTTTTTATGGTGGCTAGAGAGCCTTTTCAAACGAGTTCATTTATGAGTTCATTGGTGTCTCTGGTGTGCTAGCTAGAAAAATTTTTTAAATATAAAATTAATGTATAATTTTTTACTATGCCGCAAAATCTGTCGTTTTTAGTATTCTTGTACGTTGCAAGAAAAAGCTATAATTGTTTTTATTTTATAATGGTTTTTAAGAAGACACATAGATGGCACTAGCAGTTCAAAACAGTTTTAGATGGCTTTGGTATACATAGATGGCGCTACCCTACTACATTTAAAGAGAGCGCGTGTTTTTTAATGTTAAATGCTGATGTTGCGTTTGTTTTTTAATGTCTTTCTTTATTGCTTCGAGCCTTTATTACAATTGTCCTTAATTAATTTTTCTGCTTTGTTGTTCTAATATACCCCTTGCTGAGAGATTGAGACATATCCTCACGTACGAGGGACTCCGAATCGGCCAGGCCACATTTCATACTTCGGTAAGTTACTGCGGAAATGTGATTTCGCGTTTTTCCGCAGTCTATTTTACGCGATTTTGACTATGTATAGGTGTGGACTATAAAATTATCCGTTGTTTTCTAGATCGTTCATTATGACGAGGCGTAACGGAGTTTTCCATAAGTTTATGTTAATGATGATTTATGCATGGCACAAGCTTCTTTTAATCAGGCATTTGTCAAGGTGGGTTGTGTATGATAATGTTTCATGTGTAAACAATTTAAGTTTGTTTTCTTTTTCTTTTTTTACCGAAATTTGTTTTTGCGTGTTATGTCTGTGCGCGACCGGTTGAGGACTATAGTCCGCCAAATATGGTAAGCACTCGTAGTACAACGTTGCTCCAAAAATAGTTAAATTATTATTACAATTACTAGCGCAGAAAGAAGCAACGAAGTGTTAATTATGCATGACTTTCAGAAAGTAATGCATGTATAGTACAGAAACAAACAAATTTTTTTCGGCATACTGCCAGCCGTGGGACCAGACAAGGTTGGTAGGTATCTTAAAAGTACAAGCACACTGAATGTATTGAAAATGCTATCAAGGAAACCACACACGTGTTCACTATTTACAGCAGTCTGCGGACAGGCACGTTCCATTCGTCGATACATCTAAGACAAAAAAAAGAGAGTTCTATAGAGCCGCGCACTTGACAGGCACATGAAAGAAGAGGAAGAGTGGAAGACGAAGGCTCAGATATAGAAGAGGAAGAATCCGTTTAGCGCAATATGTCGACTAAAGAGAAAGGAGATTTCATTAAAATAGTTGCTAGTCCAGCGGTGTGTCTGCCTTTTTTGTTCGTCTCTGTGTGTGTGTCCTTAAAACGTTCAGCTGGCACTTTAACAAACATTCTATAAGAGTTCGTGTTAACGCCACGAGGCACAATAAATTTGTCATGTTTTGTTCTTGTTACTTTATTCAAGTTTGCATGTGTAACATATTTCTGAATAGTAATAAAGTAATGACCATGTGGTAATTTAAAAAATTAATTCGAGTCAACATTATCCTGGTGCACATGGGCAAAAGGTTCACATCGGACTTCAGTAGAGAGGCAGAGTCTGTGAATCGACGGCCATTAAAAATAAATCGGGTAAATTTACTTTGTATGCGTTGTATTTTGTAGTAAATGATTTGTTGCGCGAATAGGTTCCCCAACTGAGCTTGCATATCCAATCTTTGGTATTACCAACGAATTACGTGCTGCTAATTTGAGCTCCGGGCAGGCAAATTTTAACCCCCTTTCAGGTGTCCAAATTTGTTTAGCGCTTTATTGGAAACACTTTTTATGTGTGCATTCCAGTTCAGACTTGATTTTAAACAAACGCCTATAGTTATTTGTACTCCTGTACCTATTTCAAAGGCCTCGCCCCAACACTGCAGCGAACTGTGCAGGTACTTTATTTTTCGTTATGTTCATGTATACAGTTTGTTTTTGTTTATTTCTATTTGCCATTCTTCGGCTCGGGTCACTAATATACGTATAGGATGAATTGAAGCAGCCCAAGAACAGAGGGCAATGCAGACGACGCGCCTGTGTTGCTCTCTGTCTCTCTGTTTCGTTTTACTTCCAAAACACAATTACATTAATTTATTTCCTTTGAAAGCTACCCTATTTCAATTAAATGGTAGTGAACTAATCATGTGAAATCAAGCTGGAGTTTTATCTGAGAACCTGCATGACCAAAACTTAAAATCTAGAGGGCAGCTCGCCTCGCCCATGCCTCCCCTTCCCTCCGGGTAAATAAATAAATAAACACATAATCTATGTATTAGTCTTAGTTTTACGTGTACATGCAAATTATAGGGAAAACATAGTTTTTGATTTTTTGTGGTTTACTCAGGTGAGCCAATTTTTCATTATTTTAGTGAAAGCTTCCACCACCTTCGGACACCTCTGTGGTAAATCCTAGCGCGATACATCAATAATTCGATTTGTGCGGGCCGTCCAAGTGGGATCGAAGCGTTGGTGTACACTAGGGGTGTCGCGAACTTTTGTCGAACCAGATTTTTAGGTCGAACTTTCGGGGTTCGACTGCGTCGAACCGGTTCGACGAACCTTCGAACTTTTCACCAGATTCGACTGGTTCGACTTTGTGGACAGTGTGGCCAGACCTTGATACACGCATGTCTAGGTTTGTCGATTTTTTTTTATGAAAAGGGTTATTTTATTTCATAAACAGTTGCAGGTAAAAGAAACTGATTCTAATCACTGAAGAAGTTAATAACTTAATTTTTTTGTACTGTATTAACTGAAATAATCAATCAGCGCTGCTCTTAATTCATCCCTTAGCCATCACCATCCAATCCGAAGCCAACTGGCCAGCCTGCCGCGCATGCGCACACGAGTCGAACCTCAATACAAGGTTCGTCGAATTTTCCACTAAAAGTTCGAAAAAGTCGAACCTGGTCGAACTCGAACCTCGGCCGGTTCGCGACACCCCTAGTGTACACGCTGTATAAGACCTTTTCTTTAACGGCGCCGCCATCTTGAGAATTGCGGCACCGACGACGCCGTCTAGCGGCTTAGAAAAAGAAATACCGGCTAGTTCTGGCAGCACAGCTATCTCGGTAGGCAACGGTGTGGGTATGGGGGGAACTTGGCTAGACTTGGCTATGGTGGGCTGCAATAGCTTGGTTGGAGCTTGTCCGGTTAAATCCAGCTGGCTACTCACAGGCCATCACCTTGCCTCCTCGAGAGAACGAGGACGAAGACGGTGGGGTGTTTTGATTGAGTTTCCACAACGAAAGAATATATTAGCCGTTTAATGTAGTCTATGCAGTTAAGCTTTCGGCATTTGATAGCTCCATCTTGAGTGGTGGCATGTAGACTTTTTTATACATTTCACATACCATGGGGCTTGCAGTAATAACCTATTTGGACCACCTGCACCGGGGATTAAAGTCGGTCCTCTTGTCCTAAACGAAGTGGTCGTGAGCTTAAACGTGACGTTGAGTGTGATACGAATCTCTCGCGATTCAAGCTCGCAATTGACTGACTTCATAAATAAGGATTCTTGGGGAAAATGCGAAGCTCGATAACATTGCAGCCACACTCGCGCTGCAGCTTCTTGTGCTCATGGCACACTTTCTGCTATTGCTCTTATGCTTTTTAAAATTATTTATCCATCCGACGACCACGCAGTGGTAGCCAGACAACGGTAGATTTTCGGAAATTGCAGCACGGTAAAAAGGAGCACTCTGAACTAACTCATGCACGACGTCCGTTTTTAAGCCTCTTCGCCCATACCCTTGGCGGTTGCATACCCTGTGTCAGCGGGCAATCCAAAAATGCACCAGGTCGAGGGTTCGTCAGTTACTGGCTGGTTTGAGGTTATGCGAAAAAGGTCTATAAGCAGTGGGACCCCGGCTTTAGGGATCACCATAAGGACACAAAAGACGTCGCGAAAACACCTCCTATTCTGCCCGTAAAGCTGGGGACGCTACAACCTCTTTCTACGCCGGAACAATTTTGTTCCGTAGCACAAAGCGCAACACACAAGCCCACGTCACCCACTCTCCCTGACCACTTCAACAAAGAACCTTCAAGGTCACCACCATTCAAACCCCAAGAACCCGTCGTAATTCTGAGTCTGCACAAAACCAAGGCTTGTTAGCAACGTTCCCGTGTTTTAGTGTTTCTAACAATTATTTTATTAATAAAGGGACCATGAAATTAATTTTTGACTGGGATAGATTGGGATTTTACTAATAGCATATCATATAGTGCACCAAAAGAAAACTAGTACACCGTGGTAAAAAAAATTGGGGTGTGTGTATGTTTATACAGCCTAGAACCTAGTCTGCCTCAACGGGCTGCTTGTCCCCCAGCTGTAGATGAGCAATTTAGCCAGTGCAATACAACCGCTAGCCTGGGGTCTTTAACGTGCACCACGCAGTAGTGATTACACGACGGCACGCCGTTACGATGCCCATCCAGATCGAAACGGGCAGGGGTTGTAGCACGAGCTTTCGTTCTACAGTCTTCCAAGTCTGTTATACCCTCTTCCAAGGTTAATCTCGGCCATGTCTTTTGGTAGGCTTGGTTGTTGCTTTCTCTCCTGCCGGTATATGGTGCTCCTCACGCTCTCGAGAGCCGGCAGCTCCACCATTGCCGTGTCATCAACCTAGAACGAATTGGCCCCGTCACAAACAAGATTCAATCATGGACATAATGCACACGTATACCCGCGTAATAAAACATATAATATATGCGGCTCCGATCCCACCATTTTCTTCAATTAATTATTCAGCCGCGCTTCCCGAAGTTGGCTGCCATCAGGTGCTCTGATGGCAGCCAACTTCGGGAAGTTGTGCTCTGAACAGAAACCCATGAATGTGATGATAATAAATTACTGAAGCAGAAAATTTTAATTTCTGCTAAATTAGTGTAATTAATTCAATTCCCTTTCAGGAAAGCTATACAGCTATCACAAAATTTATGAGATAAAAATTAATTCGCTTACCTCGTGTTTTGTTTTGTATTTCTCGTGTTTCGTGACAACCGCTGTTTTTCAGCTCAATGCCTGGTATTTGGCACATCTCCAGGCAGTCTTCTCACCTTGATTCTTTCCCTGAAATAAATATTTGAATCCGTCTACTATTACAGCGTCCCTCCCTTCTTGAGCTTTTGAAAAATCGACCCCCACGTCCTGCATCTTGACCTCGACTGGGAAACATCTGTGTCATACTCTTCAACTTTCAACTTTATTGTTTCTCTCCAGGGGAGAGGGGGGCAGACTGTTGTCGCTTGACAGAGTTTCTCCTCCCTACCAGCGACAGAGAAACTATTTTACATACTAGTGGCCCGTAAAACAAGGTTTACATAGGAGCAAAACACACAACATTAAACCGAAAAAAAAAAAAAGATCTGACATACACCACGAACATTTCTCGGAGGTTGGAGGTCCCATCAAGAATAGGCACAAATAACACTAGAAAAACAATGAAGGAATATCCTTTCTGCTCAAACTCATCAAATCCGTGCAAAGTCCATGTGTACAATTTATGGGCAACGAGTACTGCTGCATCTGGAGCCCGTAGCCTGTTCTCGAGCGAGGCGTTGACCATGTGTCAACAGAACGGCCTACAAATGCAGGCACCCTCCGCTTCATATTGGCGATTGATAAAAAAACAAGTCGATTTTGCCTTACAGACGTTTCACGTTTTAGAAGAAGTTTATAATGGTAATGCTCTGTAATTGGAACTATACGAAGGTTTTTTGAAAAGTTGTAATGTGTGAGCGTTGAACTCCGTATTGCACATAATTCGAATTATTCTCTTCTGGAGAACATGCAAGTGATGCATATTTGTAACCATTGTGCTACCCCAAACAAGGAAGCAGTAATAAGAGCGAGAGTAAAAGAGGGAGTTATAAAGAAGGATTAAGACCGAGAGGGGTAATATATGACGGGATATATAAATAATGCTCGTCCTAGATAGCAATGTTATCATCGCTCCCAGGAGTCATGGAAGGTTCTCGAAGTTCCTTTGTATAGATGAACTCTAGTCTGCGCTTCTGTAAGGTTTAATTGTTCTGACACTTCTTTTAAAACTTTGCTTTTTCGGGTTTACTAGCTGTGTTGGCAGCTTTCCGTTTTGTCCTTCCTGTCGTAAGAGACCCGGGGAAAAAGCCGGGGGAACTGACAAGGGGATAGGGGCAAATGAGGTTCTGAAAGCCGGGGATTTTGGGGGACGAGGGAGATAACGTGGGAATTTGCAGCGGGGATTTTTTGACACAGGTGCTTCGTGATTGGGTTATTTCGTGCACCACTATACGGTTGTCGCCAGATCCTCCCGAAACACGCTTCTACGACACTTTGGACGGCCCGCCAAAATCGGTTTCTCAACGTATCTCGCTCCGATTTACGACAGCCGGACAACCAGGTGGTGGAAGCGGGGTGAACATATCAACGTCTGTGCTTACTTTGTTCAAAACATAAAAAATAAAAAAAAACTGTTTAATACTACCTGCTGCGGCATTCGCAGACGACAGCATGACCGGGCTCGCCTGGCTATATCGAACGCCGACAGATGTCGGAAGCGTCGAGCGCGCCGGCTAGCGCCGGCGCCGAGCTTAGCAGGCGATCTTCGGAAACTCATCACTTTGCCGGTGCGTGTCTCTCTAATGTTAAATTATAATTGTGCAATAATTTAAAAAAATGAACTTAATAGGGAAAAAAAGCGATCTAGATTCACCAAGGCTCCCTATTTTTGTTACGGAGATGATCAGTCGAGGCGTTGCATTATACGCTCGTGTCTCACCTTGCGCCCTCTTTCGGTAGCGTGCACAACTATGCCCGTTTTCACTTCGCGAAAAAGGTAAGTTTTGTGCGTTGTTCATAAGCGGCGCGCGAAGTAGTTCTTACGAGATTTTGTTAAAGGAAAAAGCGATGCTTTTTTTTTTTTTTTCGTTTGGAGCGTGTACGTTTTGATGAGATAACACATTTCTAATCTAAAATTCACCTACATATACCTTAATTATTAATGCAAAGAAAGGCTCTAGTAATCCTCCGCTTGGAGACGGACTTTTTTTACTACAGTACTTGAGGTGAAACGGGTAATGGTGAGCCCGGTCATGACATTGTCTGCGAATACCGCGGCAGAAAGCCCTGAGCAGGATTTTTTTTTTTTTTTCATTTTTTAACCAGGTAAGCTTATTTGTTCATATTTTCACTCCATGCTTCCACCGCCTATAGCCGCACCTCTGTAGTAAATGGCAGCGTGATACGTTGAGAAACCGATTTTAGCGAACCATCTAAAGTGGGTTAAGAGCTGTTAATTTACATGTTTGTTTAGATAAAATGCAAAAGGAGGAAACGAACGAAAGTGGAAATCGCACAGTTGTACCTGGGCCTTTAGCAATCCTGACACCGCGTATACGAAAAGAGCGTTAAGAATGCTCAAGGTCCGAGGCATCACCTATATATACCTCGTTCGTTCGCTACAGACTTTTGGCGTGGTTTCTGTGTACTATAAAGAATTGATATATAGTATATACAGCAATTCTTTGTGTACAAACTTTGTTGTGCGATTTTTATCTTAACAAAACGCATTTCCGTTATTCTTCCTTCTCAGTGGCAGGGTCGAATTCGTAAGAGGCAGACAGTTTTTTTCGTGGGAAACTGTCTCGGAGTTGTATTTTGTTGGTTTCGCTGTTGTAATGTAAGTTCGCTGGCCCCAGCGTTCTCCTTATAGACCGCTTCTTGGTGACGGCCGCTATGTTGATTTCTGACGCAGCTGAGTTGGGAAAAAATATAATATCACTTTATCTGCAGATTGGAAGGCGCTGGGATTCAAATCGTTCGTGCCAATAGTTCTGATGCTTTCTTGACTTTTTTATTGTAGTTATGTTTGAACTATTTACTTCTTTTTGTTTCGCCCAACCCAATTGCGTCATATTTCAGGATGGCGACCGAAACACGAAAACGGTCTATGCGAAGCGCAAGTTCGTCTGCAGGGGCTGCGGTGACATCAGAACGCCGAGCTCTGATTGGCTCTGACTGGAAGGATAGTGGGTACACCTCAATGCTAGCTGCCTTGAGGGCTACCCCCTATTCTTCCAATCGAGCCAATCAGAGCGTTCTGATGTCACCACAAGTTCACAACCCCTGCAAAAGATGCAGACGAACTTGCGCTCCGCATAGCTTTTCGTTCGCTCGTATACAGTAGCGAGGAAACCCATTCGTTTGCAAATAAAAGTACGAACGTACGTAGCTCCTTTTTGGATCACATGATGATTCGTTATCGATGTATGACTGGCAGCTTGAATAGCCCTTGACGCTCTTCGTTGCACGCAGGTGGAGCAGGCACGCACGTATGTATACACTGCGCGACATTGTTAGCGCGAACACGACGTTTGCGCATTTTTTCGTATTTTACTTCGAAAAGATATAAATCGGCGGGAGAAACGTTTGCTTTCCTCTTTAGGTAAGTGCCTCAAATGAGCCCTTTTCATCGCACTATGTATGCTTTGACCACGTCCGAGTGCAGCCGATGCACGGTCCAATAGGATGCCGATCAAGTAGCCTCAACCGTCCATCGTCATGGCGCTCCTCCTCTTTGCGCGTTCTCTATCAATGCCAATCGCCAATCACGTGCAGGAAGTGAGTGGCGATCCTGCGCTTCCTTCTGCGCGTGATTGGTTTGGCCAGCGAGAGCAAACGCAGAAAGACAGGAGCGCGGGACGGTGCACACGTTTGGCGCTGTATGATTGATTGGCTCCATATGGGACGTATAGCTTATGATGCGTTCGGACGTATACTGTGAAACTGAGTATGGTAATTTCAATGACATCCTTTGAATTATAAAAGAAAATGAAAAAAAAAACGACGATCACTCGTTTGCGTTAACAGTGTCGTGAAGTGTAGAAACGCACGCCCGTTCTAACAGACGCGTGGTCACACCCAAGCGCATTCAGATGCGCACACACGTGCACGTGCACAAGCACGACATAAAATTGATATGATAAAAGTAAGGTGATACCTTCACACACACGAGGCCAAGGGAACATATTCATGAGCACACGCCCGTGCACGTATTTATTAGGTGTTTACGCGTTAAGAGCTCGATTGCGCGGTGCATGCCTGACATACGGAATTAAACCCCTAGGAATCGAAAGCATAGTCGGAAAATTGCTGAAGGCACAATCGTACCAAACTTTTTTTTATTTTTTTTATTGAGCGAGTCAAGTAGTGAGCGGAAGCGACTCGGGAACTGGTCCGTATATGACTTCTTTCTCTTTAGGGAACGGATCATTCTTTCTGAGCTATGTGGAGAAAGTTGGAAAATTATTCCACTTGCGGTTTCTTAAGAACCTGGTCGATCTTTGATTCAAAGTGAATAAGCTATCCGCTGTCACGTCATCCAATCGTCGTTACTTGGAAAAACAAGGAAGAATTCCGTCACTTTCTACTTTTTGGACTGACGGATATTCCCGTCCTCGAGAGGAGTCCCCGACGGCACGGAAGCGAGAGGAACGTTCTCCTTCTAATGAATCGAGGGCTTACGCTTCATCCATAGCCAAGTAGAAGGACTCCTAAATAACTCGACGTTGAAATAAATAAATAAGTCAATAGTTATTTGGCCTTTCTTTTTTTATTTATTCACCGTGCCAAATTCGAAACAAACGCCTATACGTCGCTTGTGTGTAGAGCAGGGATCAACGTTATGGGGCTAAGGGACCGGATTAGACATCTGTCGCGCTATCGAGGACCGGGAAGAGAAAGAGTAATTATAATCGAGAGAACACTAAATTGATAAATTTAGGTAAGAATTTAAACACATAGATTAATGTTAGTGTAAATATTAAAATAACCCAAAGTTGAATGAAAACGTATATTTAAATATGACACTTAATATTCAACTAATTATGACGTTACACTACAATTCCGACCATGCAAACACACCATGCATAAATTAAAGCACAGGGATACTTCGGCGCATTCCCGCAGTGCAAATGGCTAATGAGAATGATAGAAAACTAATGCTGACACACTGTACACGGGAACTCGAAATAATGTTAACATAGTTACACGTACATAAAGCTAGGGACTAGAATGGTAATGCTGGGGAGGACAATGTTCAGTCATGGCAAAATAAACCCCGTTACAATGCAGTTTATTATTAGTTTTTCGGCATTTGGAGCGCGTTGAGGCGCCGTCTTATTAGGCGCACGTCTTTCCGCACCGGTGGAAGACTTCCGCGGGCCGGTTGGAAGCCCCTGGTGTAGAGAATCGCGACAAAGCCTCGCAACGACCAGTCAGGAGGCAATTATGTATAATTAACGATTCTTGTACACTATGGCAAAGCGGAAATTTGGGCCAGTTGGTTCATCATCGGGATATAAAGCGCCAAAGAAACACAGGACAAAGAGGAGCGAAAACAGGACGAGGCGCGCTCGCAACTAAAGTTTATTTAAGAAAAAACACATAATATATAGGCCGTAAAAAACGCCTATTCAACACATCAATCGAGAAGACCCCTTGATAAAATCAAACTCTTTCCCCGAAAGGGCAATGGAAAAAATTAAAAAAAAAAAAAAATTTAGAAGGGCAACTGATCGGGCAAGAGAAAAAAAAAAAAAAGCCAAAAATAAGACCGGTAATTATTCCGTACCTGCATGCCATGTCCCATAATTTAAAGAAAGTAGCACAGCGGTTTAGAGTTCCCGTAGTGTTTTCAGCCCCGGAAAAAATGGCACGCCTGTGCCGCAGAATCAATAATCCCTAGCCAGATATGGAGCTTTGCAGCACAAAACACCGCACCAAATACGCTGAGTGTGCCGTCGGAGTGGTGTACGAAATTCCGCTGACTTGCGGCTCCGTGTACATCGGCCAGACTGGTAGATGTGTAAATGATCGTGCACGGCAACACGCGGCAGCTATGAGAGCAAGCCCGTCTGGTAATTTAGCTGTTCATTGTAGTCGGTGCCCGTGCTCACCAGTTCTGCATGATGTGAGGGTTCTGGCAAAATATAAAGATAAAATATACCGAGAAGTGCACGAGGCGTTTGAGATTAGGGCAAAGGGAGAAGAATGCGTCACTGAGCCTTCCATTGCCCTCTCGGGGAAAGAGTTTGATTTTATCAAGGGGTCTTCTCGATTGATGTGATGGATAGGCGTTTTTTACGGCCTATATATGATGTGTTTTTTCTTAAATAAACTTTAGTTGCGAGTGCGTCTCGTCCTGTTTTCGCTCCTCTTTGTCCTGTGTTTCTTTGGCGCATTATATCCCGTTGTACACTATGCGTTTTAATCATGCAAAGATCACTGGTGCCGTGAAGATAAGCTACGCAGTGCCAGCCATCTTAGAGTAAACACGGGTACATCGTGTTCTGTTTTTTCACCTTGTAGAGATGTGATACAGACAAAGACAGAATCGGAAGGTACCATCCTGCCCTCACCTCTATGTGTTAATCTTTACATGTGAGTGTTGAGTGCTGCCACAGGATCGGCCTACACTATCAAGTGCCCTAGGAAAACTCCAGCCGTGGCGCCCCCCCCCCCCTTCCACCGCCTTTGTATACGCCCCTATTTACTGGTTACGACATCACGTTGTTAGTAAACATGTGAGTAGTGGCCCAACACCAGCGTTTTGTCAGACGAGAACTGCATTCTGAAAACGAACGGCGGTCGAGCATATGGCGTCGTGTCGTGCGCCGTGTTAAATAAATCAAAAAGCAAAAAAAAAAAAAAAACTTAAAGAGGGACGACGAAAATAATCCCTGGAAAAGGGGAACAAGAGGGACAAAGGACAAACACAAATCTCCAAACACAGCTAGGTTTTTCGGCCGCGCACACAGATGGTGCGCGGCCGAAAAAATCCGCCTGGTCCGGGTATCGAACCCAGGACCTCACCTAGCTCTGTTTGGAGATTTGTGTTTGTCCTTTGTCCCTCTTGTTCCCTTCTCTAGGGATTATTATCGTCATTCTTGTCCAGCTCGCTTGCACCTTCACATTTAATTGGATTATAATCATAAAGAGGGAGGGGGGTGCGGAGGGGCCGCGGCGGCGCCCCCCTTTTGAATTCTTTTTAGTGGTAGGCGCCCGCGGCAATCGCCCAGGTCGCCCACCCCTAGGACCGACACTGAGCTGCCAGATGCTATTTTGAACCCTATCTATTCTAACACCGCCTACATTTTTTTTTTTGAACATAATACACGACTCCTGAACAAATTTTATTCGGATACTGAGAGTTACTTCAGTAGCACAAATGTCTAAATTGGTTATGGCCAGTGTAGGCATGTGCTGCACGCAGTCACGTCGCAGCGTGGTGTACGTTGGTGGCCACTCTGACCGGAGTGCACTGCATAGATGCGGTACGATCTCGTCACGCGTGAAGCTTGGCTGAATCCAAGAACTACAAGAGCGTCTCAACTGTATGCGCACGACCACCGGCGAGAGGTCTCGAGATAGCCACCTCACCCGCAAAGACTTTTTTTTTTTTTTTGTGGTGCAGCTTGGACATACACGATCCCGTGTCATTGTGTTCTTGCGCTTCGTGCTGCCAGCAGGGCCACCGAGACAATGGGCAGCGCCAGGGGCGTGAGCCAACAATGAGCCCGAAGACGTGTCCATCCACGGCGGCCGAGCCGAACTCCTGGTGGCACATAGAGACGCTCCTCACCAGTGTCCACAACAGCGGTACCTACTGGGCTTGGGAGTTTCCTCGGCCGAGTTGTCTTCCTTGCCGTACCCGCCCGGTACGCCACCGCTCCTTGTTCCACCACTATTACGGGGTGGGGGGAGGGTGGGGCGCTGTGGGCCGCGTCTTCTTACGCCTGTTTGACTAACCTTCCTGCTTTGCCATGCGTGCTGCCGGCACCTCGCTCCGCTTCCTCGCACGGAGATGGAACTGTGGGCAGAGGGACTGGGTGTGTTCGCGATTCGGGGAACAAGATCTCGTGGACAATGGACGTATCCCTCTGTTTGCAAACACATAACGCCGTATCGGAGCTTCCTTCGTTGGCAAACTGATGAGCAGGAGTGCCTCGAAAGACAGCTCGACAAGAAGTTCGGGATGTAGTACAAACGTTTCCCATGGCGTCTTGTGCAGCAGAAATATACTTTATGACGTTTGGGGGATATCCTGTTGATTGAAATTTGAATGTCACGCCAAAGTTCCATCTAATCCTGGGCTACGTTTGTCAGATTGGATTAACAAAAAAAAAAAAAAAAAAAAACTTTATAAACGTAAAGAATAGGGCACTGCCAAAAAGTATAGTATATTAACGATGCATGCAGCATCCCGGATATAGAAAAACACGTCAATGCAACAGATCTCGAATTTCGTTCAGCATCGCTCAAGCGTGTAGACGATATGATTTTATTCTACTCAGTTTACGATCTTTCTTGTTGTGTACTGCAGTTCCCTTTGCTATGCCCTAGCAAGGATGTATTCGATTGAAAGAACTTATGTGCTAGCAAACTTTAGAAAAGCAGCAGGTCGCAAAAAGTTGGTATCGATAAACGTAATTCGCGATTTGTGTAATGATGTTGGTAATCTCGCGCTTGTGCACAGTTAGGTGCCTACCTAATATTGCGGAACGACAAAGCACAGTGAACCAAGCCAGCTTATAGATTGCGCGGTAATCGACACTTCTTTGCATCTAAGTTGATGACGCCCGTAGTTAGTCAATTCATTAAAGTGGTACAGCCAGGTACTCGGCCCCGAAGGCACTTTCTGATGATCCTGCCCCTCACGGAACGTCCCTCCAACCTACTCACTCACCTGCGGAGTGTTACAGAGGTGACACCCGGTCGCGACGCTTCGGCGCCAAAGCTACACTGCGTGTTCATTGTACACCCAGAGAGGCGATCGCTGTGGCAACCCCAATAAAGACGGCCGAGCGATCACGCAACACGACTCTCCCCCGCGTTGCGTGTGCCATACCTCACACCCTGAATCACTTATTTCCTCCGCCGAAAGCTCTGCTCGGTCTTCTCGTGCGAGTCCCCTTCGACACTAACACGAAGCTCCGGAGATTGCACAAGGAATGGCGCCCAACCGGGGGAGAGACCCGCACACGAAGCACCATATTGTTTTCTCACGCAACTGCGCGGTGTCTTCTTTTTCTCGAGGGAGACAGAGGAAGTCCTTTTGTTTTCAGGTTCATTACCTGGAGATGTTTCTGCGAGCAGCGTCGCGCCCTTGCCCGTGTGGCATTTCTCGTAGCAGGCCCGTGGATCGTACGATAAGGCATGCGCTGAAGAGGTTGATGGTGGGAAGTAGTGACTGACCAAGACGGAGAGGTTGGTACGCGTTCGTCCCAGGGCCCTATTGGCATGTTGGATTTGTCGGCGGCTAAAGAAACCAAGCGGGACAAAGGGAATACGAAATGAGCGCGGTAGTTTTAGTGACAGACATTTGAGAGAGCTGTGCAAGGTAGCAGAGCGTTCATGGGGTCGAAGTCGCATTTGGCGTGAGAAATGCGAGATGTTTGCAGAGCTTTCGGTCTATGTCCAACTACATTCATTAATCGTTGCCGAATTGTATACGTTTGAGTAATTTGGTGGAAAGAAAACAAAACGCGACAATGTGCGCCATCGTTAGCTCTTCGCTGCTTAAACTTTATTGGTGCCATTTCGGGCATGTTGATATCTCCGAAAGTACATTTTAAAAATTGCTTGTCTTCAGCTTTCCTTCAGTTGGATATCTGGTTTGGCCATACCTGAATTACCGTGAGCAAGTTGGAGGGTCGCTTACATCAGAGCCGTTCTGGCTTACATATCATACGAACAACGAGGGATCTTCCGATTTCATCAGCTTCACTGCAACTCTACTAAAGATGTCGAGCGGGGCCGAGAACGCAAGGAGGCTGCTCCATATTTGTAAACGAATGCACGCCCCTATTATTTAATATATATATATACACAGACGTTCTTTGTCGCGTCTGAGTCTCATATGGGCCGCACAGTGCAGAGTAAATATTTTTTGTGCAGTAAGGTTTTCTTGGTTTTATTTTTATTTTTATTTTCTTACGATTACAAATGGTACCAAGAACTGATCGAAATGCTAACTTTATGATATTTGCAGGCTCTCAAAATACTATAGGAATAAAATATGAGCTGAATTCCGCGAGTCATATCCAACAAAACTCCGTACATAGTGAACAGAACAGCTCACCAAAAGACAAGGACAGAGGGTTAAAGGCCTGTTCACACGATGCATTTTTCTCGCGCATCTAGTGTCGCGAAATGTAGTTTCGCAAAATGGTTGCGCCGTCTGAACGAGTCCGAAAAGGACGCGCGCATCTAAAAAAAGTTGCGCGCACACCTCGCTTCTGGAGCGAGCTTTTGCTGAAACTTTGCTGAGTCCTGTCAATCACTCTGAGGGCGCCGCCAATGGCCGCTGAGAAACACTCTCACGTGTCCTTTGAGGGGGGAGCGAGCTGTTTGAGAAGACCACTTCACTGCCGGTGTTGTAGCCGAGCCAAATCCGAAAAAACCGAAACCACGAACGGTGGATACTGCCGGCGCTTCCGCAAGCACGTCAAGCACCACTGAAGGAAAAGTGAGTAGCATATCGGAAAAAAAATCCAGTGATGGACGAAGACAATCAGCGGGAGTTGGCGAGATTATAATAGCGCTCATAGCGTTGTTGTCGTGACGATACCGCTGGATAATACCCCTGTTACACGGGCACCCTCAACCGTGGTTAACTCAGCTTTAACTGCTGTTACGTGGCACCACAGTTACCGCACTATACTCTCAGACAGCTATTTCAGAAGAAGTGAAGAGCGCGTGTGCACTGCTTCGATGGGTGCTCAAAATGCTCAAGCGCACGTTCGCCAATAGCTTTGACTGCATAGCCGCAGAATGTTGTCCGCAAGTATTGTGTGCTAACTGTGGCTTAGCGTAACTGCAGTTAAGGGCGCCCGTGTAACAAGGGTATAAGAGACCACCGAGTAAACTGAAACCAAGTTTGCTTTGTTTACAAGCGAACGTGAAACCATTTGCGCTCTCTGAAACAGTGCACAGTAAAATCGGGGCAGACATGGGCGCCGAGAAGTAACCAGATTGGGCACGTAGCGTTTCTATGAATACCATGTGCATTGATAGGAGCTTTGGCAATGAATTGGCTGCGTACGGGCTCGGCGCCGGCACATGTCCTGCACGTAAAGGTGTCCGCCTCAATCGGCTTTGCGCACATGCGAGATCGCTCCAAGTAGTGCAGTATGTGAGAAAAAAAAATTAAAGTGAATTGACTGCATAAAATGCGCAAAGCAGATCCCCAGATAAATAGCGATCTGATTCGGAGCGCCACATCATGGTCAACACCGAAACTATTTTCGCGAGTCTAACGTCATCGTTGTTGCACGTGAAGCGGTACGTGTGAACAAGCACATTTCGCGAAACTTGAGTGTCGCGAAACTGTTGCGCGCCTAAAAGATGCATCGTGTGAACAGACCTTAAGAAACATGCACAAGACATAAGCCCTGACTCGCAACTGAATTTATACACAAAAGGAAGAAGAGGACGCGCTGAAAGTCACGCAGTGCACGCAGAACAGTGTGTGTGCTGCGTGCACTGCCTTTTGTGTATTTTCTTCTTTTTGTTTATAGATTCAGTGGCGAGTCAGTGTTGTACATGTTCCTGCTCTCTGTCGTTTTGTGCGCTGTTCTGTTCACTATGTCATCATACCAACTCGCCCAAATTACAACACTTCTGCAAAACTTCGTACTTTTGTGATCATACCGGTGCATTAAAGGGCTTATACACCAACTCATGTTTACAAACAAACCGGAGCGCCCCTAGCGGACGCCACAGGCGCCATGCATGCGCGGTGGGGGTGTGGGCAAGAAGCTCCCCGTCGCCCATAAACAAACCATTGAAATGCGATGTTGTCGCCGTCGGTGTGAGTCCCCCTGCCCTTTTTCGCGTTCGAACTGTCGACTCTACGTCTTCCTGGCGATGTCTGACTACTTGAGCGGCGTCAGCGAAATTACCGAGACTCGTTACACCGCAAAACTTCGCGTGAATAATGTGACATGTGGCGATTCATTCCGCGTGGACGCCGCAGTATGTACGCTAAAGCCTGATTCGCATGATGAGATTTCGCTCGCAATTTTCGGTCGCGACGCCATTCGGGCTGCAAAAGCGTGAACCGTAGCTGAGATGGTCGACGTTGATACTGAAAATCGCAAGGAATCGGACCAAGTGGATTAGGCATAACAAGTCGGTGATGGTCACTGGTAACAATGATCAACATCTCCTTGCATCTACTGTTTACATCGAGCCTGCTTACCAACCTTCAAACTTTTTTTTTAGGCCTGCACTTACTTCTTATCGCAAGTACCGGGCCAACATTTGGTCTACGGGCCGGCGTCGTCTAAGAGAGCAGACGACAAGCAGAAACGTTTGAAAGAGCAGACGACAGTTCGAACGATCAGGCAGCCGTTTGAACTTGAAGACGCACTGTACGTAGTCCGCAGGTGGTCCGCACAACTTGACGGTTTTCTGGCGTTCATGTTGGAACAAAACAAATAAATCTGATGACCACAAGTATCCGTGAATTCAACCCAAAGTGCTTCCCGCCCAAGTAATCGTTGTCTGACGGCGTCTGCTTTTCCCTTTTCACGGCACATATCCAGATTCTTGGACGAACCGAGCACGTGAAAACTGACCTTCAAACCTTTCTCGACACTTTTGGTACGGCCCCAGTCGCGGCGTTTTGACGAGAAGGGAGGTTTTTGTCTGGTTCCTTTCAAAACAACGCAGAAATACACGTCTGGCATGGGGAGTTCTGCCCACAGCCCCAGACCGGAAGTGCGACCGACGCGCCACCACCGCGCCGTGACGTCACAGAGCTGAGTTCGTCTATAAAATGTCCGGCATGTGCACGAGGGCTTTTGTGACTTGGCTCTCTGTTCACATGGGAACCTTTCATTGCCCACCAGAAATTTTCTTGGCTCAAAATGACTGATATCTAGATTTGACATTTTTAGAAATTTACATCAGGTCGGAATAAACGCGCGAGTATACTCGTATCATCATATTGTCTAGTGCGTAATACTTATCATGCCGTTCATAACCATCAGAATCGTTTCACTGTGCTATCTGTCGCTATTATAGTTCTCGTTTCACCTAACCAAAGTGCAGAGTAGCCGGCTATGATAAATGTTCAGGTTGACCTCTTTGTTGTTTCTTCAAGTTGTTGTTGTTGTTGTTTTTCCCCATGAACGCCTATAATAGTGCAAATTTTAAGCGATTTCTAGGCCAAAAAAAAAAAAAAGACGCAAGCCAGATTTATCCCTATACCTCACATTCCAATGAGTAGGTTCAATGATAGCAGAAATCGTCCACCCGCGAGCTCTGTAAAAAAGTTGTCTTTTTTAGAACACGCATCAAACGAAGCCCGTATATTTAAAACCATAAAAAAACAATGTTGTCACATTTTTTAATGCCACTCTCCAAGGTTCAAATATGTCAGTTCTTAACCAACTCGCCTGCATCCTTACACTCAGGTCGTGGCTTCAATGTAAATACAGGGACACCAACAGTACTTGTTTGTCTTGCCAAATCCGAACGAAAATAGACAGGTATATTTAGACGCTTGTTTGTTTATACTTCCGTCTCAAAGGCAGATAAAAGTACCTTACAAAACGAGGAACTCCCTTAACGAATTTGCGAACCAGCGCAAGCTTACGGTCACGCGCGAAATCGATATCGCGAGCTGATGTGCCAATTCTTTAAACGAGTTTGTTCTTAAAGCATTAGGACACACGCAAAATGGTGTAGTGCTCTTTAGTAAGCTTATTACCACCTGCTCAGTTCCAGTTTGGAATCTCTCTGGTCGTGTCGTTCAGCACCGGAGCAATCGACCCGCATCAAAAACCCTTTCGCCTCGTTCCGAAGATCTAGCAACACCATGCAAGGCGCAAACCAGAGGCACAAACGAAGAAACAAAAGCCGGCAGTCTAGCTGCGGGAACTGGTCTCTGGTTCATCAAGATCGCTCGCGGTCGCCAGCAAACAACATGATCATAATGATGTGACCCGTTTTAAATGGGTCAGTAAATCTGGATAGTTGCAACGCTGGAATCAAGCGAGCTGTATTAAGGGCCCAGGTGACGCCCCCCCACCCCCCTTTCCTGTTCCTCCCTCCCCCAGGGCCTTCCTACTCTGATGGTGCGCATACGGCGGCAGACGCGGATGATGTAGTGATGTAATGTGGCTTTACTTATTCCACCCCGCGCATTGCAGCGACGGGGTTTCTAATAATAGCGGCAATCGTCGATGCACGCGACTGCATGAGCGGCGCGCATGCAGACAAAGATCTAGAACGCGAGCCAGTGGCCAGCAGAGCACCCAAGTTCGTAGTCCGATTGTGCTCGGCGGGATGCGTCGTCTCGACCGCCTCTATGAAACCCCATTTCTCGGCCATCCTTTCTCGGCGTCGGTGGGGGGGAGCGTTTCAGTTCAATGAAACGATAGGGAAGATGAACTTCAAACTGCTCGTGTGAGGAAAACGCGTTTGATGATACGCGGTCATCAGCCGGGCCTGCATCGAGGGCCACTGACCCGAGAGCTTCTCATGGTCCTTCTTTTCTGAAATGAGGTTGCCAGGAGCTCTTGATCTTCGGATTTGTTTTAGAGCGCAGCTCTTAGGCCCGTTTCCGTCGGCGTAACCGCGCGGTGCATTATGGGTAAATTTTCCCGAAGGACCTCGGGAGGACCTCGGGTTCCTTCGGGAGGACCTCGGGAGGACCTCGGGTTTCTTCGGGACGACCTCGGGTTCCTTCGGGAGGACCTCGGGGGAGGGGGGGGGGGGGGTCACGTGACCTGGGGGGTCACGTGACGATGACGTCATCAGTGACGTCATCAGTGATGATGACGATAACGATGCGGATGCCGATGACGTCATCAGTGACGTCACTGATGACGTTATCAGTGATGAGGACGATGACGATGCGGATGCCGATGACGTTGTGGGGAAGAAAGAGCCAAGGCATCCGACCTGTTCGAATTCTCAAGCGTTCTCTGCCTCGCGGCGTGCGTATAGCGCGCGCCCCGAGAACGTCGTATTTTATTTCTTTTGATTGTTTTCCTGTTTAGATCTGTGTCACCACAGATATGCCCCCCTCTGGGAGGATTTATATGTTTTATAAATCCTTCCAACTCACAATTTTTTTGTGGCCGGAGATTGTATGTCGGCGTAGTAGCCTCTAGATGAGCAGGCTTGAGTCGGTGGAGGGCAACGGCATCGTCTTTCCCGTTCATGCGTAGGACGAACGTGTCCGTCCTTTTCTGTACCACGGGAAACGGTCCCTGATAGTGAGGACGTAGTGGCTTTCTGTGATGTTCCTGTCGGACGAACACGTGGGTGGCAGTCTTTAGGTCCTCCGTAACGCATGGTGACTTGGTATTCCCGACCCGAGTTGGAATTGGGCGGAGTTTTTCGAACACTTCTCTGAGGGTCTCGGCGTAAGCTTCGGGCTTTGCCGACGATGGCGTGTCGGCCTCGAAGAAATCTGATGGCAACCTCAGGGGAGTGCCATAGACGAGCTCGGCACGCCAAGGAGCACGTTAGGCCTTCCATGGGCCATCAATGCCGATTTCAGATGGCGATGAAAGCGCTCCACAAGTCCCGTTGGATTGCGGGTGGTAAGTGGTCGTCCGCAACCGTGTCGTCCCAAGAATGCGGGTTAACTCTGTGGAGAGCGACGACTCAAATTGTCGTCCCCGGTCTGTGACTATCTCGGACGGGCATCCGAACCTGGAGACCCACGTGGAGATGAAGGCGGTGGCGACGGTGGTTGCGGTAATGTCCTGCAGTGGCGTTGCCTCTGGCCATCTCGTAAATCTGTCAATGCAGGTGAGAAGGTAGCGGTACCCCTGTGATGATGGCAGTGGCCCGACCAGGTCCAAATGTACCTTGTCAAACCGCGCATCGGGTTGGAGAAAGGTCCTTCTCGGGGGGCACAGGGTTCCGATGGACCTTCGCTTGCTGACAGGGTATGCAGGAGCGTACCCAGTCCCGGACATCCGACTTTATGCGGGGCCAGACGTACCTGGACGTCATTAGTCTCTGTGTTGCCCGAACGCCTGGGTGTGAGAGGCAGTGACTCGCGTCGAAAAGTTTTCGACGTAGTGAAACAGGTACGAACGGCCGGGGCTTTTCAGTCGTGACGTCGCAAGTGACAATGATGTTACCCGGAAAGGCGACATCCTGCAGCCGCAAAGAAGATGACGATCGTAGCCTCTTGAGCTCCTCGTCCTCAATCTGTAGCCGAGAAAATTCTGCAGGATCTGGGAGCGGCGGTAAGGAGACGGCGTCAATACGGCTGAGGACGTCGGCAGGCACGTTGTCTACGCCTTTCACGTGTCGGATGTCTGTCGTAAATTCTGACAGAAAAGCTAGGTGGCGGATTTCCCGAGGTGTGTGATGGAATCCTGCGTTTGAGATGGCATTTGTCCGGGGTTTATGGTCCGTCCATATGGTGAAACTCCTTCCTTCAACGAAGTGTCGGAAGTGACGCACGGCCAAGTAGGCAGCCAACAACTCGCGGCCAAACACGCTGTAGCGCGTCTGTGCTGGCTTCAACTTCTTCGAAAAGAAAGCGAGTGGCCGCCACTGTCCGTCGATGCGTTGCTGCAGTACTGATACAACGGCGGTTGCTGAGGCGTCAGTCATGATCGACGTTGGAGCGTCGTGCATCGGATGTTGAAGAAGGGTGGTCTCCGCAAGAGCTCTCTTTACCTCGTAAAAGGCCTGCTCAGCTGCGTCATTCCAAGGCAAAGGAGATGTAGAGCGTGCGCTCTTGCCGAGGAGGAGCAGCTCAAGTGGTTCGAGCAGCTTGGCGCAGTGTTGGATGAAACGTCTGTAGAAGTTTACGAGGCCGATGAATTGGCGAAGCTTGGTGAGGGATGTTGGTCTCGGGAAGTCTTGGATAGCGCTGACTTTGGCAGGTAGAGGTCGAATTCCTGAGCTATCGAGACGGTGTCCCAGAAAGTCCAATTCGTGTACCCCGAACTCACACTTCGTGGCGTTGATGATGATGCCATGCTTGGCGAGCCGTTCGAAGAGGAGACGAAGGTGTGCGCTGTGCTCTTCTGGAGATGGGCTTGCGACGAGCAGGTCGTCGACGTAGCAGAAGACAAAAGGCAAGCCCCTTGTAACAGCGTCAATAAATCGCTGAAACGATTGTGCCGCATTACTGAGGCCAAAAGGCATGCGCACAAATTCAAACAGGCCGAAAGGTGTTGTGACGGCTGTCTTGGGGATGTCTTCTTCCGCCACCGGAATTTGATGATAGGCTCTGGTCAAATCAATCTTCGAGAAGATGGTAGAGCCTCGAAGGTTGACGGTGAAGTCTTGCATGGCATCATCATCATCATCCGGGTCACCACTTGTGGGGAAGAAAGAGCCAAGGCATCCGACCTGTTCGAATTCTCAAGCGTTCTCTGCCTCGCGGCGTGCGTATAGCGCGCGCCCCGAGAACGTCGTCTTTTATTTCTTTTGATTGTTTTCCTGTTTAGATCTGTGTCACCACAGATATGCCCCCCTCTGGGAGGATTTATATGTTTTATAAATCCTTGTCGGCGTAGTAGCCTCTAGATGAGCAGGCTTGAGTCGGTGGAGGGCAACGGCATCGTCTTTCCCGTTCATGCGTAGGACGAACGTGTCCGTCCTTTTCTGTACCACGGGAAACGGTCCCTGATAGTGAGGACGTAGTGGCTTTCTGTGATGTTCCTGTCGGACGAACACGTGGGTGGCAGTCTTTAGGTCCTCCGTAACGCATGGTGACTTGGTATTCCCGACCCGAGTTGGAATTGGGCGGAGTTTTTCGAACACTTCTCTGAGGGTCTCGGCGTAAGCTTCGGGCTTTGCCGACGATGGCGTGTCGGCCTCGAAGAAATCTGATGGCAACCTCAGGGGAGTGCCATAGACGAGCTCGGCACGCCAAGGAGCACGTTAGGCCTTCCATGGGCCATCAATGCCGATTTCAGATGGCGATGAAAGCGCTCCACAAGTCCCGTTGGATTGCGGGTGGTAAGTGGTCGTCCGCAACCGTGTCGTCCCAAGAATGCGGGTTAACTCTGTGGAGAGCGACGACTCAAATTGTCGTCCCCGGTCTGTGACTATCTCGGACGGGCATCCGAACCTGGAGACCCACGTGGAGATGAAGGCGGTGGCGACGGTGGTTGCGGTAATGTCCTGCAGTGGCGTTGCCTCTGGCCATCTCGTAAATCTGTCAATGCAGGTGAGAAGGTAGCGGTACCCCTGTGATGATGGCAGTGGCCCGACCAGGTCCAAATGTACCTTGTCAAACCGCGCATCGGGTTGGAGAAAGGTCCTTCTCGGGGGGCACAGGGTTCCGATGGACCTTCGCTTGCTGACAGGGTATGCAGGAGCGTACCCAGTCCCGGACATCCGACTTTATGCGGGGCCAGACGTACCTGGACGTCATTAGTCTCTGTGTTGCCCGAACGCCTGGGTGTGAGAGGCAGTGACTCGCGTCGAAAAGTTTTCGACGTAGTGAAACAGGTACGAACGGCCGGGGCTTTTCAGTCGTGACGTCGCAAGTGACAATGATGTTACCCGGAAAGGCGACATCCTGCAGCCGCAAAGAAGATGACGATCGTAGCCTCTTGAGCTCCTCGTCCTCAATCTGTAGCCGAGAAAATTCTGCAGGATCTGGGAGCGGCGGTAAGGAGACGGCGTCAATACGGCTGAGGACGTCGGCAGGCACGTTGTCTACGCCTTTCACGTGTCGGATGTCTGTCGTAAATTCTGACAGAAAAGCTAGGTGGCGGATTTCCCGAGGTGTGTGATGGAATCCTGCGTTTGAGATGGCATTTGTCAGGGGTTTATGGTCCGTCCATATGGTGAAACTCCTTCCTTCAACGAAGTGTCGGAAGTGACGCACGGCCAAGTAGGCAGCCAACAACTCGCGGCCAAACACGCTGTAGCGCGTCTGTGCTGGCTTCAACTTCTTCGAAAAGAAAGCGAGTGGCCGCCACTGTCCGTCGATGCAGTTGCTGCAGTACTGATACAACGGCGGTTGCTGAGGCGTCAGTCATGATCGACGTTGGAGCGTCGTGCATCGGATGTTGAAGAAGGGTGGTCTCCGCAAGAGCTCTCTTTACCTCGTAAAAGGCCTGCTCAGCTGCGTCATTCCAAGGCAAAGGAGATGTAGAGCGTGCGCTCTTGCCGAGGAGGAGCAGCTCAAGTGGTTCGAGCAGCTTGGCGCAGTGTTGGATGAAACGTCTGTAGAAGTTTACGAGGCCGATGAATTGGCGAAGCTTGGTGAGGGATGTTGGTCTCGGGAAGTCTTGGATAGCGCTGACTTTGGCAGGTAGAGGTCGAATTCCTGAGCTATCGAGACGGTGTCCCAGAAAGTCCAATTCGTGTACCCCGAACTCACACTTCGTGGCGTTGATGATGATGCCATGCTTGGCGAGCCGTTCGAAGAGGAGACGAAGGTGTGCGCTGTGCTCTTCTGGAGATGGGCTTGCGACGAGCAGGTCGTCGACGTAGCAGAAGACAAAAGGCAAGCCCCTTGTAACAGCGTCAATAAATCGCTGAAACGATTGTGCCGCATTACTGAGGCCAAAAGGCATGCGCACAAATTCAAACAGGCCGAAAGGTGTTGTGACGGCTGTCTTGGGGATGTCTTCTTCCGCCACCGGAATTTGATGATAGGCTCTGGTCAAATCAATCTTCGAGAAGATGGTAGAGCCTCGAAGGTTGACGGTGAAGTCTTGCATGGCATCATCATCATCATCCGGGTCACCACTTGTGGGGAAGAAAGAGCCAAGGCATCCGACCTGTTCGAATTCTCAAGCGTTCTCTGCCTCGCGGCGTGCGTATAGCGCGCGCCCCGAGAACGTCGTCTTTTATTTCTTTTGATTGTTTTCCTGTTTAGATCTGTGTCACCACAACGTCATCAGTGACGTCACTGATGACGTCATCGTCACGTGACCCCCCAGGTCACGTGAACCCCCCCCCCCCCCAGTACCCTTCCCTCCTCCTCCTCAAAAGCTGCGCTCTAATTCGGCGTTACAGGGAGTTGTAAACGGCTTTCATTTTTTTTATTAATATTATTATTTTGTATTTATCGCTACTTTCATTTAAACATCGTTCTGTAATAAACAATAAAAAAAAAACGAGAGATTTGTTTTCGAATTTATAAAGGAAGCGGTAGAAAATTTGGAGAAGTACCATCTAAAACTCAACTCTTAACACGTAGGTTAGCTCTCCCTTATATAGATCGCTAAATGTGTACGAAATTGGACGAACTAAAGCATTTCAACGGAAACTCAATTACCACTATTATAACGAGTACTTTAAAGCTGTTAACATCCTAATTTTTCGTTGGAAAAATAATTAAACCACATTGAGCTAAAAAAAATATCGGTAGAAGTACGTTGCAATCCGTGCCTTACATACAACACTGGTTATACGTCATCACACAAGAAACAGTCTTAAGACACCGTTTGAGGCGTGTTTCTTCCTTGTGTCACACACCTGTCACATTGGACGCATAAAAAACTAAGGGTGTCGCTGAACCGGCCGAGGTCGAGTTTGACCAGGTTCGACTTTTTCGAACTTTTAATGGAAAGTTCGACGAACCTTGTATTTAGGTTCGACTCGTGTGCGCATGCGCGACAGGCTGGCCAGTTGGCTTCGGATTGGATGGGGATGGCTAAGGGATGAATGAAGGGCAGCACTGGTTGGTTATTTCAGTTAATACAGTACAAAAAAAATTAAGTGATTAACTTCTTCAGTGATTAGAATTAGTTTCATTTAATTGCAGCTGTTCACAAAATTAAAATAACCCTTTGCATAAGAACAAAAATTCTCCAAACCTAGACATGCTTGTATCAAGGTCTGGCCACACTGTTCACAAAGTCGAACCGGTCGAATGTGGTGAAAGTTCGAAGGGCTCGTCTAACGGGTCGAACCAATCGAACCCCGAAAGTTCGACCCAAAAGTCCAGTTCGACAAAAGTTCGCGACACTCCTATAAAAAACCTGTCTGCGGGCATAGTCGAATCATACATGTGCATGAAGCAAACATGCTTCGAACATCTTTGAGGCTTAGACTTCGGCTAGGTGGCGCAAGCTACCGCCCGTTACAAATACAAAGGGTATAGCTTTTAAAATCCATCCATCCATCCAGGCCTGTCCGCACATTATTCTGTCATCGTATCTGCAGCACACCCCGCGTCTTTTGAACGATGCACGAGTAGTGTGTGTGTGTGTGTGTGACTGCGGCTTTTACAGCGTCGAAAGAGATCACCGTTCGTAAATTCTTCTGTCTAAAAGAAAAGAAGAAGTATCATTGGACGAGTTTAGCATCGGGAGGACAGACACCCCCCCAACCTGCAAGGCCGTTGAGCAGGGATGGACATTTTAGACCCTAATACCTCGCCAGTGTTACCAACTCTTTAGATATAGAGGTGTCAAAAAAAGTTTTCATTACTGACAGTCACTCGATTGCACTAGGTAAGTATTTATAACATTTAGCAATTATTTAAAAAAAAAAATAGATCGTTTGCGTATTTTGTTTTTGTGCTGCCGGTTACCGCTTTCGTCGGCGGTCCACTCTCGCGCTTCGTGTTTATGACGTTGTGGCGCTGCCTTTCTGCGCCCTTAGAGTTACAAACCGCGGCGACAAAGGGACTCAAAATATACATAGATTGTCTTCTTTTTTTACGTCGGCAGGCCGTGTTAGCTCGTCTGTCAAACAACACGACAAGACGCGTCGTTCTGAACAGGCAATAATTCGCGCTGTCAAAAACGCTACACGGCATAACGAGTGGCATATCTCGAAAGGCCAACTGCTGCAACACTTTCTGTGGCATATACGTCGCACAGTAATTCTAGTGGCAAGTCTCGGTGGGAAAGCGTGCTTCATTCACATCCCAGCAGGCACAAACAAACACGCGCTTCCATGCACTAAAAAGTTAAAGATCTGTGGTCTCTGCGAACAGTTCAGACTCCTCAATTTCTGGCCGTGCTCCAGCGTCATTGTAAAGTCTTACTAAATGTAAACCGATATTAAAAGAAAGAACAAATAAAACATGGGAAACTTTATTTATTCCAAATGTGATTATTGTGCTATGATTAAGCAAGCGAAAAAAATGGGGGAGGGGGGGGGGGAGGTTGAGGGTCCACACGAATGCTGAGAAGAACGATGGATATCAAAGTTACTGCATAAGTTACGCTTCAAAGTAACACAACTCAAAGCATAGAATAGGTGAATGGATACTAACGGCTGTACCCTTTATAAAGGGCGGTAGCTTGTGCCACCTTGTCTAGATACTAAAAAAAACTTTGAAAAATTGTGCCCAGTTACTAAAAGATTTTTCGAAAGCTGCAGAAAGCGGGTTTCCGTCCTTCAGAAATCTTAAAGCAGACTGCGAAAGACCAGTACAATATCACCCGAACTTTCTAAGCTCGGGAACTCGCGGTTTCAAATCGTACCGACCCGCCTATTGCACCCGCTGCGCACTGAGGTACACCAAAATGGTCATGATGTAGAAAACCCGAGACTGTGGTAAAAGCAGGGAACTTGGTCGAAGAAGAAAGACAAGGGAAAAGAACGTCTCACGTTCTTTTCTCTTTTCTTTCTTCTTCGACCAAGTTCCCTGCTTTTACCCCAGTCTCGGGTTTTCTACATCATGATCAACATCCACCAGCTCGCCTGCGCACTCACTGTCTTTTCACCAAAATGGTGGCGCCCACAAAAATATCGGGGCATGGACTGCCGATACCGCCGATACTCTAAGCCAGTGGTCTCAAACTCATTTGAGCGTGGGGGCCACATAGCCGTCACTGGGAAGCCCGGGGGCCAACATTAGACGGGGGGGGGGGGGGGGGGGGCTATGATTTTTTAAACTACATTTTGTCAGTGAGAGTTTTAGATTTCATTTGTTTATATGACTACTTTGGGCCCTGACCGGATGTGATAACAAGAAATAAAATGACACCGCCCCGCAAACGTGCTGGCATTTTTAATAGACCAAGAGAACAAGTACATTGTCGTTCCCGTTGCTCAATTCACTCAGGAATTAACCAAGCTCAACATATCTCTAAAAAACAATAAGTTATTTGACAGTTCTTGCTTTCCCGACGATTTCTATTACAATACCCATACTTGTCTTTTATGGTAATTTTTTTTTTCTAGGGCGAGAATTTTGAGCATGTAGCTTTATCTTTGGCAGTTGCTCCTGCTGATCGAGAGTTCGCCCAGGCGAGATGCGTCCTTCAACAAAGCGCTCGCGCTTGCAGCCTAGTAGCGGAATTGTTGGACATTACAAAAAGCTCGGAAGCACGAAATGAAGCGAAACAAAGGGCAAGTGAACGCAGATAAGTAAAAACTATGTGAATACGTTAAAAGAGCGGAGCGACCTTTTGAGCAAAAATGAATCGGCGAGATGAGATCACAATGGCGCATATCATTTCTAGTGCTCGAGACTTGGGAACCGGGACCCGTAGCCGGTTGCCTGCGGGCCGCGTCTCAGCGAGTCGCGGGCCGCATGCGGCCCGCCGGCCGCGTGTTTGAGACCCCTGCTCTAAGCGTAACGTACTTAGTGACTCTAGTGGATATCACTTTTTTCTACTCGAGGACAAAAGAAAAAAAAAAGTTTCGACATCCACATCCTATCGCAATGCGCGAGAGGGACGCGACCCGCGTGAGCATTTTTCTCCAAGACGCCAGCGGGAACACAAAACCCGATAGCCAGCAAACGAATGCACGCGCATTGAGCGCGAATACACCACGGAATTGCAGCACAGATACGCACTGAGCCGCTGCGTCACCTCAAGCATTCCGCGCAACTCGGAACAATGATTGATCTCGCCTCCCGGCGGAGTATCTCCATGGCGAGTCTCGCCGATTCACGAACGGTTCGTCGCTTCGCCCCTTTTTTCGCCAAGATCTCGGCGCCGAATGGCGATTGCGCCATTTCCGCCGGAAAAGAAAACAGCAACAACATCATAAATGGCACGAATAGGAAAACGGACGTATAGAGAAGGCTTTCCGAAATGGCGTAACAATTCCTCCGATATATGATGATGTTTTGTGCGCAACCAGCCATCTAGCTGCAGGAGCGTCTGGGGTCGCGCACCTTCGCTTTCCGTGGTCTTTGCATGATGTGACGCGAACACGCGCGCGGGGCGAAAGAGGAAGGAGCGAAGACGACCGAGAGGCATCTCTTCTTCCTCTGCCTCGAGGGTCAAATAATATTAAAAAAAACAAAAAACGACGACGGTGGGTTTGTGATTTTTATTCCATCTTCAAAGTCGAGGAAACGCGACAAGATGTGTTACAGCCACGTTCTGCTTCCTCACCACGTCCGCATACTATATTAGCGACCGGGAAAGATCGCGCCGCCAAGGATGCCGAACGAACTAACCACGAAACCGGCGACGAGAAACTGACGGAGAGAAGGAGACGAGAGAGAGCGCGGAGGCCTCAGGACGCCGAGCTCTGGTTGGAAGGATTAGTGGGTAGGCCTAAGGCTAGCTGCCTTTGTCTCCACGGCGCTCGTCGGACGCGTTCGATTGCCAAATGCCGGCGTTCAGCGTTGTTCGTTCGCGTTCGAATACGCTCGAAGAGTGAGCATGCAGCTATAGCTTCCCAGGAATCATTCCAGTGCAGAGCTCGGCGTTCTGACGTCCCTGTACGCTCTCGTCTTCCCCTTTCCTTCGGTTTTTCGGCGGATGGCGTGTTTCTTTTTGAGCTCCGATGCGCCAGAGACGCTGTTTGGAGTATAGTCCGCTTCAGAAACGCAGAGTGTGGGCTCATACTATTCGCGCTTCTTGCTTCGGGGTTGGTTTTTCGCGGCGTTCTTATCGGAAAATGTCGCAATCTGCCAAGCGACAATGATATGCTCGAGAGAGACTCCACTCCCCGCGCTTCTTCAACTGTCAGTGACTAACCGACTATACGTATAGAAAACGGCCAGATACGACTCGACTCGGTGTCAACGGACTCTCTCAGAGAAGGTACGCGCCGAGCATTCTTTGCAGTGTCTCTCGCCAAAACCATCTTCGTCGCAACTCTGCACGCGGCGCGTTTCTCGTGCGGATTTTGTTCGTTTCTTTCTCTCCCGCTCTGAGAACGTTGGCCCCAATTGTTACTCGTCCGAGTCGCTCTTTTGTACGAGATCGGGCACGACTTCTGCGCGAGCAGTCTGGAGACGATGCGCCTGTCACCGCGCTGACGGATCAATTCAGTGTCCGCACCCCCTGAGTGACGCCTTGATTCTCGCCGCTCTCCGTCCGCTCTTGCTCTCGTCTCCCGACGCACGCCAATACCACCTACAAGACAAGGCCTAAGTCACTGACCCCCCCCCCCCCATCCCAATACGTCATCACTCGTGGACCCACGCAGCGTCACCTGCATTGCGTCAGTGTCGCCACCGGCGCGTCTTGCATGCGTCTCACAACGAACGCGATGCTAAAGCACGCGGCGAAAGCCAATAGGGACGTCGAGCGTCAGCGTGTTTGCCTCTTGGGCCGGGTCGAGGAGCCACGGACGATGACGTCATGCTCAGGACTTGTCTTTTGGGGGGTACTGGGGGCACGCCGACTCGTCTACAAAATTCGTGGTTTGTATGTGCGCCGTCCGTGGAATTCGGAGCGATGTGCACAACTCAGAAGCGCCTCCGAAGGGTGCGTTGCGGGGGATGCTGTTTTTTTTTCTTGTGTTCTTGTTGTTTGTTTGTTGTGTTTGGCGATGCTGGAGATGTGCCTTGGCAGGAGTCGGCTGCGAATCGAGAAAGTGCTTTCGCTCGCGGCATTCTTTCGCAGCTGGAATAGGATACAATTATGGGATACAATTGTATCTGTCTATAGCCGTGACTCCTGTCCAAATCGTGGGGCGTGATGGCGGAGATTGTTTCGCCGATTCTTCGAAGCGATGCCTCGAGTTTGAGTGAAAACGTAACTTCAGAAAAAGTTTTCGGTGTAAACTTCTTTTTTTAATAGCGTGTTTTTTTGTTTTTTTTTTTGCACTCCTTTTGGCGAGTTCGTTACAATCGCATTTCGCGTTTGCTTACAGGTAGACTCCACTGTCCAGTTGTTCGAAAACGTTTCCATGAACTGTATCATACATATGCACCCAGTTGAAAGTCAGTCTCGCCTGCGTACGTTGATCGAGATATGAGCACCGTTGCAATTTTCAGTATTTTTTTTTATATTAGACCACTAAAAACCAAAATACTAAAATGCCCTTTGACAGGAGCCGCAGGAGCATTTCCGCTCATTTGAAGTTCCTTGCAAAAATCGCCGGGAAACTGCGGTAGTTTATAAAATCCTTAAAGCACTCAGTCTTGTAATCCATGTGGTTTGTGGTATACCATAACTAAACTGAAAAAAAAAAGCTTAATTCGAACTTTTATGACCCCGAATGCGACAAACAACCGCCACCTCCGTAACCTTTTTGGTTCGTAACTCGCACCGTTCTTTAGCACTCCACCATTCGCGGAGATGAAACAACGAGCGACCTTTTCAGATATGTACACGACCTCAAATATTAGCCCGTTGCGAAACGCAAAGACCGCGGCCAAAACACAGGTCCACTGCCTCTGTATACATGGCAGAGGGCAGAAAGCCCCAACTCGGTCCCGTCTCTCGTGTGCTCCGCGAGCTGTCAGTGGCGGCCGCGCAGTTCATTATTTATTCCCCACACACAGAAGAAAGTATACACGACGGCAATCTAATTCAATCGCCTGACAAGAAAATCCCCCTCAAATGAGCGTCATGCCCCGCTGCACCACCAAGTCGTCCACTCCCCCCTCCGCCGTGACACGCAAGCAAAAGAGCCGCACAGCGGAGGAGAGAAAGAACCAGCGCACTTCCCATGGCGAGCTACCGCGTGTTTTCCGCTTGTGGCGCGTTGCGGTTCCACTAATGATGGCGTCATCAGCAGGACCTTGCCTTCTAGGTGGTCTCGGGTTAGGACGCGTGTAAACACAGCCGGGCACGATGTCAACGCCGTGGCAAGAAGAAGCGGCCGTTTGGCATCCCCGTCCGCGGGCGGCCCTCGAAGCCCGAAGCGAGTCCTCACCACCACCACCGAAGTTGCACGTCTCGAACCAGTTTGGCCTAATTGGCAAGAACCGGGTCAGGAGCTGCATCTTCGCCCCGTCGGCATCCGAACATCCCTGGGCTTCGTTACAACGAGCGGCCGCAGAAGCCGGCGTGCACGCTGCCCCGACAACAACCGCTGTTCGAACAGCGCGAGGAGCAGCCGGTCGCCATGCAAGCTGCGCGCCAAACCGCCGCAAAAGAAAAGAACCTCACGCGCGTGCCCGGAGTACGCGAGTCGAAGAAGTGCCTGTTCTAAAGCGTTCTTCAAACACAGAGAAACATGCAATTTTGTAAAACGTGTTGCGTTTATAAACAGTGGGAGAAGGGCAACAATGATTTGTAGTGTTTGTAGTACGCGCGTGGCCTTGAGAATACACAATCGCTGCAGTATACCGGGCCGACTGCATGGTGCGCTGTCCCAAGCTACCCACGCGTCCGAGCACGTGCAGCTTGCGAAACAAGGTGGCTTTTCCGGGCTTGAAATTGCAATTTCTTGCCCGCGCGTTAGGGCCGTGTCAGCGGTATGTATTCGCCCTGTTTCAAATAGACCTTTCCGGAAAATCCCAGGAGACGGCGGGGTGAATTGTGAAGCTGTTCCAATGGACGCTAGGACCGACTCGGACGCTTCGTATCTCCTGGAAGCGGCAAGATTAAATGTATCCTATCACTGCGGGTTCAGGACACACACACACACACACACACACACACACACACACACACACACACACACACACACACACACACACACACACGCACGCACACGCACACACACACACACACACACGCACACACACACACGCACACACGCACACGCGCACACACACACACACACACACACGCACACGCGCACACACACACACACACACACACACACACAGATCAAGGGCCATCGCGCACTTTCTTTTGCTTCTCTTCTGCCTTCCTTGCGTTCTGGGTAGCTAAACTCGTGGAGCAAAACATTCTTCGCTTTTTGAAAAAATTGTAAGGGTGCAGGCGAGCTGGTGGAAGTTAACCATAGTTTTGTTTAACCCGAGACTGGGGTATTTCGGAAAAGGGACGAGAAGAAAAGAGGCCACAAGGAGGCGACGTCTCAAACACAGCTAAGGATTTTATTCCATCGTATGCACTTTTATACACACCACGTCCACACACCACGTCCCACCTACCAACCAAGTCGACCAATGACAACAATAACACCCGGAGTACTCTAAGCCAAACATAGGCCCAAAACATTACAAAAGAAAAATCTTTCAGCCAGACAAAAGGACAAGATAAGCCTCCGAATACACAAAGTCGACAGTGAACCGTTAAAAGTTTTTTTTTTTTTTTCCCCTCTTTCCCTTTGGTTCCGTGTGTTTGCGGGTTTGGGAAAAAAAAAAAAAAAAAAAACTTTTAACGGTTCATTGTCGACTTTGTGTATTCGGAGGCTTATCTTATCCTTTTGTCTGGCTGAAAGATTTTTCTTTTGTAATGTTTTGGGCCTATGTTTGGCTTAGAGTATTCCGGGTGTTATTGTTGTCATTGGTCGACTTGGTTGGTAGGTGGGACGTGGTGTGTGGACGTGGTGTGTATAAAAGTGCATACGATGGAATAAAATCCTTAGCTGTGTTTGAGACGTCGCCTCCTTGTGGCCTCTTTTCTTCTCGTCCCTTTTCCGAAATACCCCAGTCTCGGGTTAAACAAAACTTCGCTTTTTGACGTAGCGGGAGGAGTGACCAAAAGAACGCCGCAAAGTTTCCTCCTCCCTGCGCGCGCTCAAGTTCGCAACTTTTGACGAAAAATCCCCCGCGATCCCTAGGCGGTGCACGAGACAGCGCGGGGAGGCGAGCGTTCACGCCGCTCGCTGTACGTTGTCTTTAAGCTCCCTAGCGCCGAAAATCCCGTCATGCCTCGCCCAGGCGAGGAGCGAGAGCAGACGACGGGAGTTCGTCTGCTACGAGGCGGCATTCGCACAGCGGAGCTGAAAGAAAAAGTTGGTATTCTGCTCGAAATCACGTCCCGCGGGCCACAAACTCAAACGCGAGCTTGAATTGTAAGCGTCTGATATTCCACGAAGGGAGGAATCGACGACCCGTGTTTTATTTGCAAAATTTGGGTCGCTTTGTTGCCGTACAGACGCTGAAACCTACCAGTGTGTAATGAAAGGCCCAGGACAAACACAGAGGCCGCGACATCTCGCATCATCTGTGTGCAGGTGAAAAGTGGAACATTTTTCGACAAAGCTCCCACAGCAGAAACCTGTGACGCATTCACTCAGCGTCCGGGAAGGCTAAACATGGAGACGTTGCCCGAGACTCAAGCACAGTCATATTTGAACGGCAGCTATCTTGCCCCGTCGTATTTTGTTTGAGAAAGCTCTCGTCCTCAATGCCCTCACCAGGGAAATAAAAAAAGTCTTACGAAACGTATTGCTAGATGTTCCAAAGAACTAGATTTAAGCAGTATCCTTTCAGTGGTTCACTCACAATACTATGCTTAAAACGAAGCAAGCTTTTGCGCGTAGAGTGCCATAAATTTTCTCAAGTGTATGCTGTTTTGCAGTCAGCTGGCTTCAGAAACTTACGCCGTCTGTAGATATCTCTGACAGCCGAGTTCCTTAATTGGAAATCATCGCAAATATAAGTGACACGTTGCAGCAACCAATGTTTATAGATAAACGATGGCAGCGACTGCGCTCCCGCCTTCCCACCCATCACGTCGAACAAAAAGGCGCTAGTTTCGGTTTGAGGTCAGTACTTTTCTACAACATCTATGGCGACAGCATCAGTCTGCACTCGGTGCATTCGGCAAGTTCGTCCGTGGCCTGTTCTCCGTGCAGCACTCCGTGGGTGCAATGCATTAGAACTCTCACAGTGCAAGTCTGGATCGCGGATCGGAAGCCCGTCACTGGCCTCACCGGCGGCCATTGCTTGACAACAGGCAATACGCCGCGTCCTGTCTAGTTCTCCCTTAGTTTTCGTCCTTGTTGTTTTAGCATATTACACCATGAGGCAATACACGAAAGTCTAAGGGAGAAACACGCAAAAATAGGAAGCTTGTACGCGGTGCTCGAGGGCGAGTATTTTATGACGTGCTGCGATGATTATATCGGGTGCTTGGAGATGAACTAGATATTCGTCAAACGTTCGAACATTGATTAAAAAAAAAATAAATGGGCCGGAGCACCACCGACTTTACTGACGTCGCTTGCTTCGGTTGCTAAATAAACGGCACGTTCAGCGACTGAACGGCACGCTCCGAGTTTCAGTTTGTCACGGAAGCCCTCACAGCAGTTCAAAGAAAAAGCTTTCACCATGAAGTACTATGTATGTATGTACAAGCGGTTAAAACGATGCGAATGTCCCCAGTAAAGGCCTTCCAACTTATCGTTTGCTGAGCTCTGATGAATCCGAGATCACGGATGACACCACAATAACTCTCGGTAGCCCTTGTCTCATTAAACACATCACAGTTAACGCCCAACAAAGTCGCCCTCGACCCTCAACCACACAACGTTTATTTAAACAAGATTGGTATTCTAACGCGTTTAATATTCTTGCCCACAATATTAACTGTTATTTGCGGAAACACGATAGAAGTTTCATGATCGAGAACAACCTACTAACGTAATAAAATTGAGTTTTCCCGTTTCTCCTATAGCATGCATTAGATGGTGTCAAGCGATGGCTGTCGGTGGTGCCGCTCGACCCGAGCAATACAGGCCTCTATCCGCGATCCAGCCTAATAAGAGATCAGTGGTGCCAGTGCTATTAGACATAAATCGTGTATTTGCATCGGTACACCCATACCTGCCGGATGTCGGGACGAGGCGCAAAACCGTACATCCGGCCAATATTGAAGCCGGTTTTCGGCCGAAGTTGCCTCGACACTCGCCAAGAAGCAACGTGTTGTTTCGGCGACTCGTTTGTGTAATTTAATTTTTCAGTCATTTTATTGGGTCCCGGGCCACTGTGTACACCCCAAAAAAGGAATGTACTGTGGTAATTACACCTTGACGAGAAGGAGGCACGTAGCCAGGATTTTGTTTTAGGGGGGGGGGGGGGCGCCCATGACCAAGTGCCCTATGAGGGGGAGGGGGAGAGGAGGCCCCAGCAAAATGGAAGATTTCGGGGGGGGGGGGGGCGGGCCTTATGAACCCCCCCCCCCCCCTGGCTACGTGTCTGACGAGAAGGGGTATTGTAGTTTTACATCTTTATAAAAAGGTGTAGTGCATTATCACACCTTTTAAGAAACGTGTTTAAAAAATCACACATTTTTAAAGGTGTGAGGTTTACATTTTTTTATAAGGTCTATCGCTACACTTATTAGGGGGTTAGTTATTGGACACCCCACTTACATGTATAAAGGTGTGAAAATGTTTAATTTGTATATACCTCTAACGGAAGAAAATCTCTTTCATGTGATTACATCGCGTGCCGATGAAAAGATCTGTCGATGACACGTCGTTTGATGAACTGATTTGACCGCCGATGAGTGACGACTGCCAGTAAAATTTCGGGGAAATAATTCTGCCGGCTGCCGGGAGACTCGAACCTACCCATGAATTATCCCGGTTCTTGTTTGTTTTCCAACATTCTGAATTGTATACCAGCTTATTAGTACCTCTTCGGATATTGCAGAAAAAAAAAAAAAAAAAAAAAAAACGATGGCAGCCGCAAAAACTCTGTCAGCCCGGCTCACAGTCATGTGGGAGACTGACAGGTGCTCGTCAGTCACCACCATGCCTTGAAAGCTACCGGTTTCGAAGAACCGGAGCGCGCAAAGAACTTGTAGTTCCAGGGTCATGGTAGACGCGATTGTCAACCGCCTCAAAGTCCGGGCGCCGAACGAAGCTCGTCACAGAGTCAACGCACAACGGCTTTCGATAGCCGGTACTGTCGCCGAAAGTCGTCGTCGGGGAGTTGAAAGGCGTCCCCGGTGTCTCAGTAGCGACGCCGACGGTGGCGGAAGATAAGCTCGGCCGCAGCGTACGGCACCGCCATGTTGACAAAGTTTAACTTCGCCTCGATCCGAAGCGAAGATCTCGAGCTCAAACCACGGCTCTCGCAAAGTTCGGAAACGTCACTTTGACGTCAGCGACAACTTCGACAAACGAGGTTTCTTTTTTACACAAACTTCGGAGGGATTTTGAGCGTCAGCAGGTCGCCTAGGGACAATCTGTAAAGCATTAATTTTAGCTTGGCGTAGGGATGTAGGGACAAATGGGCGCTACGTCATCGGCGAAGCCGTTTAATCAGCGGGCTCCTCGCGCCGCTCACGCGCCGCACGCGCGCCTCGATGAACTTTGCTACATTCTGCCTCTCTCAAAGAAATAAGCGTTGGAATGATTGACACCTCGCTCGGCGCGACGTCAGCGTCGCGAGAGTCCAATTAGCGCGTTCCGCAAACTTCGGGCACAAAGTTGTGCTTGACGAGTTTAGCGACCCTGAAATCACAAAACGAACCAACGTCATCTTTGTATTCTATTCATGTGTGATCTTGCACATGCCTTCCATCGGATTGTCAGAATGCGCCGTGCAGACGGTTGGGGCGCCATATATTCCCGGAATTGCTTATTGGCAGCGACGACGAAATGCTCGGTGAACCCGTCACACCCTCTGGGCCTCTGCGCTATTGGCGACGTGCGCGATCGAAAGCGTCGCTGTGGTCGGCCTTCCGCGATTGGCCAAATGCTGACTATGACGTCAGCAAAGGATTTCTCATCGACGGAAATAAGAGGAATGGAAGAACTTCAATTTTGACGGTGTTGGTAGTGTTGCTTAAAGAGCACAATGATTATAAGCTTCCACCATGCTCCTTACAAACACCATCGAACTTGCTGTTCGCAAGGTAATGACGTCAGGAAAGGTAACCATATGGGGGCGCCACTAAAACATCTCGCCGCTAATACTCCGCGACAACTTTTCTTGGCAATGCAGTGGAAGGCACAGGCCTGCGTTCCCCCTCCCATTTTGAGTGTGCGCGGGCTCTCCTCCTCTTCCGGACATGGGGAGAGGAGGAGAGCCCGCGCACAGCTTTACTTTGCTCAACATGAGAGAGGGAACGCGTGCCTCTACCTTCCACTGCATTGCCAAGATGGCGACGTGCGCAATCGAAAGCGTCGCGGTGGTCGACCTTCCACGATTGGCCGAATGCTGACTATGACGTCAGCAAAGGAGTTCTCATGGACGGAAATAAGAGGAACGTGAGGACTTCAATTTCGACGGTGTTGACAGTGTTGGTTCAAGAACACTATGATTTCAATCTTCCGCCATGCTAATTATAAACACCAACGAACTTGTTGTTCGCAAGGTAATGATGTCACGAAAGGTAACCGTACGAGGGCACCACCGAAACATCTCGCCGCTAATAGACCTTTCCAATGTTTAAAAAATCACAGTCCAGCGTGCGATCTTCACAGCCCAGCACGTGCGTGTTCGTCGCCTCGGAAAGCGAGCAAAGCACGCGCCATACGCACGAACGCTCAAAATGGCACCGGCCACAAGCTCGTTTTTGGAAAGGTAGACCTTTCCAAAAACGAGCTTGTGGCCAGTGCCATTTTTAGCGTTCGTGCGTATGGCGCGTGCTTTGCTCGCTTTCCGAGGCGACGAACACGCACGTGCTGGGCTGTGAAGATCGCACGCTGGACTGTGATTTTTTAAACATTGGAAAGGTCTATAGGGGGTATTCACTGGCCGCCATATTTGAGGTCACTGTTTAGAGCGCATGCTCAGAACGAGCTCACATTAATAGGCTGCCAAGACCGGCAATCTTGATGGTGCGTGGTGCACGTTGCAAAATAACTGTGGAAGCTAGCCATCAGCACGTGCTCAGCATTAGCGCACACAGATATGGCCGCCAGTGAATACTCCCTATTAGCGGCGAGAAGTTTTGGTGGCGCCCTCCTATGGTTCCCCTTTGTGACGTCATTTCCTTGCAAACAACAAGTTCGATGGTGTTTGTAAATAGCATGGTGGAAGCTTGAAATCGTTGCACTCTTAAAGGAACACTGCCAACACCGTCAAAATTAAAGTTCTTTCACTCCTCTTATTTCGTCAATGATAAATCCCCTTTCCGACGTCATAGTCAGCGTTCGGCCAATCGTGGAAGGCCGACCACAGCGACGCTTGTGTTCGCTCTCGGGGCTAATAGGAAGTATTCACTGGCGGCCATAGCCGTGTGCACGACTGCTGAGCGCGTGCTGATGGCGAGCTTACACAGTTCTTTTGGAACGTGCATTCTGCACCCTCAAGATTGCCGGTCTTAGCAGCCTATTAATGTGGGCTCGTTCAGAGCATGCGCTCTGGACATCACCCACAAATATGGCGCCCAGTGAATACTCCTTATAGAGCGCAATCACGTGGTTCAAGAATAATAGTTGATTCCTTGAGCCAGCATAGGGATTTAGCCCACGCTTCCAGCTTCGGAAGCGTGAACAGGCGACACGTTCTGTTTCACATATTATAGAGTACAATTAACTTAGCAACCAGAATTCCCAACCCGCTGAGGCACCGTTGAACCAGCTCGTCAAAGTTCAATTGTTATATTTAAATTTTGACACGACGGGCGGCGCTAGGCGCATCCTATACTTCGTCTCACCTTAGTATGGACTATTGTTAGCCGCGCGTGCTAAAAGCGCGAGCTAGTCTCTTTGAATGAAGCTGCGGCGGCTGCACGAGCGCTCGTACAGCAAGTGCTCTAGTCAAGGCAGTCAAGGCTGGCCGCTCGCGCTAGCACAGCCTTTGTGGTTAGTCCATGCTAGGGTGAGACGAAGTATAGTGCCTTTCATCTACTGCTCATGCGATATATTTTGTGCAAGCAGCAGCGACAGTGATGTGAAAGCTTAAGACCGCAACGTGCTTCTGCGCCAAAAACTTTAGCCACATGGTCTTTAAAAACTTCACCACACGAGCATCAGTAGTCGTCCAACAGGTGGACGTGACTGATTTCAATCAGGTTTTTGTTTCTAAACAGTATCCAAGAGACATTCGGCATAAAACTATAAATGACAATCCAAAAGTAAGCCACCGCTGGCAAGGAAACCCGGAAGTCGCCCGCACGGAAAGTACTTGGTGGCAACTGGGAGACTCCTGGATACCGAGATGGGTGAAATCTGGCACCGAAATCGAACTCTCCTTCGAGGATATATCACGGGACATCCAGCGTGCAGCAGCTTGCATGTGCGCGTGCACCATCTGCCCGCGTATCTCGAGATCCTCGCTTTTCGTTGCGGATAGATTTATACGCCACTTCCTGTCTATCCCAGACCGTACGAAAAGCATACGAACAAACAAAAAATCGCTTCCGGAAAAAAAAAATAATAATCGCGCGCGACGGCGGAAATGATAACCCAGTTTAGCAAACTGGCCACTTTCACCAACGACTCGCGCGCGCGGTGGAGTGGATCAGATTGCTCGGTGGGCGTCATTCCCGACGGCCAGTCATTTCGTGCGGGTAGCTTACATTTTACACAAAAGTTATCGGAGTGTTTTTTTTTTTTTTTTTTTTTACAGATCCAGTTTGCGCCGCAGCACCTAGGTCTTCGAAGATTCACTTCCTTCCCACCGTTGGCGACATTAACGGTGACATCCCACGCATCACCCAGAAAGAGGAAGTCTTGTTGATAACGTTGCTCCTCGTACACCGGCGCAACGACGACGAAAAAAGATCGCTTTCAGATTCAAACCGCCTGCAAGTTCCAACGCTCTTCTTCGCGGAGTTAGGACAAGGAACCGGGAGACCGGTTTCGGTGCATACAGGGGGGCTCTCTCGACACAGAACTTCCGAAGTCTCGCCGGAACCAACTCTGTTTCGAGATCGAGGGTATATAGCGGGGCGTTGCATAAGTAACACCACCCATCCAGTTCGCCCCTTTGGGAACCCATCTAAGGAGGATAGGGCCTAAGAAAGAATCAATCTTGGAGCAGATAGTCCGCGAAATGGGCGTTTTGCGCTGACCCTCTTCGATCGTTGGCATCGTCTCCCGGGGGGCGTGTGGGTTCGCGTGTTGTTGTTACCATCGCTTTGCGAACCCAAAGGGGGTCAAGAAAGGAGCTTGCCCTATTGTAGCGCCGCCGTCGCCTCCAAATTTCTAAACGCGTCCCCGTACTGAGGGTACCGCGAAGCATTTAAATGGCGTCCTATACAAGGGACGAGGTGAAGAAGATCATCGCTCGCGATAATCTACGTCGCGTTCTTCGAAACAGTTTTTAGACCCATCCCGGTGCTAAGTTCGCCGGCAAAGTGTGGAAATAACGAGGCCTCTCACGCGAAGACCTCCTTCTTCGCACTATTTATATAACCTCTCCCGCCGTGTCGTTTAAACAACGTAACCGCCCTCTTCCGGAAGGAGAGCACCTAAGAAGAAAGCCCACAAGAAGACAATCGTTTCTTCTTGCCTCTCCCGGAGCGCTAGACTTATCACCGGATGTCGCTAATCATCCGCAAGAACTAGAAAGAGACCCCCCCCCCCCCCCCCCACACACACACACACACGCATACACACGCACACACGAACCTAGAGTCGGGAAAGGAGACGGAGGGTTCCTAAAGTGTCCGTCGTCCACAATTTATCACCCGTAGACGAGTGTCCGCGCGGCGGGCTGCTGCCACGCTCCGGTGAGCTGCTGGAAAAGAGAGACGTTGGAAGAACTACTACTCGCCAGTCGCCACACACACCACTAACGTCGGGCGGCCGCCAACCGCCGCTTCTGGCTTCCATTAGAGTGGACCAGCGAAAAATGCCGGTGGTTGCGTTCGGCCAGCCGGACGTTGGAAGGCCTCGTTGATGTTGTTGTTGTTGTTGTTGTTTATGATATGTATACATGCACTTGGCCCCGCGGAGTCGTTCCGAGAAGCTCGTTTTTTGAAGCGAGAGACCCGGCCGACTGGTCCACGATGTTTGGGGGGTGCCTTTGCGGGTGCGCTTGGAGGCTGCAGCGGTGAGCCGTCGGCGGTTGGCCCAAATCGGGGCCATCGTGTGGACCAGACGAGGTGTGGTGTTGTACCGGACGGAAGAAGCATAGCACATAAATGTAGAGGCACGGTTTTGAGTGCGGGCTACAGACAAACGCGCATGTCTTTTCCTGTGTATAGTGGCTGATGCGTGTCTAAATCTAAAGACCGTGTTCCGCGTGACCGTTGCCGTTTGTATGGTACGGTGTAGCCGCGTCGTCTTGGAAGAAAGGACGCACGCCTTGATTTCGTTCTTTGAAAGACGTTTTAAAGGGCGATATCTCGAGTTCCTAGTTTTTGGAGTTCGTCAGATCAACTCCCAGCTTTACCAGAGCGCATGTGCTCGTGCGATCTGAAGCGGTCTTGAACACTGGAATCATGCTCCGTGGATCCGGATACAAAGTCATGTCCACCGCAGGCGAATAACTTTAAAATTGTTGAAACTTAATATTGTTGAATGAGTCGGTCAGAGTAGTGAATAAAGGAAACAAAAGCGCTGATTAAAAGCTAGAGGCCTAGGAGGTCAACCATTTCATTGGGGGGAAAGGGGGGGGGGGCAAGAGTTGGTAGGAGAAAGGTGTGGAAAGGGGCGAAGAGATGCCCCGTTTATATAGTCTTTCTCTGCAGCAGATGGGCGTCATGGAAGGCGCTGTACATACGAGGCGGCCGGCCCCAGCCAGAGCGGCGGGAGCCTGGGGCCTTGTCTGAGTCGTTTTCGACTTCTTCAGTGAAGGTGGTGTCCGTGATGGTGAAGGCTTCTTCGACATGGCTGTCACCAAGTACACCACCACCCATTCAGAGCGTCTGTATAGTTTACTCAAACTTGTTCAATCACCGGCTCGACTATAATACATGTACAATTGTAATGAAATCTATCACGAGACAGACATACGCGTACTTAAAACACGGCCTTTTCAACGCAATAAAAGATACGCGCGTGAACCAAAGGCGGAAAACCGCACGTCAGGAAATGGTAACTCTCGCAATCTATAGTACTATAAGACCGCGTATTTGTATCTTCCACCATTGCTACAGGATTTCCTACAGGGCACACGGTTCTAAAGAGACAGGAAAAAGGTCCATACGGATATGTGTGGGTTCTACAACCTTTTATAAGTCTCAATTTATGAATGGAGGAGTTGGTCCCTTTAGCTGGTATAAATTGAAGACTGACCCGAAAATGCAACGTGGGGCAGATCTCGTATGTCATTGGGTTCTAGCAACGTGTGCATTGAAGGAGGTAATTGGCTAAAGAGATGCGGATTACCTGTATGATAGCCTACGTAAGTATTTTAGTCACAATCGGCGTTTCGATCTTAGCCTCAAAAGGCTATATGACGTGCATTTACTGATTGTCATCATGGGCTATTTTGCTCGCGGAGCACATATTCCAACCGATATTCGATTGCGTTCGTTACGCTTAGTCACGGCTAATGTAGTCGTGATTAATTTTGCTTAAGGTGACAAATGAAGCCTAACATCGATCTATTAGCTTTAATAAATAAACAGCAAATTCACGTCGGTTGAATACCCAATATGGAGGTTTTTGCGTGACGTTTCACATCTCGTGGATAACGCCTTAGTCGTCTTTGTTTACACTGTTACTCTATTGTCGCAAGAAACGTCTCACCAAGACAAAAGCAAAAGTACTTTGCATTTGCTACAATTCGTTCTATACGTTACTGTGAACTAAGGAGCCAATGATAGTTTGTCTTTCAAGTTGTGCCCCGTACTAGGAGTAACAGTAAAGGTTTTGACAAAAAGAGTATAATATAATTGTACGTTTAGACAGGTTGGCAAGATATCATTTTGTTTTGTAAATCACCCCAAAAGCCCTCGATGAATCATTTTTCATATGTTCGGTTTGCATTCTCCAAGATAGTTTGTCACATATGGAATCGCACCAGGCCTGAGAGCATGGATCTTACAAAGTTCCCAAGCCTGTATTTTGAAGCCTGGATAAATTTGTTCTGTTCAACACATCTCAAAGATGAAGCCGCGCTTTGCATGAAAAGAGGACGTGCAACCGAAGCTCAAATCCTACTGTGCCGGCGGAAACAAAACGTAGTGAGAACCATGACTGTCCAGGTATATTCTCCCACGTTGCACTCCCACAGTAAACTTGCGAATTTCCCAGGAAGCGGCAGCTGCGCCCGTGTATATTACACGGTCAAATTTGCATAACGTTCGGCGGCGCGATGAAATCGCTTCAAACCAAGCCACTAAAAAAAAAAGAAAAAAGAGAAAAAGGCTCAATTGAGAAACAGAAATGCGAGTAGCAGGAGTGTACAGTGTGACTTAGGTTTTGTTAATACCTTCCTTATGTCTTGCTCGCAACCGTTTGCATAATTCGCTCCCTCAGTGAAGATACAACCATCACATTTGCGTGCGAAGTCAATTTTTTGTTTGTTTTTGTTTCAGCTATGTCAAGAGTTTCTCACTCGCCGTGCGAGGTCGCGACTGAAAATTGCAACGCGCTGAACGCTGCCTGTAGGTTACGGGGCCATATTCTTTATGATAGTAAGGTTAATAGAGTAGTAAGGTTAATAGAATGCGGGACTACTATCATGAACCAAAAGCCAGTATATTACCAAAAAAATTTTTTTTTCGGGAGCTTATGGCTTTTTGTTTAGAAAGTCATGGGGAGCAGTAGCGCTCTTCATTCAAGTTTGCGCTTCAAGAAAATCAAGAGCGAGACTTGACGCGTCGTTCAAGTTTGCTCTTGAACGGAGCGTCAAGCCTTCCCTCGTGTACGCCTTAATTGATATCGAATACCAAATACCACGGGAGAACGCTCCCCAGGTTGAAGGGCTCCACACCAGTCACTTTTGCGGCTGCGAATATAATACCACCAGTATTTCTTCTGGACCTGAAGGTAGTTACTGTGCATATGAGGAACGTGATCCACAGCCCAGGACAAAGATGTCAGCACTCACATAGCGTGATATAAATTATAATGATACGTAAGAGTGGCAACTCATGCCCTAAGGCGGCCTAGTTGTTAGGATTCACATCACACGCTAGCTGCCGCACTGGTGCCTAATTGTTTATACATTCGTCATATATATATCGTTAAGAAAGAGTCTTACTTTAATTTACATATTTCTAAAACTACCAGTAGCTAGAAACGTTTAAAAAAAATATTACGACGACTGCGACTGGGGCAAGACGCACGACTTGGTATCCACAATAACGGGAGCCAAGGTGGCGTAGTGGCGGGGGCGGATGCGGCGTGGTGTTGCTGTCATCGTGTGGATTTCTCGACGTTCTTTCTTTATGGCAAAGTTGTGACGGTTAAAGCGCAGCCCCGTGGATAGTGTTTCAAGCGTCTCTTGACCGTCAGCTGCGTCGACGAAAAACTCTTTTCTGTTTCCCATGAATTCGAGCGAGCTGACGCTACAAACAGGGACGGGTTGTCTCGAATTTTCACTTCACGAGCGTGCAGCGTATTGCATGTACGTTTGAACGTTTGAAGCTTCGAGCTCGCTCCCGTTGCTCTTCCTTTGCCCGCCCTTGCGGTAAAATGAAGTGAACATTTCTACGGACACCTGCGGAACAGTTATTTTTTTATGGTTGTCTTTGTGTTCACAATAAAGATTTGCGCATTACTCAGCTCTCTCGTTCGGTTGTCCCCTTCTTTTTTCTGTTGAGTGCATCGGTTTTAATTTTATACTGCGCAATGTGCACGATCTGCTCTGGAATTTAGAATTAACGCGTGCATTTAAAAAATTTATTCCTGCCTTAATTCAAAATTCTAGTTAGTCATGGCAGACTAAGTGCCGCAAGCTACCGCCTGATACAAACGGAATCAATTACTGTATATTAGTTATCCACCCATTCAGATAGCAGCCATTTATGTATCTAGCCATGTAGTGAACGGAAGCGCCTACCCAGATCATAGTGTTATTATAATGTACGCTAGAGGCAACGTTACTAGATTACCTCAGTTGTGGAACTCCCCCGGAGGGGGTACCCCCCTCACTCACTTCAATCCGCCTGGAGTCGTTCGAAGCGCCATCTATATTTTCGTTTCACAACTGTGCATTCTAAAGAGCACAGCTGTTGTTGTTGTTGTTGTTGAAACCTTTATTGAACCAAACACTAGACCGAAGTCTAGTTTACGGGTTCGAAGGGTTGGGGGTATGGGACTGTCTCATGCATAGGCGTTTCTTCCACTTGTCTTCGATCTTCTGCGCCCTGGAGATGACTTCCAGTTGCGTGCCGATGTCTTCGGCGGCCAGTAAGGTTTCCCATACCGGTAGGCCATCTTCTATCCGGAGGGTGGCAGGTAGCGGGTTTGCAGGGCATTCCCACTACACGTGCCGCCAGGTTCCTTCTTCCTGGTTGCCGCAGTCTTCACACTTGCCACTAAAGAGTCTGGCCAGGACCTCTTAGTATGGTGAAGAGTGGTGTTGTTTCGAAAGTTTGAGTCTCTCAGTCACTTTTACACTCAACACTGAAGAATCAAGATAATTATCGCCTTTTGCACTAAACAACTGTTCAGTATGAATTGCAGCAACCACAGCTAATACGGAGATGAATTAACGGAGTTAACATAATGGTACCAAAATAAGTTATCACAGCAAACGATATATCAATATATTCTACAACTCTCGACCTCGTTTTCATCTTTTACACATATATCTAAACGCAGCAATGAAAAAAAAGAACATTCCTTATTTGAGGCAAAGTGTAAAATAGGTGAGAAAAAATGTTGCTACACGAGATGGGAACTTTTCGCGACGATGCTGCCAAATGAACGTTGGTTCCGAAATTGAGCTTGTAAACTAATTTAATTACTTACTCGTCACGGCGAACGTTAAACTTCCTTCGTTTATAAGAATATGGACAAAATTGGTAACGAAGTTCCGACGAGCTGGCGAAAAAGTCACAGTTTACTTCCCCCGTCGTGTAAAAACTATAGCTACTCGCCTGAGGCGGGCGAGCCGCTGCAGTGCACGCTCGAAGTTGCTGCATGCGTGCTAAATTGTAGATGTGCTGTTTTGACGCCGTGCTGTTTTGGCACGTGCTCTTCTGTCGCTGTGCCGAATTGACACTGTGCCGTTTTGTCGTGTGCTATTTTGACGCGTGCTGTTTTGTCGCCGTGCTGTTTTGACGCTGTGCTGTTTTGACCCGTGCTGTTTTGACCGGGCTGTTTTGTCGCGTGCTGTTTTGTCGTGTGCTGTTCTGTCGCGTTCCCATGGTCCCCATGTGTCGTGGGGAGGCCCATTCTGCCAGTGGTACGGAGATGAAGACCGCCTACCACCAGCATGTGGGCCGTTTCGTTTCCTGTGTGCCCGGAGTGTCCGGGCACCCAGGTTAACGTATGGTTTGCTTCTTTGCTGATCCGGGCTCTTGCGTAGAGCTTGTATGCTGCTAGTCCAACTCTTCCCAAACTTGTATTGGTGATGGCTTTCTTGGAGTCGCTTGTGACGATGGCGTACATTTCTCCTCTTCTTGCTGCTTGTACTCTCGCAAGGGCGATGGCTGCTTCCTCGGCTTCCTCTATCGACTTGGCGCTGAATGTGGCCATTGAATCTTGTCTGCCTGGATAGGGTCCAGCATCGGCGTGGAAGATGTGCACCTTTCCTTCGTGCAGCTTGTTCAGAGCTTTGGCTCTAGCTAGCCTTCGTCTTGAGTTGTGGGCCGAGCTCATATTCTTCGGAAGGGGAATACTCCGTACTGTGTCAGTCCATTCTTGTCGTATAGGGTGTTTCTCCTTCATTTCCTGATCCATTAGTAAAACACCTAAGCGCCAAATGGCGATCACAACGCCGACATTTCTCCCGCAGCGGTCACTCGAGGAACTGCGCGTGACATCTATTTTGGCTTCAATCGGCCATTTCGGAGCCGAAACAGATACAGTGGAAAGGTTTACAGGGTACCTAAAATCCCCGCTACCTGAAATCCCCGCTGAGGCATGGTTGTATAAAAACAATATTAATTGTGCCGCAAAACCTTGCAAACTAATAATTTTAGAAAACATCACGCTCCCCCCATTTTGTACTAAACTCCAATAAAAGTTACTACAAAAAGAGTTTTTTTTTTCGTTGGTTTTTGCGTTTCTAGTAACGTTGAAACGAACGTATCCCGATTCAGTTACCAAAGCAGCCGTCCGGCGGCGCGTCGAGCGACTCCGGGCGAGTCGTGGTGAGTGAGGGGGGGGGGGGGGGGGGTACTGTTCGTGCATGCAGCGTCTATGAACAGTTCCGTAACTGAGTTAATCTAATAACGTTGGCTAGAGGTTCAACTGGCGCTAGTGTCCATGCGACTTCCGTGACGCAACTTGAAGCAGACAGCAACCAGTCTACTTTTTGGGGTGCTCCTGTGCATTCCTGCGGGAAAACGCGCGTGCATTTTGTCTCCTCGCTGGAAATCAACATAGGACATTTTGGTTATTTGGCTCGTAGCGAATAGTATGTACCTGGATCAACATTGTAATAGTATAATTGCTTTAGCTCGCGCATTTTTATTCATCAGTGAAAGTTGTTTCACTTCGCTACATTTCAGTCCCAAACATGAACATGTGTTCCGCAGCAGGTGCGTAAAAACGAACGACGATTCAAAGCAAAATAACAATCGAAAGAAATATGGAGTGTGTTCAAGGTTCGCCAGCATTCCGGTGACGCTTATATATTGCTAATATGCCAGTCCTGTCACTATATTGAAATGACCCCGTCGTGCATCTTCGTGAGCGGCTAAAAATATTGAAAACGTAAAGAATAAAGTATGTGGGCTATGAAAGGTGTATCTTTCTTTTTCCTTTTAGAGCGCAGCTCTTAGCGCCCGTTTCCGGCTTGAGCGGCGTCGGCGTCGCCGTCGGCGTAACCGCGCGGTGCATGTTGGGACATGCACCGCGCGAGCTCCCTCCCCCCAGGTCACGTGGCCTCCCCCTTCGAGGTCACGTGACCCCCCCCCCCCCCCCCCCCCCGAGGTCACGTGACACCCCCCCCCCCGAAGGAGATTGAAGGATGAGGGGAGGAGGAGAAGGAGGAGGATGAGGAGGGGTATACCCTCCCCTGAGTACCCTTCCCTCCTCCTCCTCCTCAAGAGCTGCGCTCCAATTCGGCGTTACAGGGAGTTGTAAACGGCTTTCATTTTTATTCTTTTCTCTGCCGGGCAGCTTTTATTGGGCGCTTGTTCTCAAAAAGTTCGAGCGTGCGGGTTATGTTTTGAACGTAGAACAAGCATCTTCGCACAGAGCAGAAAGAATAAAGCACCGCGTAATTATTTAAAATCAGAATTTATTACGTGACCTTGAATTTATTTTGATCGTACATGTACGGGTAGTTACTGATTCAGTGTGACTGCGTAGTTCTTGCCGTCTCTCTTGTTTTCCAGGTGTCTTTCGTTCGTTTGGCACGTATAACCCTCATGCTGAAAAGCGGCGACGTGGTGTTCTTGCTAACAGTGTCCACCAGTGCAGATAAATACATGTACGAGGCCGTTTTAGCACGGCTTGTAATGCGATGAATTTGAAAGAAAAACGCCTTAACTTACCAATTATTTTGTATTCCTAACTGAGAAATGTTCCAAGCTACCTAGTGCGTAGGAATTATTTGGCATACTTGCTCTTATAATCGAGCGCGGGGAGAAAATGCACTCACTTTTTCCCATAGAAATGCATTACTGGCAGTCAATTTTCGACTAATTGCTGTCTGCTTCAATTTGCGTCAGCACTCGCCAGTTGAACCTCTAGCGTACATTATAATAACTCTATGGCCTAGACAGGAAGCCGAGACAAACTTCACAACAGCCGCTGGGTGCGCTGGCAGTCAAGTGAGCCGCTGTGGCCTATATGAGGGGCCACTCTTTACGTTACACTATATTACTCTGTGGCACTCATAAGGTGATTATTGAAATGGTCGTACACGTACCGTTTTAATAAACGAGCTCATAGCTGCCACCATGTTCAACTGCTTGCTTTGCAATGTACGGCCACCCGTGTACTGGCCTGTGAATTTGTATTCACTGAGATAGCATGCCGAGTGTTTTAAATAGCACGCAGTTTTCTCCGCCATATTAGTTGTCGTTCTTTTTGCCCCTCGATTTAAACATAAGGGATACCATACGGGTGGGCGGGCTTTATAAGCTTTATATGCCAATAAAGGCCAATGAAGCTTTATAAGCTTTATAAAACGGCTATGGTGCGTGAAACCTAGCGTGCTGTAAGAATACATTTAAGCATAGAAGCTTATTGCCTTTTTTTGTCAGGTCAAGAAGGCCTTGCTAATGTTTAAGCTGCCTCGAAATTTGGGTACGGGTTCTCAAAACAAAATTAGTTGGTCTCGTTTCAAACGCGCCAGTTAGAAACGGGCATTTCAAACACCACAAGACCGAAGACTTTTGAATAATCGGTGAACTATAATGCATGCCGAATGACATACGCAGAATTAGGACCGTGGGGCTTCAACATGAACACTTTCTGAAAGGCTCGTGAGACAGGTATTTGATGCAAAGTATAATTTTTTTTGGTATTTGATGGCAAGCATTCAGAGGTACAAAGGCCCACCCTAAACTTGAGAATGTGCTTCTTAGGCTATCTCCCATAATACCATAGACTCTTCGCCATAACAATATTTCGAGCACGCTAAATATCCGCCCAATTATCTTTTTGAACCATCTCTGATTTCCCCGACCCCTAGCCTGGTAGTTACTTGCCCCGTAGAAAAAAACCACACCTCTTCCGGCTATCCATTTTCCCCTGAACAACAACAAAGAAACAAAAACAGGCAAGCAAACAAACAAACGAACAAACGAACTCACATAAAACCGACTGATACTAAATAAAGCTAGCCTGCACTGGGCAGCTGTACACTCGCAGCTGAAGTTTACTTTGCCTTAAACAGGTTAAGTTAAACAGAGTGTTCACTAGCCGAACCCACGGCGGCTGAACGCGTACTGACGGCTAGCTTCTGCAGTTATTTTGCAACGGGCATTCCAGAGCATCGAAATTGCCGGTCTTAGCAGCCTATAAATCTGAGCTGAGCTCGTTTTGAGCATGTGCCGTGAACAGCGCATTCAAATAGCGCACTAAACGCGCAGCAGAAAAGTTGAAAACTATTAATTTAGTTTTTCTATACTTTACATTTCTATATTTATATTAAGTACAGGGGTATCCAAAATGTCGAGAGACCCCTGTCCTACAGTTATGTCAACGCTGACCGCGCCTGCTATTCGAGGCATCAAACAAATTAAAAAAAAAAAACTGTTTTTGGCAAGAAACAATATTTAGAAAAGAAAACGCGAACGAAATGTTGATTTGTATCGAAGCGAGACGTTTGATGTCTCCCAAAGGGAAGGGAGGAGCAAGGAGCATTGTTCTTCTCTTCCAGGCAGGGGAATGAATCGCGACGCCATTGTGTCCGCGCTGGCGGCCACTTTGCCGCGTGTCCCTCTTGTCCGACGGTCAACGATCGCCAGACACAAAGGCGACACAGGTCCACTGCAGGAGCGCTCTGCTCATGCCAGGGTCAGCTCCTGCGACGAGGAACAATGGAGAATGGCAGCCACGCCTCGCACCCACTGTACGAGTGTCTCGGCTCTGCAGCGCGCACGAAGTGACAGGCAAGAATCGCCAAACCACGTGATGCGCGTGACAACACGCCATGGGTTCTGTTCGCTTTTTTTTTTTTTTTTTTTAGTGCTACAAAAATAAACGACGCCAGCCTCGGCCCCAATGTAGCGCTAGCGGTTCGGACCAGATACCAAAGTTTCAAGACGAAATAAGGAATTTCCTGAAAATTTCATCGCAAAATGGGGCTTATTTTTAGTAACTGGAATCACTCAACTTGGCCGCCATTTTCCTAATGAAAATTTATGAAAATCACTCGTAATATTTTAATTATTTTCTATCTCATTTATCATGGCCAAGTAAAGATCAACCGCGACATTTATCTTATAAACATTACCAGCAGATCAGCTAGATGAAATCATTCTAAAGCATTGCAGTCATATATGGCCAGACATCGATATTTCAATGTTTGAGGATGCTGTTAGACTTCTTTACTATGTTTAAAACGTAAGCATATCGCCTCGGTGTTATTTTTTCTTGTTTCACTGTCCTTGAAGTTAAATATGTATATATCGCGTGATTCTTTGAATGTTGTATGGAAGTTGTCTCTATATTGTTGTCTTTGTTATCAGTTCGAATGTACACGGCACGTGCCTTCGGTTATTGTTGATTATTGTGGTCAGCATTTTGTTATTGTTAAAGTGACTATCGCTTTTTTTCCTTTTTTTCTTTTTTTCTTCTTTTTTACTTGCATTTAGTTTCTTTTCTCTTTTCATTGTGCTACGGGCGCGTCTTGTATCAAATTTCGTAAATACGGTATTTTTCAAACTTTTTGTTGGAGATATGAACTGCATCGCTTCGCTGTATGTTGTTCCTCCCTGCCACGGCCCACGGGCTAGCAGTATGTATAAATAAATAAATAAAAATAAGATAGCGATTAGTTCTGCAACTATGAGATTGGGAATATGGGCAGGAGATCGAACACTCACGCGGCACGCTTCAGCTGTGGGGACAACAAACCGTATTTTCTTGTTTGTTTTTGATCCGAGAAATCGAAGATGACGATTCGAAGGCCGCTCCTCGTGCTACTAAAGCACTGGTCAGAGCGAAGTGCTCGTGTCCACACCAGGCGAGGTTCAATTTCTTTCTTGCGCTGCGTTGGTAAACATCGGGCTGTGGGGACAACAACCTCGATAAAGCAACCCCTACAGTTCGACCTCCTGCCCAATATCTAAAAAAAAGAATGAACATTCGACAAAAAAAAAAAAGTTTATTTTTGCAAATTATTTTTTTTTTTTGGGGGGGGGGGGGGCGGGTTATTTTGTATACTGGTAACGTTACTGTTTACTATCGCCACAGTTGGGCCCACTGCTGCTGAGCTTTCCACGAGGCTTCCATTATGAAGATTCCACATCAGGAAGATTGTAGGTCTTAGCAAATAACTAAGGGCTTGTTTTGAGCATGCGCTGTGAAGGCAGCACAAAGAATGTCGCCAGTATATATACAACCTTTGGGTGTGTTTTTTACATAAAAAAGTTAATGTCGAAGAAACACCAACATTTCGACACGATGCTTGGAAGATGAAGTCTTTCAAGCAACCTGATTACCTATTCAAAGTATAATAGACCCTTTTCAAAACACCGTCAAGCAGGCACGTAGCCAGGGGGGAGGGGGGCATAGTTCCCGCCCCCCCCCCCTTCCCCTCCGAAATTTTTCAGTTTGCTGGGGCCTCGTCTCCTCCCTCCCCCTCATACAGCATTTTTTCATGGGCGCCCGTCCCCTTCCCCCGGAGCAAAATCCTGGCTACGTGCCTGCCGTCAAGCAACATTGGCTGTCGGCATTTCTTGAGCACGAAGCGTGTGCCTGGATCCGAGTCCTCGCCGAACGACGACGCAGACCTTGTTTTTAATACATTTTTTCAATGTTTTCAATGTTTTCAATATGGCAGACTCGGACGACTGGTGCAGCCGCTACTAGATGGCGCGCACTTTTGTAAACGGTCTATGCATCCCTAGCTGCTCCGCGCGCGCGTCCTTGGCGATAACCACCGGATAGACGCCTGCCCTATTCCGCTCAATTTCCTACAATGTTACTGCTCTACTCTTTATAGACCATTTTCATGGCAAATGCCACCAGGCGGTGCTCCAGTCTTTTTGATATCCCAGAGAACTTCCGGTTCATAAAAAAGAACGAACAAAGTCCAAGAACGAAGAAGCCCGAGATCTGTTTCAAACGTTTCGAATGTTCTCGTAAACCAACGTGTCTCCTCCAAGACGTTAAATCGTACAGTCGAAGGCTTTCGCAAAATCTCCAACTTTGTTGTCCGGAAGTAGCTTGGGACGCAAGCGGCAGTCCATGTTTGTAAACCGTAAAAAGAGTCTATACAGCTCGGAAGAACCACGAGGACGCAATTCAATGTCTGCGCGTGGCAAGCATTTTTCAGACGACTATAAAAAGAAAGTATCTAAAACAAAATTTTACTAATTTTTGGAGAAAAAGAAAATAACTCGGAAGCCTGACACAGTCGACCACTTCGCGACGACACAACTCGACCAGAAAGAAGGATCGAGTCCATCGTGAATTGGTAGACACGGAGACTACAAGAGCTCGAAGATACGTCAATATCCCGGTTCCTCGCAGTAGCGGAACCTGCCGAGGGAAGATACAACTTCCCAACTTCCACTCCTCACGTTTTCGAATAAAATCCTATTTCCTTTAACATAAAAGGTGCCCTTTATCTATTGCATGCATTTACAACATATCCTTTTATCTCCACCAAGGAACCGCTACACGCGAACATCGCCGACGCACGTCCCTGCACTGTTTAAGAGGAAACTCGTCCCAGATGGCATCGATCCGCGTACACGCGCTCCGATTCATGCCAGCGATATAACTCTCGAAAAATAGAGCCCGTAATAAAAGATGTATTGGGGGAGGGGGGGGGGGGGGTTTAAATGGGTCTCTTCAGTTTGGACGCAGACAGGTTGCTGGCTGGGAACTTGATGCGCGATGAAGTGATGGCTGATGCGCGGGCCAGAGAAACGCTCATCACCTTCAAAAAGGGGGGTCCTTTTGTTTACAAATGGAAGGTAGACATTATATATTCAGCAAATATCGAGGCCGTGAAACGCACAAATAAAAATAAAAAACGCATATCATTTTTTTTTTTTTTCTTTTTAGGGGTAGGATTTAAGGAGCGAATATGCGGCGAAAAAGCAGCGACTTTTTCTACGACGGCGTTCGCTTTGCGCGTTACGTCAGAACAGTGACAGTTTTCGCGCCGGGCGCAAAGTGAACGTGCCTCCGGGCGAAGGTCGACGTTTGTTCGCCGCATATTCGTTCCACGGAGTTCAGCCTTAGAAAGGATCACTTTGGTCCTTTGAAAATGTTAGGTCGTGAAAACAACTGCTGTGAAATGAAATAAGACAGCTGCGTGATATGCTGAGCGCGGGGAGGAGACAATATTGTAACGTTTTCTTTCATTTTGATTTTGCTGACAGGCACATACACTTACAAGTGATCCCTGGTCGACTGAACGACTCATATTGGTTATTCCTTTAATCAAATCACAGCATCATTGTGTTAAACGTTTCAAGTTGTGTCGACATTTTTTATTATTATTATATACTACATCAGCTGTTCCCGAAAGAAATCTAACTATTTTTCCTTTCGCGTCCCCCCTCGTAGCGGGATGAGCACTAACCGCATAGGAATACATGCTGTACAACAATGTTCTAATGGTTGAGAGGTTACGCCTCCGTACCCATCGTTACTATTCATCTTGGTTCAGTAGAGAGGCTTCGAATCTCGACACGAGTGCTCCACGCCAGTCGGACATCGGGTAGACAACCCCGACACGAACAATAGAAAGATGATTCGAATCGATCCCAGTTGACCGAAATCGAACATGAGAGGTCGGTCGCTGTGCTCCCAGCGCTCGACGGTCGAGGAAGTCATCCTACGACACGAGGGGTCAACGCCCTCTTTTCTTCGACGACGGCTCGTTCTTAATGTCGCACTCTCGCGCGAGTGCATCGCTGAAATAAATAATAATAAAAACATTACACCCACACACACGGCCACATTGCGACGGACAACAACTCGCCCACACAGAGCCGCAGAGAGAACACCCGCCGCCATTCATCCAATCTCCTCACAAGGGAGCGGACAAAATGGAGACAAGGATCCGACCGGAAGTCGGCACGAATATGAAGAGGAAATGAACGCTGTGTGTGTGTGTGTGTGTGCCGTAGTTGTCCCGCATATAAGTCGCGGATTATACGAGAAGAAAATAGCTTGAGACAGCTGGGTCATAGGGCCTGCAGTCGGGCAGAAAATGAGCTAGAACGTCCTTTCATTTCCTTCGTAAAAACAAGAGGCTCTTATATCTTATCCTCATAATAGGCATAAACGAAAGCTATGAGCGCTGGCTGCCAGCACGTGCCAAAAAGTATCGATATGAAGAACGTTTTGAAAGTTCGCAAACCGTTTGTACTATCTTCGCCGAGGTGTCAAATATACCTTGGTAAGAACCTTTTGTTTGTTTCCGTTTCAGCGCTGTCAACAGACAGAACACACACACACACACACACACACACACACACACACACACACACACACACACACACACACACACACACACACACGCACACGCACACACATACACACACACACACACAACTAACAAATAAAAAAACGGGCTTACAAATAAAAGGTACCGCAAGGACATTGCTCGAGTTGTCGAAAGCTGATTTTGTTTTCTTGAGTTAAAAAAAAAAAAAAAAAAAAATTAGTTGTCGCGTTAGTGGCACCTAGTTCAGATAAATACCTTGGAGGCTGTGGCTTGTACGAAGAAACCAAAGGATCAGTTGAAAATGCAAAACAAAATAACTGGATGCTACCCCTTGCGCTAACAACAAGCGTCGGGAAAAACATAAAAAAAAATAGCGAAATCCGTTGGTTATGGATAGACGTTGAAAACATAATAAATAAAAAAGAGGCATCGCTCTCGTATGTCTTCTCGCACAGTGTATACACACTCAAATGTTACGGAGGGGAAAAAAAGAAGAAAAAAGGCGTGCTCTCGGGCTATATCCCTCGCAGCGCTGACACAAATTCGTCACGTTCAGAACCCTTCCTGATGCTGCCCGGCTGAGATGGCTCTTGAAGATTAGGCTCGCTTTGCGAGTCTTGCTTGATAAGAGGCCGGCGCTTTGAGGAACCGTTTGGGAGGAAGAGAAGAGGCAGTTGAGTTGTTGAGATACCACCGAGCAGGTTAGTGCGGTCGTCATAACCACGGCCTATTCGCCGTGTAGTCGAGGAGAGGCGTTGAAGAGCAAGAAAGAAGAAAAAGATGGAAGGCATACGTAGGTTCGGATCGGCGTGCCATCTCCAGTAATTGCCTATGAGTTATGTTTTTTTTTTTAATATTAGAGGTTAAATAATTTGAAAAAAAAAACAACACAAAATTGGGATATGGGCTATGGATATGGAAGCACCGTACTCAGTGTCCCAGTACAGATTGAATCGCCTCAGTGGAACCGTCTCGAGAATCGAAGTGGTCGTTCCTTCGCGAGCTCGCTAGGGACTTCAACGAACGGGCTACTTGTTCCCTGCTATAATCACCGATAAGGTGAGAACGGCGGGGCGTCGCTTTCGAATATCCATCTTTCAGCACGCGCTCGTCGCCTTCCGCCGTTCTTTAACTGCGCCTGCACGCTCGAGGCTTACGAGACGCCGAAGCATTATGGAAGGTAGCGAGTGCGCGCTGGAGGCGGGAAAGCTGAAACTCCTCCCTGTCGCTCTAATTTTGCCAGCGACTATTAGCGGCGAGATGTTTCGGTGGCGCCCTCGTTTGGTTACCCTTCGAGACGTCATTACCTTGTGAACAACAAGTTCAATGGTGTTTGTAATGAGCAGGTGGAAGCCTGAAATCACAGCGCTGGCAAAGCAACACTGCCAACACCGTCAAAATTGAAGTTCTTACAATCCTCTTATTTCCGTCGATGAGACATCCTTTGCTGACGTCATAGTCAGGATTCGGCCAATTCTGGTGGGCCGACCACAGCGACGCTTTCGGTCGCTCACGTCGCCATGCACGCGTCGACATCAACAACGTGAGACGGGTCGTTTTCCGCAGGGAAGTTTTTTTTGTTTTTTTTTTAATCGAAAAGAAAACGGACGACATCCCCCATTGTGACAGCTTGTAGCTGAGCTATAGTTAGTGACTCATGATTCTCAAGATGCCAGCTCAAAGTAGGAACGTACACGAAGAGTCATTTTTTTACCTCTTTCTATTTTCGTGTACCTTTCTACGTCCAGCTGGCATCTTCAGAGACATCCCTTAATCTAGCGTCTCGTAGACCAATCATAATAAAAAAAAATTCTTCAATTGCGCTACGCTTTGGCTTGTAGTTTCGACTCGGATCACAAACTTTCTCAGCAGGCGCTGTGCGGATCGCACACATCTATCGTCGCGCAGCGAGCTCCGCTACATTCCAAATGATTTGTTGAAAGATGGGCAAACGTCTGTATTGATTCATTTGCAACCGAAGAAGTCGCTGGATCCTAGGAAAGTATCGCCAAGCTCCCCGTATGGTCACCATTTTGGTCCATGGAATGAGCAGTTTCCCCTTGACTTTTGCAGTCTTGGTGAGCCGATCCAAATTCGCGGTGATAGGATACTTTTTTAAGACATTTCTTGTATACCCAGGATTTTGATTCACACTCCGGCGAAACAAGCGCACGTCTTCGCACTACCACCACATACGTCGTTGGTTCTTGACGGTATTAAAAAAAAAAATACTTTTTTTTTGTCCTGAAATGCGCCTTTGTAAGAGATCTATGGGGCAGACGCTTATATGAGCGAGGAACGTTTTCAAGATGATGAGGCTCCATAGCAATCTTGACGCGGTTGGTTCCAAATGACTCGTTAGAAGCTTCGAATATTCGAAAGGACCGAAATGGCGACTTTCGTGGTAACATATACCGATCAGCCAATCGCCTTGCGAGATTTCGGTTGTCTATATGTTCTTATTTGTTTGTGTCCCGCTAGCAGGCAGTAAAGGCAATGGCCCTACTTTCCCAGGATCCGGTGACTTTAGCATCCGCTACCTTGACACGAGTCTTGCGAGAAGAACAAGCTCGAGCGCGTGAATTCAGGCAGTCCCTAGATTACCTTCACGTAGACATCCAGGCTCGACTGCTGGCATCAGCGCTCGTCCAAGCAGAGCATTGCGCAGAGTTGTGTGCTCTCGGCGCGCCTGTGCCTTCGACCGTGCCGCACAGTGCACACCACTTCCGAGATGGAGCATCGGGATTGTCGTCCTGTTTGCGCCGCTGGTGCTCCCGCCCTCGTGGCGTGTCAATATGCAAGCCGGTCGTCGGTTCCGCGCTCGATTCCTGGAGATCTGGTGACCTAGCTCTGCTTGGACGAGGGCAGCCGGGGCTATAAGCGCGCTCCTTCGCTAATCGCCGTCCAGTCGGAACCCGAAGCGGCCCTCTGAGCATTTCCTCAATTAGCAAACGGGACGCGTCCGAGAGACGAAATCAAGGCGTCGTTACCCAGTGACATTCAGGAATAGTCGTTCGGGAATTAGTTAGGCAAAGGAAGAAGCTTGTTCTATCTCTCTTTCTCTTTCTTTCTTTCTTGTTTCCCCTCAGAGTCGAGCTGCTGTCAAAAAAAGATCCCCTGAGTGTGGCGACCTGCAGCACATGTTAAGTACCAGTCATGACGTGTTAACGGGTAGCAACCAGAGCAGGGACACAGAGTAGAAGACAGAAGACACACTCGGCGCTGTGTCTTCCCTCTTCTACTTTGTCCGCGTCCGTGCGCTGTTTATTACACGTTAAAATGAACTACCAACTAGCCCGGTCGTCGACGCATGATGGTTTTTTTTATTTTATCTCATTTTATTTATTAGTTGCTTAAATTCCCAAGTAAGACTTCACATTAGGGTGTAAAGCGTTGTAAGATTTGGCACACGGCACAACGAAATAAATACATAAAAAGTTGATAGATAAGTATACAGGCCGTAAATGATTGCGAGTGTTTCCCAAAATATTGAAATGTCAGTTTTCGTTTTGTTACTATTTGAATCAGATGGATTCTTGCAATTGTTAATAGAAAACTGCGAGGGGGAAAATTGAAAGCTGTTTATCCTACGAATAGATCAACGCAGTTTGCAAGAGTTATCTATGTGATGGTAGGTGTGAGGTGCGGCTATGTAATCTAGGTTTCTCCAAAAAGGAAGGTGCTAGTTATTTAGGAACTTGACCTGCACGGCGCCAGCGCAGCAGAGGCCTCAAGCCCTTTGTACCCTCAGCCCACCTCTGACGAACCTGCGGCAGTAGACCCACCACGCGGGATTGACGGAGGCTCGAAGGCAGACGCTGGCCACAGTACTCGTAGTCGTGGAACAGCGGGGTTAGATTCATGCTGAGAAGAGTCATCTTAGAGTGCGGTTGCCGAGGTCGACTTTGGTGGTCCATGACTTCTAGGATGAAGTATGGTCGGCGGAATCAATAATTTTATTTGCCAAGTTTTGACGAGGTGCACGAATAACGTCATGCTTCTACTTCCAGTGACCACCGAAACGTCTTCACGACACAGTCTTCGATCGGAAGAAAAAAATAATATCAAACACTTACTCATTATTTCATCTAGGAAGGCTATACTCTGCGAATACTCTTATGATCATGATGTGTTATTATTAGAATAACCTCTTTTCAATCTCGCGTCCTGGGATCCAGCAATGAACTTCACACTGTGCAGATATTCAACAAAGCGAAGTTCGCTTCATTTTGCTATGCGTCGTTGCAGCGCGAAATTATCGCTATTTTAGGTGATTTCACTCAGGAAAAGTGGGCAGGTGAGGGAACGGCTCTATACTAGGCCAAGAACGCTCACGATATATTCGTGCAATTGATCACACCGCGATTCGGCCAACGCAAGGTGGAGAAACAAGGAAGAGCCCTAGAAACAAAATCGGGTGGAGCTCTAAAAAAAAAAAAAAAGATTATTAATACAAACTAAACAAAAATGAACCAATAAAGACATTGAAGCAAAAGCGGAGATTTTCGGCACAGCTCATCAGTGCTAAACCACAGCGAAGGGTAACCGGTTGGGCCAGCAATAATTTTAATGGCTGTACTCGATATAACCGAAATGACCAATCTGGTCAGCGCGGCGGACTTTTTCCTGTTTACTATACAATGCGGGAACACGGACAAACACGGCTTGTCCGCCTTCTTTTTATAAAGCGTCGCGCTGCTCGCCTTTCTCCCGAAACAACAGTGTCTCAAACCCGGACCGTTTCCACATCGCAAGATTTCTTGATTTACGACCCAAGACACACACCGACCGTATATTTAGACCCGCCCCGTGTATCTATGTACCAACATTCCTTATTGACCCTTTTAAAGAAAATCGACTGCCTCTATAGAAAGCTACAGGAAAGCGCAGCGACTTCGAGACGGTCACTTTCCTCGTTTATATATATATATATATATATATATATATTGTAGGGCGCCAATCCGACAGCGTACATTTCTTCCCGTTAAAAACACTCGACTACTGTCCGTCCTTGGAAGCGACTACTGCTTAGAAAAACAAAACAAAAAATAATAAAGTTCTAGGGGCCCCCACAGAGCACCCATCAGACTCCGGTTCCATTCACAACCCTCCCAACTACGAAGCAGCGGAGTGAACATGCACCGCTGAATGAAGACCGCAGGCGAAGAAGGCAGACAGGCAGAACGGGTAGGCCAGGATCGTGCGGCTATTATTAGCCAAGCCGATCCGAAGCCACCCTTTTCGCCGCCGCCGTCTGCGTCGCTCTTATGTGTCGGCTGTTTTCTTTTTGCTTTTTCTTTGTCGCGACCGCGATTTTAGGGGGACGTACGCAGTCATTGAAATAGACAAGGCAGAAAACAAGACGTGGCACAAGTCAGCGACACGACAAACAGGACGAGGCGGTGCGCGCGCGTGCGGTGCTGTGACGATTGACAGAAGCTTGTGCCGTTGCCTGTCATTTGCATGGGCGAACAAGCGTCCCGATTTGGGCGAAATTTGGGACAGCAAGCAAGGCCTCGAGGACTGGCTCTGGACAGTGGCCGATGTGATCCGGTTTTGTTGATACGCGTGCTAGCTGTCATCTTAGAGTGCGGTTGCCGAGGTCGACTTTGGTGGTCCATGACTTCTAGGATGAAGTATGGTCGGCGGAATCAATAATTTTATTTGCTAAGTTTTGACGAGGTGCACGAATAACTTTTTTTACTAATATTTAAAAAAAAACACCTGTTTCAAAATAAATATAAAAAACGCGATGACAAGAAAAATGCAAATAAATAACCTGAACCAAAATTTTCCCAGTCATATTGCTCATACATAATACAAAATGCACGGTGTTTACTGTAGGGTGTTTTCAAATAGGTTCGGCCGATCATGTTCGGTGACCATTTTTAATTTTGACGAAACAAATGTTTTATTAACTCAACGTTCATCAAAACAAAACCGACTTTTGTTTTGCAAAACAAGAAAGGTGTCTTTGCTGAAAACTATTTAGAAGCCCCTCTCTCAATCCGATGTGCTTTCTGAGGATTGCGCAAAGTTGGCATTTTGGGCACCTCCTTCTGAATAACTGCTGCGTCTACGGGATTAAAAATATTTACTGAGAAAACACGCATAAGAATTAAGAAGTCTTGATCCGAAGCATTTACCACGGAGTAGCGACGTTGTTATGTTCGCAAAGAAAAATCGCAAGCACGGCACATTGCGCAACTGTTCTTTCAGATCTATAATGCTAGAACTATCAATCTTTGGCCGCGTGTGTCCCTGTATTTTGTTAACCTTTACACTCAATATTGTTTTCCTGCTTAGCGGGACAAATGTACGAGAAACGCTCAAATAGGGCCATTTCCACTTCCAACTTACGTCTAATGAGATGTACTAAGAAAATCTAAAAAAAAAACAAAAAAAACATGTTGATTTATTTTTGTGTTTTTGTAGTTATAAAGCGGAAAATCTGGCGAAATCGAGGTAACCGCAGTGCCGTGAATATCTATATAGCCATTGTTGACAGGCTCATAACTTTTACTGAGCGTAAAAATGTAAATGCACGGGGGTGGTCAGGTATAAACAAATTGACGGCACAGAAGCGGACGGAGCTTTTACTGCCAGAATTCTAAGTGCGTTTTTGTACTAGAGTTGTAGAAAATGCGCATATGGGCCGAAGCAAGCGAGAAGCGCTATCATGCGGCATGCTTCGCAGGGACTGTTTTCAATAGCCGGCGTGTAGCGTCCCTGCGCACGCCGATGTCATCTCGATTCGGCTGAGGTGTCCATTCGGCCGACAGGTCAATTCGGCTTAAAGTTTCGATTCGGCTGAACGCTCCAATTCGGCTGGATACCCAGTTCGGCTTAAAGTTTCAATTCGGCTAGACGCTTCAATTCGGCTGCATACCCAGTTTGGCTGGATGTCTCAATTTGACTGGACGCTCCAATTTGGCTGGGTACCCAGTTCGGCTAGATGTTTAATTCGGCTCGACATTCTCAATTTGGCTTAATCCTCGGTTCAACTGAAGCACCTCGATCTGGCTATGGCTGACTTGTGTAGTCCTCATTCGCCTTGGCAGACTAAAGTTTCAAATCATTACACTTCTGCAAGCTAGTCGAACTGCCCGTGTTCATTTACCATTTGTGTTTGTGTTGTTTCTTCTTGAGCTGCTGTGCACACACCAAGTTCATGTTTCAAAGTGAAATAAATGGTTTATTACAGACCGATTCACGAACGTCCGAGCTTCGCTTCTTTCAGTGTTGACCACCATCCGCATCAAAAAGAGGAAGTCCCTGCAGTTCCACTTGTACAACAACTGAGGTGGAGAAAACAGATACAACCATCGGTCGCATGACAAAGCAGCATGGTAAGGTTTGCTATTGATTGGCTATTTTTAATGGGGCCAAAAGGCACATCGTTACACAAAAGTCACAATAAAAGAGGGACCATAACCAAAGAGAGTATGCAAAGTCATGATTATGTGCGTGTTTTGGGCACTCTTGATCTTTCGCCTCTTCCGAAGAGACAACTAGTTTGCGACATAGTGTTCTTATATGAATTGCTTTATGCTATTATTGATTCCTACCTGTTATCAAGTAGAACCCCAGTTTATGTTCCCCAACATCAAAATAGATCTCCGGATTTTTTTCACCCTTCTCACCTGGATCCTAGTCATTTGTTGACACGGATGCAGCTCATATGTGACAAGTTTTTTTAACCCCGACGTCGACCTTTTTAGCATTTCTGCACATTTTAACAAAAATGTAATACCCGGGTGCTCACTTCGTAGCATGTACATATTTTAGGTTGTTTGTCTTTCATATCGTGCAAATGTAACCCTCGTAAGGTCTTACCAGCTCTTTGGAGCACAATAAAATACAGATTGGTTGATTGATCTTCAATGTCGTTCAAACAGTGAACGTGTCTTCTCACAGACGTTGACTATGGCATATGCACCTAAGAGTCATCAGCATCGTTTACCCAACCTTGATGATCTTACAGACCTGTTCTGTAAAACACGGAACTAATTTTTTCTTCTTTTTGAAATAAGCGTCCGAAGCAAATCTGATTTAGCCAGTAGTACGCTGTTGAATAAAGTATGAAGTTCACTACGGGAACCGGCTGTTGCTGTAAGTGACCAATAGTGACAAAAAGCTCCGCCTTCACCCGAGACTGGTGCTTGTAAACGAAGGCCACTAACTCCTCTGTTCACCTAACAATGTACCCATGACTGGATAAACGCAGTTGAGATGAAGGACAACTAATTTTGCAATTGTAAATAATATTAAGTGACAAATTGCATACTCTCTTTGGGTATAATCCCTCTTTATTGTGACTTTTGTGCACTGATGTGCCTATTGGCCCCATTAAAAATAACCAATCAAAAGGATTGGTTACTTTACTGCTTTGTCATGCGACCGATGGTTGTATCTGTTTTCTCCTCTTCAGTTGTTGGACAAGTGGAACTGCTGAAACTTCCTCTCTTTGATGCGGATGGTGGTGAATCAGTGAATCAGTCTGTAGACAAGGTAATAAACCATTTCACTCTGAAACATGGACTTGGTGTGTGCAAAGCAGCTCAAGAAGAAACAACACCAACACAAATGGTAAATGAACACGGGCAGTTTGACTAGCTTGCAGAAATGTAATGATTTGGAACTTTAGTCTGCCAAGGCAAATGAGAACTACAGAAGCCAGCCATGGCCAGATTGAGGTGCTTCATCTGAACCGAGCATTAAGCCAAATTGAGAACGTTGAGTCGAATTGAAACATCCAGCCGAACTGGGTATGCAGCCGAATTGAAGCGTCCAGCAGAATTGAAACTTTAAGCCGAACTGAGTATCCAGCCGAATGGAAGCGTCCAGCCGAATCGAAACTTTAAGCCGAATTGACCCATCGGCCGAATGAACACTTCAGCCGGGTTGGTACGTAACCGTGCACGCCATGTAAAGAAACGACCCTCCGCTTCAGAAATGTTTATCTCAGCCTTTTGCAGGGCGGTAATACTATACGTCGCGGCAGAACTGGCTGCATTCATTCACACTGGCGGTTGAACCGCATTCGCGAAGCGGTTGCGACCGGGGTTGCTTAAAGATTCAGTGCAGTTTCACGCGCATTTCACGATGAAAACGAGCGGATCCGCTTCGCGGTTGCGATTCGAACACCAGTCTGAATGCAGCATTACGTTGGGCCAAAGAACGCAAAAATGTTAGATTGAGCCAACAGCACGCAGGGAGAGATATACCCCTCTTAATTAAGGAAAGATTTTTTTTTTCGTATTAAGTAAGATTTGTTCGCTGAAAAGACGGGTAGTCTTCTTCCGCCCTGACGTGCGGGGAGCTTCGAGCAGCCGCGGGGCGCAGTGCAAGGAGACGAGTGGGACCCCGGTAGTTAACAAACGGATTGGGTGTCGGCTTGGGGCGCCGGAACCCCCGTGTTTTGGGCAGCGGTGCATCCGTCCGGCTTGTGTCCGGTCTATTTCGCCGTTTAGTATCGAAACTTGGCTTATAACCGACGTAATAACTTAACTGCGTGGCGCCAGCAAGGCGGGGAGGAAAGCACGTTGTGAATCTAGAAGGAATTTGGTGTTGACCGCTGAGGGGTCGAAGGGGAATCACGTTGACAGCTCGCTGGTCATTGGTTAAGAGTGCACCACGTGACATTGGGCAAATTTGAAGTGATTGGTCCGTCTCTGAATTGAAAGGAGACTCCTACGAGTCTAGAAAAGGGATGCCGAGAGGATTTTGAGGGATTCGGCTTTGAAAGATTGAGGGGTTCGGCTCTTGAGCCTGGGGACCAAAGTACGGGGTATAATTTTGAGAATTTTGTAAGGTAAATTACTGTTGAGTTGTTGTCGTTTTGTTTTGAAATAAATGTAGCCACACTGGTCATTGTAAATCAACCAACGTCGTAATGTGTCCAGCGAAATCGAACAACGTTTAGTTTTTGACAAAAATAATCCCCGGAGAAGGCGAACAAGAGGGACAACTTGGACTTCCCGGGGGACTTCCATCGGGCGAACACCATCATCGGTTGGCGTTGGGGACTAGGCAGGCCCAATTAATTTCTTAAACTGTCAGCGACTGTAGACGATTGATTGGGCGGCTATAAGGGAAGATGGCGAGAAAAGCGAGCTTAGCTTTCTGCTATAATCAGGTTCAGTGTAACAACTCACTACAACAGATTACGCCATCCGCGTTTCCTCTCACGTCTCGGGCGTTTACCTCGCCACGCTGAGGGTCCACTATGGTGCCTAGAGCGCGTGTTCCGCTGTTGTGTTTAACGTTCTATGCTGCCCACACATCAGAAGTGGTCCCGATGTGGCAACAAATGACGTCACAGAAGCCGAAGCGTCATGCTGTCGGAGGTCGCGATCCTGGCGGTTGGCCGTAGAAATGCTAACGAGACGCTGCGAGTAAAACAACCGAACGCGAGTGTTGCTGTCCTCACGGCGTCCCGAACTTCTGGCTGTCGAAGCTTCCGTTGACTGCTGCACTGGAGAGCGACCTGCAGCAGAACAGGCGTCTGCCACACATACCAGAGCCGTTAGGACGCCGCCAGGATCGCGACTGGCGACAGCATGACACCTGTATGACATCATCAGGCAGAAATCGAGGGACCACTTTTTTGGACGCGGTAGACACACCAGTCGGAGACGCGTTCCAGGCGCCATAGTTCGACTGAAGTCTTTTGTCGTTGTTGTCGTTGCTGAAGTTGTTTTCTTTTTTCGCGTCGCTGTTTGATATGTGAGAGTCAGACGATTCCAACTCAAGAATGTTGGAAGCGTGTGTGCTTCATAGATATGTATGCATTGAACATGTCTGCGTAGTGTTTTGGCACGACCAATGTGACGAGAGCGTCGTTAAAAAAAAAAAAAGAAAACATTCGTTTTAGATAGTAGGGGGTTTTAGGAAACCGTATTTCCACTTCCGATGACAGTACGAACTGCGCATGCGCTACCACAGAAGATTCGCATATGCGCAGTGCGTATACCGGACGGCCCATCGTACCATATCGGGCGTGCAAAAACGGTTCCCTAAAACTCTCTACTGTCTGCAGACTATTTTTTGTACGATGTATTAGCAGTATGTGACTGCGTTTTTCAGCGACTGCATAGAGATAAAAGATTCCTCAAAATCTGGAGCTAACTTTCGCCTAAACTCTGCATGGCTCTTTTTTCTCTCTCTCTCTCTCTTTGATAAGCAGTAAAAAGAGAGTAATCACAACATAGGTTGGACAGAAAACAAAGACTGAGACAACAGCGACACTCGAATAACGGCATCACTAAACACAGGTCGCCAGCGGTGTTATCCTCGTGTGCTTAAAATTTCTAAGAAATAAACCTAATAATAAAAAAAACAACAACAACACTACGTCCAGAAAATAACGGCATAGATGGAGAAGAAGGGATACGGTAGAATGGTGTCGAGTGTGCGTTGACTAGAGAGCGTCACCGCTTGATCGCTGCATTCTTTCCAGGTCTTTCTCGTTGTTGTTGTTTTTTTTTTTTTTTTTCTCCAGAAGAATCCTAGAATTTTCGAGAACAGCGTGGCGATAGAAGCTGCTATTTCTGCTCCAGAAAAAGTGGAACGAACCCTATCGGCGTGAGTTCCATACACTTACTCTTAATATGCGCCACTATTTTTCTTCTTCCTTCTTTTTTTTTTAGTTTTTGAACTGCTTTTTTTTTGGTCTGGTGATTTTTTTTTTTGTTCGTTTTAGACGCGCCTAAAAGGAGAGAAATAAGAAAATGGGGAAATAGAATCCAGTGGAGGGAAGGAGGAACAGAAATGTAGAATACTCCGAAGATGGGCTGGAGAGAGTAAATCCATTTAAGGAGAAAAAAAAAAAAAAAAAAAAAAGTACATCGGCCGAGAAAGTGTTTTAAGAGGATTCCGCCAAGCAAAGTGGGACGCGACTTGGGCCGTTTAAAAACGTTCGCTTTTTTCGAGCAACTCGGTATATCCGCGAGTTTTTATTTTTAAAAAGAAAACAAAATTTTTTTTTTTTTTTCCCTAGAACATTTAGGAGCAGCTCACAATAACAGAGTTTGAAATGAAGAGTTATTCATCCGTGTTTCTGTCTCTCGCCGAAGAAAAAAAAAAAACGTAAAAAAAAGCGCGCCGCGCCGCAATAAAAAGAAAAAAAAAAAGGAGTGAGCACGACGAGGCGCATGAACGAACAAACGTTCCTTGCCTGATCAATTAGCAGCGGTAAAGATTTCAATCTCCTTAACATCGCGTTCACGACCGCCGTTTCATCCAACCATTGTGTTTCTCTGGCGGCGTTATTATCGTACACATCGTGTATTTCTTTTCTTTTTTTTTTCCTCCCTTCGCTACGCGGTTTTGCGTTTTCACCTACTTCGCAAAATACCGTTTCACTCCCAAGTTATTTATAAAACTCAGCGAAAAATTAAAAAAAAAAAAACTTTTTTGGCACAGGCGTACTCTCACAAGCTTTTTGTCCAGCGCTCTTTGTGCTGGAAATAGGACATGTGGTTGGTGTCCTTTTTTTTTTTCGCGGTTGGTTAACGTCCGCAACGCTCGAACGTATACGCGGAGTGTCTTGCATTAGCGTAGCGGTATTAAATCTGCGCTGAAATATAGAAAAGGGCCCAGGCAAAACAGCTCCACGAAATCTGGCCTGAATGAGAGACGTGTTTCACATGTTTAAATTATGTTCGGTTTCGTCCACCATTTTTTCTTGCCTCTCTATTCGCGTAGACGCGAGCAGCGAGGAAAATTGAAAAAAAAAAAAAGCCTCAAAAATAGCCACGAGGATGAAAATAAAACACAAACATTAAAATTGCAACGCGATCAGCACGGCGCTGCACTTAGTTTTCAACAACGTACTTTTGCAGACGCGACAATGGCACCAAGGACAAAATAATAAAAAATGTAATATAAACCCAACGTTTCTTTTTTTCTTTTTTCCTTTAAAATGAGGTTTTTCTTTTAAGTACTCAGAAATCGATTCAAAGTGGAAAGACTATTTCTCTCCTGTTTGACCCCGCGTGCGTGTGCTGTTTACTGCTGCAGTTAGTGAAAAAAAAAAAAAAAAAACGCTTGGAAAGGTCGAGAGAAACGCCAGTAAACATGTGAAAAGACCATATCTGTGAGTTCGCGTTAATGCTTGCCGGTTTACAAAAGCACCGTGTAGTAACTAGTTATATACCGCTCAATAAAACCCAAACACCGCACAGTTTTATTGTTTGTTTGTTTTCGTTCCAAAAGGTCGCTAGGTTGGTGTAAACCCCAGGTCAAGGATCAACGTATGATAATTGACATCAAATAAGAAATCGATAACGGTGTGCCGCGCTCGGGCATCCCCGTGTCACGTGAGAAAACCTAAACGTCGCTTTGTCAATGGACGTTTGAACATTAATTTTGTGTCAGAGCCAAGACTACGTTAAACATCAAATGTAGGGTCGAGAGAGTTTAACCACAGTTACAATGAAAGCGCAGGCGAGCTAGCGTATATTTAGCATTTTGTCGAAGAAGCAACGTTCGTAGCATTGTTTGTCTTGGGTTTGAGTTGAGGGAATGGATTGATCTTTCGTGTGCAAAGGGGATAGGCTCTATAGAAGAGAGGTTTACTGAATCAACGTTTAGCTGAGTTTAAGACTTTGTTCTCCTGACACATTTTTCTTCCTTTCCACGGTTGATGTTTCCTAGCTTTCTCGCCCCAGACTCGGGTAATTGAACAAGATAGTTTAAACAGCGAGAAATTATTTTTTCCTAATAAAAAAGCGACTGCCCTTCCCGACCACGTCAGGGCCACTCCAACATCGGAGAGGATTTCACTTTTCGGGTTTTTTTAGAGTGGGATAGCGCGTTCTTGCAGCGTGTCTCGATTCTCGAGAATAAAATTCGCTCACCCTCGAACCGTAAATTGGGAAAAATGAACCACTGAAGGTGGGTCAAAAAAGTATAGGTATCATGCTTCGCACTAATGCACTGTGCTTCTTTGATTACGGGTGTAAGCCAAATGTGTCTCCCATATGTAAAGTTGAAAAAAAAAAAAAACCATTAAAACGAAACTTACAGCTCTTCGCTCTTGGAAAGGGGTCAATAAAACTATGTCGCCTGGAAGTATGGTTACAAGGGTAAGCGCACAATCACAACGTCTCACTGGCTTATCTTCGTCATTGGAGTAGTGGCAAACAGGCACGCTGGTGCCTTCCCCCCCCCCCCCTCCCCTTTTTCGGCTAACTTTTCTTTTTCGCGAGTGCGCATGTGTTTGGTTTCCTTTGGGTGTGAAAAACGTAATCCGAGCATTTTGACGGAAGTTGTTGATAGCGCGAAAGAGAAAGAGCAGCGGTGTCTCATGGAGTTTCTTCGGTAAATATGTGGGAATTGGCAAAATCAGCTATACTGGCGAACAACGTTCTGTGGTTCTGCAGTCAAAGCTATGGGCACACGTGCACTTGCGCCTTTTGAGAACCCAGCAAAGCTGTCCACGCGCACTCCTCGCTTCTTCTGAAATGCCACAGAAAGTTTTCCGCGACCATGGATAATACAAGACCCGTACACCCCCCCCCCCCCCCCCCCCCCCAACGCCTTACACACAAAAAAAAAAAAAAAAAAAAACTTAGCGCATTATGCTTAAGGTCACACCGACACGTCGCACTCATTGGACGATATAGAATATTTTGGAGGATAACGCAGCGTCTGCATCCAATCGGTGCTCCGACATCGGGCAATGTCCTCTGACATATTACGGGGAGCGAGTACTACATGGATATGAAGATAGTGTTGGAAATCTCGGATAGGATTGCCTATTGAGAGACGTACAAAAGCCGACTGACGCCTTCCGTGAATGGAAAAAAAATATATAGACATTGGATATTTCGACAGCTTGACCTTTGTCTGCCAGAGTATGGGAAAGCTGGTATCAGGAGTAGATGGAAAGTTTAGCTAGTGCAGTGTAACTGCTAGCCTCTGGTTTTTAGCACACATCAGGCAGTAGTGATGCACGATCGCACGCTGGTGCGATGCTCATACAGATCAAAATAGAAAAGATGGGTTCGTTTTCTTCTTTTTTTTGCTTGTTTGCTGTGTTCCAGAGAAAATGGGGATAGCCGGGAGAGGTGTGGGCTTTCTTCACGAGGGCAGGAGTGGGGATTAAACCCACGATCCGCAGGTTCTGAAAACGTTTTCACTCGATCTTAACCTTACCATTTATGCTATCACGTCCCGCCCACGCACCATAGGAACTGACCGAGGACATCGAGACACTATAAATAATTAGGAGGATTAAGGCTGATTTGCTTCGTGTCCCGTTTTTGGAGGTTTGGCGAGACCATTGAACGAAACGCGAGTCAACCGATGAACGGGAAAGACGTGAGATTCCGTGGTGGAGCTCTTTCCCTCGAACAAACGTGCGTACCGGTGTATCAGCCGTCCGCACCTCACGCGCTGGCACAGAAGTGAGGCGCGTGCTCGCGTCAGACCCTCTCTCTCCCTCTCCGAAGAAGCGCGCCCATCTTCGCCAGGAATAGCAAGCAGCAAACTCGCGCGCGTATCCGTTGAAAGCACGAAACCGTGGTTCGAAATAAACTGGATCTATTGTTCGATCAACTCGTCGTGTTTTGTTTCGAGGAAGAGTCACGTTCACTCAGCTGCGAGACAGCATGGGATCAGAATCGCGCGTCCGAGACGTATTTTCCTCTCTTAAGAAGGGTTGTTTTTCTTCCCCGAGAGCTCGTTTCCCTGCTTCGTGAACGCGTTTGCGCATAGACGAGCCCCCCGAACGCCTAAAAGAAACTACAGGCCTCTCCCACCCCCTGAACCATTGTCATGTGCCCGGAAGAGCAGAGAACAAAACGTACGCTGTTTGCGGGTCGCTTCGATTGCACACTTGCGTTCATCGCACCACGCATTAAACCCTGCTGTACTTTTGCTGGCTACTGCTGGAAGCATTCTGGCCAGTGGGGATCGGTTCACGGTCCGTGGAATACGTTTCTTGTCTGTGGAAGGGACGCCTTTCCCATATGACCTCGTATTTCTACTGGGCCTGCATGCTATTTGGAGATATAGGATGGCAGTTCGTCATGCGGATCTGGATGCCCGTCCCGTACGGTATTATTTCATTGAAAGTGTAAACTTGATAGCAGCTGTGTACGAGAAAGTATGTCTGGAACTGGAGTGGTTGCCTGCTTTTTTGAAGCTGTCGATGATCAGAGAATTTTAACGATTCTCACCGCCTCTCCAAGCCTTACTGGCGACGTTTTATCGTCGTCTTCACTAACGTCGTCAATATATTATTGTACATGTTCAAGTGAAATGTATCGCGCATTGTGAATCTTTGTTCACTGTCGAAATCTTGCAATAAAGAAAAAAAAAAAAAATCGGTGGTCGAGTGGGCTAAAGCGCACACCCAGCTCGACGCGCGTGGAGCGAAAGCTCGCGCTGCAGAACCCAGGGATCCTGGGTTCAATCCCCACCCCTGCCCGTTTCGATCTGGATGAGCATCGTACCGGCGTGCGGTCGTGTATCACTACTGCGTGGTGCACGTTAAAGACCCCAGGCAAGTGGTTGTACTGCACTGGCTAAATTGCTCAACTACAGCGAGTGACTCGTCGCAACATTAAAAATGGCTGACCAACGACTCGCTGTATAAATATCCACACAACCCCAATTATTATTTAGCATCAATTCGCCGCTGCCGTCAGTGTTCGGCATGGATTCAAGTTTTCGCTGATTGAGCACGGGTCTCCAACGACCGCTGACGCAGCTGGCATTCATGCTGAATCAGCGCCCCGCGTTGGCCTTCATTCAGCCGTGGTCACACTTTGCGTATACATCACACAAAAGATACGGTGTCCGCTGCTGACGTAACGACACAAGTCATATCCTCCACTATACTCGCAAAGCCTGGCAGTTTGCTGAATGGAGACATAGAGTGCCCGGTCGCAGATTTGGACCGCGAGGATCTGGTAGCACAGTGCGTTTCTCGGGGAACCGGGGAACCTGGATGTCAGCGCACAGCTTTTGCAGCGGCGAGGACCCGAAACATGGTTTTCAAAACCGACGAGAAAGGAAGCGGCAGCGCGAGGAACGCGAGGAGCACGAGCGGACATTCCATCGCTCGGGAGAAGTCTGTTTCGGCGTCTTGCCGCAGCGGGGCGCCCGTCACGTGGCTCTCCTCTCATTCGTTGTCTGCCGCTCTGCCTTTTCAATTTCGGCGGCCGCTTCTCATGGCGATCTGCCAGGCTTTGTGAGTATAGAGGAGGCTATGCACAAGTATTTGCGGTCACGACTCAAACATCTGCGAATCATCTTTGCTTCATGCATAAGCATGGGCGTTTCATTTTAATTCTAAGACTTTTCTAAAAACACGAAATGCTTTTTAACGCAACTCCCTAATCCCAAAATTTTGTCCGTCCATTTGTCCGTGCATTTTCCGCTCAATTTAGCGGGGAAAGTGACGGCACGTGACCTATACGTCAATTCAGTTTACCAGCTAAATTTAGCGAGAAATTTGACCTCAAGTGACCTATACATTAGACAGTAGGGAGTTCTCGTAGATCGTTTCCGCCTTCCCGTAACGCTCTCCGCAACCCGCTGCAAGATCCGGGTTTATCCAGTCAAGGCTAGCGGCGCGCAAGCGCAGTAGCGGTCTCTTCGTTGCGGATAGCTTAGCGGAGGGGGGAATGTGGTTTACGAAAACTCCCTAAAGTTAGTGAACCATACAGTAAAACTTCGCGTAAAGAAATTACGGGTCGGGAGTGTGCGCGCGCAGAACGCAACAGAAGGGCCAGCATATTGCTACGCACGCAACGCTGCGGATTTTGCGTTGCGGGCTAGCGGGTTTTGCGAAAAGCTCTCGAGCGATCACGGGCCCAGCGAGAGCTCCAGTTTCAAGATGGCGGTTACCTCGATTGGCGCAGCAAGGGCGACCTGGTGTTCGCGAAGTTCGGTGTTACGTGAAATTGCGCGGTGTTCACCTCGGCAATTCTTTCCGGGACCTAACGCGGTCGTCTCAGATCGCCGTGCAGCTGAAGGAGAGCACAGTAAAAATGTTCACCGCACGCGATATGTGTGAACGCTGCGATCTGCTGAACGCTATGCCTCTTCGCGCAGTTCATTGCCGACGGACGAACGACTCTTCGAAAAACCAAGCAGCTGTGGCTTGGTTTAATTTGCAATATAATGATTGAAAACGGTTTCATTATCAATAATGTTTTTTTTTTTTTTTTTTTTTTGGGGGGGGGGGGGGGGGGGGGGGGTGGGCATGGTGGCGCTATAAGCACGTGGAATTTTACGACTCTGGCAATTTTAACCAAGATCATGCGAGGTGTTAACTCGGAAACGTTTACAGAGCGCACAACTAAAACCGGTCCGAGGAGGTAGTTTTTAGCGTACACTATACCATATTAATCGATATTAATGGATCCATTTTCCAGTTTGTTTTCCGATCGATTTAAAAACTGCGCGCCAGACGAGCGCCGCAGGCCCTGCCTACAGTGACGCTTACAAGAGTGAAGTAGTCGTTTCGATCGCGTCGTCACTTGTGTCGTCGACGCACCCACCAAGGACACGCTGCCAAGACCGTGACGACATGATTGAAACGACGACGTCAGTTTTTCAAGCGTAGTTGTGGGTAGGGCTCGCGACGCTGTTTTCGAGCACAATTTTTTTTTTTTTTTTTTAATTCGGGCGATAAAACGTTAGATTCGATCGATTAACATCTCAAAAGCCATTACCTTTCCATTTTTTTTTAAATTGGTCTGGCCTCTAATAATATCATTACTTTCAATACTGCGATTCCAACATCCCCTAAAACCAATAACTAAAAAATAATTAGAGGATCCAAAAAAAAAAAAAAAGGTTTTCCAGCTTACCACAAGGATTACCCTCTCATCTAATGTCCGCCAAGTTTGGTAAATACATATGGAGGACAGAAAACTGATCTGTCACTCCCTTTCTGAAAGAAAAAAAGAAAAATAATCTTGTTCTAATTAAAAATGTGCAGTCCTAGATGCTTTCTTGTTTTCTCTTTCATTCGCGTTTAACTAGGTTTTCTCTCTCTGTATGCTCCGCATGCTCTGCATACTTGTGCTCGTTACTTGAAAAATGTAATGGATTACAATACAAATTACGGAGCCTCAAATGTAATGGATTACCGTTACAAATTACTTTCGATGAAAATTAACGGATTACTTTTCTCGTTACGTTACAAATTAGTTTCACGTTATTTTTTCCTTACACTTATCCAGAAAACAATAGTAACAATTTTGATATTTTTCAAAAATGTTCCGCAACACTACTTTTCATTTCTCATACGCCCGCCCGTATTATGGTAATCCTAGTAGAAATAAAATATTGTATCTAAGAGAAACAGTGTTGGTGCACTCCGTTTACCTGTAAGCTGACAAGGCACCGAAAGCTGCAACCACACCCTCCATCCCGCTAGCTTACGGCCTCCGAAATGATCCCTGGAATTGTGAAGACAAAGCTAGCGGTGCGCATGCTCAGTAGCAGCGTCCACCTCCGCTACGAGGATTCGGAGCTAAAGGAGCGATCTACGAAAGCTCCCTTTGGCTCGAGGTGTTTCGCCTGTTATTCACACGAAGAGAAAAACTTGGTTCTAACGTTACAATGTATAGCCAATGCAGAATGCAGGCGTCCCAGCTTACCTTGAGGTGTTTCCGTATATTAGAGTTTGTTGTTCTTGCTGATGATAGTGTGTATTTTTGGCAAGCAAAGTATGCACTACAACTCTTAAGTTTTCGTTCTCCTTAATGCCCTGAATTTTGAACGTCTCCTTAAGTGTGGGGCTGGGCAATTGATCGATTAACTACCGATTAATGGTTTAATCGCGATTAATTTTTTTAACCGGTCTAGTTGTCCTAGTGACTGGTCATACAAAAAAATCGCGTTTTCCTTTCGGCTATTCTCCCCATTCCTGATGTTTTTTATTTTGTTGAACTTGCTCTCTTTATGTTGCTGAATGTTCTGCTCGTATTGCTCCATGGCTACTGTATTATGCTCAAATTTATAAAAAGTAACGAGTAGTTCAAGTAATTCCTAACCAACATTCTGTATCGAGATTACATTACAAATTACTTGCAAAAAAAAAGTAACGTAGCAATTACAAAATTACTTTAAAACTTGTAACGGATTACTTTCCAAGTCTGATTGCTCTGTATGCATTCTCCCGCCTTGGCTGGCAATCGGCAGCCGGCAGTGTGTATAAATAAAACACCCTGTATACGTATGCTTGGAACATGTGTCTGCAGAGAGTAGATAGAGAGTTGTTTTAGGGAACCGTTTCTGCACATCCCACACGGTACGATGGGCACTCCGGTACGAACTGTGCATATGCGAGTCTTGTATGGTAGCGCATGCGCAGTTCGAACCGGAGGAGTGCCCATCGTATACCGTATCGGATGTGCCGCGAAAACGGTTCTCTAAAACCCTCTAGTGTCCGCAGATGATTTTTTGTAGGATGTATGAACAGCGTCACCGCGACTTTATGGGGACGCCGAAACTTTAGCTTTCAATATCCAGGAGGGGCTGGGGTAATGGATGATCCCTCGAGACGGGAGCGCAAAGGGTTACCAACAAAGACATGGACCCGTGTTGAATGCAAATGCCTACGGGGATATGCGATGCAGTAACCTAAGCCGATGAAGAGCGTATAACTTGGGAGCTCATTTACTCGAAAACTGCGTTAATCGAACAGATAAATTCACCCTCGTAATGAACACATTCCCTAATTATTTCTTTTTGTTGCGATTCCTCTGACTTTTTACGCTGGTCGATTACATTACAATTCAAAGCCCAGCATGGAAGAGATAAAGTCGTGTCTATTATCAAAGTTAGTGGTCAGGACAGGATAATAAATTGGACGATTTTTTTATTAAGTAAATCTCATATAAACCTCCTTTATTTTTCTTGTCCCTGCTCTTAAACCGATGTGTGAAGGCTAATCCCTACATCATCTTTTCCTGCCTTCCATATCCATATTCTATGAAACACGTAACAGCGTTGGCCTTCAGAAGCAGCAGTACACGTAACATGGTTGCACGCTAACGCACTTACACGTGCAAAAAAAAAAAACAGAAAGGAAAAAAGCCACCTAACGAGGCCCAACGTAAGAAAACGGAACGATAACGATCAGGCATCGAACATGCAAGGCCCTTCGGAGTCGCACCTTTCGCTTACGTGTCTGACGCCCCTTCTTCGTCGTTCCGCAAGAGTTAGGGCTGGAGCGTGCGTTAACGTTCACACGCAATCCTGTCATTCCCCGCGCCTCCCGGCGCGCGGCTATAAACTTCTCCTGGGAACGGATCTGTTCCCCTTGACCGTTTTGCTTTCGCGCAAGTTACCCGACCACCCCTTCCCCGCATCAAACCTCCGTCTAAATCTCCTTTGTTCTTCGTTCACCGTTTAGCGTCGCATGCCCGGTGGATACGCTCGACGCCGATGAGGCGTCAAGTTTTGACTCCAGGCTGCCGCCCACGCGCGCGCCCGCGCACACAAGCGCACAAAGTACTATGTTTCACATCTTGTATACGCCCGACATTATGCTGCTCTGTTTTGATTGTTGGGGTGGACAGCGGAGCGTGAAGAACGCCTTTTTCCCGCTGTCCTACCTGGGAGTAAGAACTGAAGTAGAAACTTGAGTGGCGATCGGCACCTCCTCGATGCGACAACACCCATGTCACGATGGGGCTTCTTGACCCCCTCAACGACCCTATAAACCAACACACTGTTTACAAACAAGCCCGCTTTGCCCACAACAGGTGTGGGCACTGCGCATGCGCAGAAGCCAAATTTGGGAGGAATGAAGCGTTAGCGCATGCGCAGTACCGACAGCAGCGCCACCGCGGTCGTATGACATCAGCAAGTTGAGTTGGTTTGGCGCCGCCATAACCGACCTTCAGTTTTTGTTTCCTCTTATTCCGTTCGCTTCACATCATCATTACCACAGCAGGACAGGGTATTGCCACTTTAGCTGCTACTGCGTCCTTCTCCCCAGCATACGCCTTTGTGGAGGCTCGTCAACGCCCGCTTCAGTGGCTAGGAATCTCGGTAAGACAGGAGAAGGTCGGCAATGGCGGCTCACTCTAGCGCGTGTTGGGCGCATGTTTAAAGCGTCTATTAAGCTTGGGGCACACTGCTCATATATAATACAAAAGACAGTCTGTAAACACGAGTCACCGCAGTATATGTGGTTCGAATACCGCTCGCCAAGTTTCTCCTTGAATTCATTGCCATGCGGTGTTTGAAGCACGGATTTTGCTATGACACGCGTTCGTATCTGCATGCACTGTCTTTTTTATGATGTATATATAAGCAGTAGTGACCCCGGCTTTGAGGTATGTCGTAGCATACGTTACCGTAAATAACAATGCCAATATTCGTTAAAAAAAAAAGAAAAGATGCCAGGCAACACATCAACTCGTCATGGTGCCTCGTACTCGGCCCATCGGCTCGACGTGTGCTCTCAACGCAGCATCACGAGTCAAAACAACAACAATAAGAAACAAGCAGACAAGAAAGGCAATAACAATGGCGGCGGTCTATTGTGGCGGTGCCGTATGCTCGAACATTCACGCGCGGCGGGAACGCTCTCGCGCACGCAAGCACGCAAGCGCGCGTATACACTGACGAATGTACGCGCGCACGAAATGCACATCAGCGACACGCGACAATGGTTTTTGTGCGTTCGCGTTCTCCCTCGGCAGAGAGAGAAGCGTGATCGGTGTGGTGCTCGCTTGCTCACTTGGGTGGCCCTGTTTCTTCCTAATGAAAAGGACCCCGCACGGGCTCTTCGAGCACAGATGGTTCGATTGTTTTGTTGTTGTTGTTTTTTCGGGAAAGCTGCGTTGTTTTTTTCGCGTCTTTTCGGTTTCAAAACCGCCCGTCGTGTACACAGACGCTGAGTGAATCGAAGACTGAAGACGGGATTGCTCATCCCGAGTCGAAAAACGAAGACGAGGACACTTGCGTCGTTTCGGCGCTGACGACGTCGACTTTGACGGCCGTAATACTGGCGCGTTTGCTCAGTTGAAAGACTTGAGGTGTTTTTTTTTTGTTCTTTGTTTTGTTCGGGACGTCTAAGCGACCGTCGCACCGCGGATTGACGTGCGAACGTGGGATGGGATACTTAACTTGTTTGTCGGAAGATGTGCGACGGGAAACTGGTCAATTATTTGGGCTCGCCTTTTTACACGTTGGCAGGCCGTGGGTATCGGCGATTCATTAGATATCTCCGTATTGACGAGAGACATGGTCTATTTGGGTGCGTGGATTCGCGGACGCTGTAAAAAATTGCGAATCTTCTTTTGTTTGTTTGTGTGTGTGTGTGTGTGTGTGTGTGTGCGTGTGCGTGTGCGTGTGCGTGTGTGTGTGTGTGTGTGTGAGGGGGGGGGGGGTTCGTTGGGTGTACGTGCCTCAAGGTCGAGATGTGTCGAGTTTTTGATACGGCGCCTCTATCAATTATCATTGTGCGAAACTTTGAAGTGTGCTGAAGGTATGAGACGTTCAATGTGAGCGCTATCCTTCTGATGGCTATATGGCATTTTGAAAATATTTCGTCGTGAAATTGTGCGTTGACATGAGAAGTGGAGGAAGAAAATTATATTGATATTGTGGGAACCTGTGGGAGCGTAAAGGAGCAACAGTATGATGAGAAACAATAATACAGAGAAAGAGATAACAGCAGAACAATGCAAAAGAAAGAAAAAGCGGCTACAATTCATTTCTTTTTTTTTTAATTGATCCTAACGAAGTTGGAGGGTTGACATCAATGGCAATATGTCTATAAAAGGAAACCAGTCAAAACCGTGATGGTTTTAATTCTTAAAAAAAAAAAAAACAAAAAAACTTGATGCAATCCTTTCCTGCTTGAATGGTGAAAATATTATGCTGCATTCCTTAAATGAAATATAAAAGAGAAATAAAAAACACTGAAGGGTCATCAGAGCGCATGAGCATTCTATATTTACATGCACATGTGACGTTTAAAAAAATTCTGTCAACTCCTTACGTTCACCTTTTCAATCATCAACAGTACCATTTTTTAGTTTGAGAGCTTCATTAGTGGAAAGCGCAAACTGCCAACGAATTTCCTTTTTGTTTTGGCTTGATTCAAAATTTAGCGAAGTCTAAAAATACACTAAGGTATCGAGTTTATTTTTTGGCTAATATTTTGTTTGGCGTTTACTTATTTTTGCAAGATGAATAAGGCGACAAGCTTTTGTTGCCCACGGGTAATTTATATCGAAATCCAACCATTCTTGTGACGGCTCTTAGAACGTCTGGCGTAGAAATTCCTGGATCCTGCGAGCTGAAGCGTGCGGTGCTGACACACGTGAAAATAGCCCTTTATTTCTCGAATAAAAGGAAACATTCTTCGAACCGCTTTCTTGGTTTCGATGCTCGCTGAAATTCCTTCGCATCTGGGTCACAACCCTTCTACATTGATAAACCAAAGGAAAAACCAAATCAATGCCGGACAACCAGGCTCTATACCGCTCAGGAAAGAAGCATATCATAAAATAAAACTTCAAGAAAGCATTGTTGGCATCGAAGTTTCCGTGTCCGCTATGAGCTCGGAACCGTAACATTTTCCTTTATACATATCTTCCCTTTTACTTTTTTATTGCCTTTTTACACACCGTACCCGGAACGGTTCATATTCCTCCCCGATAACAATTGGAACCCGTTCGGGACGTATACCTGCGCCGTAAGCGCCCCTTTTTCACGCTCTGACCCATTCCCGATAGTCTCCAAGCGCGCAGCACACGCCAGGCATACGCGTTCGTACGCTCTTAGGTGGAAGGGGGCGGCACAAAAAGAAAGAAAAAAAGAAAGAAAAAGGAACAGTCCAGATCAATCACGCGATCACGAACTTGTTTCTTTGTACGTTCTTCTCACTACTTTTTTGTTGTTGTTTCATCGGTATCGATATCGCGCACGCACACACACACACACACACGCACACACATACACACACACACACATGTGATCCGCTCACATACACCAGAGGTAATATCGCAGACTCGACAAGGTGTACGCTATTCGTGCGGCCATGTTGTTGTCTGGGGCCCGTTCGGTCCGTCCGTAATCATTTACTTTTTTTTTTTCATTTTTTGTGCGTCCGCCATTCGTCGCCGGGTCCTATTGTCCGTTATCGAGGGCGTCGTCATACTGCAACGAGCTTTGCCGCTCCTGTAACGAAATGGAATCGGTGACGTACTATTACTTTCCCTTTGATCCGCGCGCTACTGGGGAGCGGGGCCCCCGCAACGCAGACACGCGCGCACGTTGTTCCGAGTCGTTCGTGCTCCGTTCGTGAGGAAGGGGCGTTGGTGGGGTCGACGAGAGGAACCCCCGCGCAGTCGTTGATTCGCATACGGCACCGCGTTGGGTTTTTCTGCAGCACTTCGAAATTGAGCGCAACTGCGAGGTGTCGCGACCTCTCCATTTCCAGTGGAGCGCTCTACCAACCGAGCTAACCAGGGGTTAGACGTCGGTGGAGCAAACAGGTTTTATCAGATATCAGCTATATTGCCATCCTTGTCCAGCTCGCATGCACCTTTGCATTAATTGCATTTTAATCTGAAAGTATAAATGATGCTTTTTATTCTTTTTTTTGTGTGTGTGCGGACACGTGTATTAGGACAAAAGGCTGCTTCGTATAATAAAAAAAGTTTGTCAGGGTCATTTCCTGCTTTGGATCCACGTGTGCGCGAACAGAGGATGAAAGGAAATACCGGAAGCGGATTTGAGGTACCGCGCTGAATTGATTCATCTACGAGTATTGCATTTTAGCAGCATTTGTATAATATTACAATGTTTACCGCGTGCAATGTAATATCTGTGATGTTCGAAGCAACTTTCTTGCCACCAAACGGTGTTTGTTAGATTGTTTTTGCTGAGTTTTGCACTGTATGTTTGAATGAATCACGGACACTTTTCATAATTGTACGTAGTCACCAAAGAGGAAAATATCGAAACAATGCGGATGAACGAACCGTGCTTGATCGATCAAGTACGGTTCACTCATCCGAATATTATCAATTAAGTTCGACGTTTCGTAAGTTGCGGTGTCCTGGACCATTGTCATCCCGAAGCCGTAGTCACACCGCGCAAACATCATACAAAAAGACGCGATGTTTGGTACAGACACGGCGACATAATTATCTTCGTACACGCCTCAGACTCGGACAACGAAAAAACTAACGATGCGATGTGATCCGTAACTGTCTTCCCGGTGGCTTACCATGTGTATACGCAACATAAGGTATGCAACGTGAGATGGACGCCACGCGTGGGTTAGTTCTGAGTGTTTCTTTTTACCGAGTTACAGTTTTTTTAAAAATCTACGGGTGTCTGGCTCCCACTGCGTCGTCGTCGGGTAAAACAAATAATTTTAATAAGCATAAAGGTACATTTATACTCCAACGTAACGTCGTCGGGCGCCGCGTAGCGCAGCGCGCGCAGGTACTTATTGGTTGCAGATATCGAGTTCCTGGTTGCCGGCCAATAAAAGGCGCGCGTTCTGCGCTACGCTGCGTTCAGTGCGCTCAACGTCGGAGTATAAACAGCCCTTAAGTAAATCGCGGAACGTGTGCGATTAGCACAAGAGGCTGCAGCGCAAGTGCGGCTGCAATGTTTTTGAGCTTTACAAGTTTCCCAAGGATCCTTATTTTTGAAATTAGTCGACTGCGAGGATCGATCGCGAGGGCTTTGTACCAGTCTCCTCGTCACGTTTCTGCTCACGACTACTTCGTCTAAAGCAAGCGGACCGATTCCAAACCGGCGCGCATGCTCGTATCAGGTTGTCACTGCGAGGTATGCTAGAGTATTTCGTGGCACATGTGGAGTATGAGAACGTGTGCCACGTTCTCATACTTCACATGTGCCACGAAATACTCTAGCATACCTCGCAGTGAGAGATGAAGGTATCAAATGCCGAGAGCTTACCTGCATAGACTGCGTTAAACTTCTCATTATTCCTTCGTTGTGGAAACTCGATCAAAACACTCCACCGTATTTGTCCTCGTTCTTTCGAGGAGGCAAGGTGACGTCCTCTCATTAGCCAGTTTGGTTCGACATCGCCAAGTGCTAGCCAATTTATAGTAGCCCACCATAGCCAAGTCTAGTCAAGTTCTCCCTCTACCCACATCATTACCTACCCAGGTAGCTGTGCTGCCCGAACCAGCCGGTGTTTCAAGTTTTAATCCGCCAGACGACGTCGTTGGAGCCGTCGGCGCCGCAATCCTCAAAATAGCAGCGCCTCTAAAAAAAAAAAAAAAAAAAAAAAAAAAAAATGGGGCTAATAGATAAACCCTTTCGGAAACGAACATGAGTTATTGCATGGGTCTCTGTCTTTCATTTCTTCTAATCGTCCACGCTATAGTCGAGCATTAATCGAAAGAATGTCCTCTCAGCACACTGTACGGGAAACTAAAATTTCCCGTTTTGTGCACACTGCTCGCTCGTTTTTCAGTAGGATATAACTACAGCGTGGGCGAAATAAATTGAACGCACTTTAAACTGAGAGCATATATCGATCTCTTAACTAGTCGCGCTGGTATTTACTACAAAGGTGCCTGAAGTTGGTGGAAGCTTTCGCTGAAATTGGGGAACGATTGGCTCACCCGAGTAAATAAAAACAATAAAAAACTATGTTTTTCGTATACTTTGCATGTACACTAAAAAACATTATGTGTTACTGTTGCGCTTATTTGAGCCAAATAGAGTGAAGAATAATACTATTTTCTTTCCATTTCACGATTATTTCAATCGCAGTAACCGCCAGAACAGACCACAACGATTTTCTGATGATTTTAAAATAAATTTAGCGATAATGTTTTCATACAAATAACAAGTTTTTTTTTTTCTTTCTTTTGACTCCGAACGTTTCATGAATTCATACTCTGAATTAAAGCGTGCATCAGCTTCGAGCCCCTCTGAATTAAATCCCAGCGCGATAAGTTAAGAAACCGATTTATGCGGTAAGTTTGAAGTGCCTTCAATCCATTTCGCCCACGCTGTAGAGATGCCGCGAACTTTCTATCGAACGTGAGGTACGAAGGTCGAACAAAGGGGTGTGAAAGGTTCGAAAACGTTTCGAAATATCAAACTTATTACATCAAAGTTTCGAAGATTTTCGGGCTTTCAAATTCTCGGCACTATGAAATTCGATTTGCTTTCTATCTTTCGATTTTTTCACGCTAAGGAATTTGCCGATATTCGACCTTTCGAACTTATCAATTTAATAAATACTACGATTTTTGAACTTCGAACCTGCTAAGTTCAAGAGTTCGACAGACTTTGAACTTCTGTATAAAAGGTGGACAAAGGTCGAATTGAGTTTACCCCGAATGGTTTAAGGTAACAAATATAAATAGCACAAGATATGAATGAGTTGAGTGGAGTACAGACCGCGTTGGGGTTTCACTTAGCCGGTCATGCCACCAACGACGGCCTCGCGCGTCCTAATTTTTCATCCGGCTTCCGCACAGAACCTCTCCCGTGCGCAGCTCCGATGGTTGCCCCGAGGTAACCGGGGTGCCAACGGACCTCTGATCTGCAGGCTTGAAGTTCAACCGAGGCGCTTCGCTGGGGCGTCTTGTCCCCCGATTTTCTCGAGTAAGCGGGAGCGCCTGGAGAGCGACGCCGACCATAGCTAACAAAGCCTGGCAGTTCCACGACGGAGACACAGAGTGCCGGGTCGCAGAGTTGGAGCGCGAGGATCTGGTAGCACAGAGCATTTCTCGGGAACTCTGGTCGTCAGCGTGCAGCTTTTGCAGTGGCGAGTGCCCGAAACATAGTTTTCAAGCCCGACGAGAAAAAAAGCGGTAGCCCGAAGAACGCGAGGAGCACGAGCGGACATTCCATCGCTCGGGACAAGTGTGTTTCGACGTCTCGTCGCAGCGGGGCGCCCGTCACGTGGCTCCTCCTCTCATTCGTTGTCTGCCGCTCTACCTTTTCACTTTCGGCGGCCGCGTCTCGTGGTGATCTGCCAGGCTTTGTCAGCCTAGAGGAGGCTATGCGCCGACACGCGAACGTTCTACAGCGAACGAAGGATCGGTGCTTACTATTTCATTTTCATTAGGAATTCTGACAGCATATTGGAGCCAAGAATATCTATATTCATAGAAAAAGGAAAGTTCCAGACACCAGCAATATGGCGAGCCCGATGACGACCGGTCGTGACCTAGGGCTGTAATCTAGACACTTGGCCAATATGTTTACGAGGAATTCGGCGGCCGTGATTGGCCGGCGCCTCGCTTGAGCTTATTGGCGCCGGCCAATCACAGCGGTCGATTTCATCGCCGACCTTTTTGCCAAATGTCCAGATAGAGATCCTGATTAGCTGTATTTTCGGGGGTCGGGGAGATGCCTAATTAACCTGGTGGCGTTCTCCTCAAGCTTGAACTGTGTCGAGTGCCATGCCTGTGTCCAATGTTTTCTCCATCTTACGGGTCATCCCACCAAAAATAAACGTTCAGAGAAACTAAAAACTTTCGGGAAGCCTGGATGTCTTTATGTGCATGCCTTATCTCTTGTATTTTTTGTTGTGTCATGCCCACACCGTGTTTTAGCGCCGTTTTATTGGAATGCTATTAATTTGCAAAAAAGATCGGAATTACGTTCACAGGGCCATCTCAGGGCCTCAGGGCTTATCGATGAACCGTACAACCAGTTCCAACGCTTGTTTCTTGAGTTGCGATAAATAACGAATAGTAAAAGCGAAAGAAGTAAAATTGAAAGTAGTAGAAAAGAAAAAGAAAAAAAGTGAAAGCCGTTTACAACTCCCTGTAACACCGAATTAGAGCGCAGCTCTTGAGGACGAGGAGGAAAGGGTACTCGGGGGGTGTGTCAAGTGACCTGGGGGGGGGGGGGGAGGGGGGTCCGTGACCTTGGGGGATCACGTGACCTGGGGGTCACGTGAGCTCGGGGGGGGGGGGGTGTCACGTGACCTGGGGAGGGTCACGTGACGATGACGATGCCAATGACGTCATCAGTGACGTCACTGATAACGTCATCAGTGATGATGACCGATGCGGATGCCGATGACGTCATCAGTGACGTCACTGATGACGTCATCAGTGATGATGACAATGCGGATGCCGATGCCGATGACGATACCTATGCCGATGACGTCATCAGTAACGTCACGCGTCCCATAATGCACCGCGCAGTTACGCCGACGGCGACGGCGACGGCGACGCCGCTCATGCCGGAAACGGGCGCCTAAAGGCCGGTTCTCACATGCAGCTAAGCGCTGATGTAGCGCTGCTCACGTGTCGTCAGCTACTTATCATCTACCATGAGCAACAGTTTTGACAGTGCGAAACCATAGCCTGCGAAACAAAGCTGGTGAACGCTCCCGTCAGCACGCGCTTAGCGCGAGATGAGCGCTATGGTTGTAGCGCTCCGCTGCATGTGTGAACAGGCCTTAAGAGCTGCGCTCTAAAAGGAGGATCGGTGGTTCAGTGGGCTACCGCAGACCAGTTCAGAGCACGTGGAGCGAAAGCTCGAGCTGCAGAACCCAGGGATACTGGGTTCAATCTAGGTGCCATTGCGTGGTTGAATCCCCACCCCTGCCAGTTTCGATCTAACTGATGATCGTACCGGTGTGCGATCGTTTATCACTACTGCGTGGTGCACGCTAAAGACCCCAGGCTATAGCGGATGTACTGCACTGGCTAAATTTCTCATCTACAGCTGAGACACCAGCCGCCCATTGAGGCTGACTTATTTCCGGCTGTATTATCAACACAATTTGTAGTAAAGGTAGTACAGCCAGTACCACACTACTGAGAGGGAAGAAGAACTTACGGCATAAAAGAAATATGCAATCAGTAAAATTTGTAGCCCACTTCGCAATTTTTCTTTTAGATAAATTCGTGAAAACTTTATTGCAAATGGTTGAATCTCCGTCCGTGAAATTTGAAGACTTCGAACTTAAATTAAACACTTTTGTAACTTTTCGAACTTGTAGATTGAAGAAAATAGATATCTCCAAAATGTTAAAAACTAAGTCTCAAAGATATCTGATATTTTCAAATTTTCGAGTTTGATTGGTTAAAAAATTTTAACGGCTCGAGCTCAAACTTTCAGAAGTCTTGACATTTTCAAATTCTTCAAATTCGAACATTAGCGGGGTTCCATAGTTGCGAACTTCTAGCGGCTGAGCCTCAAGAAGGTTCGAAACTTTCGAAACCCTTCGAACTCGACCTTCGATAGGTCCGAAGCATCCCTAGACATAACTATAGTGAAGCGAGCAACAATAAGTTTCGTATTTGGAAGAGCTAGAAAACTTAACTGTTCAGGTCCGCAGCTACAATGTCTTTCAGACGTAGTGCTTCCACTGCATGCCACAACGAACGTAGGGTTTATTCGATGGCTCGTAGATGACCATACATGAATTTGGCACTGAAGACCGTCATCTCATGAAATGGCTGAAAATGCTGACGCTTGATTGCAAGAATAAGGCGTACAAAGCCTTTACAGCTTTGTACGCCTTTTGCTATTCTCGGGTTGGTCCAATTCTGGCGCGCATTTTTGTGTGACGTCATGACACTCCTGCACGAAGCGGATGTGAGGCAGTAACGTCTTTTGGAACATCAAGCTTACTGATCATATCTTTCCTTTTTTGTCCTCCGTTTCAATTTTCTCTATACCTGTTTTCACCTTAAGAACCGAAGTAAAACAAGTCCGGCTCCTCGCGGAACATTACTAATTTCCCTCTTTATGTGGATAATGAAGACATATGTAGGTGAATTTTAGATTAGATATATGTTATCTTTTCACTATGTACACGTTCCAAACGTCAAAGGCATCGCTTTTTCCTCCGACAACCGAATCTCGTGAGAACTATTTCGCGCCGCGTAGGAACAATGCGCAAAACGTACTTTTTTCTTAAGGTGAAAACAGGTATAGTTATTTTGTTGTAACCCTTCTCATTTATTTCTAGGTGACAAGTCAGCGCGCTAACGCTGCTTGAAATCTTTGCTCTACTGGAAACGATCTCACCACGCTTATTGTTATTAGTGTAAAAAGTCGGTCCCCGACATTTACTCAATGCTACAGGAAAATGTTCGCTTGACGTGCGCTTCCGGACGGATTACTGGGACAAAAACCGATCAATTTTAGTAAGAAAACCTGAAAACGTTTTGAATTAGATCAAGCAGTTGACAACAGAACCGCATAGAGACCTAGAGAAATACCGACACACTCACATAGAACCGCGTACCAAGGCATTCAGACTTCCACAAAACGCATCTCGATGTCGGGTACAAATGAATCCCCGGCGGCCAGCCTAGACCTCCTAAGGTTGACCGCGCCTCCTTCTTCTCTGCCTTTTTGTATGTTTGACTTAGACACGAGACAAGAAATGACATTACGTAAGAAGATATAAGAACACTCTACACGGTGAAGCCTTCTTGACTGCGCACGAGGAAACATTCCTGTCCCGTCATCTTCCTCCGGAGGGTCGCTCAAAAGGCTTCGGTGGCAGCCACCAAGATTCCACGAGACAAGGCTCGGCTGCTGCCGCGCTAGAATGAACGGCGTTCCGGGAACATACAAATACACATGGCTTCTTTTTTTTTTTTTTGCGAGCTAAAAAGATAGCGAATAAAAAAAGTTAGTATCACTAGCTCTTGCGACCTTCCGACGGAACGCGCGGCGAAAGAAGCTCTACCGTTTCGAGAACGACGTTAATGGTGAATTAGTGGAGCACGTCACGACGACGAGGAACTATTCCTGAGACCAGGAAGGCGCATTGTCGCGGATTTTTTTGAGTGCGCGCGCGCAAGTATTTTGCACACTTCCTGCGCGGTCTTTTGTGCAAGTTCGTGTTCCGGAGAAGGGCAGTGAGAATCGATTTCAGTGCGGAAAGAGCGGCAAAAAGAGCTTACGTGACTATACGGCAAAGGACTCGAAGACACGGAGACCTTGCAGAAAACTCAAAACGTGCGACCTTTGTGCGACTATAATTGGTTTATCAGAATCGGGGAACAAAACTTCTCGTTATGCGCGGCAAAGTGTGACCTCCTTGTATGCTTACTCGGAACGAGTGTTTTCAACAAAAACATAGATGCGAACTCGGTGCTTGTGTCCTGGTTGTTCGGAAATTGAGCGTAAGGGAGCTCGTTGAAATGCTCGCGCTAGAGTAAGGGGTCTCCAAGGTCAGGTAGAGTGCCGTCGTAACGGTAGTGTCGGATTTCCTCTGTCACGACTCTGTCCTTTCGCAACGTCTCTACGTACCCGTCAGCACAATGCGATCAGGATCGCCCCACTTTTTGTGTTGTTTTGCCCTTTAAAGTTATAGTCGTTGACATCGGTTTCGGTGTGATGCACTTTCTTCTTAAGCCACGTTTTTTGGTTTGTTATTTTTATATTTCTGTCTTAAAAGTTGTATCGCGCAATGGGTGAAATTACTTAAACCTGATGCGTTATCTTGGGAAAAGCGTTTGCTATTACAAATTTCTGTATAGTTTTTGCCGCTTGAGCATTGACATGTATAAGACATAATCAGTTTTATTCGTAGTAGGTTTATGGCTTCATTAACGCTCTAGAACTTCCAAGCTTCTCATCATTTCTATACCTCAATGATATAGGTTGTAATAAAGACCAAGAATCATTTCATAGATTTGCGGGCCCCATTTACTCTTTTCAACGTATTTTGATAATCACAACACGATACACCAGTTTTTATCTCTCGCGAGTAATTTTTCGTTTCGTGCCAGTTCAAATATTGTGTCAGTCTTCGCCGCGCACAGTTAAACGGATAGGAATCAGACGGAGGTATTTAAATACAGTGCGAATTTTAATGATTTAATGATTCAACTTAAAAATATAACAATAAAGCCGTAAAAGGCACTGCCGCTCAATTTGATTTTACACAAATACCCGACACACGTTTCCGTGGGCGCAAAATTGTTATTCTCTCGAAATTCATTACACGAGGGATACACCTATCTTACTCGCATCACTTCAATTCGTGCTATACTTACTCTCGCAATTCGAAAGTTACCTTGATCACTTTCTTTCGAACACGAACAACACATGAAAAACAAATTGCAGGGCACATCGTCCAAACTTTTACCAAAGGACATCGATATCGAAGCAAACGCTGCTGCCAAGCTTGCGGACTGCTGCATCTAAATGCCAGCTTTTCGTTCGCTACAACCTTTTACGTTTATTTTATGTAAAAAATATAAGAAAAAAAAGAAGCTCTCTAGGTTTATCCTATTTTTCCGGTATGCCTCGAAGACCTTCACGCCAGCCACCGCACTGTCCACATGCCCCTGAAACGCGTGTCGCAGCGTCCGATGCCTGCAGAGATTACGCCCCAAGTCGCGGAGACCTTTGGGTTTTTATTGCCGGCAGAAGCAATAAGAAGAGCCCTTCGGACGATGCCACTTTCGCAATGTTTACAAAATCGAGAACCACGCGTCGTTTGAGTATTCCTGAGAACATGCGCCATGACGCTTTATCCGGTTGAGGATGGTTCAAGCATTGGCGTTTTGAGTGCGCCCGACTGAGTCCTGATGACCTCTTACTACTGCTTACGACTACAGTCGGTGACAGAATGAGAGCGGTAGGGCATGTGTTATGGCATAGCCTCCTATATACTGACAAAGCCTGGCAGATCGACACGAGAAGCGGCCGCCGAAATGGAAAAGGTGAGCGGCAGACAACGGATGAGAGGAGAGCCACGTGACTGGCGCCCCGCTGCGGCGAGACGCCGAAACACACTTCTCTCTAGCGAACAAGTGTGTTTCAGGTCGCTGCAGAAGCTGTGCGCTGACGTACAGGCTCCCCGAGAAATGGCTCTGTGATGCTGTGTGCTACCAGATCCTCGCGCTCCAAATCTGCGACCGGGTACTCTATGGCTCCGTTGTTGAACTGCCTGGCTTTGTGAGTATAGAGGAGGCTATAGTTATGAAACGTCTGACCTCCAGCACGCGCTCCATGCTTTCTGTCGTGCTTTGGCTGCGCGCTTGTGTGCTCTCAAGGTGCACGAGACGCCGAAGCTCTATCGAAGGCAGGAAGCTCGCTCTGGAGGCGGGACAACTGCAGCTCTTCTCTGCAGTTCTCACCTTGCTAGTCACTATGGTAACGACGAGACGCTACGACGGGTTGTTATGACAACTGGAGGTCACGCAACATGCCCAAGGCGTCATACGGGAACGCAAGAAACGAAACGCAAACGCAACGCAACATATGCCAATCAACTCGAATGTCTGGAAACAGAATGAGGTGCAAGCGCGGACGAGATGACATCATGCATGCATCTTGCCTTCATAAAGAAAAAAAACATTCACTTTACGAGGGTTTAATAAAAGACAAACGTGAAAGAAGTGAGAGTTGCTGCTTTGAAAGACATCTTAAATACCAGTGGGCAAAACTCAGGCAACTCCACCAGCCATCGAGGGTATCATCAGTATAATGTTGCAATGATAAACATAATAATTGTTGTTTGCGTGTATATTTACGTAGCTATCCGGACGTTAGTCGGCCCCATGTCGGCGTCTGGTGTCTCAGTTGTAGATAAAAAATTTAGCTAGCGCACTACAACCACAAGCCCGAGGTCCTTAACGCGCACCACGCAGTAGTGATACACGACCGCACGCCGGTTCGATGCTCATCGAGATCGAAACGGGCAGGAGTGCGGATTGAACCAATACCACCTAGAAGACAAGGCCTGCGCGTTTCCATACTCTAAACGTCATCACTAGTAGATTCCCTCAGCGCCCCCCAGGTAGCCGGGATGAGCTTCATCGCCTGCTACATCGTCTGCTCCTTTGCCTACGTGCTTCAGTGGTTTGTTTAGCAGATAATGAAACAGACGCTCACACCGAGTATCTATTGCTATAGTAGACGATGAAGTTGGACGTCTACGTGGAGTGACGAATGCACGCGTGAAAATACCTTACTGCTACGAGGGACTCCAAAGCAAATGATAGCAGGTCTCGTAGCGCAATACGTGTTTTTTCCTTCCCGATGGATGAACGACGAAGGCAGCAGGGTTGCAAGCCCTTCCGAAGGACAGTGTTGTGTCCCAACGATCAAAGGTGCGCGTGAACATCGCGATGCTATTCCGCCGTAGTTTAGACTACTGCATCGCCCTACGTTACGACCGCTTAGGTTGAGGTTGTGGGAACCACGTGTTCCCCGCATCCCTATCTAGGCCTAGCTCAGGCAGGCCGTGGGACGTCGCCACGTGGGGGCGTGTCCCGGATGCGAGGGCGAAGCCGTATTCCCTGGTGGGCGGCTTTCCCTCGTCCTTCTCGGGTGATTTGCCGAAGGCACACCCCTCGGGATTATGGCTTGGACGCGGGGAGCCACCTACATCCGACCCACCCTGGGCGCGTCCATTCCCGCAGGCTATATAACACGGCCCTAATCCAACGGGCGGGACTCTCGCTGGGGGAGGCTCTGCTCGACGGAGCCTTCCTTTCTTTTACCTGATCCTCCCCCTCCGTGATACTGTCAATTGCGGCAGCGCGGACTCCGACTGGTGATCCTGTCAAAAGAGACAGCGCCGTCATCTCCACCATTGTTAGCCCTCGGGCAAGCGTGTGGCATCTAAGTCAAATAAACACGTCTTTATCCGGACCCAAGGAACCTTCTGTGTTTCTAAGTGGTACCCCATAAAAGGGGAAACCCACATCTGGCGCCCAACGTGGGGCCTGTCCGGCGACTGCAAACAAAGCAGCACTCTCGCAATCACAGCGAACCAGGCCAATTTCCGGCTAAGAACTTCGTGGACGGAGGGAGAGGCGAATGCCCAAAACCCGATGCCACTCAACGGCTTTGTGGCCACATCAGCCACGCACGGACACAATGAGCAAGTGTCCTTTCAGCCGAGCTCCCCTAATGGGTATGACGCACACTGCCCGGAATGCAACCGAGGCACTCCTCGGAGCGCGCCACCCTTCGTCGCTGAGCCAAGCCCACCCGCGACTTTCGAAGTCAACACGGGTCTGACGAGACAAGAGACGATGGCGCAACAGCAGGCAAATGCAGCCTCTTACAGCTTCGATCTCTTAACCTCAGGCTGGCCGTCAGCTTCTCCGCACGGAGATAACACTGACGCCGCCAACGAGCCGCAGCACAGCACAGCTGCTACAGGCGCACCAAACCACTCGGCGGGCCCACACAGAGGGAACAACCCGCCAGCCGCACATGCGGAGAGCGATTCTCACCACAGAGAAAACACGCTCGGCGCGTATCACCCCCTGCTAGAAAACGCAGCGCGGGTGATCGAAAGCCTGACGGGCGCACTGCAAACAGCAGTTAGGCCCCCGCCGCCGACACGGCCGCCGGTCAGAATCCCTATCCCGACATACCGAGGGTACGGAGACCGATTGAGTGCGACAGACTTCCTCGAAAACCTGAAAAAGTACCAACAGGCCATGGGAATGTCGGACCACGAGATACTTGAACGCATCTTGTCAATCTCGTTGGTGGACCAAGCGGCGCGGTGGCTCCGTCTAACCGGAAGCCAGCTGTCGTCGATCGAGCAGTTCCGCAAGGCATTTCGCCAGGAATTCCTCCCTGCAGACTACGAACGCAGGATGAGGCGAGAGCTCGAACAACGGACCCAACACCCAGACGAGTCACTGTTGGAGTTCGTTAGGGCGATGCAAGAGCTCTTTGAGCTAGCAGAACCCTCAGCGCCCAATGCAGAGCGGGTAGAGCGAGTCATTCGACAATCGCACCCGACTTTTGCGGCGTATCTCCGAGGCAGTCGCTTTCGCGACTTGAACGAACTGGCCTCGGAGGCTCGGCGGATTCAGGGAGACATTCTTGCCGCACGAGCGTATCGTCCCCCACCACCAGCATCAACGGCACTCGAGCCGCGCTGCGCTTGGAACGGGGACGCGGCGTCCCGAAACAGGAGACACGAAGCCGCCCACTACGCAAACGAGCGAAGTCGAAACACGTACGACATATCAGATCGTGCGCTCGACCCGTACTCCTACGAACGGCGGGCAGCAGAGACTGTGCCGCAGTTCAAGAGGCGAGATCGGAACACAGAGTTACCGACGCCACGGGAGGAAACGCAGCCACGTCCAAACCCACAGGACGAAAGGCGCGGCGCGCATCAGAACGCGCGACAGGACTCAAGAAAAGTCCCGCAACAACGTTGCTTTCGCTGTAATAGCGCCAACCACCTGGTTCGACAATGCCCAGAACGGCAGAACCCTGGTCCCCAACAGTCGGGAAACGAGCAAAGCCACCGATAACCAACCCGGCGGCTCAAAATGGCACGGAGCAAGAGACTCTTTTGCCTACAGCCTACAGAATAGGCTTTCCGACCGGCACGCTGGCACCATTCATAGCCCTGACGATTGTCGGTCGGACATACAAGGCACTGCTGGACACAGGAGCCAGCGCCTCGCTTTTCGGCGACGAAGTGTTGACCCACCTCCAGCAAAACTCAGTGCATATGAGGGAGGGCAACACGGCCTTTCGACTCGCGTGCGGTACCGCCCATTCAAGCGGTACTGTGCGGTTGGTTGCGAGATGGGAGAATCGAGTAAGACGGCAACGCTTCGTTCATCTCCCCAGTCTTTCCGTTCCGATCATCCTGGGCAGAGATTTTCTCGCCAAAACAGGGATCGTGATCGACGTGAGTAGCGGTGGCTACCGAGAGGGCACATTCGCACCTCTGAAACCCTTCTGCGAACCCCCAGCGCCAGAAAAAACACTGGTTAATGGGGCAGGCAGCACCTGCCAAGACAAGGCAACAGAATCACAAAAACCGGGTATCAACCCCTCGACAGGTACCCCGACGCGGTTGCAAACAAGCGCCGTAGCGTCGGAGGTCACCCACCCCCTGCTGACTGAGTCATGCTACGGGTCAGGGCAAGAAAAAGCCCGTTTGTCGACATTATTGCGACGCTATGACGCCATGTTCACGGAGCGTCCCGGGTGCACAAACGAAGTGCGACACCGGATCGACACGGGCGATGCGCTTCCTCGGAGGCAAAACGCACGACCCGTCAGTCTGGCTAAACGAAAAGCCATCGACGTCGCTTTGGACGAAATGATCGACACCGGAGTTGTCCGGCGGTCAAACAGTCCATGGGGATTCCCCGTTGTGTTGGTCCCAAAAAAGGACGGCAGCTCACGTCTCTGCGTAGACTATCGGCGTCTAAATGACGTAACGCGGAAAGACGCATATCCGCTTCCGAGCATTGACTCGATCCTTTCCAACCTCGGCAGCGCAAGGTATTTCACAACCCTAGACGCCAGCCGAGGCTACCTCCAAGTTCAAATGGAGGCGGGTGACGAGGAAAAAACAGCCTTTGTGTGTCACCGCGGGCTTTTCGAATTCACAAGAATGCCCTTTGGTCTGTGCGGAGCGCCAATGACGTTCCAACGCTTGATTGACCGAGTACTGGGAGAAGCCAAATGGAAACATGCAATGGCCTATCTCGACGACATTGTCGTGTACTCCAACACCTTCGAAGATCATCTACGAGATCTGAAGGATGTGTTCGACAGGCTAAAGGCCGCGGGTATCACATTAAACCCAGAAAAGGCCCAAATAGCCGAAACCCGCATCAACTTGCTTGGGTTCACGCTCGACTGCGGGCGCATCGCGCCAAACCCCGAGAAGCTAAAGGCTATCCGGGAGTTTCCGGCGCCGACGGACGTAAACTCGCTCCGTCGCTACCTGGGAATGGTAAACTTTTACCGCCAATTCATCCCAAACTGCGCATCACTCCAAGCGCCACTAACGCGGCTACTGAGAAAGACCGTGAGATGGAGTTGGGGTCCCGAGCAGGAGGCAGCATTCCGCTGCACCTCCAAAGCGCTCGCGGACACAGCTGAACTAAAGCTGCCCGACTTGAACAAGCCTTTCGTGATCCAAACGGACGCGAGCAAACTACACTCTAAAAACTATCACGCTGCACCTCACGCTAACCGCGCGTTTTAAGCGTGGAACCGCCGTCAATACGACAGGAATGACGTTTTAAGCACCACGTGATCAAAAATAAGCGTTTGTTTTCTTTGTTTAAGCTTTAGAGAAGTCCGAGGAATCCCGCTCGGCCTTTTTTTTTTTTTCTTTTTTGGACGGGATCAGGAACGTTAGCGTGACGATCGCAAAACACACGCTTAGATTTTCGGAAACGCTCGCGCGCCTCCTTTCATCCTCACGCTAATATATATCCAAATGAATTGACCCTCCCGAAGATGCAGCTGCGCGTGCTTTTTTGTTGCTGTGAGCTTTATTTCTGGAAGCACACGGGGCGCATGCGTCCTATTTTTTGGCGGGAAAAGTGAGAAAGCCGTTGCGCTGTTTCCCTGGCTCGCTCAGTCAGTTCCCGACACGCTTTGTTTGTGGCTGGACCAGCTTGACTTTGATTGCGACTGGCGAGGCTTAGCGGGAGACTGCGTGTGATTTCGGGAACAGTGTGCCATGTTTAATGCTCTAAACGTGCGTGGAGTGCCGCGGGGTCGCTGCAAACACAACGAGTGCGAGTGCCTCGAATTTCTGCGCGAGACGCGGCTGAATGCCAGCCAAGGAAAGGACTTCCCGTTTGGCTGGTGTCTTTACTGCGGCCATTCGTCAGCTATCCATGGACGACTACAATATTTGGGTAAGAACCCTGTTTTCATTTGGTTTATTTGTACAAACAAAAATAGTTTTTTTAATAAAGAGTTTAGCCCCCAAGCTGAAATGTGTTGGCCTGTTTTTATTTAGTTCGTTTTGGACTGTTCCTTTTGGTAACTGAAGCCTGACGAGATCTCTTTCTCTTTTTGGGTTTTTAGACACCAAGAATAAATTCCCTCAAATCTTCACACAAAGTACACAGTTATAAACAGCGCTCACCTAATTGGCGCAATGTACCAGGCGTAACATGCATTATCTACGCAACGCATCGGGGCAATTTCTTTTGATTCACAACTGCCATTCGGATATGTGCATAATTATACATGAAGCAGCACGTTGGGTTTCTTTGAACTACTCAATTCGCCTGGTGAAGTCACTAGAGAGATTTAGTAGATTGATTTTGAGCTCCGATAACGATATCAGATAACGATATGATGTATGAGCGCCCTTGTAATTATACACTTATTACGGCGTGCGTTTTCTCCACGCATTGACGATGACGCCTTCTAGGCGTGTGAAATGCTCGTCGCGGTTGAAACCTCTGGCCACAGGCATTGAGCTTTCTCGAATTTAGTACATCGTCCCAATAAGTAAGATTATTGAGACGATACACTAAATGCGAGAAAGCCCCATGCTCACGGCCAGACGTTTCCACCGCGACGCGCATTTCACACGCATAGAAGGCGTCATTATCTAAGCGTGGAAAAAACGCACGCCGTAACAAGCGTGCAAACACAGGGGCCCCCTCACGCCTGCCAAGCGTTCAACCATAGAACAGTTCACGCTTAGGAAGCATGAATTCTAAGCGTTGAAAAACACCACGCTTAAAACAAGCGTGTAAAAAATCGCTTTGCGTCACGCCTGCCAAGCGTTAGACCATAACGCAGTTCACACTTAGGGAGCGTGAATTCTAAGCGTTGAAAAACATCACGCTTAGAACAAGCGTGCAAAAAATCGCTTTGCGTCACGCTTGCTATGCGTGACCATTTTTAGAGTGTAGGCTTGGGAGCGGTCCTGCTCCAAGAGCACGAGGGAGTGCTTGGTCCGGTAGCTTTTGCTAGCCGCTCGCTGACACCCGCTGAGGTGAACTACAGCACATGTGAACAAGAGTGCTTGGCCATTGTGTTTGCCCTGAAGCGCTTCGACATTTATGTCGACGGGACCACGTTCACGATCGAAACAGATCACCAGAGCCTAATATGGCTGTCCAGACTTCGCGAACCCGCAGGACGGTTAGCGAGATGGGCCTTGCTACTGCAGAAATACGACTATGTCGTGCGGTACAGGAAAGGCAGCACAAACGTGGTGGCCGACGCACTGTCGCGAGCCCCCGTAGACTGCGCAAATCTTTCCGCGAGGACCCAGGCCGAGCCAACGGCAAACCCCAAGCCAGGCGAAGCCGAAAATCAGTCCAAAATGGAGGCAGCACCACTGACCTCCTCGGACGAAAACGTGAACCACATAGACGCAGTGAGCGCAGTGGGGATCGTGTTCAGCAAAGAAGAGCTACTGAAAGCTCAGCAGAATGATCCGTTTTGTCGAAAGGTGATCGACGGACTCTCGAGTGAGTCGGACTCTGTGGAGTCGGGCGGCGCGTCCGCCGGGCGTACGACTGCTGGTATTGCAGTAAACGCCGAGTGTCGGGATGTATCTGGTACTGGTACTGACACGCTGGATCAATTTCTGCTGAACGCCGACGGGCTCCTGCTGAAGTATATCCCATCTGAGAAGGACACAGACAATGTGTTCAAGGTGGTAGTGCCAAAAAGTCTGAGGTGCGCAGTAATGCGTTACTATCACGACTCGCACTTGGCCGGACATGCGAGCGGCTCCAAGACTTACACAAAGTTATGCCACATCGCAACCTGGCCGGGCATGAAAAGGGACGTATTCCGCTACGCCCGCACGTGCCACACTTGCCAAAGCTTCAAACCAAGAGGCGGCAAACCTCCGGGCCTAATGCAGCCGATCCACAGCCAAGAAACATGGTCTTTGGCGGCTTGCGACGTGGTCGGCCCTTTACCAAGGAGCCCCAAAGGACACCAGTATCTGTTGGTTGTCACTGACCACTTCAGCAAATGGGTAGAACTTTTCCCACTACGAAAGCTGACGGCCCGAGCAATCACTGAAAAGCTCATGGAGGTGTTCACCCGATTCGGGTTCGCTGAAGCTCTTCTAACAGATAGAGCAAGCTACTTCGTCGGGAAGGTATTTGTGGACGCTTGCAAAGCGCTGGGCATCAAGCACAGAACAACCACACCCTACCACCCACAGGCGAACATCACGGAGCGATGTAACAGAAACATCAAACCCATGCTGGCAGCATTTGCCGAAAAGCACCGCGACTGGGACGCATACATTCCCGAAATTGGGTTCGCTCTCCGTTCCACTGTCAATCGTTCGACAGGCTTCATCCCCGCCTTCCTCACATTCGGAAGAGAATTGCCAAATCCAATGGACCGCGTCCTCAAGGCAAGCGCCGGGGCGAGCGACGCACAGTCGAAACAGACTGAACATGCGCGCACGCTACAAACTCGGATGACGGAAGCCTTCTCGGAGGCCCGTCGCAATCTCGGGGTATCGCGAGCTAAACAAAAAGCTCAGTACGACCGCTCTCGCCGGGATCTCCGCTACAAAGTAGGCGATCTCGTGCTCAGACGAAACAATGTTCTGAGCGATGCCAGCAAAGGCTTTTCTGCTTCACTGGCACCAAAGTGGTTGGGCCCGTACCGAGTGCACGAAGTATTGTCACCACTCGTGTACAAGCTGACTGAGAAAGACTCGAGAAAAGTCAGCGGGCCTGTGCATGTCTGCGATCTCAAACCCTACAATGAAAGGGAAGAGGAAGGGGACGAACAAACGCAGCCCCCGCAGCAATATGCACGCAAAACGCGAGATAACGCCGACGATGAACAACAGGCGTCTCGCTACAATCTGCGAACTCGGAAAAACTAATATCCGAAGTTTTCGTAGAGGCAGCCCCAGTAAGTGGCGAAATGTCACATTAAGGGAAGTGCAAATCATAATGCACCTGCTGCCTTCGCGAACGCGCCAGACACCATTGTTTGCTGGCAAGCAGTGACCTAGATAGAAGGTCACCTCAGCGTTCGCTCTCGGATCAACCCGTAGGGGAATCCCCCGAACTACGGTATCCGAGGGAAAGGGTAGGCGTAACGGCCATTGGTCAGTTATTGCTACCTACGCTCACGTGTCCAACACGTCACCGCAAGAGCGCGGTGCGAGCGTCGTCACAAGCGGTCGGAGACCAAGTAGTCATCAGTGTTGCCAGATTGGGCTATATATAGCCAAATTGGGCTACATTTTTTTCTAGTTGGCATCAAAATTTCGTGGTTGGCTACGTGGCTATTTTGGGCTATTTCTAAGAATGAGGCGAACTTTTGTCGAACCTCAGGTTCGACGCCGAACTTCGAGGTTCGGCTAATTAATTTTCGAACTTTTAATCAGTTTCGAATAAAAAATTGTTTCTCTTTTGGCTAGTCGAGAGGAGAGAGAGGAAGGAGAAAGGCTTCAAACTTCTACAAATGTCGGGGTTTTCCCAATGCGTAGTGAAGCAATGCTTGCAGAGTTCAAGCGGTCTCCCTACAGCACAGTGGAGCAAACCAAACAGATTGTACTATTATCACAGGCGCGGTAGCGCGCCTGTAGACTGAACTCTCCAAATGCTGCTTTGGTGCCCATTGTGAGAATCCTTAGGCACCCAAGTTTGTAAAAATGAGAAGTCCGCAGTTTCACCGCTAAACACATGACTACCTTCCAGTCGCTGCCCACCCCAAGAAAGGAGAACACAATCAGAAATAACGTGAACATGAATGGGTGACACTAATATTCTTCACAAAGAAAAAGAGGCGGGTGGGATATTAGTAAGGACATATGAGATATCGGTGTTCTAGTTTGAAACACCCACTGTTCTGACTGTTGGTTCCCGGACATTTCATCGAACGCCGTTTCGTCGAACGCCGTTTCATCGAAAAAATGGACGTTTCATCGAACGCCGTTTCATCGAACGCCGTTTCATCGAATCGCTGACGGCCGTTTCATCGAATGTCTTTTATATAAAAAGTGTGAAAGGTGCTCTTTTATGCACGGATCGAGTGCATTTTCGTGTCATTCACCCATTTCATCGTCAGGTTTTTTAATGTCCAAACTTCTTTATTTTGATGCAAGTAACCCATGAGGATATTTGTACCGATTTTTATGTTTGTTTCGCACATTGTGCTTATCTGTTCACCCCCTCTGTATTACCCGATGGGCCTTGAGGGTATTGTAACAAATAAGTAAAAAGTCGCACTCCCCGTAAGAGCGCACTCCAACTCATGGAGGCCAGAAGACGACTTAGGTTTTGCGCAGGCGCAACAACTTTAGCCATGTGAGCCTCCTAGCCTCTCATGTCTTTCTATTGATACGTTTTTACTGCCCGAAGCTTGCAGTAGCTAAAGCTGAGGTGCTATTTATGAAAATACAACGAAACATTGTTTTTTTAGTTCTAAGACTCAATGAAGTCAGAAGTAAGTACAGAGCGCGACACTGTTAGCGCGAACAAGCGATCGCCGGTTTTTCCAGTTTTTCTCTTTGAAACTAAGGAATGTCATCCAAGTTATTATCGCTACGGAAAGAGCTCAATTAGTTCTATAATGTAAGCGATAAAATTTCGTGCTCGCTAATACTATTTAGAAGTAAAATGCGAAAATGCGCCGATGTCGTGTTCGCGCTAACAGTGTCGCGATGTGTACGTCACTTCAAATTTTATTTAAAAAACTGTCGGGGGTTCATGTGTTCGTGCGACAGCCATTCACCGTTTCAAATGATGACCAATTGCTTTTAAAAGTCCCCCACAGCCATGCTCCGTCGGTTCTCATAAAAAAAGGCGGACTTTCTCATTTCTTGCCGCTATAGCCTTCTTCTGGCGAGGACGCTCTTGGGAACTCAGCATCGCCTCCAGCTTGTCTTCCGTCAGTTGATGTTCTGCGGCGATGCAAGTCAAAAACTTCCAGAACCCGGGATGGGCACCTCCCACCAGCTTCAGGAAGCGGGAATGCCACCCTGGCGTTCGATAAGACGGCATTCGATAAAACGGCGTTCGATGGAACGGCTTCGATGAAACGGTGTTCGATGAAACGGCGTTCGATGAAACGACTCGATGAAACGGCTTCGATGAAACGGCTTCGATGAAACGGTGTTCGATGAAACGGCGTTCGATGAAACGATTCGATGAAACGGCTTCGATGAAACGGCGTTCGACGAAATGTCCGGTCCCACTGACGGTTCTGCTTCTGTATTTTGTTCTTTTACTGTATGATTATATCTCCCGGGCTTCACAATAAAGCTGTCTTTGTGTGTTTTGCACTTATGAAAACCGAAGGAAGGGCCAGTTTTGTACAGATTTTCATCCTTCCGAAGCTTTTTTTTTAATTTACAAGTAACATAATGTCCACAAAAGGTGGTGCATCTGAGGGTTGAGACAGAGTTTGTGGCGTGTATTGTATAAGTGTGAGAAATTGTGAATATATAAGGCTTAAAAATCATTGTTTTTAGTCTTGGCTATTTTGGGCTATATTTTTTTTACGGCTTTGGCTATATTTGGGCTATACCTTCCAGTCGTTTGGCGGTTTTTGGTGGGACCATCTGGCAACACTGGTAGTCATTCGACCGCAGTACGTCCCCGCATCCACGAAGAGGATCCCCAGCCAGTACAGCTGGGCTTCGCGCCGTTCGGGAGCTGCTGCCTCCTGGCTGCGGCAGTTCAGCGGCGTCCATGGACCACGGCTGCGCGGGACGCGTCAGGCAGCCCCGCTCACGACTCTACCCCAGCCGGCCGCAGGCCGAACCAGCGTTCCGCAGTCTTCGTGCGCCGTCGGGGTCGACAACCAGTCAGGGACTGCCCGCTCTTCGTCCACGGGACCCGCGCGGCGGTCGGACAGCTCGTCGACCAGGGACCAGCCGTTCCCGTTCGTCCCGTGACAAGTCCCAAGGCCCACGACCACTTCCTCCAAGGACACTACGCCTGGTGAGCGAGCTACGGCAACGTCGAGAGCGTCACCGAAGACGTCATGTTATTTGTTACCCCATGCATGTGGGAGCCGGCACCGCCGCGTTGTTTTTTGTTTTGTTTTGATTTTCGAGAGTCGGTAGGTTAATTTTTATTTTTCTTAAACCTACCTCAGCCTTAAGGAGGGGGGAGTGTGGGAACCACGTGTTCCCCGCATCCCTATCTAGGCCTAGCTCAGGCAGGCCGTGGGACGTCGCCACGTGGGGGCGCGTCCCGGATGCGAGGGCGAAGCCGTATTCCCTGGTGGGCGGCTTTCCCTCGTCCTTCTCGGGTGATTTGCCGAAGGCACACCCCTCGGGATTATGGCTTGGACGCGGGGAGCCACCTACATCCGACCCACCCTGGGCGCGTCCATTCCCGCAGGCTATATAACACGGCCCTAATCCAACGGGCGGGACTCTCGCTGGGGGAGGCTCTGCTCGACGGAGCCTTCCTTTCTTTTACCTGATCCTCCCCCTCCGTGATACTGTCAATTGCGGCAGCGCGGACTCCGACTGGTGATCCTGTCAAAAGAGACAGCGCCGTCATCTCCACCATTGTTAGCCCTCGGGCAAGCGTGTGGCATCTAAGTCAAATAAACACGTCTTTATCCGGACCCAAGGAACCTTCTGTGTTTCTAAGTGGTACCCCATAAAAGGGGAAACCCACAAGGTGCAATAGTGAGTTACCGGGCAGGAGTCGAGATACGACCGCAAATCAACGGGACATTCGCGTTTCGTACGAAGCGTTATGACAAATTAGAAAAGTGGCTTGGTACGCGCAATACGAAGTACAGGTGTGCCGTCTCAAGCGTAAAGTAACAGTTATGTAGGAAAGGGTCATAGTTACACGCCGGCGCATTTTACGTTACGCATTCAAACGCGACTAAGGAAATAATAGTCCCTACCTTTCACTTTGAGCATGTGCAAGACCTTTGCCTAGAGCCTGGTCGGATATTTTATAACTCAAGTTCAATAATAATTAATAAAAACATACCGTGTTGTAGAACTGGTCACGGCGTGTCCTTCGGCCGCACTAAGACGGGTGTCGCAAAGTTCAAAGAGAATAGGTTGCTTCCAGAACATGTCTTAGACGTGATCAAGATCCCAGGCAGCCGTTTTCACAGTGAGCATTCCCACAATACGCACCGCAGAAACTGTGGAGTGCAGAGGAAGAACTAAGCGAAAAACAAAGAACAAACCGAGATTCATATTGCTGGTTTCGTGTTGATCGCTGTGTCGTAGTTGTGACGTAGCCCATACTCTCGTCGAGCTTCGGGGTGTTTGCCGTTTGGGCGGGTCGGGGATCTACTAACTTGCTACTAACCAAACGTCATGCACAGGCCTTGCCTTCTGGGTTCCTGAGTTCTGGGTTCTGCAGCACGAGCTTTCGCTCCGGGCTGCAGTGTATGCTGCCATAGCCTCCTCGTTACTCACAAAGCCTGGCAGATCAACGACAGAGCCATAGAGTGCCGGGTTGCAGATTTAGAGCGCGAGGCTCTGGTAGCACAGAGCATCAAAGAGCCATTTCGCGGGGAGCCTCGACGTCAGCGCACAGCTTTTGCAGCAGCGAGGAACCGACCGAAACACACTTGTTCGCTCGGAAGAAGTGTGTTTCGGAGTCTCGCCGCAGCGGGGCGCCAGTCACGTGGCTCTCCTCTCATCAGTTGTCTGCCGCTTCACCTTTTCCATTTCGGCGGCCGCTTCTCGTGGCGATCTGCCAGGCTCTGTCAGCATATAGGAGGCTATGATGCTGCACATGTTTGAGGCTTGTCGGTGTCGGTTGTTTCTGTTTGTCGCTCTAGTGGGACAAGGCTATTATATATAGTCACTGACACTGACACCCAGCACGGTGTGGGCAGGTGCGTTGTAATGGTGGAGGAACCAATCTAACGAAGCCGAGGCACAAATTTTTCTGCAACTGTTTCCGTGTGTAAACCCTCCGATAAAATTCGCTGACACGAACTCCCACGACACTCCTGTCAACTCCACAATTTCATCAATCGTCCGACAACGGTTATCAAAGAAGGCTTGACGCATTTTTGTCACAGTCTCTTCAGTTTGGCTGGTCGAAGGACGCCCGGAATGAAGTTGATTGTCAATCGACATTTCTCTTTGCTATACACGAGCAAATCTTGGTAAACTTCCGTATAACTCACTGCACTTTTTTTTTGCAAGCACTCTGTTTATTTGCAAGCACAACCGCTTCCGCTCCGCACTTTCCTTCAACGGGAATCGAGATTTCACTACAGCACGCCGTTCGTATAAATCAGCCTTCACTAAATGAGCAAACGCGTTGAAACTTGAAAGAGTCTCCAAAAACAATCCACTGAAGCCGAATGCAGTGTTTCACAAGAACGCCGACTGCTGCACCGATGGAGACGGGTCTCTAGAAAACGGACCTAGCGGGAGATACTTGCAATACAAGACACTTGTCCTCCAAAAAATAATTCCGGCTGTACGAAACTTCGTTAGCAAGGGGAGTCCACCGAATTAGAACTCGATGGTTGACCCCAATCCCGGGACGGCGGTGCTCATTCTCGCTGGCTGACGTTCCATATCGAACCGTTCGACAGGGCAAAGCTGAACCGGACGTAACGGCGCTATTTTAGGATCCTCGTCGGTCGAAGAGCGCGTACCGCATTTAGAGATGTCAGCGGGACCGGGTCGGCCCCCGTTCCCCGCCATCCGTCAACCGGTGTCAACTCGGCTGTCGTGCCAACTCGTCAGGTGGGCCCTCGTAATCCTCGAAAAGCCACCTATATTTGTACTCCGAGGCCCCGAGCTACACGTTGTTTCCAATCAAAACGTCGCTAAAAATATAGAGAACAGCCACTGACAGCTAATTCTGACCGCGTAAACGCTAGCAAATAAAAAGGGAGACCTCGTTTGCGGTATTCTTGGAAACATGTAGGTTATATAGTGTAGCGTTCAAAAGAAAACTGACTGCGTAACTTGTGTCCTTGCCTATTGTATTTGCTACTTTGTACGCTTTCTCGAAGTGAACGTTTTTTTTTTTTTAAATGTTTGTTGACGTACGTAAAGTTCAAGTCATGTATGTTCTTATAGCTTGCGCACATCATTAAAGGATAAACCACTTGACGCTGTACAACAAGAAACATAAGGCGACAATGAAAGTAACAAAACGAAGCCATTCTTGAGTTAAAATGCCATCAAACACCGTAAAAACGAAATCTAAGGAGGAGAAAAAAAGCAGCAAGTTTCATGGAGCCGAAGCTTTTATCACATTTCTGAAAAATCAACAGGAGGACCCAGAACATTTGAAAAATCGAAGATAATTTCTGGTAATTTTAGATGGGTATTTTCTGTATGTAAATAACAAAAAGAAAGTTTTTGTTGGAAGTGTTTTTGGCAATTTTGTAAAATAAAAACACAGTATATTTATTAATTTTTTTTAAGTAAAATTACTTTTTTATGGTCCGAATTTCGTGCGATTTTCGGTTAATAATTTGCACATGTATTCTAGCCTTTATTGACGAATAACTTAGTGTTGTGTGGGACGACTTTCGATTCACGAACAACAATAATGCCATGTTCTTACCTCACGAAGAAAACAATAAGCTAACCGCACAGAAATGTTGAAATCGTTTCATTGTAAGCAATTATGGTTTATGTGCGTGGATGAGTCTTTAATACATGAATGTCTTCGTTCCCCTGGCCATGCACGCATACGAGGGGGAACCCAAAAGTAACCGGAATGAATTTCTGGAGGGCGGGCCGTTCGTAATTCCAGCTTCCGCCACTAGCATCGCTTAGCGGCTCCCCTTCCGAGTCAGTTTGCAGGCCGGCGTCGTCTGCTAAAGTTCTAGCGGCATATTGTGAATTTTTTCTCCTAGCGCTTTGAGATCACTCCTCGTTTTTGGCCATGTTTTATTTGAAGAAACAGCGTGTGGCCGTGAAAAGTTATTTTCTTTTAGAGAAAACGGCGGCGGAAACTCTTCTAATGCTTTAGACAGCCTACATAAAAAGATGCTATAAACAATTCGAAGGTCTACGAATGGTCTCCTTTTCTTCAAGGCCGGTGAATTATTGATTGACGACCAACCTCGTTCAGGGCGACCCTCAATCTCTGGCAAGTTATGAAAACGTCGAGGAAATTCGGGATTTGATCTTGGCAGATCGTCGAAGAACAATTGAAGAACTTACTAAACTGAGTAAAGATGCTGGTCTCGTGTCAACGTATTTTGAACGCAACATGAAAAGATTTTCAGCGGAATATGTGCCTCGTTTGTTCACTGTTCATCAAGGACATTCCCGAGGGAACGTCCTGTCAGTGCAACAACTTTTTTAACAAAAATGGCTTACACCGTTTTTCTACGCTATTCATCGGACCTGGCCCCGTGTGACTTTGTTATGTTCCCCCGCATAAAAAAAGTCCTGAAAGGAAAGCGTTTTGTGGATGTGGAAGACGTCAAATAAAGAATGAGGGTGGCATTGAAGGTCGTAAGTTTGAATGAGTTCCAGAACTATATATATTTTGAAAAGTGGGAAACACGTTTGGACCGATGCATTCACTTAAATGGAAACTACTTTGAGGATGATTAACGTGGCAAACTTTACAAATCAACAAATGCTTTTTTATTACAAAATTTCGGTCATCTTTGTGTTCTCCCGTGTATATACATATAACTGCATCTAAGGTGCACCCTTTCCTTTTCTCCCCCGCTCTCTCCACACCCTTACACAAGAAAACACGAGCACAAACACGTGCATAAAGAATAATACGTATAAGCTACCTAATGCATAACGTACCCCACCATAATTTAGCTTCTTGAAGCGCTTGAACATTTCACCTATCAGGCACGTAGCGAGGACTTCGATTCGGGGGAAGGGGAGGGGGGGGGGGGAGGCGCCTGTGACAAAATGCTTTATGAGGCGGTGGGGGGAGGAGGCCCCAGCAGTATGAAATATTTGGGGGGGGGGGAGGAGGAAGGGACCCCATGCCCCCCCCCCCCCCCCCCCCCTGGATGCGTACCTGCACCATATTTGGGTGAACATGAGTTGAGCTGAAGAATTCTGATGACACCAGTAAACGACCCAGCAAAGCAGCGTTCCTAAATCTCCAACATGGTCCTTTGTGTAGCATCGCGGCGTCCTAACATCTCTGGCATAAACGAGCTCGAAAGACCAGCTGCCCAAGAAAGCAACCAGAAGTCACGTGGGTAGAAAGAGTCACCAAGACTTCTGTGCTGCTCTGCTCGTGTGCTTCTGTTTGTTAAACACGAAAAGGGTGTTATTTGACATTGAAATAAAGGGACTTCTTGTATACCGTGCGTTCTATCTGTTCTCGGTCATCTAGGACAGGCTGGGGACATCGACCATGACCCAGGTCGAAAGACGTCACACCGTCCAAACGGGGAGGAGGCGTCTAGAAGTCTCGTGTGAGGTCAGAGCAGCAGAGAGCACGCCGCGAGAAACCGGCGCCTCTTTAGATGGCACGCCAAGGAGATGCGGGGGGAATAAAAAAAACAACCTTCGCTTTTAATTGTGTGAGCGACATGGGGAAGTCAAGGCTGCGCTGCACGGCTCTTCCCACGAGTGACGAACATGCGATATGGCGAGGTGGCGAACAAAAGAATCGCTCGACCCTCGCGCAGACACGATCACTAACCCGGAAGGCAGTCGTGGCGACCTTATCAGGTTGCTGACCTTGATTCACCGTGTCTTAGTGTCACTAGTGCACGCGTTGTCCATGATACAAGGAAGGGAAGAAAAAAACATATAGTAAAAGTGTGGCTCATATGGATAGGAATACCCCAACGCGGGGCACAAAGACGAACTGATGTCGTCGTACCGAGTGTTTCGGCGTAACCACGGCCCGCAGAATACCGCTTCTTGTTCTCGTTTGAAGCGACGTGTTAGTACTCTACTGTAATAAGAAAGTTATGAAGAGTGGTGTAGTACGATGTTCTCAGAGAAGACCAGTGGATGTTTCAGAGATTATTTAGTTACCAAAAACACCTGACAGAAGAATAAGCATCACAAGTGCAGGAAAAAAATAATTTGTCATTAGCAAGTGCAAGTATTGCATGTCCAGTAGAGGTTTAAAATACAACACTCCCACACAAACATGCTCGCGCACGCACGCAAATGCACGCACGCGTGTACGCAACGCACGTCTACAGGTGTAAAAAACAGTAGTTAAAGATATCAATTCCCAAAGGAATAATCCTGCAGGTGTCCTACGAGGACGACAGCACCCTGTAATAATTGGCAAGTACTAAGAAAATTAATTTAACGGCTCGTGATTTCGCGTATTTAATATAAAATAATAGCCGTTAGTAGCATGCGTATAGTTTTCAGGGGGCATTTAATATATATTTGTCATTTGAGCCTACGAATTGATAAATCACACACGAGCGCCATAGACCGATCTCACCAGCCAGTTTGACTACGCCACCGCTGCCGCGATGCATCGAGGAAATTTTAGTCTTTCTGCACGTGCAACAACCTTGCTGGAGCTCTGCGCTTGCAGGGCAGGAACAGTCTCGTGCACTGCCGATTGCCTCCTGTGAACTAAAGCTAGGGCTGCCTCGCGCATGCGCCGAACACTTGGTGAGATCGGTCCATTCAATTTCTCACTTTGGCGTTATTATTATTAGCTTTTTTTATATACCGAACAATCTTGTGTTTAGTGCAATTGACTCGAGATTGCGATGAGCACGCACTAAGTGCTCAAAAATTGTTTTAGATTGCCGCATACAAACAGGAGTAACTTATCCTCTCAACGGTAATTGACGGACTTGATGATACACGCGGCTCACCGAAACGAACCCACGATTCACCGAAGCGAAAGAAGAGTAATTACTAACGATAAGCCGTTGATTTCTATCCGAATGGAATGCCAGCAATCACAACAAGTCGGAACTCGCCGGCGTCCTTCGCGGATTCTCTGGGGCTCGCTCGGAGACCCACGCGTGCCAACGACACCAAGGTCTTTCTCCTCCCGTAAACATCGCACATGCGCACCTTGCCCATACCCCGCGCTCATCCCCAAAGCTGACAGCACGGTGGTAACTATGATCTCGCCGGACCAACCGACCACCTCCCTTTCCTGTCACCTGACCGCGCTCTCTGCACGTGGGTATGGGCGAGAGCGGTATCACGTGGCGAAAGATGGACACGTGACTGGACCAAAGTGCTCGTGGCTTCCACCGCACACTCAGCGTGAGTGGAGTGTAGATCCTGTTTCGGGCTGCAAGCACCGGCTCCAACAGTTGTCGTAATTACGATACCCGAGGTTACGATGTAGCATCTTATTCAAATCAATCGCAATTATTGCCCCTATCGTCGCAAAATCACCTCTTACATCTCTCTCTCTCTCTCTCTCTCTTCGCGGTATTTTTTGCAGCTCTTTCTGTCTCTTTCACTTCTTTCTGCGAGAGATGCCAGAAATCCCCTTTTTTATCTCGGAAGTTTTGTGCGATTGTGAAGTGACGCCAATACGTGACAGGTGTTAAGAGGGAGGCCAAAAATCGACATCCTGCAATTTTTTTGGCTTATCGGTAATCGTTTCGGAAGCAATACAAACATAACTTTGGCACTAACATTTCTGATTTTTTTCGCGTCATTCGTGTAGATATGGTCATTTTGTTATTAATAACATGGCTTTATTCAATCGTTACAGCTCCTACCAGTTTAACTAGCAGTGGCTAAAACTAATTTTAGCTTAGCGGGAAATGTTCGAGGGTAGTTATTTATTTATTTTTATACCGCATTTACATTGGGCAAGGAGAATAAATGTAGAAGTACTTAATATAAAATGTATTATTTTGATATAACATAAATCACAGTGCATGGCTACACAAATGTTAGCCAACGTGAAGTATAATGTGACATAATTGTTACGCAGAAATAGTATATGATAGAAAAATACAACGGAACAGAAAGAAATGCAATACACGAATATCACTCCCAGGATAATCATACGAAGTCAAAATAGAAGAGAAGTAAACATTGGAACTTAAAAGTTTCAGTGGCCACGTATTCTGGGACACCATTCCGAATCAGGAAAGGTATACGGTACTATTGAAGTATGCGTAAACAAAATATGGTTACTTCGGAACTGCTCCTGGATGGTGCGCACTTTAAGGGCCTCTTGCACGCCAAAAAAAAAAAAAAATATTTTTTCATGCTAGGCGTTGAAATGGCATATCAGGACATTACAAAAAAATTGTTTCACTATAGAGTTGCGTAGTTTTTTTTTATAAAAAATAGAAATACGAGGCCCAATTCAAAGTTCCCGCCGTGCACTGTGAGGTAACAGTGTACCGCAAGGTGTCGGGGCGGTCAGAAGGGAGGCAGAGCCGTATATTAGGAGAGTTTGGACAATAGGCGGAGCAAAGGCCGCCGCCAGCGCCGAATATTCCCCCCACGCTTAGAGCGTAAACTAAATTTGTGACACAGCGTCGACCAATCAGGAGACCTCTACTCCATCTCACAAATGTCGACAGTGAAGACAAAGGCACAGGCGCGTGAGCCTAGCTCAGCGAAACGCTATTGTTTGTACGAGACCTCGTGCATAGGAGGCACTTTCCAAAGCCACGCGCTCGTGCCCATGCCTTTGCCTGCACTGCTAGAACAGCGTCCTGAGACTGGCTGAAAGAAAGCAGTGCAAAGGGTGGGGTGCGCGAGCGTCTTGAGACGCGGAGTTCCGCTCGGCACGGCTCAAATTATACTTCGTTTCACTTTACCTGCGAGCGAAGCCAAAGCTAGAAGCGCGAGACCAGCGCTTTTTGCATTTCTCCCCAGCTCGCGCGCTCGAGCAAAGCCTGAACGCACGGAGCTTCCGTGCTCGCGCTTCCAGTTTTGCCTTCGCTCGCACATAAGGTGAAACGAAGTATTAGCCCCGTGCGCGACCGAAAGCGTCGCTGTGGTCGGCCTTCCACGATTGGCCGAACGCTGACTATGACGTCGGAAAGGGGATTTATCATCGACGGAAATAAGAGGAATGAAAGAACTTTAATTTTGACGATGTTGGCAGTGTTCCTTTGAGAGCGCAATGATTTCAAGCTTCCACCATGCTAATAACAAACACCATCGAACTTGTTGTTTGCAAGGTAATGACGTTACAAGGGGGAACCACAGGAGGGCGCCACCAAAACATCTCGCCGCTAATAGTCGTGGCACAAATTTAGAGCACACGACCACCGCTAGCGGCTGTTTCGCGGCCTGTGGTTGGCCCCGAGATGCTCGCCTATTCAAACCAATGTATGGCCAAACTCTCTCAATAAACGGCTCTGAAGGGAGGCATCGCCAGTAGTCACGTGAGTTGTATCCCTCCTCGTGCTTACCGCGAGCGCGTGTAATATTTTTTTTTAAATATTTTTGTTATTCTCCCCACCTCCACGAGCGATCCAAGCAGACAAGGTTTCTTTTATTTGCTATTCATCGCTTAATGTTACTGTAAAGGTAGAAGAAGCGGAGTCAGTGAATTGACGTGATCAACTACAATGCCTGGAAGGTTCTGTGTGAGGGACTGTCCCGGTATTTCAGCAACTGAAGAAGAGATCACACTGCATGCATTTCTGAAAGGCATACATCGGCCGCATGTGCACCTAGCAAACAAGTTCTACTCATGTTCTAGACAAAATACGCACTTTGTGCTCGACGTTTACTTGCACTTGGTACACTCACCAGTTCGTATACATGGCTTGCACTGACGTCACTACAGCGGCCATCGTGGTGGTATAGACCTTTCCAATGTTTACAAAATCACAGTCCAGCGTGCGATCTTCACAGCCCAGCACGTGCGTGTTCGTCGCTTCGGAAAGCGAGCAAAGCACGCGCCATACGCACGAACGCTCAAAAAGGCACCGGCCACAAGCTCGTTTTTGGAAAGGTCTGTTGCTGCCGAGCGCGCACCTTCGACAGCCTACACTTCGCACCATCAAACTTGTTATTCTCGGCAAGAACAAATAGAAATGACCACCAGCACGAGGCGATGACGTCACGAGCAAGCCATGTATTCTTTAGACGGCAGGCATCTTCAGCCTGGAGAGTATCCGATGATTCAACGACCTCGGTGTCTGTACCTTCAGCAATGCGATCGGGCGTGTCGTATGCTAGCAATCCTAATTTCTGCGAGCGTTCTAAAATTTTTTTTTTTCAAAACTTGATAGCTTGTTTTGCGCCCAGTATAGCCCTGTATCATCGGACTGACTGCATGCACTCGTACACTGGCTTGTACTCGCAACGCTTTCATCATTGACCTCCATCACGTCGATCCAGTGACTTTTCGTCCTCAAATTTTACAGCACGCAAACTAATCAACGGTGCAGGGATAAAGAGTTAGTGGAACTGAAACTTCGTTTTCTACGATCGCTCGTACGAAGAGCAGAATAAAAAAAAAAAATAAAAAAAGTCTTAGGCACGGTCGCGGAGAGCACGAAGAGTGAAACTCACGTGACTTCCGGTGAACCCACTTTTAGTGACGTAGGTCAATGCCTCGCTTCCGACCGCCCCGACACCTTGCGGAACACTGTTACGTCACAGTGCACTGGCGGGAACTTTGAATTGGGCTTCGTATTTCTATTTTTTATAAAGAAAGCTACGCAACTCTATAGTGAAACAATTTTTTTTGTAATGTCCTGATATGCCATTTCAACGCCTAGCATAAAAAAAAAAAATTTCGGCGTGTCAGAGGTTCTTTAACAAAAGGGACGCATTTTGCATACAGTTTTTAGAATAAAAGTATGACCTTTGTGTTAGCCATTGATAATTCGGTCACACGTTCCGGCCGTGTTGTACTTGTCAATAAATAACGTCTGAATTTGCCAAATGTACCCAATCCCACGGTTGTTCTTTTAATGGTGAATCGCAAAATTGTCAATGAACTGATCATAAAAAAAATGAAAGCCGTTTACAACTCCCTGTAATGCCGAATTGGAGCGCAGCTCTTGAGGAGGAGGAGGGAAGTGTAATCAGGGGAGGGTATACCCCTCCTCCTCCTGCTCCCCTCATTCTTCAATCTCCTCCGGGGGGGGAGGTCACGTGACCTCGGGGGGAGGGGGTCACGTAATCTGGGGGGTCACGTGACCCCCCTCCCCCTCCTCCCCCGAGGTCACGTGACCCCGGGGGTCATGTGACCTGAGGGGTCACGTGACCCCCAGATCACGTGACCCCCCTTCCCCTCCTCCCCCGAGGTCACGTGACCCGGGGGTCACGTGACCCCCCTTCCCCCCCTCCCCCGAGGTCACGTGACCCCGGGGGGGGGGCTCTTGCGGTGCATTATGGGATATTTCCCATAATGCACCGCGCGGTTACGCCGACGGTGACGGCGACGCCGACGCCGACGCCGCTCAAGCCGGAAACGGGCGCCTAAGAGCTGCGCTCTAAAAGTTAGATCAGTATAACTTGCTTAACTCAAGAACAATTAACAAATGATGTGTACACGCAATGTATACGGTGCATACGGGCAGAAACTTTGGGAGAGGAGGAGACGAGAGCGCTCGTGGACGTCAGAACGCCGAGCTCTGGTTCGTACGATTGGTAGGTACGGCTAAAGCTAGCAGCCTTTGTCTCCACTGCCACAGCCTCTTCTATACTCACATAGCCTGGCAGTTCGACGACGGAGCCATAGAGTGCCCGGTCGCAGATTTGGAGCTCGAGGATCTGGTGACACAGAGCATCAAAGAGCCATTTCTCGGGGAACCTGGACGTCAGCGCACAAGCTTTTGCAGCTGCGAGGATCCGAAACACACCTCTTCGCTCGGGAGAAGTGTGTTTCGGCGTCCCGCCGCTGCGGGGCGCCAGTCATGTGGCTCTCCTCTCATCCGTTGTCTGCCGCTCTACCTTTTCCATTTCGGCGGTCGCTTCTCGTGGCGATCTGCCAGGCCTCACTGCACTCGTCGAACGCGTTAGAAAGAGGAACGCTGGCGTCCGGCGTTTGACTTCCGCATTCGATCGCATTCGTCGAGTGCTGTGGAGACAAAGGCAGCTAGCTTTACGCCTAACCACTAATCATTCCTACCAGAGCTCGGCGTGCTGACTTCCCCGAGGTCTCTCGTCTCTTCCTCTCCTTTAATTTTTGCCCTCATTAAGACGTTATACAATACAACATATTTAGCGAGCGAAGCTGCATAACGACGACAGAAGCAGAAATATATTGGTTCACCTGACGAATGCTCACGTGACAACCAGACCCAATTGAAGCTTCGCCCAACGTGTTACGGAAGATATTCTCCCGAAATAGCTAACAGGCGGTATACTAAGTACACGATTTAAATAGAATGAGCAGTTCGTCAATTGCGTGAACGGCTCAGTATACTCTCGCACCGAGGGAGTTGTAAATCGCGTGCATGGTGTGTGTGCGCTCGTTTATTTTACGCCATTAAAAAGATTTAAGGCCGACTTACTATACAGAAACATCGCACTCTTACTTTTTCAGGGCATAAAAAACACGCAAAACTTCCGGTGTGTCAAGAAAGCTTGAACGCTAGATCCCGATGATACGTTCTAGCTTGTTTTTCCGTCGCTGCTGCACAGAAGCTCGGAGACAGCGATTTGTGTAAATTATCTGGATCAATTTCGATTTCACACGTCGATACGAGGCAGCGTTTCGTCATCTCCCCGAGGTGTTTTCTGAACCGACTTGAAAATTAGAAAACAGAAAAAAAAAAACAAAAAAAAAAAACAGGACGAGGAAATTGGCATTGCGCCCGCTGGCTTATATTTATCGCTTGGGGGCATGAGCTTTTGTTTTACCGAAAAGCACGGCACGTTTTGAGTGCCTTTGATTAGGCTCCCGATATCTGATCATTAGGCTTGATAAATGGAACTGTCCCGCCAGGAGAGAGCTGCCGCTCACTCCTAGCTCCATTACGCCCGTAGCGTCGGCGGCGATTCAGTCTTGCAAAATATCTCTTCCGTCCTTCATTAACCGCGCAGAAAGTTAAATACCTTCGAAATAACGCAAAACAAAGCGTAAACATTTCTGCGTTGTGACCGCTGTCTCGACCTGGTTCGAAGACGTGAGCTCTAACAGTTTGTTTTTATTAATTTGTCACGTCGTGTCTCGCTTCTCTCGGAGGTTAAAGGGACCGCGTGTCTTATCACTGAGGCGAATCTTCACGCGGTGAAGATGGCATTCAGCAATGTTGCACAACGAGAGTTATACATTCCAGTATAACGATTCCTACACGATAGTTGTTTCGTGCATCAAACTACGAAATCTTAGAGTTCAGTATTACTTTTTTCTGGTAATATGTCTATTATCGCCGAGATGTTTCGGTGGCACCCTCTTACGGTTTCCTTTCGTGACGTCACGAACAGGATTTGCCTCGCCGTGAACCGGCGATTGGGCAGGCGTTAGAATAATACAGGAAGCTATGGTGTGGCCTATCGCAAACTTCGACCATAGCGGCGCTTTTCGTTGCACACGTCGCTAACAGTCGGTGACAGGGTAAGAGTGGAGGGCAAGCCCCTCCCACCTCTTTCCACTATAGCAGAACAAACGCTGGAGAGGAGGGTCGCCTCCTTTCCAGCGTTCCCTCTGTTGAAGCGGAAAGAGGAGGGAGGGGCTTTCGTTTACTGTCGTCTCCGGCCACCTTGTAGGCATATCCGGGATGGGCGACTAAAAAATAATAAAAACATTTCAACGTGTAGATAGTAAAAGAATAGAGGGGAGGCATACCGAGAATGGGCGACTGTTAGGCTTATAAGTTATATCCTAGATGTAGTATATTGGCGTGGCGATGGCAAAAGGATGTTTTCGGCCATACTAAAAGTGACGATTTTTCGAGATGGCGGCACGCCCTTGTGAAAACGGTCTATAGTTACAATTACCTTTTGTAGTTTGTGTTTGTTACGAAAGCTATTGCAGGTAATCCTGAGGACTACGAGCCTTCTTTGTCTCCTGAATTTGTATCTCGATTGCGTTCAGAGTCAATGTGCCTACTATGTGTAACTGAAAACAATAGATATTTTCATTTCGGCGTCGTTGCGACTAACGCGTCATCAATGGTCACACACAGGGTAAAGAAAATTTTGACTCTGTTCTATTTTTTTTTTTTAATCAACGTTGTTCGCTTTTTTTTCCTACTTAAGTTGAAGTTACGCATGTCTTTTGAATAGTGGGTCAGATTTTACCAGACGGGTCGTGCATGTCTTAGCTTAACCCCTCGGTAACTTTTTCCCGCTCTATACTGCGCCGCCCCCATTTGTTCGCTTAGGATTTTTTTGCCGTCCTACAAAAGGAGGACCCTTTGCTTCCCCGAAGATTCATTTTAAAGAAGCTTCGCGACGGCTCGCGCTATCGGCACACCGCAAAAAAAAAAAAAAAAAGAAAATAATTCACACAATAAATGGCAATCAAGCACAAACCAGGCGGCGAAGTCAAAGCTCGAGGAAGAGGTGCGGGAATATATACGACAAAAGCCGGGCAGTACGGGTTGCTCGTCGGCGGCGCGCATCAACCGCGTACGTAGGATGGCAGGCACACACGCACACTTGACCCACAAACCAGTTCCCGCTTAACCTTCGTCAATTTCCCATTCCCCGAGCGCGCACATACGTGCACTCGCACACACATACACACACGCTCGTAGGTATACAGACGGCCGGTAAAGCCTCCGAGTTGGCGAAGAATACCCGTCGAGTGTCCCGCCGCAGCCTCGTTCCTCCTTCGGAGACGAACCGAGTCGAAAGAGCGTATAGCACGTGTCACTGAACGCTCATAAGAACCGCAGGGCGTGGTTCGGTATACCTTCAAGTTTCTTTCTTTGGAATTCGCTTTTTGCTGCGTTCTTATCGGCTTAATGCCACGATATTATCGACTACAAGAAGAGATTAAACAAAAATGCTGGGAACTCAAGACGTTCTCGTGTTTCTGAAACCTCAGTTACGCCTCTCATATATTGTTTAAAAGACAGTCTGCAGACACACTGTCTGAGGCGCGTTTGTTCTTTTTGTGACAATTCTGTCACGTTGGTACTGAAAAAAAAAAGGGGGGGGGGATGCCGAAATTGCTGTTGCGCTACGGTGATTCTCGACGAAATGCGTTAGAATGCAGCGCAGGGGTTCGTTGTCTTCGGAAGACCAGTCTGTTCTCCCGTGCATCGGCGGTTTCGGATACAGCCACCACAGTTTCCCTCGATCGCCGCCTACGGTACGCATACAGTCGCCTTCGGAGAGTCAGTCTGTTCTCACGCGGGCGTCGGGCGTTTCGGACGCAGCCACCAGAGATTTTTAGAGGAGTGTGCGTGTCAACAGACACGCATCATTGAAATCGCGCGAGAAGACTCTTTCCCTCTTACGTAGGAGGGATATTGGACGTCGCGGAGCCGGTCCAGTCCACGGTCCAGTCCAGTCCAAACCAAACCAAAGACTGCTGTACGCAACGGGGCAATAAATGCTAACGCATTTAAAACTGTCCTTAGACATGCTCGGAGCATACACATGCATGGAAGCAAGCTTGCTTCGCAAATGCCTTAGGCGTTTCCGCAGATCAGTTTGTCACAATGTCTGCAACAAACTACAGTGTCTCTTGTATGACGTAGGGGCAGTGTGACTGCAGGCCTTAAGCTGCCAGTGACTATACGGAGTGCAAGTTTGTCTGCTACGTTTTGCCGGGGCTGTGATGACGTCACAACGCCGAGCTCCGGTTGCTTCTGATTGAAAGATAGTGTGTAAACCTCGAGACAGCTTGCTTTGACGTTTACCCACTATTCTTCAATTTGAGCCAATCAGAGTTCGGCGTTCTGACGTCCCCACAACCCTCGCAAAAAGAAGCAGACGAAGGAAAAAGAAGACGACGACGACACTGCTGCTGGTAGCCCTTTTCGTCTCTCTGAATTTTCCTTACGTAGGCAATAAGTTGCGTGTTTAAACAGTACATTCGGCGATTAGCAACTAACAGAACGACATAGGGTCTTCGTGTGCAAAGGACCTCCCGAAGAGAGGCCAGGACATCAACAAATATGACCTCGGACATCGAGTCATCGGACGCACCTATGTCCATCGACATGGACGAAGCTCAGGCAAGCACATCGACGATCATCAAAGACGGCTATCAGATTCCGCCCATACACTGCACCGCTGAAACAATGAGCAGTTCCTCATCGACAATCGTGTCTACTAACGACGAGTTGCACTCTGACGACGGTGACTAAGAGGTCGTTCATGGTAAGTAAAGACGAAAGACAAGCCAGAGCTCAGCATCACAATCTAAAGAGAAAACCAACCTACAAGTCGGATTCACCGTACTGTACATGCCAACTGACACCAGCAAAGTTGCATCGCTCAGCAAATTTAAACTGACTGACTACCTGAACAACGTCGCACCAGACATGGTTAGTGTAGTTCGTATCAACAAAGCTCGTAATATCGTTGCGGTTGACGTTAAAAAGCCTGCACTCAAAGCCGAACTCCTGAAGCTAACCAAGCTATGCGCACTGCCGGTGCGTGCTTTTCGACCTAGCGACCGCACAGATTGCTATCGCGTCCTTCGAGACATCGACCCTGACTGCACAGGGGACCGACATAAAAACGCGACTACAGTCAACCGCCTGCATAACGGAAGTGAAGCGCTTTGGCAAGACATCACCCGTTGTGCGAGCATCGTTCGCAACAAAAGCTCCTCAACATGTCAATGTCGGTCTTGTAAGAACGGAAGTAATTCCCTACCGAGCACGCCCCTTGCAATGCTACAGGTGTCACAAATTCGGCCACATCGCAGCTGCCTGCGCAGAAGAAACCCTGTTATGTTCTCGGTGTGGACAATGCCACAAGGACAAGTGCGAAGCCAACCCCTGCTGCGTCAACTGTCACGGAAATCACGCCTCCAACGCACCTGAGTGCCCAGTGAGGGCAAGGGAGGCAGAAGTAGCGAGGTACAAGTTAGAGCACAACACCACATTTCGTGAAGCAAAAAGTGCTGTGCATGCAAAAAGACAAGCAAACAAATCAATGGATTCAAACAACATACCAGAACCTAGCGCCTCCACCAACATTAGTCTTCCTCTGACTGCTCAAGACTTCCCTCCTCCTGGAGGCAGAGAGCACGCCTGGAAATCTGGTCACCGCTAAATCTACCGCAACAACTACACTGCCAATTTCTAGGAAACCTTTTTGGGACAAACCACACATCAAAAACATCACTTCACATAAGGCCTCCAAAGTGCACATGACGGGACCCAACCAAGAAAGTGGAAAAAAGACTGACTCTGTGTTTAAAGCCTTAATCCCACTTATGTTCACTCGTCTTCGCAAGATACTGGCCACAACGTCACAGACATCAACACTTCATCAAGTGATCAAATCCGTCCTCACATTAGAACCTATTATTGCAATGTTATGCTAGAGCGTTTCCAAGAAAGCCTTACTTGTCAGTACAAACAGTTTTCTTCACTCTAACTTGAAAGCTAAATGGCATCGAAAAGATGAGCCAGATCATATTGAAACTCAGCCTGTTGCAATGGAGTGGAACGTAACCTGTTCATCACAAGCCCTCTACAGATTCATATGTTATACGCTTCGTAAAACGCTCTCATCAGATAATTTAAGGTACAAACACCTCATACACCAGTATAAATCACAGATTTCAAAGCTGCAGGACAGCACTTTTTCACCATTCGCCTGCCCACACCAACTCATCCACGATGGGAGACATTATTAGGAGGACCACTAAGCATCTTCAACCCCTCTCCTGCTCAGTTCTTCAATGCAACTGTAACAGATTGAGAACGCGACTGCCTGAGCTCCGCAAACACCTATTGGACAACGCCTACAATGCAGTAGCTCTCCAAGAATCAAGAATGTCAGCCGGCAACATGCGCATTGCGGATCATGTAGTGTACGCCAGCAAACCGCATGTGGCAAGAGGGTTTCCGCGGGCAGCACTACTAGTGCGTCGAGAGTTGCCACAAAGTGAGGTGGACCTCAATGATTTATGCACTGAGGGTGCGGAGTTTGTGGCGGTGACGGTGGAATGGAGAAGACGTCCACTCACCATCGTCTAGGCATACGTGGCCCCTAACGCACCCTGGGACGCCCATCTACTTGCGGACATTCGAGCGCGAGCCAAGGGAGACCTTATAGTAGCCGGAGACTTCAATGCGCACTCACAGTCTTGGGGAGTCAAGCAAGACACCCCACGGGGACGGGCGCTACAGGCAACGGTCGAAGCACTTGACCTGAGGAACATCACAAGTGGGAGCCAGACGTTTATCCGCCCTGGAGTGACGGGAAGCGTGATTGATCTCACCTTCACAACTTGGTCTCTGAGGCTCAGTGCAACCCCTCAGGCGGACAGCTGGGGGAGTGATCACCTTCCAATTGTCATTGGAAGACCGCCGAAAGCCCCCCTTAGGACTTGCCAGATAGTCGACTGGGACCACTACAGGACACTGCTAGGAGAGGCACTAGAGGGGGGATTTCCCTTCAATTCAGAAACACTGTCGCGCGTCCTCAAAGAAGCCACCCGTGAAGTCAGCGTGCCATTAACGCGTCCTAACTCTGACCTCGAATGGCTTAAACTCCAAGCGAGAAGACGGCGAGCCCAGCGAAAGTCATAGGTCACCGGAAAACCGGAGGATATCCTTGTTTATAGGCGACTGGATGCCAGATTCAGGAAACGCGGAAAGAAACTGGCGCGCCGACAATGGCGTCTCAAGTGTAGTACTCTAGACAGACCATCCGGAGGAAGCCGGGCTTGGGGGATGTCGAGAACACTGGCGGGCCGCCCGATTCCCCGAAACCCAGTCCTTGGAATGGCCGTGGCCATGAACCTCCGACCAACAGAGATGGTAGAACTCCTCGCGGATACTTTCACTGAAGTTCCGCTGGTACCGACAGTGGGACCGCCCCCCGAGAATCGTGACAAGTTCCGTCATCCCACGGCACCTCGGATGCAACAACCGGACACCGACTTTACTCTGCACGAGCTGCGGTACGTCCTTGATTCCCTCCCCAGACACCGGGCGTCACCAGGACCGGATGGTGTCACTAACCAGGCCCTGAGAAACGTCAACGAGTCGGCACTCCCAGCGATGCTAGCTCTTATCAACCAAGTCTGGAGGATGGCTGAGCTGCCAGATGCCTGGAGGGTAGCAACCACAATACCACTACTGAAGCCCGGCAAGCCCCAAGACCAGTTAAGCTCATACAGGCCTATCTCCTTGACATCATGCCTCGGGAAAGTGGTGGAGCGTATGGTGCTACGCCGTCTTGTTTACCACCTAAAAGGGGCAATAGCTTTACCGGACTGTTTTTCTGGATTACGGCACCATGGGAGCACCGTAGATGCAATGGGAGATATCGTCAGCTCACTGGAAGAAGCAAAAGCGCAGGGTTGGTCTGCGGTGGCAGTCTTTCTGGACGTCCGCAAAGCCTTTGATGCCCTCCCCCACAAGGCCGTCATTTCAGCTCTACGCCGTTTCGGGGTAAACGGACGTCCACTGAAATACATTTGCGCGTTCCTTAGTGAACGCACTATGTGTGTAAAGGACGGCAACGTGGTGAGCAACCCCCGGAAAATCATCCGAGGAGTTCCCCAAGGGAGCGTTGTTAGCCCCCTACTCATTGCTGTCGCCATCGCGTCGCTCCTAGCGGCGGCAAGGCTTGGAGAAGAACCTGCGTATCCTATCAGCATGGCCGTCTATGCAGACGACGTGGCAGGCACGTAGCCAGGATTTTGTTTGGGGGGGGGGGGGGGGACGCCCATGACGAAATGCTGTATAAGGGGGAGGGGACAGAGGAGGCCCCAGCAAAATGGAAAATTTCGCGGGAAGAAGGGCCCGGGCCCCATGGGCCCCCCCTGTCCACGTGCCTGCGACGTGGCACTCTGGGTCTACTGCCCCAAGCTACAGAAGGCAACGTATGATATGCGCTCTCCAGCGAGCCCTGACAAATGCAGTGTATCGTCTCCAACAACTGGGCTTGGCAATATCAGCCGAAAAAACGATTGTGCTGTGCTACGCTCCAAAGAGGCCAAGCAAGTTCACGCCCACACCACGGATTGGGGACACTCCAGTGAAACTGGCGAAAACGGCCACATATCTTGGCGTCACGTTGGACTCGAGGCTATCCTGGGACCCAGCAATGAGGGAAGTGCTTCAAAAGATGCGAACCCATACAAACATCCTTCGGAGGCTCGACGGAACTACCTGGGGAACCTCATCTCACATGATGCTACAACTGTATAGGGGGTTCATCCTGGCCCGCCCATTGTACGCCCTACCTTTCGCCACACACAGTGCCAACCAGCTCAAAAACCTTGAACAAGCGCAACGCGTGGCACTCAGGATTTGCCTCGGAGTTCCCTGCACGGCCTCGTCTCGACATACGCTCACAAAATCCAGGATTAACTATGTAGAGAACATCATGCAAGAACGGGCGCTGGGCCATCTGACTTGAATGAGCAACTGCAACTCGACCATCACGCTCCTAATGAGGATCGCCGAGCGCGCTGAATCAAGACTAGGAGCGCACCTCTGCACTCTTGGTGATATAGCTGGCACACCAGGACCACTCGCTCCACTCTCAGAGCTGCACAAAGAGCCCCCTCCCTCTGCGGATCAGCTTTCATATCCCTGGACTGCGGACCAAGAAGAACGTAGCAGCGGTCGCAGCAAGGCAGCTCACGGAAGATCACTTAGTTACCCAGTACGATGGGTGGACCCGAGTGTACACCGACGGATCAGTGAACCCCTCCGGAGGCACAGCAACAGCAGCGGCTTTCTTCGAGGCAGCCGCTGTGGGTACCAGTGAGCGCCTGGCTCGCCAGGCATCCTCCACCACGGCAGAGCTAGCAGCCATACGGCTCGCCCTCTGGGGTATTCGGACAGGCTGCACACAGGCCCTACGCTGGGTCATCCTGAGCGACTCAAGATCAGCCCTCAAGCTGCTATCTAGGCTCGAACGGGCCACGCCCCTGGCCCGTTCAATCAAGCAGGATGCGGTCGAGCTTCAGCAGGAAGGCAAGGACATTGCCTTCCAATGGCTCCCAAGCCACTGTGGCATTAGTGGGAATGAAGTCGTTGATTTTCTAGCGGTGCGGGCTCACAAAGACCCCGAGTGCCCGCTTTCAACCGTTCCCCGCTTCTCAGACGCCAAGCTCCTTGTGAGAAGAGCCATCGCCCTACAGCACCCGGACCCGGTAGTGGTGGCGGGTGCCTTCCCAGCTCGGATACCGCGCGGCTTCGACCGCCAAACTGCGCAGTAATGCACATATTACGGACCGGAAGCGCCTTCACCCCGCCGTGGATAAGTCGCTTCAGACTTAATGTTGACCCCATATGCCAGACCTGCGAGGAAACGGCCGACGCCGAACATCTCCTCCTGCACTGCAGTGATCACGAAGAGGAGCGCACCAACCTCCGTGATGCCTTTTCCCGCTTAGGGCTACCTAGTACCAACTTGGAGGAACTCCCGCGTCCAAGAGCCTCACGAGCTACTACGGACAAGGCACTCAAGAGTGTAGTCAGCTTCCTGAGGAACGCGGAACTCCTCGAGATCCTCTAAGACTTCCAAGAGATCTGGGTTGCTTGCGGCTCCTGGGGCTCCTAGAGATCTTACATCCAGAGGTTTTCAGGAGTTCCAGGAGTCGCGATTCTGTACCTAAAGCCGTAGGAAAGTCAACAGTCTGAAAAAATCCCCTTCCTCCTCCCCCCTCCCCCCTCTCTACTCCTCTATCTCTTTTTTCCCTTAATTCCCTTTCCCATCGACAGTGACATGTGCGCCCAAAGCGCAACTAACAACAACGTCGATTTCCTAATAAACATCGCTTCAGCAACAACAAGCAGACGAACTTGCGCTCCGCATAGACGTTTGCAAGTACTGCCTCTGGGCGCCGCCCAGAGACGAGCTTTTCTAAGGTGTTCCCACGGTTGCCAGACTGGCGCCAAAGTAAAGCATTGCCCATCTATGTTGGCCAGACTAGTGTTTAAAGCATGATATCTTGCAAACTTCTATACCAGGTTAGCGAGCAGCCACGCTTCAAAAGCTAGTCTCGGTATACTGCAGGTGCAAAACGCTTTTGTTGGAGTACGCGCCTGCAATCGTAGCCACGCCTTTGCAATAGATGGCATAGGTGGCGCAAGCTACCGCCCGTTATAAAGGGTACAGCTGTTAACATCGATCCATTTGCGCTTAACTATCAGACAATCTACACATTTCAGGAGCAAAATGGCAGCGGCCGAAATAACGCATTTACGAAATGGTGTTATTACACCTTTCTAGTCGTTGGCACCTAGGTGAAAAATTCCGAGTCACTGGGTTGTGAACTCACAAACTTTTTCTCTTTTTTTGTGGAGTGATGTAAGCGCGTTTTCGACAGCTGATTGGCTCCCGGCCGAAGGAAGCAGTCACTGATCTCTATAGTAGCAGGTTGGATCGCTGATCGAGGTTTGTCTTGCTGGGGTCGAGTAACACCACCGGCAGCCATGGCTTGACACCACCTAATTCATGGGACTGTATGGGAGAAATGGGGAAAACTGTAATTCCTTCACGTTGTTCTCGACGATGAAACTTTTATCGCGTTTTCCGGGTATGACCGTTAATATTCGGGGTGCAAATAGGAGATGCGTTAGAATACCAATCTTTTTTGTAAACAAATGTCTTGTGGTTGAGGGTCGAGGGTTGCGACTTTGTTGGGCGTAAACTGCGATGCGGTACAATGAGACAAGGTTTGCCGAGAGTCAATGTGGAGTCGTTCCTGATCTCGAAGTCATCAGTGCTTAGCAGACCATAAGTTAGAAGGCCTTTATTGGGAATATTTGCATCATTTCAAGCGCTTGTACAGAGTACTTATGGTGCAAGCTTTTGCTTTGAACTGCAGTGGGCATCTTTGACGAACTAAAACTTGGAGCGTGTAGTTCTTCGTTAAACGTGTCATTTCTTTAGCAACTGAAGCAAGCGACGCCGGCACAGTTCGAACGCTTGACAAATAGCGATTCGATCTCCAAACGCCCACTATAATGGTTGCCGCATATCATAAAATACTCGCCTTCGAGCACCGCGTACAAGCTTCAATATACATACTTCTGTGTTTTTCCCATAGACTTGCGTGTATTGCCCGGTGTCACGCGATGTCCGCCGGTGGTGCCACCGACGGGCTCCCGATCAGCGATCCAGCGTACTACAATAGAGATCAATGGATGCGGTGACGCGCTCAGTCGCGAAAACGCGATTGGCTGCTCACGTCGTCTGTAGCCTTGGCTTCGGTCCATCGGAATGCGATACCTAGTGGTAAGAGCCGCGCACTATCGGCTTTTGAGGTTGCACGGGATTGAACGTCCGTGCGTCGAGAAACGCGGGGATAAGTGACGGACTGACCCGGAATCTTATTTGCTGGCGGCCCCCGCGCCGCGGCTTGCGGCCGCGAGGCGCCCTCGAATGCCGGAGTCTGCGCGGCGTGTGTACACAGTAGCGGGCACGAGCCCTTTCGAATCCTGCGGTCGCTATTGTGGAGCCATCTGTCTTTTTGTTTGTTCTCTCTCGAGCCGTCGAGAACGATGGATTGAGGGCATATTGATATTTGAGCGCCCGCTCTTTTGCTATAATCTTTCCCGCTAGAGTGCGCCTGGCCCGTTTTCGTGCAAGGCGTGCACCACGGAGCGTCGGGTATACACACATCCGCGAAATACCGCTACGCGAAATTGCAAAATATATTGACGAAGGGATAAGGCAAAACCTCAGCGAAGTGTGTGTTCTCTTTCTTTTGAAATTGCGTCATTATTTGCATCTTTATTTATCCATCCGCAATAATGTGTCGCTCTATATGCGCGATTCCAATGCTCGTCGCTTAGGCCGAGCGTTTGCCCAATCGTCGGAGTGTGTGAACACACGCGTGGCTTACAATCTTTGGCAGAAGTGGGCTACTGTACCCGCTCAAAAGTTCCACGGCCGAGGATGAGACGAAGATTGCCGCACACACAACGCGATGCAAGTGGGCCTGGTATACTTAGGTTCCGCGTGCTATTTTTCTTTTTTTTTACGTTAAGTAATGATTTTCAGTACTTGTTTCTGCTTTATGTTATCTGGAAACAGTGAAAAAAGATTGCTGGAATACCCCTCTCAGTGCGCCCAATCCGCACGATTTTCGGGTACCTCCGTGATCGAGGTGCCGTTTTTCTGTTTGTTTTTTGGTGAGATTTGGGTTTTATGTTCGCATCAAAAAAATATGGATATTCGTGTAAAGATATTTTGCTCGTACAACATAAAAAATATAAAAAAACATGCCGAAGACACATAGGACTGCTTACGTGTATGAATGCGAAAGCATTTTTACACGCAGCGCATTCCTACAAGCAGCGTGACAAGTCTTCCTTTCCCACACGGCGCTCCGGCTCCGTGATGAAGCATCTGCGTTGCTGTGCTTTTCTTTGTGTTTTATTTCTGAGGCGCGTCCGCTTTGACCTTGAGCGCCCCCGCCAGCTTCACGGCTTCCGTGAGGAAGCATCTGCGTTGTTGTGCTTTTCTTTGTGTTTTATTTCTGAGGCGCGTCCGCTTTGACCCTGAGACCCCGCCGACTTCATAGATTCCCTGAGGAACCATATGCGTTGCAGTGCTTTTCTTTGTGTTTTATTTCTCTGGAGCGTCCGCTTTGACCTTGAACGCACCCGCCGGCTTCGCGGCTTCCGTGGGGAAGCATCTGCGTTGCTGTGCTTTTCTTTGTGTTTTATTTCTCTGGAGCGTCCGCTTTGACCTTGAACGCACCCGCCGGCTTCACGGCTTCCGTGAGGAAGCATCTGCATTGCTGTGTTTTAGAGCGCAGCTCTTAGGTGCCCATTTCCGGCTTGAGCGGCGTCGGCGTCGCCGTCGCCGTCGCCGTCGGCGTAGCCGCGCGGTGCGTTATGGGTAAATTTTCCCGAAGAAACCCGAGGTCCTCCCGAAGGAACCCGAGGTCCTTCGGGAGGACCTCGGGTTCCTTCGGGAGGACCTCGGGTTCCTTCGGGAGGACCTCGGGAGGACCTCGGGTTCCTTCGGAATGACCTCGGGAGGACCTCGTGGGGACCTTGGGTTCCTTCGGGAGGACCTCGGGTTCCTTCGGGAGGACCTCGGGTACCTTCGGTGACCTCGGGGAGGGAGGTCACGTGACCCCCCGAAGTCTCGTGACCCCCCCCCCCCCTTCCCCGAGGTCACGTGACCCCCACCCCCCGAGGTATCGGCATCGTCATCGTCACTGATGACGTCATCGGCATCGTCATTGTCACTGATGACGTCATTAATGACGTCACTGATGACGTCATCGGCATCCGCATCGTCATCATCGCTGATGACGTCATCAGTGACGTTACTGATGACGTCATCGGCATCCGCATCGCCATCGTCACTGATGACGTCATCAGTGACGCCACTGATGACGTCATTGGCATCGTCATTGTCACGTGACCCCCAGGTCACGTGACCCCCCCCCCCCTCCCGAGGTCCCTTGACCCACCCACCCCCAGTACCGTTCCCTCCTCCTCCTCAAGAGCTGCGCCCCAATTCGGCGTTACAGGGAGTTTTAAACGGCTTTAATTTTTTCTGTGTGTTTTATTTCTGAGGCGCGTCCGCTTTGACCCTGAGCGCCCCCGCCGACTTCACGGATTCCCTGAGGAACCAGTAGCTGTGTTTTTCTTTGTGTTTTCTTTCTGAGGCGCGTCCGCTTTTACCTTGAACGCCCCCTCCGGCTTCAGGGCTTCCATGATGAAGCATCTGCGTTGCTGTGCTTTTCTTTGTGCTTTATTTCTGAGGCGCGTCCTCTTTGACCCTGAACGCCCCCACCGGCTTCACGGCTTCCGTGAGGAACATCTGTGTTGCTGTGTTATCTTTGTGTTTTATTTCTGACGCGCGTCCGTTTTTTCCTTGAGCGCCCCCTCCGGCTTCAGGACTTCCATGATGAAGCATCTGCGTTGCTCTGCTTTTCTTTGTGCTTCATTTCTGAGGCGCGTCCTCTTTGACCCTGAACGCCCCCACTGACTTCACGGCTTCCATGATGAAGCATCTGCGTTGCTGTGCTTTTCTTTGTGTTTTAGGGACGAAGCTCCTTAGGGTCTATTCTTGTCCGTCCGTCCGTCCGTCCGGCGTCCGTGCTCACAAGAAAAATAAAAAAATGTTTGCGCAGTCGACAGGATTCGAACCTGTGCGGGGAGACCCCAATGGATTTCTAGTCCATCGCCTTAACCACTCGGCCACGACTGCGGGACGAGTAGGGGGCTCTGAGATGTGGTGGTAACTCAAGAGCTGGGGATGTCATGGATGAAACGTTGCATGTAGCCGCTCAACGTCTATACAGGAGAGGGCGCTGCGGTCAAATGCGTATATAATCGCGATAAACTTTTCATGCATGGCTCTGCATTTCACCGACTATAGAGCAGTAATAATGAAGTCGAAACGCAACCCGGAACTCAGCACTACCTATGAGCAATAAAAAAAATCAGCACCATCAGCACTACCTATGAACAATAGAATCAGTATCATCAGCACCACCAGAGCTTCGCCCCAATCAACATCATTCACCACGTGGAGATGCGGTTATTTTTTTGTTATTTCTGAGGCGCGTCCGCTTTGACCTTGAGCGCCCCCGCCAGCTCCACGGCTTCCGTGTGGAAGCATCTGCGTTACTGTGCTTTTCTTTGTGTTCTATTTCTGAGGCGCGTCCGCTTTGACCTTGAGCGCCCCCGCCAGCTCCACGGCTTCCGTGTGGAAGCATCTGCGTTGCTGTGCTTTTCTTTGTGTTCTATTTCTAAGGCGCGTCCGCTTTGACCTTGAGCGCCCCCGCCAGCTTCACGGCTTCCGTGTGGAAGCATCTGCGTTGCTGCTTTTCTTTGTGTTCTATTTCTGAGGCGCGTCCGCTTTGACCTTGAGTGCCCCCGCCAGCTCCACGGCTTCCGTGTGGAAGCATCTGCGTTGCTGTGCTTTTCTTTGTGTTCTATTTCTGAGGCGCGTCCGCTTTGACCTTGAGTGCCCCCGCCAGCTCCACGGCTTCCGTGTGGAAGCATCTGCGTTGCTGTGCTTTTCTTTGTGTTCTATTTCTGAGGCGCGTCCGCTTTGACCTTGAGTGCCCCCGCCAGCTCCACGGCTTCCGTGTGGAAGCATCTGAGTTGCTGTGCTTTTCTTTGTGTTCTATTTCTGAGGCGCGTCCGCTTTGACCTTGAGCGCCCCCGCCAGCTTCACGGCTTCCGTGTGGAAGCATCTGCGTTGCTGTGCTTTTCTTTGTGTTCTATTTCTGAGGCGCGTCCGCTTTGACCTTGAGCGCCCCCGCCAGCTTCACGGCTTCCGTGAGGAAGCATCTGCGTTGCTGTGCTTTTCTTTCTGTTTTATTTCTGAGGCGCGTCCGCTTTTACCTTGAGCGCCCTCCTCCGGCTTCAGGGCTTCCATGATGAAGCATCTGCGTTGCTGTGCTTTTTTTGTGTTTTATTTCTGAGGCGCGTCCGCTTTGACCCTGAGCGCCCCCGTCGAGTTCACGGATTCCCTGAGGAACCATCTGCGTTGCTGTGCTTTTCTTTGTGTTTTATTTCTGAGGCCCGTCCGCTTTGACCTTGAGCGGCGCGTGCTTGATGACGTATTTTTATGGCCATATTTCGGGAACAACGCCGACGCCTTTTCGCGTAATAAAACATATAAAACACGCCTTAAATAAAAAAAAATAAAAAAAGGCGCGGTGTTTGTTGCGGACGTAACACAATTTTCTGCGAACACGCCTCAAGCTCTTTCGAAAGATCTTTACTTCGTACCTTATGTGTGCTTCGAACCTGTCTGTAGACAGTTTTGTACGATCAATGTGAGAGGACGCTCGTACAAGGAAGAAACACGCCTCAGACTGTGTGTGCAGGTTTTTGTTTGAATAATGTAGGAGCAGTGTGACTGCGTTTCTCTCTTCCTGCATGCTGATTCGTTCATCGGTGTCTGATGCTACCACCTGATTGGCTGCGGATCGATAACGAGATGCTCGGGGTTTGCCACGCCCTGAGTTTCTTAAGCTGTCGATGACCATATAAGGGCAGAGAGCCCCGAGCATGCGCTCTCTTTCGTCGTATACCTTATTCTCCGCATGTATGATTCAACGTGAAAGGACTAATTAACGCGAGACAGGTGATTTTCTTTACACCATCGCTTTCGATGACTTGTATGAATTTATTTATTTATTCCTTTTGCGCCCGCGTAGCGAGTGAATAATACGAGTGCAGAAAAACGTGACTAAGTGGGCAACTAGGTTCATAGTTTAAAAAAGTATAGAAGTGTCGAAAACTACAAGCGCCAAGACCAAGTAAGACAGCGTGGTGTTGTCTGTACTTCGTCTCGGTCGCTGTCATTTTCGGCGCTTTTATACTGTTGTATATAAGATGTTAGGAATCCGTAGTGCCAAAATCGAACACAGGAAATCACTACTGCGTGATGCACGTTAAAGAACCCAGGCTAGCGGTTGCGCTGTACTGGCTAAATTTCTCATCTACAGCTGAGAGACAAGTCGTTCATTGAGGCAGACTAAGTGCAGGCTGTGTAAACATACACATAACACTTTTTGAGGGTGAGGAATAGCTTTGCTTGGACGTATTAGCTGAAGCAGTTTAAAGTAATACATAATTGATTCATGCGTAAGCCCCGCGGGTGGCTATCAACATTTTCTAACATGCGGAGAATTTTTGTTTGAATGACTATGATTTTACTGCAGCTCGAAGCTGCTCCCAGCACACAAGCATTTCTCCATTCACCCTTAAAGGTGTATCCACACGACGGACCAAATTGCTGTTTTGGTCCGCGGGCCGTGCATCACGTGATCTTACGTCACCGGTATTCGAGGTCCGCCGGCGGTCCGCGGCCCGCCCTTCTGAGAAATGCCAAGCGACTTTCCTTGCCCGGACCTTGGCGGCGGACCGCGGCGTTTTTAGTATAATTGAAGCGCTAAGTCTGGCAACAAGCTCACTTTTGTTATTTGGATTGGAATCCAAATCCAAAGTCGTTTTCTTTTGGCGCCAACAGTTGAAGACGAAGAAGACGAACCTTTTGTTGTGCGACGATGGCGGCATGGTGCGACGATGCAACTTTTTACTTCATCGCACTCGTGGAGCAATTCCCCGCTCTGTGGGATTGCCCTTTTCGGTTCACTTAAGTCATCCTCGTCCTCAATAGTCAACACCGGCCCGTTCGCTCTGTCGTCTGCTCTTTTGGTCCGCCGTGTGGATGCTGATTGCAGCCGGGGGGCCCGCGGGCCGCGCATCACGGGATCAATCGGTCCGTGGACCGGTCCGTCGTGTGGACACACCTTAAAGGGGCGGTGCAACGATATTCAATTTTAATGTTTTTCACCTTACACGAGCTTACTAGCACTAGTGGGACTCAAAGTTACTCGCACGCAACGCCACTGACCAAGAAACTCCTTAGTTGCGGTGTAATTTCAGAGACAAAAGCGATCATTTTCATTCAATCTCTCCTTTGCAAAATTTGATGACGTTTGATGACGTAAAGTGGGGATCGCAGTACACCCATATGACGATATTTGAATGCTCTTCATAGATTGGACCCGAGCATTGCGTGGGCACTCGATTTGGGCTCGTAATAATTACAGCTTGGGAAGCATTCGGGTAGTGGCCCGTGTCCAATCGCTGCAACGACAATAGCCGAGCCATAACAATGTCTGGAACTCAGCGCGTGTCCTGTGCTTTGCCAACCCCAGCGCGTGGCTATGATCAACATTGGCGCCATATAATCGGCTACAGATCACGTGGCCGCTTGTTCTGGCTGCGAGTTGAGGGGGTGAACGCTGCTTGTTTTTCTTTAATTTTTTACTGGGACTTCTATTGCGTGGGGTGAAAATTGAACGCGTGTTTCATAGGTCATTAACGTCAGGGATCCGTTCTAAGCGGTATTTGCGCAACTGCCTTCAGCGCGAGCTCGCTGGCTTCCGCAGTGTCACACTTGTGCTAGCAATTGGTAGAAAGCTCGCCCTGAAGGTTGAGCTTCCAGTCCCAGGTTAAGGGTGAACGGAGTATATTAGCCTAAATCAGCGTCTTTTGGAGTTTTCGATTCGCTCACGTAGCCTTCGCTTGTCTCCGAGTAAGCGTTAGATAAAACGTATGTTATATTGTTTTCGCCGATGCCCTGGGAACAGTCGAATTCCGCAAACGTCTATAGTCACCATGAGTTCCGTGATATATTAAAATAAAAAAAAACATTAGTTTTGAACACAACTAATCGACATACAGTAGACCGGAAGTTCTTGACCTATCGACATCGATAGCATTTTTGTTGCATATAAAACAAAAGCAACTAAAAATAAAAAGGAAACGACAAAGCCATACATCAAGAGCCTTCTGTGTTTTTGTTGTTTGTTTTTATTTTAGTTTAAAGTACCAGGCTTGTAAATCGAAGTGTGTCTCATGCTGGCCCGGCTCATAGTTTATTGTGGGTGTAAGCGCGTCCAAGGTGCTGGGTGGTGTTTATAATACGCCGAGCGTTTAACGACCAGAAGCCGGACTTTATGGCCAACGCCACTAAAAGTCGTGTTTCTTACTCGACCACAACGCAATCCAATTGTATTGTCAGATAGCAGCTATAATTCTCTTTTAATGGCCACTATCCGTGGCGCTACCTAGACCGGATATAAACTTCTGCTGTTCGTTTTCAGGAAGGGTAGAAGTTTTTTTTTTTGTTTTTTTTTTTGCATTGTTCATTTTTACGGGAACATAATATTACTGAATTTTTCTATTAACGAAAAACTCCCAAAAATTTACTGACAGAAATGAAAAGAGTTATAGCTATTTACCTATCGAAAGAGGATTCTTCGTAAAGGTTATTGCTGATGAGATGTTAAAAACTCCGAGCATGAGTAGATCGCCCGTGATATTGAGTTTGCAAAGCATACGCAACTTTAACTGGCGATCAATTCTGTATTAATGAAATTATTGGTAACCACTCTAATCAAAATCTTCCATCGTATATCGCGTAATAATTCATCGACACGCTCCAGTCCGTTGTCGGTCAGAAATGTCAACCCTTTACTAAAGAACTGAGCAGCATAAACATGAAATAAAAGAAATGACATTATTATTTCTTTAACTAATTGACCTTGCCATGTGTCTCAGTCAGTCATGTGAGTAAAGCAATATGAGGCCACGGAGAGCACTTAACCCAAATTTATAACATTCTCGTCGCGTTGCCATCTCCTGTTGCAATCTCCACAGAGCTATCGCAGCATCTTCATGGAACACCTTTGACGATACTCCTCAACTCTGACCGCCATTCCTTGAGCTCCTTGATGTGTGATGTGGGATGTGTGTGTTTTGTAACGCATTTTATTAATACTTCCCAGCAACTTTGTGAACTAATAGACACTTAAAACCGTTGACCTTCAGAGCAACGTAAAAGGTAGGGGGTATCCAAGGGACACCATGTCGTTGGTCGTTGTTCGCAACGCGTGATCGGGACACGCTGTCATTTATCTTCTGGCAAGAAAAAAAATATCTTAATTGGAAGGAATGCATTATTACACAATCGAGTAGTCCCTGACAGAATCAGAACGACAGGACATTTCTCTCGGATGTCCGGGCTTCAAGCATGCGCTCGTTGCCTTCCACCGTGCTTTGGCTGCGCGAGCACGCTTGAGCCTCACGAGACGGCGAAGAGTTATCGAAGATATGCGATCAGAAACTGAGGGAGAGGAGGAGGCGAGAGCGCGCGGGGGCGTCGGAACGCCAAGCTCTGGTTAAAATGATTAGGGTGTATGTAGACGCAGAGAAAGCTGCTTCTGTCTCCCCTGCACTGTTCGAACACGATAAAACTCGGAACACCGGCGTCCAGCGTTTGGCGTTCGCATTCAAACGCGTGCGACGAGTGCAGTGGAGACAAAGGCAGCCAGCATTGCGTCTACCCACTAATCGTTCCAACCAGAGTTCGGCGTTCCGATGTCCCCGCGCGCTCTCGATTCCTCCTCTCTCTCAGTTTCTGACCGCGTAGAAAGCTCGCACTGGAGGCGGCACACCTGCAAGATCTCCCTGCCGTTTTCGTCTTAACAGTGACTTTATAAACTGCTGCTACAGGAAAAGCCCGTAACGTCCTCTTTTTTCTGTTTTTGAACCGCGAGCTTCAAAAGACGCTGGAGGCACCACTCGGCACATCCAAGGACGCATATTCACCCAGAGAAAATGTGGAGGCCCTCAGAGAATGTACTACCGTGGACAATATGAGCTGAAACAGCCCTCCATGCTTCTTCGGTTTTTCTTCCAGTTTCTGAAGAGGCTCTGGCTCGGACTCGACTTGGTATGTGACGCCTTCCCAATCTCTGAACTCCGATAATTTGAGAGATGATGGAGCTTGTGGGAAAACTGTATACGGGAGAAGAAAACGTCCAGATCGGGTGTTTCGGCTCATATTTTTCCTGGGTGAACGGAGCCACCCCAGGGGCATTCACCCTGAAGCCGCGGACCCACTACTAATGTAATGCATGATACAACAAGAAAAACAGTCCGCAGTTACTGCCTGAGGATGTGTCTCTTCCCTGTACGGCGGCCCTGTCCCTTTCGTCATACAAAAGCTGTCTGCCGACATGTTGGTAGAATGCCACTGTATGAAGCAAAAGCGCATTGAACACGGTTGGGGCGCGTTCCCGCAGATACTTCTGCCATCATGCCTGCAGCGAACTCCGTGTCTTTTCTCTAATGTACGGACAGTGCGACTGTGGTTTTAGAGACGTATGGGTCAAACAAAGGACGCTCAATAAGTGAACAGAAAAAAACTACCCGCGAGCGCCATGTGTCCATGTCGCGTGGTACAACGGCTCGACCTCGTTGCCTCTCTCGCTTAATCAGGTCCGTGACATTGTTTCCATCCCACCACGACCCGGCGGCGTCTCTCGGATGATTGGGCCTACCGCGAGACCAAGCCCCGAGGAGCGTTGGAAACCACCTCGTGACGTTTTTCCTCGAGTCTCTCTTTCGGAAAGTCGCCGTGGGGGGCTCTCGCGCTCGCTCGCGGCGGTGTCTCGAATATTCCTCGGAGCGCGAGGGTCGATAGACGCTGCGCACCAAAGCGACAGGTCACACGCATTCACACACGCACGCACGAACACACGCCTTCTGTTCGATAACCTCGTTTCTCGGGTAACTGTTTTTGAGAGACCCCCCCGTGTTTTTCCTCTCCTATGGGCCCGTCCTCCAAATAGACCAGTTCGTTATCCCTCCGATGCGAGACCACGTAGCGGAACGTCCTCTCGAGATCCTTGTCGCGCGAACGACGGAGTGCAGCGGTGTCGGTGTGATCGATACCGCCTATAGAACACGAGGCTTGCGTCTTTTCCCTCCCGAGCGTCATCAGTAGTGGATCCACGGAGAGTCGCCTATAGCTTGCATCAACGTCACCGCAAACGCGTCTCGCAGTGTTTCACACAACGAGCGTGACGCTGGCAGGCGGCGACGCCACGATGGACGCGCGTCTGCCGCTTTGCGGCGACTCCCGTCGAGCTTTCGCGATTTGTCGCTTGGGGCGGGTCGGAGATCCACTAACGATGACGTCATGGGCAGGCCTTGCCTTCTAGGTGGTATCGGCGTAATACGAGATGCGATCGCTTTCTTGCGGGTTAAAGTTGCGGCTTCGGACGGCGGACCGTCCTTTGTGAGTTACGACCGTTACGTGCAAGTGTTGGTTTTGGGTCGTCGAGCGTAGAAGCAGTCAAGTTCGCAAAACAGTATCCGCGAGAATGTGTTTTTCCTCGTTGAATCGCACGTCTTTATCTCGGGACGCCGCCGCTGGCTTTCTGTTGTTATCTCTTTCCGTGCGTTTAACTCTTCATTACGAGAGACCGCGAGGTGCACTTGTAAGACGAGAGCGGGTGTAAAGAAAACGCTTTGGCATTTTATGTGGGACTGACCAGGCGCAAATATAAGTCTGGTATATTATTCGGATATGTTTTTACGGATCAAAATTGCTTACATTACGCAGCGGGTAACCCAGGATAAGATGGAAAAGTTTCGACGAAATCCCATTCCAACGATACGACCAGTAACTAAACTGGCAGTGGCAACTGCTCTGCACGATAAAATGTGGCCGCAGATCTGCAGCAGTCGGATTCTAGACATAAACAGCAATTCACTTCCCTCATATGAAGTATGCTCCCATATTAAGAGTGGCACATTGTTGTTCACCATAAAAAACTAAATGAGAATAGTCTTACCAGGCCATAGGAGTCTGCAATACGGTAACAATCGATACGTTTTTTTTTTGGCTTATCTATAAATATTGCCAGCTTAATAAACGCAGGACGTGACTTAATATGGTCACGCTTCTGGCACCGTGATTAGCTCTTCGGCGCGTTTACCAGCTAATACCCGGAGCGATAAGATGCTCGCACCTCGGCACATCCTGCGCATTTTTTAAAGCTGCTAGCGACCACAGAAAACTTGCTTAGTGTAGAGAGCACCACGCACACTGCTACCTCTGCAACAATACATATCTTTCTCCTCGCTCGTTGCGCTTTCTCTTCGATGATTACGCAGTTCTACATAGGGATATGAACCACACCGAAAGGACACCCTTCTGCTTCTGTGGCACGATGCACGACACGCCTCTCCGACTGTCGTTCTTGAATTCCTATGCTGCACATGTATTGGAGTGTCCCTGAAGTGGAAAGGGAACACGGCAAAGCAACCTCCGTGTAACGTTACGGTTGCTGCCGTTCCGCCTGGTGATTATAGAAACGTCCGCGAAGAAGACGAGCTGACGCAGGTGTCGATATATCATCACTGCGTTCCAACCTGTGGCTGCTGAAGGTTCCATCAAACAGGACTGGCTACAAAAAAAAAAAAAAGCAAAAGGACAGTCTTCTGTCGCACTCAGTTCTGCTGCTGTGCCGTCACCAGAATCTTGTCGATCCCTACCATTCGCAAAAGTTAGACTTTTTTTCAGGCACCGTTTACACTTGGTACGACGCCACAGGTCATGGCATCATCTATGCCCTATTTCCAGACGATGGCATGCACCACAAACGTCGTTGCTATGGCATGGACCTCGAAGACAAAGAACCTAATAGCAGTACAAAAGCGCTCAACGAGAAACCGAAGGATCTCGACGCACTTTCCATCTGCCTGGGTCGTTTCCCTTCCAGGACGCAGGCACGCTTTGACGCCCACAAAGACGTTCTTCGAAGAGAAAGACGGGCAGAGATGGATGTTGACCGCTCAAAGAGACGTCGCGGCAGTGACGACGGACGATTAGGAACACACTTCTATCGACCGTGCACGTATAGTGTGCCGCTCCAGCAGAACGAGCGGTCCTTGTGGCGTACTCCTGCGAGGGGCACGCGAATCGCTCGAAGACTATCTCCGTCCGAGGACCCAAGAAAGCGTTGCCTTGTTCCTACTTGGGTCGCCGCATGTTCGCCTCTCGAGTCGCGGTGACTAAGAAACGAGCTTTTCGACGAGACGCTTCGTCGGGGGCACGGGGCGAGCGCAATTTACAGAGGTCTCCCTTTGCGATTGCGGCTGACCCCGAACATCAATGAACCGCTCATTCCGTGTGCACCCCACGACGCGAGACCTGCTAACAGCAAACAAGAATTTTGTTTTTAGTTTTGAAGTTTTCGCAAGTTGGGCATGGCATCCAAATTTCGGGGATGGGCCCAGGGGGGAGGGGGAATGCCGTCTTGACCCAGTTGTTTCTTAAGGAAGCTGCCGTCGAAGAGCCAAGTCGTCTGACGTATATTGTCTGCAGTGTGCGGGTAGTGAGCGTGGTTAGTGTTTAGAGAATGAAAAATGACCACCGCCAATTATCAGAGTGGGGCGGGGCTCGTATGCGAAGACCATTTGTCGTTCTGGTTAAAGCGGCCGCTCCTCTTGTCGGCTTGACCACATCGTCGGATTAGTTTCGCCCTGAACTTGAAAGATGGCATTCGAACATCCAGTGGGGAAGAACTACTGGAGCTTGGGGGCTGTGTCGAGATCGTCCTGTTTAACGTGCGATTCGGAAAGCGCGAGGGAATGCGTGAATGCACATCTTCCTCATTCTCGCGAAGATTGGCCAAAAAAAAAAAAAAATATTCAGGAAGCCGGTTTGTGTTCGAAGCCGAGAAGCATAGATTTACGTTTACCTGAGTCAAAGTACATTAACAGAGGCTATTTAAAGTAACTATGCGAGAAAAAAAACGCTGTGTGATGGCCTCAATATATAGGCCTTAACTGCGTCGAATTCTACCTTGGAGCTTTGATTTGCCTATCAATCTGTGCGCTGTTAAAAGCCGGCAGCCATGCTCTGGTGTATTTCAAATCGTTGTCAATTCTAAGGTCCATCACGGTTTCTTTTTTTCTTTTCTTTTCTCGTTTTTCTTTTTTTTTTTTTGGGGGGGGGGGGGGGGGCGCATTGTGCGAATACATGGTGTGGCGAGATTTTTTATTGCACCGGGCTTCCGATTTCTAGCAAACGTATTCTTTTCGGTGACCTCGACTTTCCCGTAGGTTGAACAAAAGCGGTACATTTTTTTTATAATTATTATTATTACATCACATAACGGTGGCTACGAACTCGCAGATGAAACTCTCGATGTCAACTAAACAGCACGAAACTATCGGCAGCCAAAACCTATGAGATTGTATTCCAGGTCTTCGGTCTGTAACGTTTTAATTTTGAGAATGGACAGGGTATTTATGCAGTAAATCACGTTACGTCATATGGAAGACAGTGAATATACGAATACAAATACGTTTGTAAGGTGTCTAGATGAATAAAGACACTACTAGAATTGTTATAGAGGACCTTATAGACATAATCTTGCTTAGAGATAAAAATCGCCGAACCGTTTATGTACAGGGAAGGCACATTGACTAGCGCTCTGACGTCGGCTCTGTCCGAATTCAAGGGGAAACGCATAGTTTTGTCGGTATGGGATGTCAATCATTTTCTATTTTTTAAGTACAAGTGATGAAACAGACACTTTTATTTGAAGAAAACACAAAAAGTGGCATGCATAAAATCAAAATTTTGCATCAATTCAAAATAAATTATATTTTACTTATATTATGGACGATAATTACAATACACAAAAGACGAAAATTGTGCCCATAAAATTCCTTAACATTTTACACTTTTTAGCAATTTATCGATCAAAATATGAATCTGCGATATGCGCTAGTTGATTAATAAGCGGGCCAATCAATTGTGTTCAGTTTTTTAGCCATTTTTTAGCATTAATTACCGATTCATATTTTTATATATAAATTGGTAAGAAGTGTACCTGTTTAAGGGTTCTCACAAGCATCATCTTCTTTCGTGCACGTTTTTTTTTTTTTTTAATTATCGTCCCGCAAAAACAGCAGAATATAATTTATTTCGGATTGAAGCGAAATTTTGGTTATACGCCTGTACTTTTTTGCTGTTCCTTCCAGGAAAAGTGCCTGATTAAGAACTAGCACTTAAACAATAAGAATTTATCTTAAATCTCTACTTTACTGGCTGTTTACCTTCCTTCTCGGCAACATTCCTTATTGGCATATGGTATCATTTTTTCACGAACAAATCGTCTACGGTAAGGGGGATAAGGAATCAGTAAAAAACTGCGCCCTGGTACCTTTTAAGCACCGAGTCAAATATTTGAATCAAATAAATATTTTCCGGTAAATTTTGCGGGTCTTTCACACTTTAATTACCCAGAAGGTGGCAACACGACGTCCGTAAAAGGTAGAAGTGTTGAAAGTTGGGCGAGTTGGGACGATGACATAGTGAACTGAACAGCGCACAAAAAGTCAAGGACAGCGCATGTGTGTTGTGCATGTTCCTTCTCTCTGACCTTGTCTTTTTGTGCGCTTTTCTGTTCACTATGTCCGTAAAAGGTGCACGCATTCCTTTCTGCCCATGTGCCCGTGACATTTTAATGTACGCAAGACTACACCATTACATGAAATTAAATTCTTTCATAATATATATTGACCCTACGTTGCTAAGAATACACGAATAAAAAAATGTGTTTACCGAATTTGTATTGTTAATGATGCGTCAGCTTGAACTTACAGAAACAGACGTAGAGAGGACGGGACAATAGATAAAAGTTAACTGCTTTGCTTTAGTGCACTTCGTCGTACGTGCAATCGTCTTTTTTTCAAGCTGTTCACATATACACAAAAACCTATTGTTTAAACTAGTGCTTACACACCGAATTGTTTAAATTTATCGTTACCGGCTCTTCCTACGAGTTATCTGGGCGTGGCCCACCGCAGATATATATATATATATATATATATATATATATATATATATATATATATATATATTTTTTTTTTTTTTTTTTTTGCTGTGGATTGTTTTGGAGAAGTTATCTGCGCACTGCACAACGCAAAAACTGTTTTTTTTTTATGTAGTTAGTGATGGATGAGGTGTGAACACATTCTTCCCCGTGTTCTTGGATGGCCAGTGCCTTGAGCATGTCACGTACAAAAGGATTCTTGTTTATTGTCAGAACGGTTATGTTGCTGAATGCTGCACTGCAGTTTTATGTCTTACAATGAGCTGATAAATGTCCTGCTGATATGCCCTTCACAGAAGGTGCATGTTCTCTCATTCTGTCGTTTATGCAAAGGCCTGTTTGGTCAATGTAACATTTACCGCACGAAAGGGGAATGTGATAAACAACTCCTGTTTGGCACTGGGCATCTCTTGTTCTGTGGGAAGTGTCGCATGTTTTCATTTTGTTTGTTGGCTGGTTAACACTTCTGCATATAGAGTATGCTCTGTTTAGTTCTGAGCAAACTACTTGTATGTTCTGTCTTCCTGCGATCATTTTTCTTTTATCTTGCGAGTAATTTTCTGTATCAGTGGTATATCGCTGTCCTTTTTTCGGGTATTTCCTTTTTCTTTGTAGTCTGCCGTTGTGCGTTTCAATTTCTTGCATATGTTCTCGGGGACTAGGAGAGTTGTCGGGTATCCTGCATCGCGAAGTCTCGAAACCGGTTTTTCAAACTTTTATCTGGGCGTTTGGGACGCTTTGATGTTCACAAGATTTGTTGAGTGCAGAGACAAAATCTGTGCTGGCAACATATCTCTTGATTGATCCTTGAGTGTCCGGAGGTAAATGGACAAAAACCCCTTTGTTGACTGGGGTTCGTATCTCCAGCAAACGTGTTCTTGTTTAAGTTCGATCGCGAGATCTAGGGACTTTATGGAATCGTTTACGGCTGATTCATGGGTGAACACCACATCCGGGCAACTCTTTTGAAAATATCTTATAGTCTTCCTTCTGTATCCTTGTTAGCATATATATATATATATATATATATATATATATATATATATATATATATATATATATATATATATATATATATATATATATATATATATATATATATATATATATATATATAAAGTAATGAAGTTGCACTTCGAAGCGTCGTTAGAGTTTTAAAGCATTTAGTGAGTCGACGCTTCTTTTATATCTATATATTTTTTTTATTAGACTTTTATTAGGCAGGTTAAATAATCGATGAACGGTCACCAATGAACTGGTTAAAAATTCTTGCTCGTGTACAGCCTTATAATCTACGTTCGAAACAAACTCATGTCCCCTATGGTAGGGTTCCGTGTTTTCGGATAAATCCGAAAAACGCCGAAAGATACCCGCCGGTAAAATTTTACGTCAATTCAGATTTATTTGATAAACTCCGAATTTCAATTTATCAATGCCAAAAATACGGTACTTCACAATTAAATTGTCTCGAGTAAATGCCACCCCAGATTTCTTTCAAGTCTCGAACCATTGACAAAAATGGATCTTGCCACTTATATCGTCAAGGTTCATTTAGGACAACAGATCATTGTACTTTCGAGTGACGTTGTACTTTCGAGTCCTTTCTCTTGTTTCTTCTAATTTATCTTCAAGTTCCTTCCCAGCCTCGGCCCTCAGGGCTGGGAAGGAACTTAAAGATGTCCTCATGAATAGAAGACACTGTTCCGGTTTTCAGTGTCGTCCATACTATTTGTGCCTCTTATAGGAAGGATGAGTTGCGTTTTTGTAATAACGAAAGCTATGAAGCCATAGTGAGTTTGTAGACTGGGGAAGGAGGGGTTGGCAGTCGAAGCTTCTGTATTACGCCCTTTGGCACTTCACCCCGTTCATCCGCGTGGATTGTAGGAAAACGTGCTTCGCAGCGACTATTTATCGAAGTTTATTGATTTTTCGACGTTTATCGAAACACCACTTGTTTGCAACTTTTGTGGTGGGATAAATGAGTATTGCCAATGGCAATGGCACCTACGCAAAATCCAGCTGAAAAAAAAAATATAAATCGATACAAGCGCCTTCTTCTACATCTATCACACGTTAACACCCGAAATATTCATTTTTGTTTAAAAAAAATTGCGAAATTAAGCTTCAAATTTTGGAGAATCAGGAATCAAACAAAAATAAACACTGATAAGCTCCGAATTGTCGGTAAAAAATAAACTCCGAAAAACGCGCTCCGAATTTGACGAAAATAAACTCCGAAGCACGGAAACCTACCAATAGGTTAAAACGCATTCAATGATCAGACATGTGCATTAATGCGTACGACCTCAAAACAACAAGGAGCGTAGCGCGCATCTCAATGCTGTACACGGTGGCCCCAACGCCAATATCAAATCGGTGGCTCGCTAAATTCAGCAGGGCCGGCGGCATTCACACGCGAGACAGCGTGTCCGCGTCACGTCTTCAAAGAAGGAGTGGCTTCTTCAATCAAGATTTAACGCTCCTCCGGCGATGTTGCCTCGTCCGAAACCCGAACCGTCGATCGTGATGCTCTCTCCACGGGAGCCACACCGCGTCAGTGGAATCGGGTCCGCGCTGGACAGAGTTCAGCGCCCTCGGTATATGCCTTTTTTTATTTCGCGTCCCCAGCGTCGTTGACGGACAAGGTCAACCCGCGCCGGCGTTAAAAGCGCCGACCTCCCTCGCCCGCTGCTCCACGAGGCTCGACCGCACACGTCCGGCACGGGGCTTCAGCGTAGCCACGCTGGGACGCAGTCATACGGCGCGTTCAATCACCCACGTCCCTTCCCCGCTGGCGACCGCCCGAAGCAGCCCAGGAACAGGCAACCCCCCTTCCAAAAAACGGGCCGAGATGTTTTTTTTTTTTTTTATTATTATTCTTTTCTTGGGAAACTGCCACCCTACCTCCTCGCCGATATGGCAGCCGATTAAAGATCCAACAGCGCCTCGCGCCCTCTCCCGCCGCCGAAACGAGTTACACAGAGGAGGCCTCCGTGGCCACGGGCAAACGCGCCGCGGCATAGCGCAGCGGAGAACCGACTGGACAGTTGCCCGCAGGGACCCGTCTTCAGTAGGTCAGCGGCACAGAACGGCAGCGCCGGGAGAGCATGAGCCGAGCTGCGGCGGCGCTGCCCTCTCCCACGCAGGAGAGCACGTTTCGGGCGAGAACGAAGCGGCTAGCCGGAGCGTCTCCCCAGACCGGACTTCATTGACGACGCCGGCGCAGACCATGCGGCCACGATGATCCTGCACAGGAACATGTTCCGACTCGAGCTGCTGGCCAGGGTGCCTCCCGCGCAGAAGGCGCCCTCGGACGAGGACTGCCTCGCTCTGGCCAAGAAGTCTGCGCGCAGCATCGACGAAGGACCTCTCTACCTACTCCTGGTCGACGGCATCAAAGTGAGGTCCAGGAGCGAATGGTCTTCGGCCCCCACGGAGGTCCGTAACCACGGGAACCTGTTGACGTGCCTGTTCGACCCGGAAGAACCGCGCGTCGTCACCACGGTCTTCCAACAGGACGGTACGGAGGACTCCGAACGCAAGAAGGAGGTTGTTGTGTGGAGGGCCGCCACGGAGGACGAGGCTAGGGCCCTCTGCAACTTTAAGGACCCGACCCCGGAAAGCGAGTCCCTGAGTAGCTCTCCCAGCGACACCTTGTCTTCTCTAGCTTCACTCTCGTCCACGGGCTCCTCGGACAGTCTCAAGACCAGCTCCAGCAGGCAGGTCCTTGTTGCCGCCAGCAGGAACGGATCCCGAGATCGCAAAGCGGACGCGAGACAGCGCGAAGCGCCCAAGGTCCTGGCGCCTCCTTCGACCGAACAAGACCGGTCCAGGAAGTCGGACGCGTCCAAGAAAGATGCCCCTCGCAAACTGCCGCTTCTCTGGACGGCCGCCGCGGCATCCCTGAAACGAGCGCCTCAGATTCTGGTCCGGCCTGCTGGGACCCAGAGCCTGCAACCGGGACCAACGCCCTGGATACACTGGTCGCCTCCCCGAGTCCCGCTCTGCTTCCAGTACTTCGGCCGGCCAGTTCTGGCTCAGGACAGCCGAAGCTTCCGCCCCCACATGCCCGCCCAGCTTCAACAACACCAGATGAAGGAACTGCAGCGGGCCAGCACCCGAAACACCGCCGCGGTGCTACACGCTCCTCAAAGATCCATGCTGCGCTCGGGCTCGCTAAGTAGCCAGGAGTCGAGCGGATCCGACAACGAGGGTAACCACGCCAACGGGGACTACAGCCACCACTCGAGGCATCGCTCCAAGAAGGTGGTGACTTTCAACTACATGACCAAAGTGCAGTTCATGTAAATGACCGCGTGTGCGTGTGTGTTTGCGAGGGCGGACCGCCGAGTGAATGCGTGAGCGTCCCCCCTTTCACCATCTGTACCTCTTCCCTTCCCTCGGGAGCTTCCCCTCAAGGTCCTCCAGCGCGCGACTCGTGCCATAACGGAACACGTCGGCGGTGAGGACATGCGGCCACAGACCACGTGCGGTGAGCTCGCGGGAAGTGACGGGCAGCGACAACTTCCGGTGCGGTTCTCCTCCCATATCTTCCACGGCCAGATTGGAAGATACCGGACGAAGATGGCGGCCGGCCCAGGACTGGGGCGTTTCGTGGGTGCGCGTGCGATCGAGTAGCCCAGAATCGCCCAGTCGAAGACTAACCAGGATATACTGTCCTAACGGTAACGTCGACCATCTTTCTATCTCGTCCTTTTTTTTCTTTTTTTTTCGGCAACAACAGCCGAGCTGCACGATTTTGAGAATTACTATGCTAAGACAAATAATTGTGAATATACCGTCACAAACATGCAGCACCACTGAAATATTCGGTTCGTCGTAGTATGCGTTTTTATTTTATGAGTTACAGAGTCGCGCCGAAATGCATCTTCGTATCGTTCCTAACTGATATACAACTAATTCCAGTTTATCTGACCCTGTAAATATAAAGGAGTCGTTGAGCCGAACTGCTAAATCACGTTTGGTCCTATAGCGCTGATATAGGATTGCGGAAACGTCGAGGAATAATTATCGAAGAGTTAATGTTCACCCGACTGGATGGGCTCTAGTGGAGAGAAGACTTTGTGACTGCGACAGAGCATCGACGATAGCGCTCTTGAATGTGTAAGATAAGAAGAGAAAATAAAATATTTCGCTTAACTTTTTGTCGTCTGGAAGACTTCTTATTTCGTTGACCTAAGTTATAGCCGGTTTAGGCAAATAAATTGTTCCAAAGGCAACGTCACATTTTTACATCACGCAGCAGGTTATCTCAAATACAAATGTATGAGGAGTGTGCGTGGATAACTGCGTAAATGAGTATCTGAGAAGAAATCTAAATATTATCAGCATCTAGGAGCGTTCGATTTGGCATGTGACAACGACGAAAGGGGATCTCTTCACGAAAATTACTTGCTCGGCTGATTGTTATCGTCACTTGGAGTGGCCAGTATCGCACGAACATGCCTCATATATCTGTAGGCGAGGTGTGAACATTTGCTTAAAATAGACTTGTTCCAAATATGCATTGTAATAACTTGTTTTCTAAATATTTTATAGAGCGATGTTCGTTTTTCTTAAATTCACTGAGAGCGTACACAATATGTGTAGCATCTTCGTGAAAGTTTGCAACAGAGCACAAAAGCCAAGGCGAGTAATGCGTGCACTGCCGTACCCATAAAAAACAAAATTAACCGTGCAACATAATTGATATTTGCCTTGAACTGTAGGTACTAAAAATACCTTAAAATATACAACGGAACTTAGAAATCTGCGAGGGACTTCTTAGTCTCGTGGTGTACATCTAATTGCAAGTCCCGAAACTTCATAGTGGCAGGAGAATTGAGATTTAGGAAATAGAGTGTTTTTTTTTTGTTTTTGTTTTGCTGGGTTGCACACCGAACCCAGGTGTTGCAAATCCTAACCGTAAAAAGCGCCGCTTGTTTGTCAAATTGGTTGTTTGGTTTATTTATTCAAAATACAAGGCTCTGTTACATTTTCCTGTTTTTTTTTAGTTTTCGTATGTCACGGAAAAAAAAAAAAAGAAACATCGAAACAGTTTTGACATGGAAATATGCATTTTCATTAACCTATCATCCCAAATAAATTAACAGAATACGAGGTTCTTAAGTGCCTTTAAACATTACAAAGTTTACATTTATAATATTCGCAGCTCAGTAAATTGATTACATAAAGAAATTGTCTATGCATTTTAATTTGTATTTTTGAAATCTGGCTTTCAAGGATCCCTCTGTCAAAAGTAATTGAATGGACTAGAGGCATGCATGGGCTTTCATTCTTGGTCCTCGAAATACTAAAATCTCGCCTCCACTAGGTTCATCAAATCATAAAAACAGTCGACGAATAATTGCAAAAAGCTTTCAATCAATCAATGAGCATTGAAATACCAAGACAGTGCGTACTTCTGATAAACAGAAAATAATGTATCACTTCTTTTAGTTTAGAGACTTTCTCTGTTATTAGAAACATATACCGACATGTCGCATAAAAACAATTGTTATAACAATTTTTTTAAATTATGTACTTTGACTTTTATTACATGAAACGGACCGAGGCTCAAAGTAAAAACTCAGGGAAGATGACAATTTTTTCAAAATAAACCGTTTCTATTGCCTAGACGTGGCCAAGACATCTTGTGCTGATTGACTAGATCACAATTATTAGCTACACATGTGCACGAGCCTTGATGATGAGAAATAAGCAACTGTATTTATAAATGCCGTAATCTACGCTGTGTTATTTTATTTATGCTGACTAAATAAATGAGCTCATAAAGCAAAAACATGTAAACTAATAACAAAATTTGTTTTGTGAAATTTAAGTGCAATATGCGGGTAATGTTTTTTTTTTTAATAATCATAATTGAAGCGAAATGTATTTTTGTATGGTTACATTTAAATTCAATCTTTGTTGTTGTTTTTTGTAAATAATCTAAGTTTTTTTTTTATAACTCGTGTCCTAATCGGCCAAAACAACCTACCAATAGCAAAAAGAAAAAGGTTAGTTTTTGCAAAATGATTGCAGCGATTTCTTGGTGAAATCGACCAAGATATACAGTCATTGGTTCCCAGATTGTGACGTTATTGATGCTGTAAAACAAAAGTGTTCATAAGGTGAAAAAAAATCTATTTCATGTGCATTAAGGATACCACTATCTACGCCAATTAGAAAAGTTATATCAAATATTTATTAGGTGTGTGTACATTAACACAGAGTAGTACGAAGGTAACGTATCATGTTCAGTATACGACTTCTAACGTGGTTTCGTTAAGGTATATCAGGAGCCGGTTGTCAAAATTATTTAAAGCATTTTTTTATTTTTTTTTTTTAATTCGGGTACCGATAAACAATTTTAATGCTTAGCAAACTGGATAGCTGGGTGAGTTGGTATGTCTTCATAATGGAACAGCGCGAATTTTACAAGGACAGAGGAAGTAACTGGACAGTACGAGCGCTGTCCTGTCCAGTTCCTTCCTCTGTCCTTGTAAAATTCGCGCTGTTCTATTCAATTAATGCTATTACGTTTAACTTTGTTTTATTTGAAGTATAGATTGTTAATACATCAGAAAAAAATGTTTCAGTTCGTTAAATCTTTTTATTAGTAGTGAATGCTGAATATTTGCTCGAAATTAGTTGTTCAATAGCTCAAAAACGTTTTTTTTTTGTCTTTTTACAAAAATCTTTATTATTTTGCTTAAATTTAAATAAAATAAATTTTGTACTCGTCGGTGAGCTCACGCCAAATGTGCGATATTCGTTAATTTTAATGTTAAAAAACGTATATAATATGCACTTGCTGTGAAATACTAAAAAAAGTTAAAGTGATAAACACATTCCTTTTTTCAAAGTTTACTGCAAAATATTTGTTTAGTGTCCAGGGTTTAGGGAAGTAATTTGACGCAAGATAGAGCACCCCCCCCCCCCCCCCCGCGCAAACTGACAGAGATCACTGGTAACGAAACCAGCTTAGAGACTAAGAGAGATAGAGATAGAGATAGAAAGGAAGAGAGTAGAAGCTTGTAGGTAAAGCAACGGTAGAGAGAAGAGGATAGGTTGTATTTGAACTTGGAGCAAACTGATAAAGAAAAAGCTTGGCGTAACTTGCTGGTTTCAATTCTTTCCTGCAACGATACCTTGGTAGCTATCCTTCAGGGCATGTATGCTCTGGAGCCTGGAGCGATCTCCTCTCCTTCGGACAGTGTCCTATTCACTGGAGTATCCTCTGGAGTGTCCTGTGAAGTATCCTTTGGAGTTTTCTTCTGTCCTCTGGAGTAACGTCCTATTCTCTGCAGCATGCTCCTAACCTCTGGAGCAATATCCTGTGCTCTGGAGTATCTGTTGGAGCAATGTCCTATCATTTGGAGTATCCTCCTATCTTCTGGAGCAACCTTCTATCCTCTGGAGTATCCGCTGGAGTAATGTCCTATCTTTTGGAGTATCCTCCTATCCTCTGGAGCATGGAGTATCCTCCTATTCTTTGGAGCAATGTCCCATCCTCTGGAGTATCCCTCGGAGCAATCTGTTACAACCACAAAAAATGTTGTACCCCAGATAACTTCAGTGTCCCCTTAACTCGCCTCACGGAGCAGTGCTTACACAAATTAATGACAGCACAACTCTCCTCCACATCGACACCGACAGACTGATCTCGTAATCTCTGAGTCGGCAGCAATTATTAAATCCTCGTAACTATCACCGTTAGCTGCATAAAGCAGGAAAAAAAAAAACTATTAAGAAGGTTTTGAGTGCTACTATCAAATATTGCACGTTAGTGTAGAACCTCTCTTACCGATTGCAGTGCCGGCCTCTCTTTTGCCCTTACGTGTTCTTTCTTGTGGATGCCAAATGGCGTCTTGCATACCGGAATCCATCATCCGGAATTGGGAGCGTTTTGATTATCGTAGCCCGCTGCGTGAGCCTCTCTACGTTATCGAACGAAATCGTGATCATAGATCGTGAGTTGGCTCCTTACAGCTGTCTGTTTCAATTTGGTCCCAAATCGTATACCGGTAACCGGCCAGCACGCTAACGCGTAATCACTACTGCGTGATGCACGTCAAAGACCCCACGTTCCCAGCCGTTCTGCGTCAACAAAATTGACCGTCCCCTTACCATGACGACCGGTAATTCACATCCCAATTCGAAGCGGGTCGATCTCACCTCTAACATACGCCAACGCGCTGTTTACAGACTTTGCCCACTGCGCCTGCGCAGAAACCCGATCGGCGAGAGATGAAGCTTTTGCGCTTGCGCCATAGTGACAGCAGCGCCACCAAAGCGGCGTGACGTAAGAGCTGCTCGTAGATCTATAAACAGGAAACCAAAATATTCATTATTTGATGACTGTTTTGGAAGCGTGCTAATCGAACGGAATTATTGTCACGAAGCCACCGAAAGACGCCATCTTTAGTGGCGCGCCGGGATTGGAACTCCCACGAGTCTCCTAATTACCGGTCAGGTATGCTGACCTCTGCAGCATACCTGGTTGGCATTGTCGATGTTCTCTATTTATCTTAACGATTTCAATTAGGGTGTCAAGCTCCGAATGGTACCAAGCGAGCGTACGGTATAATTGATCCTCGAAACGCGAGAAGGAGAGTATCTCTAACTATGTAAGTTTACCGAAAAAAAAAAAAAAAAACAACGTAGATAAGAAAGAGTAAGAATAAGAGGTGACAGAAGAAAGAGAATGAGCTGGCCTGGATATCGGTCGACTGCATCGCCGCAGTCTGCGACAGGAGCGCCAACAAGAGAGCGCTGCAACGCAGCCGGGCAACCTGCAATCTCGAGATTGAGGCGGACAACCCGAAAACGAACGGCTCAGTTGGCGCACGCCGTCACGCCATGCCGTCTTCTCTCTCTCTCTCTCTCTATCCAACCCTTTTTTTAGTCTTCTCCGCCAGTCCGGTGTTTTTGAGACATGAGACGACGCGGCCACCGTCGCGACGAATGAAGCGTTTAAGAGCGATGACACGATGTGGGGTATGACGAGGGGGAGGGGTTGGTTGCGCCCATCCAGGCGCAGCGGGAAACAAAAAAAAAAAAAAAAGAAAAAGAAGAAAGTATTTTGACTACCACGAACTTTTTATAGCGATTGACCGGTTAAGAGCTGCGCTGGGTCGTGTGACTTCTTTTACAGTCTCTCTCTTTCGATTTGTTTTTGTTTTTTTGTCTGCTGCGCAGTATGTTTGCACTTTCGAGAACGGTTTCGTGCCTTCTTTCGAACGCTGAGTGCGCGGAAAGCTTATCTCGTGTTACTATATAGATGCACCTTGGTATGAGGCACAGGTGAATCTTCCCCCCCCCCCCCTCCCAAAAAAAAAGAAAAAAAAGTAAATGTGTACTGGAAGTCAACGCAAACAAGCGGGTGATTATTTTTGTTCAGTTCATATATTTTCAAACAATAAGTGCGCAAGTAAACTAGTAGATGCTAGATGCGTTAAAAAGAGCCACGGAAGAAAAATAGTGTTTGTGTTGTCTCTTAAAGCGGGGCTCACACTGCTTATACATATCATGCAAAAGGCAGTCTGCATACAGCTTCGAACGCGAGTCATCGCGAGATCTGTGCTTCGAATGCCGCATGGCGAGGAGCTTAAAGAGAAAACTCGGCAAGCGGCATTCGAACCACGGATATTGCGGTGACTCGTGTTTGCACACTCTCTTTGGAATGATGTATGAGCAGTGAACCCCGGCTAAAGGGAAACTGAAGCGGTTCTCTATTTAAGTAAAACACTTAAATCGGCTTTATTTGGTGCACGGAAGCTGCAGAAAATAAATTTCAAAGAACCGCTGCAGCCCGTCCTTCCCTGTTCGTTACAAAAAGTTTTCGAAATTCGCCCTCTGGCGCATCGTCAAGGCCTATCAAAACTATGCAAAAGTTAAAAAAAAAGGACGTTACGATTGGTGTCAGTGCGGGGCAATATACATGGCAAGCTTCCAAATGCACGCGCTGCCCAGTCGACCGACACGCGCTTGGCGGCGGAAAGATCCTTTTGTGATCTAACGACTGGTCAAAGAATTTTCGTGTTTTCTCGCGTTTAATTACACCTTCGGGGAAAACGAACGTGATATTCAGATTCACTGTATAAAAATACTCTAAAATTCACCTCTAACTCGTTTTTTCTCCCTTTTATTTAAGTACCGTTTTAGAAGTACTTTTCATAGTGTCGGTTTTCTTAAAATTGCATATAAGCTTTTCAACATGTTTTCTTCTTTTTTTTTTATTATGAAAGTCTCATTACACATCAAACTTACAGGCCGCAAAATCCACAGGATTTGAAATTTTTTAGATTATTTCCTTCAAAAATTTTAAATGAAAGACGAAACATTTTTTTTTAAGCTTTAATCACTTCTGTCACTCTCCGTTCAAGGTCCTCGAATTCACATCGGCGTGCAGTCTTCGCTTTTAATATAACTTAATTTGGACAGAGAGAAACTTACACCGCCATAACGCAATATTTTACTGCGTAAGCATCGTCTTACCACTTCTGAACACTCAACCTAGAAGCGCTTGGTCGGAAGCGGCTAAACCGCGCTGTCTTCATTTAGACAAACCGACGATGTCGAACTTAGGAGCTGTTCTAGAAACTATGATTAGGTAGAGTTAGACACGACAGAGGAGCAACCCTGCAACACAAAGCAAACAACCTGTTCGTTCTTTGAAATGTTTAAAGATGCAGGTGTCCGCGGATGAGGACATACATGGTTCATTGTTTACCTCCAGTCAACAAAGGAACACAAAACTTTCTAAAGTCCTTAGCATTGCGGAAGGCCCGAAGAGGTCAGTGAAGTCTCAAACCTTGTGGGAGTGTTGTGAGGGCCGCGTGCAGTAATTTAATCTTAAATGCCAATACCTCGATTGTATATTTTGTCTTGCTTCAAGCGATTACATGTAAAAACATAGATACTACACTTTCACGTGTTTGCGTTTACACGCCAGAACAATGGGCACATGTGAACGAATGAGCAACACCGCCCATTCATCAACTGGGATGTTGCACAATCCAAATGAGCGCACGGTGGGAAAATACTTCTTGCCTTATCAGTTTTCCTATCAAAATATTCATTGGTTGCAAGACGAAGGAGGAAATTAACACATCGATTATTCACTAAAATTAAAATCAGTAGCACCCTAATTATACGGGCACCATTAACCGCAGTTAAAGGGGCCATAAACAGATTTTTCCGCTTTCACTAAATACTTCCCAGAATCACTCCCGAACGTTAATAACTGAATAAACTTGCCGTAGTTTTTATTTCTAAACAATGGCAGCTGCTAAAAATTTCGTGAAATGTGAGCATCGTTCATCTTCTCAACTCGAAGCCATAACAGGCGTCTGTGTGGTTTGGTGCCTCCAACGAGAATCATAGCCACGCGCTGGGGTCGGCAAAGTAAAAAACGCGTGCTGAGCTCCAGGCATTGTTAGAGGTCGGCTATTCTCATCACCGCAGTGGTTGGACACTGGCCACTTCCCGAGTGTCCGCGGAGGCATTGACTGTTACGAGCCGAAGTCCTGTGCTCACGCAGTTCTCGTGTTTAATCCATGAGCCGCGCTCGACTGTCGTAAGGCGGGTGGTTTCTATACCACAATTACGTCATCAGGCTTTGCGAAGGCAAGACTGAAAGAAATATTCCCCTTTTATCTTCGCGATTTCACCGCGACCAAGAAGCTTCTGAATCAGTGGCGGTCCGTACGAGTATACTTGACTAGGACCAATACGCCTCTGTAAAGTCGTGAAAATTCCACCCCGATATTGTGTCGTGACCCCTTTGATACCGGTGTTAAACGGGCACCTTTAACCGCAGTTAATTTACATTTAACTGCTGTTACGCGTCACTACAGTTACTGCACTATGCTCTCGGTTAACTATTTCACAAGAAGTCAGGAGTGAGCGTGCATTGGTCTGATGAATGCTCAGGATGCTCAAGCGCACGTGCGCCCTTAGCTTAGACTGCATAACCACATAAAGTTGTTCAAAAGTATAGTGTGGTAACTGCGGTTAAATGTAACTGTGGTTAAGTGGTGTAATAGGGTTTAGGTGAGAAATAACAACGAAGTTTCACAGTAGGAGAGCAATCAAACTCAGTTTACGAATAAACAGGCAGGGACACGATACACAGACATGCCAACACGGATGATAATAGCTTGTTTATTGCAAGCTACCTCTGAAAACGCTTGACACCTTAATAACAGATAAACGCACACAAATGGTACGAACCATACTATGTGTCCTTTAGAAACGTAAGGTCACCATACAGTAGGGTACGGTAACTTCAAAGATTAAAGGATTGGGACTTCGAAACGTGACACCACTAAACAAAATAATCCGAGGATTTGAGCTTGCGACCTATTCGCGTGAACGCTTTCAACAACGCCGGAACCAAAAGAAAGAAATACCGTTAAACTCTTCCGGCCTCGTCCACCGAGCGGAAACTCAAGCGCCGTCCCGTAATCTCTTCCGTTATCGTTCCCCGCATTGCTAGAACCGGAAAGAATATCTCGAAGCACGCAATGCGGCTCTCCAAGACTCGCCGAGGAACGCGGACAGAGACGAAGATGATACGCCGATCGAAGCAGCTGTCCGTAAACTCTGACAAGGGTCAGCCGACCTCGAGTTGAAGACTCTAACCTCGATGTAGCCGACAGGACAGCTTCAAGCGACCCCCAGAGGAACTTCTCGTGACTTCTCGCTAATATCGTGGAAGTGAGAGAGGTACCAACAATCGAGCACAAAGAAAAAGAAGAAAAAAAAAATATGATCGTTTGACACTCGGTCAACGGTCTCGTTCTCGAATCCTTATGAGCACAGATCGCATCCGTCACGTTGGTGATACGACGCAAGAAGTCCACGGCTTTATATGCGGTACATCGTGACGTAAAACAAAAAGAGTAACGTAAAAATAAACGGTACAAAACTTCGTGGCATCGTTGAAGCTGACTCGGATTAGAGGCTGGCGTACCGACGACGCCTATATTCTTCGAGCTGAGTCGGAAGAGCGCTCAATGTCATTTCGCTACTCCAGAAAAACGAAAAAAAAAAATACATATATATCTGGCGTTGAGAGTGATTGGCGCGTCGAAAGAGGTTTCTATGTCTCCAAGTTTCCTCGATTTAAATAAGGCCGTTCTTCTTTCATTGCTACTTGGTTTGAAATGCCGTGCTCGATGGATCTGTTCAGGAAATGGGCGTGTTGGCTGACTCTGTGTACTTTGAAATCGAACAGGTTTTAAGAGAGGAGGGAGGTGCTCACTTTGAACTGGGTGCGCTGATATTCAGCATTTTAGCTAAAGGGATTTGCGAGTTGCTTGACAGGAGTGAATGACAAAGTGCCACTGGGCTGTAATACCTGACCCCAAAGAATACATTTTTTTTTTAAACTAGTTATCGTCAAACGTGTCGAACCAAAATGAATCGTTAGTTGTTTTTCTATCTCCTTCCGCAACATTTTTTTTTTCTCTCGGGGAAAAAAAATACAATCCAAAACATGACTGAAATAATTAAGGTGAACGCGAATCTCGAAAGTTATATCACTCTTTATTCTACCTCTTAAAACAAAAAAAAAACAAAAAAAAAACATGACTGCGTAGAATGCTTTAGTACGTGCTCTCGCTCCCACTCCATCCCTTCTCGTGGCTCAGAAAAAAATAAATATATATATAAAGGAAAAGAAAAACATCTAAAATAATGCCGCCAGACGTGGAAACAATACGCATCGTTTTACCTCTTTCTTGTCTCTTAGTTTTATTTTTATTATATTTTTTCTACCCGCTTTGATTTGGCTCAGGTCAACGGCAGCATCACGCGAAACAAGGACAACACCGCTAAGAAAAAAAAAAAAAAAAGTCCGTAAAAAAAAAGAAAAGGACCGGCCAGAGGGAACAATATAAAACTGTAAAAAAGAAAAGAAAAAGAACCCGGCGATCATTGTTCCTTCGTTTCTTCCTCGTGGGTCTTTAGTGCGCGGGCGTTCGCTGTCTGCCTGCTCGCCTAGCAGATGGCCTATGAGAAATGGGACATCGTCTGCTATAGCTTAGCATGCGGATGGACGGCCAGACGGATATACGAAACTGCGCCGCCATGCCGGCGTTCACCTACTTGCTCGCGGCTAGATCATCCATGTCTACAAACTCGACACGACGCCCTCGTGCTACAACATATCGTTCAACTTACACGCGACGCGTCAGTTGCGGTCGTCGGTGGTGTGGTGCGGGGCTGTCAAATCGCCATCGTCGTTGGAAGTTATACCGTCGAATTAAAATTCGTGTTTACGAGCTTACTCCGTCTCCGCAGTGCTATAATATGGTAGACACCTTGGCTATTCAGCGGAACGCATTTACAAAATAAAAACAGCCCTAATAAGCAGCGCGCGTAGCGGGACACAGCTAGCACAAACAAACGATTGCTTGTTTTATATGTCCGCCTCTTACAGAGAAAAATCTGCCATAAAAGTCATCGGTTGTTCCCTAATCCTGTCGTGTTCACGCAAACGGTGTCACGCAGTGTTCATGTAAATGAAGCGAACGGACTTGTCGCTTATCGCTTACCGTCTTATCGCTGCTTTTATTTTAAAGTGGGCACAATGCCGGTTGAGGCTAGTGGGCAATTTCCTACTAGCCATTCAACCAGCGTTTGCTGTTGAGAGGGGCATAGGCAGTTAAAGAGTTGGGCAATTACTGTGTCCCTCGATCACGAGCATTGTAAAATAAAATAATGAAATTGTGGAAATCGGATAAAAAGGATGGTATTATTGGCCCCTGTAAAATACCGAAAACACGATAATATGGGTTGGTTGGAGAAGAAGTGAATGTATTTGCAGAAACGCGATGGGGTGCCAGTTGTCTGTTAACGAGAAGGAGAAACAAATAATACCACGAATATATTTAAAGGGGCCATGAAATGATGTTTTAAGTTCTTCTTCCTTGGCTTTCCTCCTCAACTCAAAGGCGAAATGAGAAATCACGCAGTCCTGACGTGCTTGGACTCCTGGACGACGACTCCAAGCTTCCGCCGTCCTTTTTAAACCATAGAACTTGTCATTCGCAAGCGAAGATAAGTGCCATAACGGCACGAGCGCACACGTCCGAGTGACGTTGTGCTCGTGTCCGATGCGTGAGCTGGGGTAGGCTAACGTGCTTTGGGTACCACGGATGTATTTTGAATGTATCACTGTTAAAAAGGCGGAAAGCTTTCGAAGGAAAAGAGGTACGAAATAGACCGCTATATTTTCACATTTTCGTACCGAAACGGCCGGTTTTTGACTTTCTACCCTCTTCCTTTTGGCCCACTTCACTATATGCGATTAGTAAGATTCCAATCTAAAATTATTTATCGCAGCCCAAAATTAATTTCATGGCCCCCTAAACTTAGACATTGGGCGGCAATAGACACGACAGTAAAATGTTTCATCACCAGATTGCCTGCCGACTTCCACTTACGTCTGTCTGCCATAACGATGTTGACATGATTACGGTGGTGACCTAACAACAGCGAAGATAGCTAAAATAAAGAAAGCTACATATTTGTAACAGGGACACGATTTATTTTTATTTTTTTTTATAAGGGGATGATGGCGTCGAGTTAGGCTAAAATGTCTAAGCAGTATGGTGTCAAGTTTTACGCCGATAGCAGTTAGTGGGACACTTCTCGGGTTTCGCGCCGTCGACCACGCTCCACATCGACGCGGTCTATTTTCGGCACTCCACCAAAAGATTCCACATTGACGTCACGCCGCTGGACACGCCTCTGACGTCAGGCCGTGCATCACGTCACCTAAACGATAATGACCCCCGGAGAAGGGGAACAGGGGGAAGAAAGGAGAAACACAAGTTTCCAAACACAGCTAGGTGACCGGTGCGCGCTGAGAGAACCCACCTAGTCCTAGCGTCGAACCATGGGACCTCTCCATTTCAAGTGTAGCGCTCTACAGACTGAGATAACGAGAAGTTAGACGTCAGTAGAACAAATGGGTTTTATCAGCTGCCAACAGTCTAACACCAACAAAGGTGAACAGCCAGCATTCTAAGGTTACGATGTTAATGCAGTTAATACAAAGCTGCAGGCGAGCTGGACAGGATAAACGATCGTTCATTCTGTCCAGCCCGACTGTAGCTTCGCATTATTTCCATTAACACGTCACCTGTTACCTGACGTCAGATGACACCATGACGTGACACTGTCATGTCAAGTCACGTTGCACAGTGACGCCACGTGACTTAATGACGTCAGGAGAGTGCGTGAGTGACATAGTGTCATGACGCCATGTGACACAGTGACGTCACGTGACAGTACGTCATCACGTGACTCCATGACGTTTAGTAGATGCACAAACATGAGACTGCTGATAATGGAAACAATAAAAACAAAGCGTTTTCACTGATTATGCCAGAAAGGTTCAACGGGCGATACAACGAATAAAGCTAGGTGGGTGTCAAGCCGGCCAAACCATGGGTATGAAATTAGGTGGAGCTACAAGCTTGAATTTGAATGCGGGATTTTGGAAGTGTTCTTCAGTGACCACAAGGCGGTGTTAGTCCGTGTCCAGTAACTTTGCATTAGACGTTCAGGCAGCTACATCAACGACAGGGAACGGATCGTGCATACACATGCAGTTTTGTCGTTTGCTTGAATTTCAAACTTGGGCGCGCGATTTTCGAAGTGTTTTTCAATTACCAAGAGGCAGTCCTAGTTTGTGTCCAATATAATTATTTAACGGGCTCACGAAATGCTCTCTGCTTAATACACCCGTTCCAAAACGCTATGGAAGTTTCGTCCGGCGTGTTACTCGATACGAAACGCCTATGCGGACCTTATAGGATGCGAGCTGGACCCTTTACCGTCCGTTTTGTCCATCTGCTTCGAAATGACGGTTTCGCGGCTCCGACGACACCCCTCAGCTACCGCTGAGTTTCATCTTACGGGTAGCGTAAGTGTTTACCAATTTTTGTGACGTCTAGGTTGGCATGCAAATTTACCGCAAGAGTCACATAGTCGCTAGAACAAGGGCGTTATACGAGGGAAAGTAAGGACCGTACCTTTTCTTAGAACTTAGCCAATTAGCGGGGAGAGAGATCGTACTGTCTTGTATGTCACTGTCAAACAGTGTTTTCGAAGTTCAAGCGGACTCCCGAAGATTAGTTCCACACGCGTATCGAAAGCGATTGCAAGATTCCTCGCGTGATTCTCGAATCCCGGACAAAAGCTCACCGGACAAAAGCTCACCGGACAGAAGCTCACAGGACAAAAGCTCACCGGACAAAAGCTCACCCATTTTTTCACATACCCGGACAAAAGCTCACCAGGAGAAAATTTAATGTTGGTCTTAAGACGAGTGCGGACAACTTAGGTGCATGCCTGCGATACTAAAAAATTCAAATACCTTTATGACGCACAACGACGGAAATAATTAATTTTCTTAAGCATTCACTTCAAATATTACCCTGAACCCCATGAAAACCCATGCATTAGTAATGAAGAGAAATTGTGCCTAATCTTTATGTACGCGTTTAGCGTAACATAAGCGCAACAAAAAAGCAAGTTCACTGAAGAGTGTCTTCGCTTCTTCGGTCTCTTTTCGGGTTCAAAAACTTCGTTTCACGAAGCTTTTTGGGCGATGCACAAGGGTGCTTCGACATACCTTGAGTCAAGCAAGCTTGATCTTATCAGCTCCACTCAGTTTCGGCGACCTAAATTTTGGTCCCAAAACGTTGCTTCTCTGCCTGTCATGGCTTATCTGTCGACACCTTTGCATGGGATGGGGTACCAGTTCTTCTAAAAATGGTACAATGTCCATCGCGTCCGCACGTTCCCCAAGCCCGTGCTTCGCCCGGGCAGCAAAAAAAAAAAAAATAGAGGTGAGCTTTTGTCCGGGTTTGTGAAAAAACGGGTGAGCTTTTGTCCGGTGAGCTTTTGTCCGGTGAGCTTCTGTCCGGTGAGCTTTTGTCCGGTGAGATTTTGTCCGGTTACCGTGATTCTCCGCCACAAAGAGAACTCATTTCTGTTCGTAGTAAGCAAGTCGACAGGATCACCCCTCTATTCGGATCGCGCACAGAATAAAGCGAAAGGAGGTGACAATAAAACGCGGATCAAAACTTGTTTGTTACTCTATGCTTGACGACGCGACGTTCCCAATCCAGTGTCACAGCGGTGTTGATTAACTTCTTGGGAAATATTGCGCAATGTATACAGGTTTCCCGGGGGTAGTATACCTCGTACAAGGCTACGTCGCGGTTTGGCGTTATAGCAGTAAGGTGAAAGAAAAACTGTACGATTAATAACGAAACAAAGTGAACGCAAGATAACTTGTTTGACATCGTTCATGCACTATGACAAAATTCCGTCGCGAAATTGCGCTGTAAGGCTCGCGGGCTCAATAATGATTCCACCCACAGAATACCGGTGCTTATCTATGTCGACGACAGCGTCGTTTTTATTAGGCCGGCCGCTTTTGCGTATAGCGGCCACCGACATCTTTAATTGATCAGTAGCCGAGAGCTAAATTAGTTTTTTTTCGCACAGTTTTGGCTAATTACGACGTATCTTTTTTTCTTTTCCTCATGCAATCATTTCCTAGTCTCATGCTCACAATTATTTCGTGAACATTTAGCAGCGCATAGCACACTTCTATCTGCGTATGCCCACACAATTAATGACAGCCCATGTCGCCCGGTCTTTTACACAGAACCGTCTGTTATTCTTTTGCGCGGTCTACCTACAGATTCAAAACTAAACTTTGATGGGTATTGGCAAACAAATTGCCACTCCATGACACGCTCGCTCACTGTCGAAAACTATAGTTTGTGGGAGGTTAAGAAAAGCAGACGAAATCCCCCCCCCCCCCCCCAAAAAAACAAAACAAATAAAACAAAAAAAAAAAAAAAAAAAAAAAACTTTATTTCAGCAGAGCGAACGCTGGAGGGGACACGAGCAGAGAGGAGAAAATCACCAGTCATGCCGAGCAGAGAGCTGTGTTGGGATTGGCTTGTTCAACCTGCAACAGACTATAGTTATACTTTTCTAGGCTTTCTTTTTTGATTCGTGAGTCTCAAAGTTTTCCAGTTACGTTCCTCACCACCACAATTCTGTTGTTATCGTCCCTCGGTTTGAGACACATATGAAATAATTATGAGAGACGGCCCCTGCGTTTAATCATTCAATACCCAATTGGAAGGAATTAAAACGCCTAGTCATGCTTCTGTATGTACGTGCAGTATGCAGTGGAGAATATACTACAGTCTGGCCACTGTTTCTACAGCGCATTAACTTAAATCGGGAAAGAATCTACTGCACTGGTTCAACTTACACGATGAATAGCTTATGGAGGATATTCAAAGGGCTAACAGAAGTGACTTTTTTTTTTTTTAAGGCCTTTCCAAATGAATAACGAAAAGGTCTATTTCCTGGGATATTCCCGAATAAATTATTTCTAAAGAAAGTTCATACAACTATTAGTTATAAAACTCCAGCTCGTCAGTAACTGGATGTACTATTACGATCTCCCTGACCGTGGAATTTGTTTCTTAAGGCCTAATAATGCCGAGCACCAGTACGCCTGGGAGACATTGAAGCTACGCCTGCATACCCAAAGCTAGAGGTCACATCAATCTTGACTTCCGACGCTTCATCGCCCTGAGAGCGTCGAAGGCCGATACGCCAAGATTGGACGTCACTTTATCCGCCCACAAACATTTGTTTACATTGAGAAACAAAGGACAGCTCTGACGCACTGATACGCATATTGTTTTCCTTTTGCGTCGAAACGTCGGTTGTTATTCCACCAGCTGCAAACAAGACCGACGCGTGGGGTTAAGGTTACCCGGAGTCGAGGCCGCGCGAAGCCGACGACGAGGTGCACGCAGGTTGGTCGCTTGCGCAGACAGGCTTAGAACGAAGATTACTCCTGCGAGAACAAAAGTGTTCTCGCGAAACAAGCGGCTTTTGTTCTAATCAGCCCTGAGACTCGTAATAGCACGCTCGAGAGAATCGTTCACGACTGTTGCCCTAGCCAAAAACAAACAACACCTGCTTCTCTGCTCCGAAGCGAAGAAGAGGCTTAGCGGCACAATCTCCTTGGTAGCTAGAGATTCCGTCGCGAAGCCTTATCCGAGGCCCAATCCCGCCGGCCAACTCATCCCGGCCTTGAGATGCACCGCGGTCAACAGGAAAGAGCACGGCCGCTCGGAATAAAGAAGCAGCAAGAGGAACTCAACCAAAGCAAAACCGAACTGATCGCGGCAGCTAGCAGCTGCGCCTCTGTTTTGCGTCACTTCGTGGATCGAAGAGAAGGGTACGGGCATCCATTTTAACGCTCGAAACGCGCAGCGTTATCAAGGTTCCTCGTCCTCATTATTTTCCTGTGATGGGGTTAATATTTGTGACGGAAGTGAATCTCGGCTAGTGATTTCTTTGTGAAAGAAAAAGACCGCAGTGATGTCACCGTCTTTGGACTCTATGATTGGTTTGGCCGGGGCGTAGCATTGGCTTCGGTTCATGTCGACGGGAAACGAGCTTCCGCGCAATACAGCGGCGGACGAGGTGAGCGTGTATAATCCCCTGGCTCGATTCAACAACTCGTTTTTCTTTTTTCCTTTTTTTTTTGTGCCTCAAAGGCCACGGGGAAGAGTTTAAAATTGCGCAACAATAAACGAAACAAAATTGAATTAAATAATTAATGAGTCTATAAAGTATATCGGAGAGGAATCCTCCGTGATTGGTTGGGAAGGCTGGCGCGGAGCAAGCCATCATTAATTTGGAATCGTGCGATTCTTTTCTTTCTTTTTCTAATTTCAAAACTGCATGCTTTTATACGTTGGTGAAAACCTAGCCTAAGATACAGCTACGTTTATATATATATATATATATATATATATATAGTGTTTTTTTAATTTTTATACAAGACGAAAATATGAAACCGATTTTGTAGCATCCTTGCAGGTAGTGAATATATATACGTATTTTTGTTTCACTTATTATTGTTTTATTTGGCATGAGAAACGCGCAAATTAAGAGGGCTTGGGTAGGGCACCGAAATGAGATTAAAAGAAAATTTTACTATATATAACAATTCACTAAAAGTCATTTCCGCGAACGGCTAGTAGGCAAATAAAACAAAACAAGCTAAAGCTAAATGCGTTCGGCGCAGATGCAGTTTACCATCCGTATTCTGGCCCTAAGGGTTAACTCCTTAGACAGCACTGCTCTTGTACGCCGTACAAGACACACTGTGTTCGTTGCGGACATGATCACAGACTTATCTGCGGACACGCCTCAATCATGTTCGAATCATGCTTGCTTCATAACATATTAATGCTTAGAACATGTCTACAGACTGTCTTTTGTATGACGCGTCGTGGACGCGCCTTTTGGACAACGCTGCGTTCGCTCTAATAAAGCGGAAAGAGGTCGGAGGAGTTCCCCTGTGTCACCGACTATAGCGGCAGACAAGATATGTCTTGGGGGGGGCTTAGATGCGTTACCTTCGGACTTGTCATTTAGTATAGGCTTACAGTAAACAGGCCTGAAATGCCCTCTGCCAGCTCGTCGAGATGATCCGAGATTCTTCGTGATGTTTACGTTAGCTTAGCCATTGTATACTGCACTGGCCATATTGCCGTATACAAAAGATAAAAGGAACAAAAAAAAAGACACCAGATGCCAACCAATGTACTACATCAGACAGGGTGTCAACCCGGGAGCTATAGACCTTACTTATTTTGCTTTAGCTGAATATAACGCGGTCCTTCTACGACCAAAACCCGCACATGTAGTCGCTCGGTGGAGCTCGAGGATAAATCCATTTCGAACTACAAAATGTGCCTGGAGAATCACGAGGCACCGATGGCCATTTGACCAATTAGGAAAGAAAAAAAGCGCTTTATGCGGGGGCGGGGGGCTAAACGATGTTTCCCCTGGCCTAAGCCCTCAGGCGTACCACTTTGTGGGGTATCCTAGCGTTCTCGACCTGGTCAAACGTGCTTGTATAAATGAGTCTGCACCTAAGCGCGTCTCGCAGCGCCTCACAACGAACGCGACACTACCACACGGCGTTGTCACGACGGACGCGCCTGCCGTTTTTCTGGCGACTCTCGTGGTGCTTCATCTTGTTTGCCGCTTGGGGTGGGTCCGGGATCCACTAACAATGACGTCATGGGCAGGCCTTGTCTTTTAGGTGACATTGAGTAGACTCGCTGGCTTCGCTCATAAAACAAACAAACAAAACAAGAAAAACTCGTAGCACAATCTATGTGGGAACGGTAATAACCACCTTTCACCTGCACTATCACGCGCACGACTCGGGTGTGCTACAACAGAAAGAGCCAGGTAGGTATACGCGGGACAGGGCCCAAAATAAGCGAGACGGCGCGACAAACTCGGCACGATATTTTTTTGTTCCCCCTTCAAAACGGCTCCGAGAAGCAGTAACGCGGAAACTAGCCCTTTCCCACGGTCCAACGGGCCGCTATCAAGAAGCCTCGCCGAGAGTCGACGCGCTGCAAAGTTATGTAGGCTATCCACCGCGGCCAGGCACCGAGAGAACAACGCCGACCGTGCTTCCTGTATAGAACGGGCCTTCACACCTCGCAGCCTTTTGATTCCCAGAGCCCCCTCACTAATTTTCCGATCACTCTCGGGCAAGTTCCTCGCAGGCTAACGCCAACCAACGGGCCGTCGCCGCCGCCGCCGCCGCCGCCGCCGTCTGACCGAACGTTCTAACAATAGAAACGGTAGCCTATCCCTCGGTATTGTGAAGAACTCAAACGGTGTATTCATGCATACCGAGAATTCTCATCGGCTTATGTAATGCTTCTCTATCCGAGACGGGAAGAGGGAGAGGGGGCGACGTGGAGGCGCCACGCGAAGATGGGTCGGTCGGAAACGGTTTTCGTTGCGTTGGTGTTCCGCAAGAGAAGCAGACCGCGGTAGATCGTCCGCAGATGGAACAATAGGATCGCTACGACAAAAGCTGGAACCCCCGTTCGATTGAATGGAGCCGCTTTTAGAACCGCCGCTGCTCACAAACCGGCGGAGTGGTCTGGATTTGCGACTCAGAGGGCTTTTCGCTCTCCCCCTCTCTCGGTGATCTGGTTTGGAGCTGTGCGAGGCCTATACGCACCGCTCAGCCCTAAGCTGACAGTACAGTGGGAGCTACGCACTCGCCGGACCAATCAGACGCCTCCCTTCCATCACCTGACAGCGCTCCCTGCGTGTGGGTATGAGCGATAGCGTGATCAAGTGGCGAAAGATGTACGTCCCACTGGTTTAGTGAGCACGTATACCTTTCACCGCACGTTCAGCTTAGGCGTGAACGGGCTATAGTATGTGTGTGTATGTTCGTGTGGGCGTGGGGATGGGGAAGAGAGAGAAGCTAGTTTCCAAAACGGGAGCCTGCAGTTCGTGATGACGGCCCGGGGCGGGTCGTTCACGTATGCGCGCGTTGCACGACGTCGAAGCTCGCTTTTCTGACGCGTGTGCGGGGGTGCGTGCACAATGACGTATATATAGTATATATATACAACGTCTCTTTCTCGTGGTCTGTGGCGGCGCGGACGAAGACGGACTCTCTTTTGTCGGTCGCTTTGTGTCAGCGACGAAGAGATGAAAGCGTCGGTCGGCAAAGTCCTCGTCTTCGTGGCTCGTTATAAGGGATCGCTGTGTTGGTGTGTGTATATATAACCGGCAGTCGGGCTTTGGCAAAGAAAGAGAGAGAGAGCGCAGACGGGAGCCATTCACTTGTTTCCGGTGTGATGTGGTCGTGGGAAAGGCTTTCGGGGTGTGCTTATCCGGAGAGCAAGTCGTCTGCTTCTTTTGCAGGGGTTGTGGTGACGTCAGAACGCCGAGCTCTGATTGGCTTTGATTGCAGGATAGGGGGTAGAGCTCAAGGCAGCTTGCTTGTCTACCCACTATTTTTCAATCAGAGCCAATCAGAACTCTGCGTTCGGACGCCACCACAACACCTGCAAAAGAAGCAGACGAACTTGCACTCCGCATTACGTCAGGACGGCCGGGTCACGAAACCATATATAGGTGATAGTGACGCGTGCACATGGACAAGCTGCGGAACTGCCACTCCGACGTGTGTGTGCAGACCCATAAAAAGTGTACCGCTCTAGTGTCACCGACATCCTAAGAAACTCAGGGCGTGGCGATCCCCGAGCATCTCATTGTCGCTCCGTAGCCAATGAGATTGCGGCGTTAGCCGATAAGAAGGAAGAAGAACCAATCACGAAGTAACAAATGTAAACGTCATAGGCGATACCCCCTGCGATTGTTAAGCTGTCAAAACCTGTACCATATCGAACCTCTTTGAAGAGATAGCAAATATACGCCGAGTCATTGTTAGCGAAAGAGCGATTTTGTTCACGGAAGCTGTGAGTACTGCGCTTATAAATCAAAATCATTTTTTTTTTTGTCAAGGTTGAGGTATTTGCGCGTGCCTTGTTCGGTATCAGCACCACCGTGTCATAAACATGAGTGTGACTGTTTACATTGATGTGCGAGTCAATCAAGGGCTGCCTTTACATGATGCCACCGCAGCATATCGAATTGAAAGGGAATTAATCACAAACGCACCCATTCCCACCTCCACCTTTCCATTCTACCCAGTCTTGTACGAGTTACTGAAAAAAGAAAAAGTAACTGATTACAAATAATATTACTTTATTGAAAAACGTAGCTGATTACAGTATTCAATTACTGCGTCGCAAAAGTAATTGAAAAATTACCAGAAAGTTATTGATTACTTTTCACGTTTCTTTTCTTCTAACTTTTTATTACGAAATCACAAACGAATACATATGTTCAATGAGGTTACATTTTGATTGTTTTCGTCATTCATACTTTGTTAAGTTTTAACAGAAGTAATTTCGTTCCAAGTTCTCGTCAGTCATCTTCCCGCGTTTCCTGGTGAAGATATCTGCCGCGACGCTGAAGACCCTCTCGACGGATGCGTTTGAGGGAAGAGCGATGTTGTAGCGTACAAACAGTGCGTACCAGTTCATGGTTGCGCAGTGCTTCGACGAACACTTCCGAGTCCTCTGGGAAGCGAAGCGCTTCACTGTTGCGACCGCCTGCTGAAAGCGTTTCAGGTGGGGGCAACGAAAAGCTGAAAAAAGATCATCCTTGGAGGGATTCTCCGGAGTCCTGCAGACGGGAAACGAGGCACTCTCAACACCTCGACAGTCAAAACGACGCTTAGTGCGTTGACATTCTAATTTTTCTGGTATCATGGTATCTTTTTTTAGTTGTTCAGGGGTAAAAAAAAGTGTCCAACGTTCGGGCAACATAGACGAATCACGCACGGGCAGACTACATAAAAAGTTTCAGCTCAATAATTGTAGCTCTTTCGGAAATATATAATTGATTACTTGTAATTGATTACAGAAAAATAGTAACTGAATTTCAGCAAACGCTACTGCAGCAACAAAACGTAATTGAGGCGTTAAAATGTTACAATAAAATGTAATTAATTACAAGTAATTGGTTACTTGTAACTCGTTGCATACAAGTCTGCTTCTACCCAATCGAAATCGTCAAATCTCGAATTGATGCGCTATGGTCGCATCCATGTACACGCAGCCACGCCATGAATTTGTAATTCGCATATATTTCTTTTGCATTTTTTTTTTCTGATTGGATTACTTGCACCTTACGTATACAAAATATGTAGTCTTTTTCTTCTTTTTTTTTTTTTGTACCAGCTAACTAAAAGAAGAAGTCGGAAATATCCGCAGTTGGGAATGTTTTGAATTCTCGCATTTTAAAAAGGCGTAAAAGATCGCGGAGTACGGCAATGGCATTTGTGGGGCATATTTCGCATGACTGGAACACCTGTATTGAAGCTGCACTTTGATCGAATTCCGGACGGTCGTCTGTAAATTGGGAAGCATTCGCGCTACCTCGTTTAGTGTCAACATCTGCGCAATTTAAGCTCGTTTAACGGTTTCGCCCTTTTTTTAAAACAAACCCACATTACAACCTACATTGTTTAAACTGGACCAGTATACTTGTTCACAGGCTAATTATAAATAACGACATAACCGAGTGTAGAAAACATGTCTTTCGAGATCAATAGCTTAAGTCTTGCAAGCGTGAAAAAAGCGAAAAAAAAAATGAAGAAGTTTGTTGGAACTGCCGCCCGTATTCAACCTGTTTCCGTAAGTTTTCAAAAACGCGTGCTTCATTTCTGAGGTCCGTTTCTTCGTTTTTCCAATGTTCACGACCCTTTAAGAAACCGCTGTCTTTTTGTCGTTGATACTTTGGTTTTATGTGGGGAGGTGGAGTAGACACTCAAGGAAATACATCACTCACATGCGTTTTCAACAGATTAGAAGACGGAGCGAACAGAAAAACAAAGGCAAGAAAAAAACACCTTTTGAGTTTTTGATTGTCGAGTTCTTGAGAGTTACACATAAATGACAGAACACAAAGGGCACATTTTTAGGAAAATATGCTGCCTGTGTTCTGTCCTTTTATCTGTAACTCTTCCGTAAAAATATTGTAAGAAAAACACAGAACATCACAAATTGTCTACCGATAGTTGGCGGTAGCGAACCTATTTACAAACAAATAACGCCAAATAATTCCAGTGTAAGCTATCTAAAGATTGTGATAAGGGTCGTATCGTTCCTGTAGTGCACGTGTCTTCAATAATTTGGCAAAAGGGCCGAATCGGGAATCTGTCGCTGTCTCGAGGGCCGGAAATTAAGTAAGTAAATATAAATGAGAAAGAACTAAATTAATTATTCTAGTAAGCGTATAAATAGAATAGAATAGTTAAGTGAAATGTGAAAGGTGGATGAATAAATATACTTTATGTTAAAATTCCATATTTGATAAATATCGTACACAATAATTGACACCCAGAAAACCCACCAGGCATAAATCAAAGCGCATATGAACTTTGGCACGTTCTCCACAAGGCAGAATGCTATAGTGAGAATGATAGAACTAATGCTGACATTATGCAATAGATACAAGTAGAATATTAGCGACGTGCGCGAGAAAAAGCGTCGCTGGGGTTGCCATTCGCTATTGGCCAAACGCTCAACGTGACGTCTTTATCTGGATTATTTTTTCTTTCAACGACGTACATCAACGCAATGTCAAGAGTGTAAACTGTGAAGATGTCAGTTTAAGAATGCGATGACTCCGAGCTTCCATCGTTACTTTTACACATACCATCGAGCTCGAAGTAGTCGCAAGTGATAAGAAGTATGGTCAAAGATGACAACTCATCGCGTCATGGCGAGAAAATGTCTGGTCGTGACGTCGCGAACGGAAAACGTTAAAAGGGCGCCACCGAAACATCTCGGCGCTAATAGTACATGCGAACGCAAAGTAATTTCAACATTCGTAGTTACACAGATATACGAAACAGGGGACCCAAGAAGGGCGATGCTGGTGACGAAAATGTCTAAGGAATAAAATGAGGAGAGGACACGCCTTACGATTAACAATTTTTTTATCGTTTTTTTTTTTGTATTTTCGTTTACGTTGCGGCGCCGTTTCGTTACTGGCGCGTTTGCGACGGTAAGAGCAGGCTTGCTGGAATCGGGCCGCGGGCCGGGCTTCATCGAAAGACCACGGCCAGCCACAGGCCTGTCGGAAGAACTCCGCCGGCCGGGGTTCGGAGACGCCTGTTCCAGCGCAACAAATGCCGACGTCTTCCGCGAGCGAAACAAAAACAAGCGCTTTGATATCCTTCTCTCCGTATACCCTTTGTTCCCAAAACATCCGCGTTCGTGCTCAGTAGTTGGTGACGCTCCAGCGTCCGAGCAACTAGCCAACGAGCTGTATTTCATAAGTCTGCAATCAGAGGGTTTCTCGTATATCGTTTCAGTGGGACGCGGCTAACAAAAGAGAGTCTGCAGTCATTGCCAGAGGCTTTTTTATGCGATGTTTTTATCACACTGGTCACGCGAAAGCTGTCCGCGGATATTTTGGAGGCGTACATATGTACGAAGGGCTTCGAACGTGCACGGCGCTTGTCCGCAGATAATCCCGGCGTCATATATCGGCAGAGAACACCGTGCCTTTTGCACGATGTAGATCCGAGGAGTGTGCGACTCTGGCTTAACGCTGTCACCGTCCGGCGCGAATCCCCACGGAGAACAGAAGACGTTTCGTTCGGTGCGAGAGAGCGAGCGACCCATCCTTCGTCGCGTCGTGGAAGAAGATCCTTCTTCGAATGGAGTGCTGCTGCGTGCCGCCAGAAGGGCAACAAGAAAGGTGGACCGCTCCGTCGGGGCCGCGCAGCCGTAGAGTATAGAGGCAGTAGTAGCCGGCAGGACTGGTCGACCCGACCTCAATCCCGCCGAGTGGGCGAGTCGGGACCGACGATCCTCTCGCGCCCGCGGAAAACACAACGTCGGACTTGGCACGCACGCGCTCACGCAGACCCCTTATGGGTGACCACACGCGCGACGTGCGCAGCGGGACACGACCCCGCGCACCTTACTTACAAGCCCCTCAAAGTTGCCGAGCGCTATACGCAGGAATCTCGGGTGGGGGGTGCCGAACTTAAATGTGTGAAGGGTGAAAGAAATCTAACGCAAAATAAAAAGTAGCATCTTGATCGTGAATAAAAACTTAAAACAAGGAGAAGAAGAAAAAAAAAACTCGTTTCGGTTACACCGTAAATCCGTCGTCGTGACTAGGATGCCCGAGGAAACGCCGCGGGGTATGCGTGGCCCGGTCTCCCCAAACACGCACCTTCGTGTTGCGTTAGAAGATCGCGGTGCTAAAAACAAACATTAGAAGAAAACGTTAAAAAACACAATAATAAACACGCTCAATGGCTGGGAGGCTCGGGGTACTATACGGAATTGTTTCGTGCACGCTTTTTTTTTTTTTTTTGCTGCACAGTGTCCGTTACGGCGGCGGTGGCGGCTAGCAGCAGCGGCCACATCTTTCAGCCTTCTCGAGTGTTGCACCGCGATGTTGCACATGGTCCAGTTTCGCGTCGCCGCGGAGTTAAGGGCGTGGCGGCGCCCGCGATGCACGGCGGCAAGCGAAGAAAGCGCGTACTCGCGAGGGGGGGGGTGCGCTCTGGATTTAGGTTGGAAAATGCCCGTTAGGGATTGATGTGTTGATTAGGCAGGTTAACGACACCGACTCGCCGCGCGGGGTGTACGTGGTGGGAAGTGTGTCCTTCTGTTGAAGGGATTGCGTAATTAATGTGTGACGGGGAGGCGAGTACACGTGGACGTACACGGCTACAAGCAGGGCATCGTAACCGCCGCCGTCCTCTCTCTGCTCTTAGTGGGCAAGTGGATGTGATTGCAAGATCAACAAAGCTATACCTCTACGCACATACTGTACGTGGTTGCACACATGAGGCACCAGCTGCGACGTCATGCTTGCAATCGTGTATACTCCTTTTTTGTTAACTCTCTTACCCAGCCGCCTGCTAGACATATGCCGGAATGGGTGACACAAAAAGAATGAAACATTTCAACATAAAATAGTAAAAAAAATATATATATATATATATATATATATATATATATATATACCGTATTTACTCGAGTAATAGCCACACTGTTTATGAAGAAAACCTGAGGGTTCGCTTTTCTGCGGAGCACGCGGTTTTCCAATCACCGCGATCGACAGCATGATTCCAGCTTTTTACAGGACAGAGATAACGTCTTCGTGCGAACATGCCATCTGTAAAGATTGCATTTGTATGGAGAGTCAAGTTCTCGATCTTGTTATTCGCTATGTTATTTATGCGCAACGCAATGATTGGCTGTATACGTGTTCTGTGGAAAAGTGGGTGCGAGGGCCTTGTTCATAAATAGTGCGGCTATTACTCGAGTAAATGCGGTATATATATATATATATATATATATATATATATAGAGAGAGAGAGAGAGAGAGAGAGAGAGAGAGAGAGAGAGGCGAGGCAAAACGAGAATGAGTGACGGTTACGCTTATATCCTGAATTTCTTCTATTGGCGTGGCGACGGCAAAACAATGTTTTCTCCCATACAGCGAGGACATCCAAGTTGGCGGCGCCCATGTGGAGAAGCTGTATACATGGCTTGAACTGACGTCACACCAGGGGCCATTCTGGTGGTCTTGCTGCTGAACACGTTCCTTCAGCAGCACAGATTTGACACCGTGGAATTCCTTTTTTATCGTCAGGAACAACATGACCATCAGCACGATGCGATGACGTCGGGTGCAAACCACGTATACGAGCAGAGGCTTTCTGTGGACGGTGATGTGCGTATGGTGTATGCTCCGGTCGGACTTTTTAAGCGACGTACATGCGCTCGCTGGGTTGTCGAGATTGCACGCTGGACTGTGAATTTGTAAACACTGGAGTACACAAAACTTTGCACACGAATAAGTTATCCTCAGAGTACCATTCCGGCGCTTGTTAACTTAAATTGATGTCTGTAGCTGCGGGAAGGACGAATTGTCTCTTTTTTTATCTTAGGTATAAAATATTGGAGACACAAACTCTTTTTTGAGAGAGTCTATGTAGATCACTTGATATCCTTTCCGATCGAGAACGTGCACTTAAAAGAAGAGCAGGCTGTCGAGGCCTCACATGAATTCGCATCCCACATTCCCATTTAGATTCCAAGGCCTTTGTAACCAGATATCTTTGTTAAAAAACAAAACAAATATATGTACAGATTTTTTTTCATTGCCCAAACCTGTCGAGAAATCAACCGAAACAGGCTTAACTCGAAGCACTTCTGCGTTTTGGCATTCGTCCGAGCGAAAGTAAAGCAGATATAGAAAATACGATACGTTGTCAATTGTGGATGATACAAAAAATCCACTCTCTAAACTAGAATTTCAATACCCGTAGTTTGAGCGCCGACGCGTCCTCTCCCACGCTTGCGGAGCCAGGAATGCCAAGGCGCCTGACTAAGTAGCTGGCACGGAGACAAGACGTGCCTCTTTAAGTTCACGTTTTGCTCATCCCGCGCTCTTGGTTGGCTTCGATTCGATGCCATCTGTTCTAAGCTAGACCAGCCCTTGGCAACACGTACGCATTCATAGTATATAGACGACGATAACTTAGCGTCGTGACTCATTAACCAGGTTGTTTAAAGAGACGACTCAACGGACACGAGTTTTACGGGAGTCTCGTTTACTCTCAGGCTTGCATGCTTTTACTATAAACTCGATCACGCATCCATCCGAGGCCACGGGGGGAAAAGAAAAGGAAACTTGAGCATGTGTAAACAAGTAAAATGTGACATCTAGGCGAGTACGAAGTGTGCCGATCTGTGCTCCTCTCTGCAACGACACTAAACGCGATGCGCTAGGTGTATTTTGTTTTTCAGTTTCCGTCCGAGTCGATGCACTCGCTGACAAAATGTACGTATAACTGTTACTATATATTGAGACTGCCAACATAGCAGAGCGAGATATTGAACGGGAGTCGTCGACGAAGCAAACAGAACACGAACTGTCGTCGGTTCGTCCTACTAAATAGTCACTGATAATTCAATAAAACGCAGGGCGCACGGTGATTCTTGAGCATGTTTTTATCTCTCGGCAGCCAATGAGATCCTGGCGTTATCCAATAAGAACGCCGTAAAACGAATCTCGAGGCACGAAGGGCGAAGATCATAATTGTCATGCCCTTTGTTGTTGTTGGTCTAAGCTGTCAGTGAAGTAATTATGGGCCACCGCTTGCAGGCCGACCAAAAAACAAAAATCTATTTTTTTGGCGATCCGAGATATTTACCTTTCGCAGCTCTCGCTGCCTCGCGAACCATAGATACTTTTGTAATCGGGACGTGGCACTGCGGTTACTGACAGCTCATTTAATAAACGCGGGGTCGTGGCTCAGTATACCTTCACGCTTCCCTTTCGCGACCGGTTCATCGTCTTTCTTATCGACGAATGCCGCAAACTTATCGGCTGCGGAGCGGTGAAAAAAAAAAAAAATACTCGTCACGCGCATTGTTTTTTAACTTTCAGTAATTATAGATCTCAAGGAGTATTTGATCTGTTTCGACGACTTCTTGTAGTTCGTCACTTGAGTGAAACGGCCCTCTTAAGATAAGATGCTCTGGTACCGAGCCTGAGCTTTCGTCGCTTTTAACTTTCATAGCAGAAGTTATGTCATAACAATTTCTTTGAATCGTCACGGACATATTTGAGTAAGCAGCTGGGTCGATGACTTTCTTTATTTTTTTCCCCCGAAAGGCATCGACGCACAATGTTCTCCCTCCGCATTTTTGCCATAATTCGTTTCTCCGTCCGATTTAATCTCTTCTTCCTCGTTGAAGTGCACCGTCTTCGCTTTCCTTCGTATCGCTTGACACGCGCGGATCCATATCTTCGCTTCGGAATGTTATTTTGCTTTCTACGACCAACAACACCCACCTGCTTTTTGTTTCTGTTCAATATATCTCTAAGATAGGTTCCAGCCCATTCCCGTCTGCAATGCCTTCGTGGCCCTGACGGTAATTGAAATAAATGCACATATATGCTACGACGACATAGATAACGAAATTAAGAGTTACAGCACCAAAACAAACGCTCGTATTTCGACGGAAGATCTACGATTCCTGTTCCCCACTCGACGGGCGTACGTCTGACGGTCTGACAGGGTCCGATATTCTACACGAACGATAAATTTCTGTAAACTCTTCCTTAATCCGTCAACCACGCGAAGTCAGTCGATCTTCCTCCTTTTTGTCAGGGTCCGAGTCCAATCCATAGCCACGAGAGAAAGAAAGAAGTAGGAAGAAAGAGAGAGAGAGAGAAGGGGGGCAAGAGACCCTTATGACTCTGCCGCCGCACTAAATACCGACGCCCGCATTCCTCGGGCTCGAAGCGCACTCAACGCTTCGTCCCACTTCGACCCGACTCTTGCAACAGGCAGCGACGAGTCCACTACGCGTCCAGTTCGTGTTGCGCATGCGCGATAGCGTTCGAGCGCGCGCATTACATCCCAGCAGCGGCCCGCAACACGAGCAAGACTCGGCCATGCACCCGCCACGACCTCTCCTTGGCTTCTCCGGGCATCGTGCATTCGCTTCCACCAACTTGCAAATTTGACTGGTCCCCGTTAATGTATACGGTCGCCGGTCTTGCTCGTGGTGCCGCTATTTCGTTGATTTATCTGTTGTTGTTTTGTTTCTTCCTGGGATGCGATCGTGGTCGGTGGTATTATGGCCCTTGTTTTTGGATTCGTATAGGTAGCTTCTTCGTCGCTGTCCTCTATATCATGCGATGCCATGCCATGATTCCAGACCCGAAGGAGACACGTAAGCTCGCTGTTATTATAAGTGTCGGTATACCTTCCCATTAATCTCGGCCCGTGCTTGTGGAGCATGTCATTAGTCTTCGGGGTATAATATTTATATTTTTTCTTTAGCTGAAGGTTCTGGCGTTTATTTTGCCCCATTCGCGTTTTTGACCAGAAATACTGTCTTGCGCGTCAGAATTTTGGGCTTAGAAGTTTATTAATTTCTTCAATCGAGCTTGGTTACGGTTTATGGCTGCGTGGTAAAGCGATGCGATTTTATTGAATATGAACGCTTATTTGGAGCGTCCTCCAGACCCCTAGAAAAATGTGGCGCCGAGATGCAGGGGCAATATGTCGAAGTTGGTGCACTTTGCAAGGCCGCCAAGGTAGATGGAGTTCTGCTAGAAGAGCAAACGCTTTGAGTTAGCGTCGTCAGGGACATCTAGACAACCCGTGTAACTGCATCAGAAAGTACTTGAACACACACACAAAAAACAAAGATAAAAAAAAGCAGGGGGATAAGAAATTATTCCTTCTTCAACTCTCCCGAAAAAAGCAACAAAAAAAAAACGCTTAGAAACGCTTTTGAGGGAGCTACAATAGTAGGAGTTTATGCGGCAGAATGATTGCACGGCATATCAAGCACACATTACCGAAGAAACTTGAACCCATGGAATTTCTAATGTGATGTCCGAAATCGGTCGGAATTCGGAACATGCGAAAATCGTCCCAAACAAAAGGTGCCATTGTGGAGGCCTTGCAGTCTAGCGCTAACCTTCTGAAGCATTTATTTCGCGCCATTGATTTTTTTTCTCTGCAAGAAGACGAAGGAATGACCCCCAAGCATGATTCCAGGGTGGGGGGTGGACGGCGTGCTCATTGCCTGGTTCAGCTGGACCGCGGGCCAGTATCGTGCGAGCTTTATTTTGAAAGCCGTTTTAGTCAGGGAGCGCTGTACATCCTCGATACACTTCAAGATTAAACGGAGGCCTCATACTTTTTTTAGAAGGGCAGCACCATGTAACAGATCGTCCCTCAGCCGAACCGTTCAATTCTCGTATTTATTCTCCGCGTGCTACGGTTCTCACGATAGCCTGAGTTCAATCTCGTAGCGGGAGACCATCACAGGAAATAAGCTAAAGCGCAATGGTTGGAAAAGCAATCAGCAGCAGAATGTAACTGAGTACTGCTGATCACTATCGATTGGGCATCTAGGTTGAACATTTACATGCACGTTTTAAAAAGTCAGGGAAGTGACGTATTGGCGTCTCATTGGTAGAGGCGATTGCCTCCACCAATCAAACGCCAATACGTCACTTCCGCGACCTTTTAAAATGTACATGTAAATGTCTAACGTAGTCCTCCAGATGATCTCAGCGTATGCTGTGACGCGTCGAAAGGCGCTCGGTTCTTGGCGCGGATTTTGATCGGACTCGATTACTGCGCCATCTATTTCCGTCGTGGATCACTGGATTGAATCGATGCGGGCTATGAGCACATCTTCCCCTTCAACCACCCTAATGATGCGATCATGTCACGTGCAAGTTAAGCGTTGGCGACGAGGTGGATCGGTGGCTCCTTCTTGTGATTTCTATCTGCGCCGTCATGACTAGGAGAATCGACTGTCAGCTACAATTTTGACGGTGTATCTAAAAAAGCAGTGCAGAAGGTTGCAGCCATCGAGTCCTAAAACGAACACCGTCAAAGATGACAGCCTGACATTTTTATGATTTCCATTAATAAAAGTAGAATTCATCATACTCAAGACGTCATATTAAGCGTTTGGCCGACTGCCGAAGTCAACACAGTGGCCCTTTTAATGGCGCACGTCACATATAGCAACGGTTTTCATGGTGTGCATTCCCTCGTACGACATGTTTAATTTGTTTATTTTTAAATAATGCGCAATAATTTTTTAACGTCCATTGCCTTTTCTTTTTCTCAGGAGTATGTCTTCGTCTTTACCTTAAAAGGGGTACGCAGCAACTTTCTATATGATGACCTCGGTGATTTTCCGCGGTGGCGACTGCTGAGCAGTCCGCTTCTACGAATTCTGGGGTTAGCCTTTTTTGCATTTGGGTGCCGCATACATTCATCTCATTTCGCACCTCGTAGATGTGGGCTTCCGAAATTACGATGCGGACCATAAATCGTCGTCGACCTCGTGCGTCGAGTCGCCCACCGGCGCAATCGAGAACGCCGCAACATGAATGGCAAGGCTGGTTGTCTCCGTCTGGTGCTATACGCGATATTGCCAAAGGACGAGAGAGAACGTTTGGTCTCTCGAGAATTAGCCTCTGACCTCACGTCAGATTGGAGTGGGTGCGTATGTGGACGGCGGGGAAAATAGAGGTTGTTATAGAACCTATGTTATCTCTTCCGTATTCAGCTTGCCCAGCAATAATGTTTTTTTTTTTTTTTATCCCCGGGTTTTTTTGTTTTTTTTTTTTGGTGGCGCGACCAGTCGTTTTTTGATTCTCTGCATGCGATGATGATTTTAGAGAACCTTCATTCAATTAACTCCCACGGCATAAATCTTGCTTTCGTTTATTTTGTTACTATTACTGTCACTTCTTTTTGTGTGTGTGTGTGTGTGTGCGTGTGCGTGCGTGTGTTTGTGTTTGTGTGTGTGTGTGTGTGTGTGTGTGTGTGTGTGTGTGTGTGTGTGTGTGTGTGTGTGTGTGTGCGTGCGTGCGTGTATTGTAAAAGTATAAGGAAGAAATGTAACGTTTGACTCCCAGGGGTTCCTCAAAGGCGACGAAATATTTTGGAAGAGGCTTCTTCTGGTTCCTGCCACTTGCGTCACGACCGGGATTATCAGTGACCAAGGATAAATTCGACGGTGTGTTTAAAAAGCATGATTAAAGTTTGGAAGTCATCATGTTCTTTAACCAACGCCGTTAAAAACAAGTCTCAGATGACTCTAAATTCCCTCGATGAAATCAGAATTAATCCTACTCGAAACGTCGCAATAAGCGTTTGGACAGCTGTGGAAGACATACCACAGCGACGCTTTTGGTCGCGGACGTCGCGAAAAGGCTACATAATATTGGTTGTGGGAAGGATCGCGTGTACGTTGAATAGTTGGCTCTCCCGTGCAAGTGATACGTTCAGATGAGCCGACCGCATTCCAACAGTAACTCGAGAGGATTAAACGTGCTTCGTAGTGTTTTTCTATGAGCCGGATTCCATGCACACCGAACAGCCGGCAGCCCGTTCAACGGATTCACTCAAGTAAGTCTACTGCAATGTAAGTATTTTGCACAATCGTTACTACCTCCTTTAAGACGCCACATCACTGAGTAGCCGGTCCACTTGGGCAACGAAGTTACAGTTTGGTTTCTTCGACAAAGTATACTCAATATCCGCGGAGAAAGCAGTTTCTCGCCTTGCAGGGAAAAACAACGGAGTAGCCTATGGATAAACGTATAGTCAGACCTTTTGGACCCTCATTCACCAATCCTCAGTCGGTCAATCTCTTTAAAGACCGCTTCCAAAGTCCAGCATCCTATAATACAAAATGAGAAGACACGGTGAGCTCATAAAATAGATCCCACCGTTCTTGCCAGGGCTACACGTTCCAGCAGATTTCCTCCCCTTCATTATCTCGTCCGGGAAGGAAGGCTAGGTGTGAATGAGATTTTGAGAGAAATGGAGCGACTCCGTACTCTCGAGTAAAGGAACAAAATCTGTTCTCAAGTGAAAAGGAGTAACCTACAGCGCTAAAGCGGCAGCGAAATCTTACTTTTATGGTTTGTTATCAGCCAATAAAATTAAAAAAAACTAAACACTATAGAAAGGGTGAGAGTTTCTAACTGTATGGCGTAACCATTGGCGTAGCACCTTTGTTTGCTTTGATGTAGACAGATGAACAGAAATGCCTCGATTATTACTATTAAGTCTAAAGTCCATTATTAGGCAGAGAGCCGAAGAAGGTATGGTCAATTAGCTTTTGCCGAACGCTAGTTCCGGTTGGGAAGATTAGATTTTAGTCCACAGTTCTAAAATGTCGTCACCAATGTTCTTCAAATATTTTTGTCAACATTTAAGCTGATCGTATTTTATTACAAGTTTGTCAATGCCCTCGGTGACCCTTCATGTGGATCTCTTGCTTTCCTACCAATATAACAAATATATCAAAACGACAAAACAAAACCACGTTAGAAGGCTCAAAGGAGTTTGAGACAAACCGGAACATATATTCGGTGGATGTCTAGAAAATGTTATAGTCTCACTTGATAATCTTTCACTTTGAAAATACTGGACCCAAATTTTGTAACGGCCCCATTGTGCTGTCCGTAGACCGCAATTAAACACTAGGGAAATAAAAAAATTACAGGACACTCAAGACTGCTTACGTGTAGGAATGCGAAAGCATTCGTATACGTAGTGTACTCCTACGAGCTGCGCGCCACGCTATCCTCTGCAGAGGCCGGCCGGGCTGTGTAGCGGTGGGTGTGCGCTGCTGCGGCGGCGCGCTGAAGCAGCGCCAGGAGTATGGGGTGGCGTTCCTTGGAACTATCCGACGCGCGGGCGGTGTCGCAGCTATTTTAAGAGCCGTTACGGCGCGGAGAAAATTTCTCTGCCGTTTTTCGCGGTTACGGACAACGCCGGCTCCGCTCCATGGGACAGTTAATGCTTTCGCATTAAAAGGCAACCGTTCCTGACTTGAGCGGACCTTCATAGAAGGAGGCGAATGACTGTTCGAACATTTCCGGTAGAATGGAGAGAGTTACAGCGGCGGTCACTCTGCTAATACATCACACAAAAGAGACAGTCTGCAGACACAGTCTGAGTGGCTTGTTTCCTCCTTGCACGGCGGTCCTGCCACACTAGTCACGCAAAATCTCTCTGCAGACATGTGTCTCATGCAGATATGCATGTATGTATGAAGCAAACATACTTCGAACACTGCTTGAGGAGTGTCCGCAGATTTTTCTGTCATCGTGTCTGCAGAGAACATCGTCTATTTTGTATGACGTATGAGCAGAGTGACTGCAACTTACCAAAAAGAGTGCTTTCTTTTGTTTTTGTTTTATTTGTTTCTTTTGTTTTTGTTTTATGGGGGCCGTTATTGTGTATGCCATTAGCAAGTCAGTGACGGCTGTGAGATGTATCAAGGGTGACACCACGCGCCACCCTCGAATATTTGATACCTCCTACATCCTTTGTCATTGTTAATGATGCACAACCGAGGTCAGCGTCGAGGTGAAGCCAAAACAGCGCGAGTCTTAAATGATCACGTAGTAACTTGCGTAGTAACACGCTTTCAAACAAAGAGAATACGCTGGAATACGAGTTGTCACATTTCCTCAAATTAATTATGTCAACGTCTTCACCACGTTTCTGGAACGCGTTATTTTTTTTTTTTACCTTATTTAATTTTCGTTGAAGTGCACGTTTTTATGGAAACCAAAGGAATGAGTAGAAAACGCTTCATAATTTTTTATTTATGGAAAACCCTAGACCAAAGGAACTAAACCACGAGGACGTGCAAGTGAGACATCTCAATCATCATAACAATAACACAGCGGCATTGAAGCATCACGGGACAGAAACATTTGGACATTGAAGAAGGAAACCGAAAAAGAATCGAAACAACAACAAAAAAGCCAAACGAAGTAAAGAAAGTAAAGCGTTTATACATTAACGCTCTTCCAAGGTCAATTATCCCTTCTTCCATACCCGTACCACGGGCCATCCCTCGCAATATAACTCTGTCCGTGCGCACCTCCAAATGACAGTCGCGAAGCATACGACCCAAACAAGTATCAAAATACCGCCCCAGGGACACGCTGAGTGACAACATCGAAGCCCGCAAAGTCGAAGGTCTCGAATGACGATCGGAACGGCGCGCTGTGCGCTTGACACACGAGTCGCGATCGACGCAGTGAGCGCCGCCATAATTGTTAATCGCACCTCGAGTGGTTCGCCCGGCCACCGAGCACAATGGAACGGACCATTCACGCTGCCTTATAACGAACCGCCGACGAAAATGACAACCGCGCGGCGTTGCATGTGCCTGCGCAGTTATTGCGACCTCTTTTTATTTTATTTTTTTATTTTTCTTTCGTGTGATCTTGTTATCCAAATCGTTTCCCGAAGGAAGCGGAGGAGGAGTCACGACTGCCCGGTTCCCGTCACTGACTCTCCTTTCCTATTCGTTTCACGGGCGCCACACAACAGCTCGCGCGCGCGAACCTGCATACGTAAACATCCGGTGTCCGATATGCGAAAGAATGTCGGAGAATCACGTTGAAAAGAAACGGAGGAAATAAAATATCCGTACGCGTCTAAACTTTGGCCTACAAAATGTCCCAACCTAGATGTCAGCCGTGTCACATTTCGACTCGTACTACATGACATGTACACGCGTGTACAACGAGCACGTCGCTCTCTTTTCCCTCCTCCTCTTTCGAGGTAACACAAATGAGCTACGATGTATGCAGCAGGAAATGCGTATGGCTAGTATAGCGAACTCGAATTCGCATAGAGAGATGATTTGACAAGTGGAGCATCTGACACGATTCCACCACTGCGCAAACACGCGCTTTTTCTTTGTGCACGTGTCCGTTCAATACGCCCGTGTCTACGGGGGTTCAATCACTGTCGTACAATAACGAAACAAAGCAATTACCCCTTCCCTTATCAAAAAGCGTTACGCGCATGCAAATTAATTCGTGCGTCCCGGATCCGCCCCGCGTAATCAGCGACACAAATAACAACATCGACGTAAACGATACGAGGCGTATCCATTTCTTCACATCTGCTCGCGGTGGATCTTACGTTGCCTCTAGCAGCTTCTAGCAACAAGGCGTCTTCGTGGGGCAGCCGACCTCACTCACCCGGGAACCACGAGAGCCGTTTGATTAACCAGGTCATACGCCGCATCTCGTCGGCAAATGCCGGAAATCACAACGTTCTCAATACCCGCCCACATCTCCCCCCTCCGCGCATCTTCAATTCCTCCGGTATCAGACGAACAAGACTGAAAGACAAAGAGAACTACGTGGTGTTTTTGATTCCCGGACCCCGCTGTTTGTGTAATAATCTGTCGCTTGATTGCGCTTAGAAAAAAAAAAAAAAGAAAAGAAAAAAAGACCGGTCTTGTGTGCACCCCGTTCTCCCTGCTGACAGCGCGGTGGGAGCTACGCTCTCATCGGACCAATCAGCCGCCTCCGTTGCATCACCTGACCCCACTCTCTGCGCGTGGGGATCGTGGGGATAGGCGGGACCATGATCACGTGACGAAAGGTAGCCCTATGATTGGTCCAGAGAGCATGTAGCTTCAACCGCACTGTCAGCTTCGAGGTGAACGCGGCGTCTCGCGCATGCGTCGTGTGGCGCCGTCAGGTGTCCTCACACGCTGCAGCACGTCCAGCGCATCGTCGGGGGCGCCCGACCCCCGCGTGCAGGTCCCTCTCTTCCTAATCGTCGGCTCACGACGCTTTTTATTTCTCTCTCTCTCAATGTCTCATTAGTCGGTTCCCTAGGCTCGCCCGGTCGGTCGGTCGGTCGGTGTGAGCTAAATGGTTCCCATGCAAGGCGCGTACATGGAAATGCGCGCGTTCGGCGGTGACCGACAGGTGGGCTGCGTGAAGGATGGACTCCGTGATGTCCAGTGAAATTTTCGCTACACATAATTTCCAAATCGATTGAGGCTGTCTGTTTTTTCTTGATACTCTTTACCATTCGTGATTTGTTTTTGTTTTTTTTTTTTATTGTGGGGTTTTTCGGTATGGTGAATACAAGACCTATAGGCCACGATAAATGACAGAATTACGTGAGTATTTTGAATAAATAAGCGTATGCAATTAGACAGCTAGTTAGTAGCTTAAGAAACAAATGTACTACTCGGTCTTGGTCTAATTGGAAATAATGTTGACGTCACGGAGTAGCCACGATGCTTCAAGCGCTAGAAATACTCGCTGGACGGGGGTTAATGTGAAAATCTGCGGTTTTGAGTACGCCCTTATACTGTATATTAGTTAAAAGAATCTCTAAAGCTTCAATGAAGAAAAAACAAACATTTTTTTACTTGCACTTTTTTTTTTTAATTGGAAGGAACCGAACTCAGGGTCGTACAAGGCCCGCGAATTTTATCAAATGTTTTATAGCACGGAGCATGAGAGGCGAACAATACACTCAAATTGAATACTGCTCATATCGTGGCATTCACCTGACCTAATTCATCGCTGCTGGTGATAATTCCGAAAATTATTTCGAAGTATAATTTTGATGTTTAAAAATACGACGGTAAAGGTAATGCTCAAGGCCGGACGACAGCCATACTAGATCCAATCACGTCAATGCAAACCGTCCGTACACAATTGCAACCAGGGTATCTTACAGAGGTCATGTCTCAGCTTGGTTGGGAAAGCACGTGCGTTTCCAAGCCTGCCAAAGTTACATACGCTGCAGGTGTAGTTGAGTCGCCATGTTTGAAATTGATTGATGAGTGAATGGATGTATTAATGGGCACGGCTGAACCCTTTTAATCGGGTGGCGGCTTGCGCCCCCTAGCCAAATCACCTTTTCCAAGGACCTTTTCCTCGTAAACATGGCACGTATAGTGGCGGAAGTACCAACCAACTTTGGCGGTAGGTCCTTGCCGCTTTCCAAACCGGCACAGCCAGATTGAAAAGCATTTCTGCGCATGCCTGAGCAAAACATCCGTCATTTGCTATTTTTTCCGTTCCCATTTACTATAATGTTTGTACATGTATCCACCGTTAGGTGGAAGGAGGGGTGTCAGGCATGAGCAGGAAGAACTCTTCCCGAATATTTCATCTGCCACTCTTGTAGGGTACTATAGACCTTTCCATCGCTTATCACCCGGGAAACAAAGGCTGAGTCACTTAGCTGTGGACGCATGCGCAGCGTCTAATATACCGCACAGCAGAGCAACAGGCGCATGCTCAGAAGCCGTTCCACAGCCCAGAAGACAAAATGGCAGCCCTCAACTCTCTGACATCACGCCATAGCCTCCGCGCATGCGCAGAGCCGACAGCAGTGCCACCGCAGTGGCATGACGTCAGAGAGTTGAGTTGGCCTATACGACGTGCAAGTTAGTCTGCTCCTTGCGCACCTCGTGCATTTGTTTACCCCCCAAGCGCGCCCATGTGCTTTTGTTTTCCCCCGACTTCAACGAACGGCGGCACTCGCTCGGGCTGCCTCGTCGTCGCATGTTCTCTGCGCCCCATCTATGCTGCCCTTTGATTGGCGTGCTCCTCCTCCCGTTCCGATGCGCCGAAGGCAGATTTTAGAACACTGACTCGGCGCATATAGTCGCTGATTAAAGAAGTCCAGGACGTGGCTTACTGCGTTTACACTTCTTGCTTTGCGATTGGTTCTTCGGGGTTCTCATCGGCTAGAGACGCAGCCTGATTGGCTATGGAGCGATAATGAGATGCTCGGGTTCAAAACTAAAATAACGGTCTGCATTTTCAAAACTGAAGCCCGGTTCTCGTGCGCTTGTCTTCAGCTTTACGGGCGCGATAGAAAGCCTGAGTAAAATATGAATCTATGCTTCTAGCTAAGTCTACTTCGGCCTATATTTTCGGAATTCCATGTTTCAATCACCAGACGTTGAATTTTTTTTTTTTTTTTTGTGAAGTCGTTAGTAAACCGTTGTGTATGACAGTATGTACCTTTGCCCCTGCAATGGCAAAATACTGACCGAGCACTCCCTGACCAAAGACGTAATTATAAGCAGTCAAGAAGGAGCGAAGTGATGAGGCTCCGAAATTGTGTAAGTTTTAGGCAGTCAAGAAGGTATTTCAACGGGGTCCATTTAGTATTGTTAAATATCTTTCAGTGTCAATATTTTTGGCATTTTGTGTGCTCTTATAGACCCCTTCAAAGATTACGCCCCGTACAGTCGACCTGAAAATACTGCAAAGTGGCGTGCGCGAAAGCACCAACAAGCCGCCAAGTCTATAATTGATGTGACACTCACTTCCAGGAGACTGTATACCATTGACAGACTTGCCATTCTTATTGTGTGTTTCTCTTGGGCACGTTACTTTGAAGTGCTTTCAGATCCACCGTAAGGGGTCTAGTCTTTCTTCTTTTACTTCATTCACAAGCTCGTTATCATGCATCATCTGTATTATTCATCTTGCAGCTTGTATTTTATATAATTCCATAATCAACCTTACTACACGCGGCTCCTCGGGCCTCCACGGTGCACCTCTCTGTGGTGCCGTTACTCTTTTGAGTCAATAACGATTACTATTACAGGTATCTTCCTTTGTTTTCTGTATTTCAGTTGTATATAGTCTCCAGCGCGGCCTTTAATATGCTTATGGCATTGCGTGAGAACAAAGCATGCACGCACAGTCCATACACCAGCGCGCTACCGACGGCAAAGATTTTCGTAGTAAAGACAGCAAAGGGTGAAAAAATATTTCTGGCCATTTGAAAGTTGACAGTGATAATTTCGGGGAGTCGTGTTTTCAATCAAACCTTTTTGTCACCTCGGCTGTAGCTAACTCGCCCAAAGAGAAATATTAAAAAAATATATGTAGCTCCAAACGTCAACACAAAGGGGATACAAAGTGTTCTCTGTTTTATCCTTGCTGTACACCACTATTCAAACTACAGGCGCGAGCACGAGTATTGATTAATCTATCAAGGACGTGTGCAAATCAAGCGCTCAGTTAATTAAAACGCAGGTTAACGCAAGTTGCTTTTAAAGATTTGTACACTCCATTTCATACTTAGTGCGCAACGCTGTCAAAGCTACTGGCACGAGCGCGTGGGGCTTTCCTGTTGCTCCGTTCGCAAGCCCTCTCGTGTGAATGAGATAGAAGTGAGAAACTGTAGCATGTAGCTTTGACAGCGTTGTACACTATGTATAAAATAGAAAGAAATATCTCGAACGAAATCACAGTCTTTCACGCATTTCAAAGCAAGTAAGTGAAACAAGCATTGTCACAAAAGTCACAAAACAAGGAAGAGAAGCAAGCATTGTCCTTAAAGTCACATTATATTACCATCCCGGCCACACTAACAAAAACGTTCTCTTTCCTTCTTGCCTCTCGTCTGTACTCTCTCGATCCGTTTCTACTCCCGTAGAAACCAGTGTTGGCGATTTTAAGCACGTGTTTTCGAAGCTACTTTCACGGCTTCGTCTTTAGACCGCCAGGCGCTGTGAATATCTGTCTCACTCGAGATTGTTGGCGAGCGATCCTGCGGCCACAGCTTTCTGTCCTAGCCGCTAGGTGACCTCGATTTTGCCCGAGTCACCAATAGTCATTGACAGGGTAAGAACAGCGGGAGGACTCTCAGTTGTCCCTCTCCTCCAGCGCGAGCTTCCTCGGACATTCAAAAGAGATGGCACGCAGTTCTTATAATAGTTACTATAGGAGCAAACCGAAACAATGTTGCAAGTTTTCCTCGCAAAGTCAACAGCAGCCCATGAGATTTTTTAGGGGCGAAGCTCCTTAGGGGCTAGCCATGTCCGTCCGTCCCTCCGTCCGTCCATCTGTCCGTCTGTCTGACGTCCAGTGATCGTGCTCCTGCTCGTGAGCTCACGTGCTCACGAGCACGTGAGCACGTGCTCACGTGCTCGTGTAGGGGACAAAGAACGATGAAAGAAAAAGGTGAAAAAAAAATGATGAAAATGATGAACAAATATATGTTTGCGCAGTCGACAGGATTCGAACCTGTGCGGGAGACCCCAATGGATATCTAGTCCATCGCCTTAACCACTTGGTCACGACTGCGGGACGAGTAGGGGGCTCGGAGATGTGGTAGTAACTCGAGAGCTGGGGATGTCATGGATGAAACGTTGCATGTAGCCGCTCAACGTCTATACAGGAGAGGACGCTGCGGTCAAATGCGTATATAATCGCGTTAAACTTTGCATGCATTGGCTCAACGGTTATAGACGAAAGGGCGCTGCGGTCAAATGCTCAAATGCGTATATAACCACGTTCCATACCACGCATTCTCTTTCTGACATGGATGAAAACGAATGAAAAACTCGGCATGCTGCGGCTCGGCGTCTACGCGGACAAGCATCACCAGAGATTCGCCCCAATCAACATTATTCACCACGTGGAGATGCGGTCAATTTTTCTCTTTTTTTTTTTTTAGAAAGGGGGGGGGGGGGGCGGTATTCAGTCGCGTGCGGAAAGTCTGTCGTGTCAGCGGATAGACGAGCAGCGCTGAACAATGCCTTGCACGGTCTGCCGAATTTATAAACCACGGAGACGCGTGCACGCAACGCAACGCAACCCAACAAAACGCGAGCCAAACCAGTGCCGCGGGCTTACTTGAACTGAGCGGACCGTTACTTGAAAGTCACGTGGTACCAAGAATATATATAAATTAACTAGCTTTCCGCGCGTGCTTGCCTTACGTGCGCAGTGATGTTTTTGTACTTGCCGTAGTTGATGTATAAGTTGTTTAGGCTAAATCCTTGCAACAAAAACAACAACAACAACAAAAGCTGAAAGAGCGTGCGCTACGAACTACTTCCCACGGCTCTACGCGTGACGGATATCTTGACAGACCGCGCCCTCCTCTTCTTGGCAGTCACGGGACGTGAGTAAGGAAACAAACCAAGAAACGAATTTTTCACACAATTCACGTAATATAGTGTAAGAAAGAAAAAAAAAAAGATATAATATATGAATATATTAGCAGCGATAGTATCAGAATTGTAATGTTGGCATGAGAAGAAAAGCTCTGCTAACAAGTTCGTATGCAACCAATGAAAACGTCTATAGAACGACTCACAAGTTTCAGTGCAGTCAAAGACGCCGGCACGTGAGCCTGTGTCTTTGACTGCACCCCTCCCCTTCTCCCCCTCCCCCGCACCCCCTCCTCCCAAATGTTATCGCTAGAGTGGACCCACGCAGCGCCGCCTATCTTGCGTCAGCATCGCCGCCAGAGCGTCTCGCAGCGTCTAACAAGAATCGCGACGCTAGCTCGCGGCTACAAGACGAACGCGTTTGCCGCTTTTCGCTATCTCTCGCGTGTCATGAGCAGGCCTTGTCTTCTAGGCGGAATTGACTTAAAGGGACAATGAAGGCGATTTTATTTAATTTTTTTAAATGGTGTTTTTAGACTTCTTGGGAACCTAGCATGCTGCCCAATTTTTTGTAGACATTTGTGACGCATATTTCTGTGCCTACGATAGAACTGAAGAAACCGAAACTGAACAATCTCCATTCTCATTTCTGGGCCTCCGAAAACGGAGGTGACGTAGGGAGTGACGTCAAGTGTGAATAGTCGGTATCGGTAGTATTTAGGAGGTCGAGACTGTGGTCACCGCAGTGGGGTATAGCAGCGCGGTGGCACGGTCGTTTCGTCGAATCTGTCAACATGGTCAACATGGACGACAATGCCGCTCTCGCGAGCGAGTTCGGGCAGTTCGGGCTTCCGTTCAGTGACCTAACACCAACGAAACGGGAGTACGTGTGTGGCGGCCTCCACCATAACCCGACGGAGACCGCCCAGCCGGCGACGAGCGGCCTCCAGGCGCCGAAGCAGTGAGCAACATTCGCGCGGGCGAGACAAGAGCGGCGCGTTGCTGAAGTACAGGGACGCGGGGAGATGCCGAGGGGAAAGCAGCAGCGATCCGGCCGTTCCGGGAACCGGTTCCTCCGCGGGGGACGCTCCCCAAGAAGGAGAAAATAAACAGCACCGTTTTTGGTTTTCACCAAAGTCGGGCGTCCTCTTTTCGTCGTCAAAAAACACGACCAGCAACCCACACGTGAAAACTAGCGTCGCCCGAACGAATTCTGGTCTTCAGTCGTCCGTTAGAACAGCCATCTACAGCGCACAAATTTGGCATCACTACCACTTCACAGAATCCTTCGAGTACCGTGTGACCGTGTTCCCAAAGTAACCACGACACCGACATTCTTTTTTTATTTTATTTTGTCTGCCCATAGTTGCTCGTTGCCCGTTTCGCGTCCAGCGTAGCAAAAAGAAAAACAATTATGCTGTTTTATTTACGGTTTAGTAATCAATTCCTGTCCGATTTATACTTATCATGGTTATTCAAGCGGAAATTAGAACAGTATTCCTAAAAATCGCGAACCAAAACGTGACCGAGGGCACGTCTCTCGTTTCGACCAATCGCTGACGCGTCTCCTGTGACGTCGCGCTTCTTGGCCCCGCGACGGTCACGTGAGCTCCGCTTCTCCTGGCTTCTCCCGCAACACTCGGGGCGTCGCCCCAGTCGATCATGGCACGATTATTACCGCCAATGTTTAATTGATTTGCGCGGCACACAAGCGCCGGTTTCGGCTGAAATTTGGGCAACGTGGCCTGAGACGTGCCTGGAACTCAGTTCAATCGCCAAAAAATATCCGAAATTGCCTTCATTGTCCCTTTAATCCTATGCGGAGCGCAAGTTCATCTGCTTGTTTTGCTGGGGTTGTGGTGACGTCAGAACGCCAAGCACTGATTGGCTCTCATTGAAGGATAGTGAGTAGACATCAAGGCAGCTTGCTTTGAGATCTACCCACTATCCTTCCAATCGGAGTCAATCGGAGCTCGGTGTTCAGAGGTCACCACAACCCCTGCAAAAAAAGCACATGAACTTACGCTCCGCATAGAGTGAAGACGTCGAACTTTCAGTGTGCAGGCCTTGATAATCTGGGTGGTGTTGCACATGTGCGTGTACGCGGTCCAGTGATCGGGCAGATTTCGCCAGGGTGATAGGCATTGGACGACATGTTGCTGGGGCCCACTGTGCTTGTATAAACTAGACGTGTCCGTATAACCTTTGCATGAATCGTCGATGGTCGTTGCTGTGATCGCGATCTTGCGGCTCCAACTTCTCAAAAAAACAAACGGACCAGATCCGTTCTTTCACCTTTTCTTAACGTGAAACCTTCTTTGGCTAGTTTGTTCCGGATTTCGTAAAGCCGGATTAAGTTTCCCCGCTAGATTTAGCGGAAAATTGAGGTCACGTGACCTCAACACCAATTCAGCCCATAATGCAACGCGCGACGTGTTGCATTATGGGACGTCGCAGACCTAGACACCAATTCAGCTTCTCCGCTAAATTTAGATGGGAAGATGAATTGGTGTATGCGTCTGTGATATCCTATAATGCAACGCGTGCAGTGTTACAAAATGATATCACATGACATCATCTCACGTAACCTATACACAAATTAATTTTCCCCGCTAGATTTTGCGGGAAAATTGACGTCGCGTGGCCTAGACAAATTCAGTTTCCCCTCTAAATTCAGTGGGGAAATTGGCTTCACGTGACCTCTACACAAAATCAGTTTGCCCTCCAGATTTAGTGGGAAAATTAACGTCACGTGACTTCAGCGCCAATTCAACATCATCGCTAAATTTGGCGGGGAAAACGATGTCACTGACTTCGTGTCACGTGGCTAGTTGCTCCGGATTTTGTGAAGCTGGATCAAGTTTCCCCGCTAGATGTAGTGAAAAAATTGACGTCATGTGACCTCAATACCAATTCAGTTTCCCCGCCAGATTTAGCGGGAAAATTGACGTTCCTTGACCCACCTATAAATTCAGTTTCCCCGCTAAATTTAGCGGGGAAATGTACATCAAGTGACATCGATTGCATATCGGTGCAGCCACGAGGTGCAGCTATCGCTAAATGCTTGTGACGCTATAAGGAGTATTCACTGGGCGCCATATTTGTGGGTGCTGTCTAGAGCGCATGCTGAGAACGAGCCCCCATTAATAGGCTGCTAAGACCGGCCATTTTGACGGTGTGGAATGCACGTTCAAAAGGACCCTAGAAGCTCGCCATCAGCACGCGCTCAGCAGTTATTAGGGAGTTTTCGCAGACCGCGTTTTCTCCTCCACTAAGCCCTCCGCAACGAAGAAGTTGCTACTGCGCCTGCGCGCCGATAGCCTTGACTGTAGAGTTCCGGGTATCGTAGCGGGTTGCGGAGGGCGTTGCGGGACGGCGAAAACGATCTACGAAAACTCCCTATTAGCGGCGAGAGGTTTTGGTGGCGCCCTCCTGTGGTTCCCCCTTGTGACGTCATTACCTCGCAAACAACAAGTTCGATGGTGTTTGTTATTAGCATGGTGGAAGCTTGAAATCATTGCGCTCTCTCAAAGGAACACTGCCAACACCGTCAAAATTAAAGTTGTTTCATTCCTCTTATTTCCGTCGATGATAAATCCTCTTTCCGACGTCATAGTCAGCGTTCGGCCAATCGCGGAAGGCCGACCACAGCGACGCTTTCGGTCACGCACGGGGCTTATAGGGAGTATTCACTGGCGGCCATATTTGTGTGCGCGAATTCTGAGCGCGTGCTGATGGCGAGCTTCCACAGTTCTTTTGCAACGTGCATTCCGCACCATCGAGAGTGCCGGTCTTAGCAGCCTATTGATGCGAGCTCGTTGTGAGCATGCGCTCTAAACAGCACCCACAAATATGGCGTCCAGTGCCTAGCAATTTGCCATAAATTTTCTTGTTTTCTTTCTCACCATAACGAACGAGAGGATTCTGTGCCCTCGAAAACGTTAAACCGCACAACAACAAGACGGCGAGCGAAAAAAAAAAAAAAATACGAATAGGCCGTCCACATTGTTACTCCAGCGCGCACCTCATGAAAGCACTAACAACCCGTTTGCATAACGACCAGGGGGCGGTGGCGACGCAGTCCTCAGCACCGCTTCATTGGCTCGTGTGTTCTCTTGTGCGGCTGTCGTAATAATTTTGGGACGCGCGCCTCCGCACGCGACATAGCACGAAGAAAACAGAAAGGAACGAAGCAAGCGCAGACAAGATACTGCAACCAACGTCAACATAGGTGCGTTTTAGGGTGTGCTCTGATTATCATTTCAATTGTCCGAAACCGGAGTAGACGTAGTTGGCGGTTTCAGAGGCAGTGATTAGTCGTTTCGGTTCTTTCTACGCGGGACAGGAGCCAGGGCAGCGATGTGGAACCGGTGGAACCTATTCGTCGTTCAGAATTTCTCTTTTTTTTATTGTTTGTTTGCTTCTAGCGTGTGTACGTTCGAGTTTGTTTCGTAGCTGCAGTGCATTGTTTCCTTCCACGCGGTGCTCGCGCGTTTTTAACGAGCTGTTTATTTATGGTTGCGCGCGCGGTACACCGAGGAGGCAACGAGATTGCAATCGTTGCGGATCGTAATCACCTCGTGTGGACTTCCGCCTGTTTTCAGGCGCCATTTAGGGACGTATGCAGAGTTCTGCTTCCGCAAGACCTGCCACAAATGACGAATGGCGCCGAGCTTATTTACGTTTCTGGTGTGAAACGAATTTGTTTTAGCCGGTTTCATTCCTATTCGGTAGTAAATTTGTTTAAGCCTTCAGTGACGCTTCTGATTTGTTAATAACGCGCGCGCACACACACACATGCACACCGTATATTCTTGCAACTATAAGAACACCAACGGAGACTTTGCTTCACTTAATGCTCACTCCATGCGTGACGCACCAAGACGCTTTGGACATGAGACAGAACTTGGTTTTTCTGGACGCCATTATCGGAAAACGGCGCTGTTAAAGCTCAACACATTCCGTGACTTCAGAATACTGGCACGTTCGTACTCAGGAGTGTAGTGACGCCATTCCACGCTGAGAATTTGTGAGCAGAAACCTTCCTCGTAGCTCTTACGTTGGTACAGACTATAACTGGCAGCTAGCAACTTGAGACGCAAAGTTAAAGAAGCATGCATTGAGAAGGCAAGTTAGTACGTGCGGTTGCTATTTCAGAACTTTCTTTTGCGATCATCTCTTGCTTTCTCCTTGTACGCACTTCAAGACCTCGCAGGACCTCGCATGATTCTGTTTGGGTTGTGTTTCACATTGTCGCTCTTGTATGAAACTATCACACATAATAGGGGATTTTCAGAAGATTGGTTTCGGATTTCAATAGCAAATACTTAACGCTGTACCGGCGCCTCTGAGACTACGCAAGCATCGTATCATTATAGCTTAAGAACGATCTACCAAAGCCCTAACCACATAAAATGTTTGTTTTTTTCACGTGCTGCGCCCGCGTCAGCGTCGGCGCGCGTCGCTCGAAGCTACCTGCAACAATGCGACGCGCGGGCCGACGCCCAAATCTTACCAAAACAGATATCGGCACGGAGCGACGCGCGCCGGCGGGAGATGCCGCTGACGCGGGCGAAGCGCGTGAAGAACGTCCCATGTGGTTGGGCCTTAAAATGTACTACCAACTTACCGGATTCATTCTAGTAACAGAAGCTCTACTTAAGGACAAGGTCCTTGCGTCTACTTTCCTTCCGAACACGCATACATCCAATGCCAATCACCGCGTACTGCCTAAGAAAACGTAGCAAATAACAAAATCGAGAACACGATTTTTTTTTCTTTTTTGTAAAAATGTGATTTACGCAATCAGCCTTCTTGTATGAATACGTTATCTCTGTACCGTAAATCTCTGGCATCTTTCTGTAGATCACGGAGATTGGCTATCCGCGTGCTCCGCGGTAAAGCGGACCCGCAGAATTTGTTCGCATAAACAGTGAGTCTATTACTCAAGTAAATATGGCATATATCGCAGGTCTGCTTAAACGGTGTCTACGCAAAAAAAAAAAAAAGTGTGTCTACAAAAAAGGAATGTTTGTGCCTACACAAATACAGAAATGTGTGTATAAAAAATTTCCACACAAAATCAAACAAAAATCTGAGTTTTTATTCCCAGTGCCCAAGTCTGGTAGAAAACGGATGCTTTGTTTTCGCAAGGAACGTGCCGTGCTCCGTCTCCCCTCCCCCCTGGGAAGTGGGCTATCTCTCATTGCAGGCCGCCATGCGCCGGGCACTGCACGACTCCCACGTCGTCGTAATGGCGCCGTTGGTTTCAAAAATAGGCGGACAATACCGTCTGCCCCAACGAGCTCTGCTTTAAGAATGGGACCCGCCTGGTACGCGCACGACGGCCCAGTCGAAACACTTCAAGATAAAAATAGCACGGAGGGTATTTTATAATAATGTGTCTCGTCTTCTCGTCACGGGCCTGTTACGGATTTCAAATGGCTCATTGAAACTTCTACGGGGTCTAGGACATTACGGTGTAGGAATTTTCGGTGTAAGACGTTTTGGTGCGGACGTTTTGGTGCACAGACATTTTGGTGTATGGATCTGTCGGTGTACGGACCTATCGGTGCATGGACTTTTCAGTGTCCGGACTTTTCGGTGTATATTTTTTTTAAATGCTAGTCATCTTTTGATTGTCTCTGATCGTACGTCACATATTTTATTAGTTATACTGCTAAAACTTACATTTTCATACACTATTTGTTTAGCCTCTCGGTATGCTTTAATCATTGTATCTACAAATAACAATTTTTTTTTTTTATTTGCAATCTTTACTAATCGAATTACTAAGATATTGTCTTCGGCTTTCTTGTCCCCGCTCGCCACTTTGTTTCCAATACATATGTGGTAACTTCTTTTACGCCATCGTTTTGCCATACCTAACCTAAAGCTAAACCGATCCTTATATAAGTACCTATACCTGTTTTCACCTCAAGAACCGAAGTAAAACAAATCCGGCTCCTCGCGGAGCATTACTAATTTCCCACTTCATGTGGATAATTGAGACATATGAAGGTGGATTTTATATTAGATATATGTTATCTTATCAAGACGCACACGTTTATCAAGACGCACACGTTCCAAACGCCAAAAGCATCTCTTTTTCCTCCGACAACCAAATCTCGTAGGAACTACTTCGCGCCGCGTATGAAGAATGCGCAAAACTTGCTTTTTTCTTGAGGTGAAAACGGGTATAGGTATTGTTTTTCCCGAAGATCTGACTTCGAATGCTCACACTGATAACATAGTTAACAAAGCATGAATAACACTTGGATTTTTTTTAAAGCATTTGTATTTAGCACGACAGGACGTAAAACGTACTGCATATAAAACCCTCGTTCGATCAAAATTAAAATATGCCATCTCAATATGGTCCCCTCATCGGCAATACTTCGTGAACAGATTAGAGCTCATACACAACAAAGCTGCCCGCTCCATTCGCCATAACTATTCCATAAAAAAAAAGCAGCATATCGGAACACAAGGCTATTTTCTATCCTAACTCCTCTTGATTTACGCCGCAAAATATATCGTCTCACTCTTTTTCACGGGTTTTATTACAATATGCCATCGTTCATGCTCACACACTGCAAGCCTGCCGCATACTATTCTTTGCGTCACGATCACTCCTCGAAAATTGCACCTCTATTCGGTCGAACCAATAGATTCAAATACTCTACTCTTGCATTATCTATTGAAAACTTGAATGGCCTCCCTAACGATATGGCCACTGAAACCAATGAAATCATATTACGCGAAAAGTGCTTTGGCTTCGATGATTACGATGCATGTAGTTTTAAACCCCATGTGTGATCACGTTTTCTAGTAATCGCGGTTAGTATACTACATTTTTTGTTCAAATGATCATTGTTAACATCTTTCATAGTTTGTTTCAAGTTCTTTTGTTTAAAATTGTTTTTGGTGCCAATGTATTCAGTGATTTTGATTTTGATTTTTTTTTTCTCGCCCCCCCCCCCCCCCTCCCCTTCATGCAATCAGTTCAAACGAACGTCTTCGGGGGTAATAAACTTGAACTTGAACTATTCCACCCTTAAATTGCATCAGTGCCCGTCGCTAAGAAAACACGTTGCATTTCTGTAAAATGTATTGATTGTTCAGCCTCTCGTAATGGCTGCCTTCACAGATGGATTTATATATCTTTCCGCGCATTAAAATTACTTCAACCATATTATTGATGGATCGGATAGTTTTATTTAATGAAGTCTGCAGGTGTTTTCTATATTTTTCATAATCGACAAATACAGGCAGCTAAATTAAGACGAATCTACAATCCTCTACCAATACATCTTGCACCTATTTACGCGTCAAAATATTGAAGTTTACAAAGGTCTGCAATGTCTCCTGAAAGTTCAACTATTCATTTCCAAGCACGTAGCGTATTCACACCGAAATGTCTGTGCACCGAAACGTCCGGACACCAAAATGTCTGTGTACCAAAACATCTGTGCAACGAAAAGATCGCACCGAAAAGTCCTACACCGAAACACCGACATGTCCGGATCCCCTTCTACGAGACCTCCGTAGTGCGTTTGCGTGTGGTTGTTTCACAGAGTTCGTCGACCGGTTCGGTGTTAGTCAAGTTCAATGTACAGGTGCCAGTAGATATTAAAAATACCTTTAAGTCGTTACTGGTGACGAGAGTAGAACGTTTTAATATCCGATTAATATCGTTGTCAGGTCCACACTGGGCTGTAATAAGACGTCCCTCCACGTTTCGTAAACGTCCACCGAACATCGTAATGTCCCTTGAATAATCGAGGGACGCCTGCACTGCACGGTAATAGAACGTCCTGCTACGTTCCAGGGACGTCCGCAGTACATCTTACTGTTCCATAGATATTCTTGGGACGTCTTCTACACTGGAGGGTAACAATACGCCTATCAACGTTCCGAGGACGTCTGTTGAGCATGCTAGTGTCCCATTGATATTCTAAAGTCGTCTAGACTTAACGGTGATAGAACGTCTAGCTAGATTCTAGAGACGTCAGAACATCCGAATGTCCCATAGAGATTCCCTGGAACGTCTCCACTGGACGGTAACAGGACGTCTATCAACGTTTTGTGAACGGTTGCCGAACATCCCAGTGTCTCATTAATATTCTTGTGTAGTCACACTGGACGGTGAAAGAACGTCCGCAGCACATCTTGTCTCATAGATATTCCAAGAACATCCCCACTGGACAGTACGAGTACATTTGTCAACGTTGTAAGGATGTCCGCAGAAGATCCCAGTGTTCCATAGACATTCTCATCTCGAGACGTCTAGACTTGACGGCAATAGAACGTCCTGGTAAGTGTCATGGGCGTGCGCAGAACATCCTAATCTGCCTTAGACACTTCCGAAACGTCTCCACTGAACGGTAACAGGACGCTCATCGACGTTCCGTGGACGTCCGCTGAACATCCTGATCTCCAATGAATATCCACAGAACATCCACACTGATTGGTAATAAAACGTTCGTTTAGGTTCTGCGGACACCCACGAATTCATAGATGTGCTTCACCGGCGAACTTACAACAGTCCGCTTCTCGTTCGTGATATCTAAAATAAAACATTAAAAAATACTTTTTTTTTTAAATTTAGGCTGACATTTACCATCAGACATGAAAGTGATTTGGCTGTAACTCCCACGCAGCAATCGTCATTCCCATCTCTTCTCTGACATGCACAACGAATATTGGATTGACGTGGCCGTGACATACTTTCTCGATTAATCTTAAATCTCGACATTCAACGGACACAGTATGTTCGTGTGCCAGCTTCGACTAGTAAAGCAAATACCTGCAGCATGGCGAGACGTCGACCGTTCTGGCGTTTAAGCTGAACCCTCTGCTCATCTCTCAAGGCCACTCTCTCCCCCCCTTCCTCCTCTCCTCAGGTATATATACTTCAGAGTCAGCGTCTGTAGAGCGAGGAACTGATAGCGCGAGATGGGGTCTAAGAGGGCTCTTCAAGAACTAGCAGGAGCAATTATTTCCCTTATCCGTGGCAGGTGCCGCACGTCCGCTTGCTGTTAAAGTCCCACTTAAATAACGCGTCTCGGCAATAGAACAAAAATCACCCTTCTAATTTTCTTGAAACTGGCAGAAACTCGATTGCACCACTCGGAAGGTTATATACCAAGGATTGCCTCCACTTTTTTCAAGAACAGTGACATTACGTCAGCTTGATGAACGAGGAGGACTCCAGTGATAAATCTCGTGTGACGTAATGACCTAGATCAAAGGTAAAACAGAGTCGGATGAATCAGTTGTGTGTGAGGAAGAAATGAAAGAAACGGATGTTAGCATAGGGAATGGCTGTCACCGCGGCGACCGCAACATCTTTGCAATATCTTTGCAGCAATTCGCACAGTTTGAATGCAGGCGCTTATTGATTATAATGCCGCTTTTTGAAGACATTTTAAGGTTTTCAGACAAAAGGCCTTTGTAGGATACACTCTAAAAAGAGCCCGTGCGTCTACTTTCCCGCACAATATTCGGAGAGCCAATCACCACAACTTACGGAGGCAGCTCAGCGAGTGACGATGCCGAAACATACGTTTAGACGAAAAAAACGCAGTCTGACTTGTGACATCAAGCAATGCAAGCGTGACGTTTTGCATTGCTTCATGTCACAACTAAGACTGCGTCTTTTGGTCTAAACATACGTTTCGGCATCGTCCTTCGCCAACACCACCTAGACAGAATGCCTTCGCATGGTCTCCTCTCCCTCTATGAAACGTCATCAGAGTCGGATGGCGCTAACACCGCTACTGGCCCCGAGCCCGACCTTCGACGCGCTGATTGGACACGAGCCCCATGCGAACACTGACACAGCACTTGGGCCCAATCTCACGCCTCGATCCATCTGACTGTGATGACGCGTGCGGAGGCCTTCTGTCTAGGTGGTGTTGCCTTCGCTGAGCTGCCTCCGTAAGTTGCGCTGATTGGCTCTCCGAGTGCTGTGCGGGAAAGTAGGCGCACGGACTTTTTTTTTTAGAGTGTAGGCGAATCAGCTCGCGATTGCTACCATGCGTGCTCATCAGTATGCGCTGGTTTGCCGATTCTGTAAAAGTGCCTTCGATCTGGAGGCTTTTAAAATACCCCTGAAGATGTGAATTACGAGGGTATTAGAGGATTAGAGGATACATTCCAAGAAAACAAATGTTAGTGTGTTTATCGTGTGTTTCTCATTCTGTTCTTCGTTTCTATATGACGAGCTCCCTCTTTCCTGTGTTCAATTTACAAATGTGTGGTACTTTGAACCAAGCAAACAGTACAAACAAGCCACCACCTTAACTACGGAATGTGCGGACGACCACATGCGCGTTTACCGAGCTTCTGTCGAACACATTTGACAACACTCAGTGGCGTAGCCAGGACTTTGTTTCGGGAGGGGTCCACCGGCATTACCAGCCCCCCCCCCCCCCCCCCCTTCCCCGAAATGACGGACGCTCACTCAAAGATTAGAGAGGCCCTGTTAAGATAAAACGGGTAAGGCTGCATTGTCATTTTTCAAAACGAAGCAGGCTTCATTTACAGGAATACGGGCGTGGTGGCTCACTGTTCTACTGTCGTTGTAGTTGCGGCCCACCAACTTTAAAAGCTTCCTTGGAGCACACAACTCCCTCCGCTTTTTGAGGTACAACTGCATTACCAACGTGTGCCGGCCACACAAAACAAAAGGATATGTGTTTTTTCTTAAATAAACTTTAGTTGCGCCTCGTCCTGTTTTCGCTCCTCTTTGTCCTGTGTTTCTTTGGCGCTTTATATCCAGATAGCTATACTGTCATAAAAAAGTACAAAAAAAATGAAAAATTAGAGCAAGCGTTCATGCGCAAACACATGGCAATATTCCAAGCCGTCATTAAAATGGCCGAGACAGCGGAAGTTAAAATTTAGATGCCGGGAGTAATAAGTCGGCAACTTCACCGCTCTAACATTCCCGCTGGAAGCGCGGAAGAGCATTTTAAGCGTTCCGTCTTCCTTCCTCTCATGGATTACCTGATCACACAGACGGGAGATTTAAAAAGCACTGGCGTACTTTGCAATTACTTTCGTCGCTTCTGCCTGCAAAGATCTTGGAAAGCGGGGCAGGTCCCGGCGCTGAAGAGTTTTCGGAGCTCTCTTCAAGCCTGGTTTCAATTCCTGAACTCCAATGTGAGCTGCTCATATGGGCTGCCAAATGCAAGAGGGAGAAACGTGAAATGCCCGTCACGTGTGCGCTACAGGCGGTCGGTCCCTGTCCGGAGGCCCTATTCCCAAACGTCCATCGTCTCCTCAAGATCCTAGCGACTCTGCCCGTAACAACGGTGGAAGCTGAGAGCTCGTTCCCTTCACTACGACGGTTGAAAGCATACCTCAGAAGCGTCCACTTCAAATGAGCGACTGCTCGGTCTAGCGCTTTTGAATGTTCACCGCGACATTGAAGTTCAAGCGGAGGACATCCTGGATATTCTTTGCCGTGAACGCAGGCGGCTTCATCTTAAAGTGTAGGCTCTTCGCATAAATGAGATGATCGAGAGAGCCTGTAAACTGCTTTCTGAAATAACTAGTCACAGTTACTGTTTTATTCGTGGTAATTTACGGCGTGCTAAAGAACGCTATTACTTCAGAGGGGTGTACGGACGTCACGTGGAACGAGTTAAACTCTCTTTCAAATAAAAACCGTTCATCTATTTCAATTAACAAAATAGTGTGTAATGGTGTTGAACTAACCGGATGTTCTTTTCGAACGCTTTTAACGAGCATTTTGTGAATATTGGAAGCGGGATTGACCGTAGAGTCTTGTGTTTTTGATGATGATAGAAGCAGCAGCTCGATTTTTTTTTTTTTTAGAACCGGTTGTCGAACCTGAGGTCATTAATGGGATTTCGCAACTTAAGAATAGTGGAGATTGTTACGTGGATGGTTTACGAATGAGGCCTGTTAAGTATGTTGTTCATTTATTAGCGGTAGTGCTAACGCATGCATTTAATATTTATTTGATTACTGTTGTTTTTTCCTAACCGAATGCAAATAGCCAAAGATACAGTACTATTCAAAAAGGGGAGTGTAAACGATATGGGTAATTACAGACCGATTTCTATATTGCCGCCAGTATTTTCTAAAGCATTTGAAAAGGAAAGTCATACACGTCTAACTAATTTTTCGACTAAGCATAATTTAATAACTGCTTCGCAGTTTGGTTTTTATAAAGCATAAATCTACCGAGGCTACCCTACTCGTCCAGGAAGGATTCATCTTGCAAAATCTTAAAGAAAAAAAATGTTCTTGGAGCATGCATGGACTTCACAAAGGCTTTTGATTGCCTCAATCATGAAATTTGACTAGAAAATTGGATACATATGGGATTCGAGGGTATGCTTTGCAGTCAGTGCAGTCTTACCTTGAGCATCGAATGCAATTAGTTTATATTGATGAATATTCGTCAAGTTTGAAGCGTATTCTGAACGGTGTTCTACGGGGATGTATACTAGGTCCTTTTCTTTTCAATACCATTAATGATATTGTGAATATTAACTCTGATGCAACATTTATCAACTATGCTGACGACACTAGTCAGTTGTTTTTTTTCAGTTGAAAATGTCGATGTTTTATTTGACATGGCAAATCAGGCGATATCTGCATTAGCAATTTGGAGTCGTATTAATTCACTACAAATCAACGTCGAAAAAACAAAAGCAGTGCTTTTTTCGCCCCAAACATACGTCACAAGTACAAGATATCGTTTTGAACTCCTCCAAAATAGAGATTGTCAACGCTTTCAAGCTCTTAAGTGCCATTTTTACCGCGAATATGTCATGGGATAGTAATCTCAACTACCTTATTTCTAAGCTGTTACAAGTAGTAGGTATGATAAACCGCCACCAGTACATGTTACCAGTAAAGGTAAGATTATTAATATACAATTCGATATTTTATTCCCACATTAACTATTATAATTTAGTCTGGGGTACTACAACATCGACGAATTAAGAAAGAATACATTTGTTACAACAACACAAAAAAACGTTAAGGGCTATAGAAGACGTTCCATTTGACTTCCACACAACTAGCTTATTTAACAAGTTTTGCGTTATCGATATACATGCTCTACTTAGCTATAAACTTGTCACTAGTCTAAAACTAGAACAAATTAGGGCTGCAAATTTTTTGATAAACCTCGGACAGCTCTCTTAAAATATTCACGTGTGTTCTACCCGTTGTGCGGAATGTTGGGAAGTGGTCACTGCAAGAACGAACTATGGCACACAAATGCTAAACATACTATCCCAAAAATACTTAACCTACTTGAAGATAAAAGATTGGAATTCAGTACATTGTCTCTTAAAGAAATTCGACTAATTTTCTCCACAAAAGAATCTGTATATGAACTAAACTTCTGGGGTCTCATAACTTCTGTCTGCAAATAGGTCACTTTCCTGTTATAGCCGATGTTTTGTTAAAATGTGGTAATCAAGATTTGTAATTTTTTTTTTTTTTTCCGTTGACTTGTCAAGGACTTGTCAAGCTGTGCCATACAGCTTTTTTTCTTGATCGGCACCATCAACGTACAATGTCCATACAGCTCCAAGCGTTCCTTACAATGCAGTTGTTTTTATAATTTATTTAATATTACTTACACCACTGACATTGTTTTATATTATCATTATGTTTTCGTTTTATTATGTTCGCTTTGGTTTGATTGAACTGTGTATTTTAATGAGGATAGTTTGTTATACTTTGCCTTCAAAAAATTGCCATCCTTCACCACACAAATGTTTCGAAATACCCGTTTTCTATATATCTGAGATCAAGTTCTGCATCGCGTCAAGTAAACAAGAATGAAGAAATATTGCCTATTCTATTTATTTGAGCATGTCTACCCCGCAAACATTCCTCCCGAAAGCATATAAGTTGGAGATAGTCCGCGCTCCCCCTTTGCTCCACGCCCCGTGCAAAACCGACTGCGTGTCCCAGGGAGGAGGGGGGGGGGGGGGGTTAGGTTTGGCATTTAGGGGGGCGTTTCGATCCCCCAAACCCCCCCTCTGCCCACGCCACTGACAACACTTGTCTGTTTATCTATAGACGGTGTGACCTCCTTAAGCAATGTATGAACACGCTGTCACCATCGGCAATCACTGAATAGCCCGGACATGGACGTGTCGCTCTTCCACCTGTCAGTATACGAAGTACCCATATCAAACCACTTGCGCTGTAGGCTCCCCCTCACTCACGTTAAGCCTTCTGTTCCTGACCTGTACGACCCGACGTCTGTTGAGTCATCAACCCTCGTCAAGAAACAGGAGCAACGAAACACAAAACTAAAACGCACAGAGTCCTTCACGACGTCCGGCTATTGAGGGGAGGATTCCGGAGTCGACGAACCGCATCAACGCACGTCTCAAAACTCGACGTCTCTGTGCACACAACTTTATGGACGTACCCAAAGCGTCCCCCGGAGGGAAGCGAAGAACACAACGAAGCCAGTTGATAAAGAGAGAGAGAGAGAGAGAGAGAAAAAAATCACGAATTGGCTCACGAGACGAGCGAACGTAAACAAGCGGGCGGACGAACGAGCCAGCGCGACTCGAGGCGAGTGAGGTATACACATACGAGGCGGCGAGCTATGGAGGCGGAAGTCGGCGGCTCCGCGAGTGTGCATGCCCGCCGCAATATCCTATTGACACAGTTTCGGCCGGAATAACCGTCGAGCGCATACCCGCGGCGTGGTGCTGCCGTTCAGGACGACCTGAAGAAGCGACGACGGCATTGATGACGAACAGGCCGCCTCGTTCATGTCGACGGGCCACCTCTTTTCTCGTACGGAGAAGATGATCGGGCTAACGGACCTAAGCAAGCCTGAGCGCGCCCGCGCGCGCGCACGGTCGGCACTTTGTGTTTGGGCCCGACCAATGATTGTCGACTTTCACGGAACTGCGTTACTGATGGTGGGCTGGTCTTCCTCTTTTTCTTAATTCAATCTTCAGGCGGCAGTCGGGGTCGTCTTTACCACAGACTCGTCTCGACTCTTACCCGAGCGCGAACATGAAGTCGTAACAGTCGAGAAGAGAAGAAAAAAAAAAAAAAGTCCCTTTGTTCGACGGGTCTTCGACATTCGTCACGTCCCCGTGGATTTTTTCGTCTGGGCAGGATCGTTAGGGGGTTGTCGTTTCGGTGCGCGGCGAAGTTGAGGAAGCGCGGCTCGTTCCACGGTCTCTGAACTTTCCCCGTTCCTCGCAATTAAGAAACTACTTCGAACGAATCGCGGTTCTGGTGTCTCTCTTTCGAGACAAAGGAGCACTGCAACATGGCAACCCACAGGGCATAAAGATGCGCGCTTGCAGTCCTCCAAACAAACCCGTAACTTAAAAAAAAAAAAAAAAAAAACTGATAGATATTGACTGGGGAAATGATCAGCAACACGGGGCATATTGTCCGAAACTGCCAGCGCTTCAGAAAAACCTTCAGCGAAACTATACTGGCCATTGGCCAGTCCGCGAAACGCACAAAAGGGCACATAGCATTATCTGCGACTCTTTAAACGACAGTAAACTAATTACCTGGCTATCGTGCGCTAAGGCGTTTGCCCCTATGATTACGTTTGTGAGCGCGTCAACGAGCGAGTGAGCGCGACAATGGGAAGCGTGTGTTTAACAAGTGATGTGTATATCTTTGTGACAGAACATCAAACCGCGAGGCCTACTGTGCCGAAGAATAACTTTCGCACTTTTCCTGTATTACGGTGTGCCATTAAGCCGCACTCCCTCTGCCCATACATTATACAAAAAGACGCGGTGTTCACTGCCGACATGGTGACGGTATTATCTCCAAACACGTCTCACCCATGGCATACAAGTAAGTAAGTAAGTAATATTTATTTTCAGCAATATTGTGTTGAGGGCACCAGACAAAAAGCTTCCACGAGATAGCTTGTCCGGGTCTGGTGCCCATGCACTTACAAAGCACGGTAAAAAAATGATATATATATATATATATATATATATATATATATATATATATATATATATATATATATATATATATATATATATATATATATGGTGTCACAAAACAAATTACAGGTTTTTTCTTTTACCGCAAAAATAAACTAAGCATCGCCGAACGCTCTTTTTCCGCTCAAAGGTAGCGCCTAGAGGTCACAACCAGATGCCAAAGTTTCAGCCCGATCCGATACCTTATTCAAAAGTTATAACTTATTAGTGATTTTCTAAAAATTTCAATGGGAAAATGGCGGCCGACGGAGTTTTCGAATACATGTCGCTTGATGACATCAAAAACCGAAAACGGGCGAAAATGGGTTCGATTTTCCTATTGAAATTTTCAGAAAATCACTTATAACTTTTGAATAAGGTATCGGATCGGGCTGAAACTTTGGCATCTGGTTGTGACTTAGCGCTATCTTTGGGCGGAGAATGAGCGTTAGGCGATGCGTAGTTTATTTTTGCAATAAAAAAAAAACTATTTTTTGTGACACCCTGTATATATATATATATATATATATATATTATCCTGGCAGGTCCAATAACATTTTTGTTTTTTATGACACACTTCTATTAAGTGAAACTGGCTGATTTTTATGCTCGGAAATATTTTGGAGTTAACGTGAATAAGCTCGAAATATCACGCGACTCAAGCTCGATGATACGTAGCAACCTTTTGGTGTCCTGCAAAACAGGAATAAAATGTAGCCTGAGAGCTTCACCCCCTTGGATACCGCCCACTCGTAAAGCTACGATTGACGTAGAGTTTCCGAGGCGAAATCAGTGCTCGTGCATATTTTAGACGCCAGACCAAAATCAGCAAGGGCGCAGTTTTACGGTTGTAACCTACACCGCGCCTTATTCGTAATATTCGTTTTTCTTTTTTCGGTCTGCCTACTTCCTTGCTTTTGTTATGTGTTCATATTGTGAAGAAAAAGGAAAGAAAAAGAATAATAGATGTACGCGCAGAATATAATATTAAAAATAAAGAACAGCGCGACTGCCGCCTTACGTAATTCTAACCTTCGCGCGGGAAACCAAGATCGACCTCACGGTGCAGCCTCTGTACACTTCCGCTTAATTAGGTTCGTTTTACACTTTCCGCATCGGCAGAAACGCCAACTGCGGAAGTAATCGTACACGGCTGCGCGCTCGCAGACACACGCACACGCGTATATTTACGCAGAGCGCACGCACTCAAACATCTCGCGGCGGTGGGCGTTAGAGCTCAAACGTCGCCCGGATGTTGATCCGAAAGAACGAGCAAATTCCTTAAAATCATCGCGACGGTCGAATTGCGTTCACCCTGCAACCTTCGGAACGTCGTCAAACATCACGGTTCATTCAACGTTTGAATGACGATCGGAGATTTTAGCCGTGTGCCGTGACCCGGCACACGTCGCACGTTCTGATGAGTATAGATTCGTGACCCGCACTGTTACTACAATTTTCGCGCTCTCTCTCTTCCCCCCTTTTTTTTTTTTTCATACAAAAGACAGTCTGCCGACGCTGTCAACTGTGTATCTTTCTTTCCTGTACGACGGTTTCGCCACGTTGGTCGCACCAAAACTGCCTGCAGGCATGTTCGAAGCAGACATAGAATGTACGAAGCACACATAATTCGATCATGCTTGAGATGCGTCCGCGAACATTTAATTGTCTCATCGCGTCTCCAGAGAACATCGTTTCTTTTTGTATGATATGGGAATAGTGCGACTGCGGCTTTAGGGAAACCACCATGACCACGTAAACATCTTTCTTTTTATTTTTTTTTTTTACCACATTAGGTTGTTTCGAAACGCATTTTAGCATCCAAGATTTTGGTGAAATTTGGTCTTACCCGTTGAGAACAAGGTAATAATGGGCGGCTACTTGATTTTAACCGCGCGACCGGCGCTTCGTAACCATCGAAAACGGCCGGATGCAGGTGAAACGCGTCAAATTCTTCCGACTAAACAGACGCGCGCGCGAACGGAATCCGCGATTTGTGTTGAGGTTGAAATAATATGCGGGGCGCAAGTTCGTCTGCTTCTTTTGCAGGGGTTGTGGTGACGTCAGAACGACGCCGAGCTCTGATTGGCTCTGATTGGAAGGATAGTGGGTAGACCCCAGGACAACTTGCTCTAAGGTCTACTCACTATCTTTCAATCAGAACCGATCAGAGCTCGGCGTCTTTCTGACGTCACGGCCACTTCTGCGCAAGAAGCAGACGACTTGCTCTCCGCATAGGAAGCGATCGAGGAGTTCGTGACCGTTCCTCTTACAACACACACAAAAAAAGATTTGAGATGGAGTATAGAGATTCGTTTAATGTTTACAAATATACAGCCCCGAGCCGTTCACAATGGCCGAGTTGTAGTAGCGAGAGAAACACCAATTTGTGACCGGTTCAAAAAAAAAAAAAAACTTTCTTTGAGTCATTGGACACTAGATCGATAGTAGCAAGCAGAACACGACACGGATGGGATGAAGATAACAATATTGTGTCGTAATGAGTAACTACCCATTTGTAACTTCGCGATTGTCATCTATCTTCCTGTAATTTTCTTCGTTTCCTTTCGAGGATGTAACAGCATCGGCCTACTTGTCACACCAATACCACCCGAGTTTACCCTTTTTAGTAAATCGACCTTCTTTCATTTTTCTCTTTCTTCCCCCTCTTTCTCTCTCTTCCTCTTTTTTCTACCTGTGAACACAGACTGTGTTTGCTAAATTCCGTAGCGACGAAACTGAAGGCGTTACGTGGTTACGATTAAGATATACAGCGTGGTAACAGTAACAAACCAGAACACCAGGAGGGTTAATTTTCCTCCCCAAAGTCTCCGATTCGCCCGTCCTCGTCTTTGTTGATCTGGCAACGCACGATCCTCGCCCTGTCGACAATGGTCCTCTGTGCAACGCGTTCTCGCGTCTCTCCGATTCGGCCGCGTGCCACTCTGAAGCAACCGTCGTAACGATGAATTCCGCCGAGAGTCAGTCAGTCAGAGTATTGGAAAAAGAAAATCAAATTAAGTGTTGCGAATTCCGACGACGTCTTCTTTTTGTCTCCATATAGGTTTTCGTTTTCCTCCCTTCTACTGACGCGCCCCCAAGCGGACACGAGAAGAAGGGAGGAACGAGACGTGTTTCTTTTTCTCCAGGCGGACGGGAGAAAGGTTCCGTCCTCCCGCCTCATCTTCTTTTCGTTTTGTTTTTCTAGCACATCGCGCTCGTTGTTCTAGCACATCGCGCGCGTTGTTATTGAGTTGACTGAGCTTCAGCGGCAGCGAAGGCCGCCTGTAATTCCGTCTGCCAGCCCAAACGTGCAGAACATTTCGGTTGCATTGCCGTTTTTAATACTAATTTTATCAAACGAGCAAACGAAGCTGTTAGAAACAGCTAAGTTCAGGAGCAGGGCCAGCAGAGCTAAGTACACTGGGCTAAGATGGCCACCTCCGGATTGCGGAACGACGTTTCGACGTTGTCAACGTTATGGAAACCGCGGAAATTGCGTCCAATGACTGGCAGGTTTTTCTGCGGGGTCTCTGGGTGCCTTCTGTGCTAAGTTCGGTTCTGTTTGCCGATGCCGAGTGCCAACTGGCAGTCAACGTGGTTCTGTATTTCTGCGTGTCATCAACAGAGCAGCAACATCGCGATGGCAGTGTTGTGCCAGGCACGCACCCAGGGGGGGGGCGGGGGGGGGGGCATGGGGCCCGGGCCCCCCCCGAAATCTTTCATTTTGCTGGGACCTCCTCTCCCCCCTCCCCCTCATACAGCATTTTGTCATGGGCGGGCCCCCCCCGAAACAAAATCCTGGCTACGTGCCTGTGTTGTGCGTTGTGTACTGAAGACTGCAATTATCACCGATGTGACCGTGTGTTCGCGTATCAGTGGTGTAACAACAAGGTGAGATGACGTAAACTGCCGGGCATTAATGCTGCTGGTCGGGCCGTGATCGGGGGGTGCGGGGTGTCGCAGGTTGACATTCTGCTTTATATTAAAGAGTTTAAGACCTCTTCAGGAATTACGGTGCAATCGATCGACCTGCGGATAGTCATGGTGGAACGCTGGTCTGAACCGTAGCTCCTATCGTAACGTGGACAATGTGACTGTCGTTTGCGATGTCCTGTTGTCTCCACCCCGAGAGCGATCGCGCTCTGGGGAGACGCCTGAACAGTATGGAAGTATGACGGAAGGTAAGTATATTTACAGTTTAGAATCTTAGCATTAAGGAAAAATCGTAGGTAAAATAAAAAAAAAAACACTTTCCTTTATTTCACTGTTTAAACACACTACGGTTCCTGCAGAAACTGCCCTCCAAGTGGCGCGCTGGGATGAGCGCTAGAGGTTTTCGACTTCACCACGGCGTAGCTGCGAACAGTTCGCACCTACCGCAAGTCGCGGTTTTGACGGCATTCGTGTTGGTCGAAAAGCTACAGTGAGGGTCACTCAGCTGGAAACATCGCTTCCAGGTGAGTGACTGTCTACTAAGATTAATTCAAGACGACAATTGCAGCCGCACGCGAACATCTCAAATAGAAAGCAAATACTAAAATGGAAAAACTGGCTACGACGTGCCGTGCGGGAAAGCAAATACAAGACTTGGAGGCGCAGTTGAGCGGCTTGTTTTATTAGCTTTCAAATATTTACGGCATTGGCGTTTACTTTTTATTAAGAGATTCATCCCTGAGCCGTTCAAATTACTTTTAGGGGTATGACATTACTGGGAAAAAAAATCAACATGCTGGGATGATTATTTATTGCTTAGGTGGACACCGAGAAAGCCCGTACCTTCAAACGGACGAGTGTAAAAGGCAGAAATGCAGAGCTCGGAAATATTAGTTGGATTAGTGTGCTGTTGTATAATGTTTTGTATGTGCAGTGTATGTGCATGCGCTAAATTTATATGTTCAGCTGATCCTTGTACTACGCGTAATACATCTACATGAGTGTATAATAAAGGGGCCTGAAGCGCAATGGTGGCGTAAGCAAATAAAAATATTTTTGTAGCACATGAATTCGGCGGTCCCTAGCGTCACCTAGCCTAGTTACTTGCAATCACTCTGCTTGACCCTGCCATTTGGTGACAAGCGACTTAACCTTCTTCCTCACATAGCGATAATTTCTTGTTATCGTGCAACAATGGGAAACGTAGGCTGCTTCGAATTTCCTGTTTTGAGCAACATTACTCGATCAACTCAGTTGGCAAACTCCCACGGAGAGCGTGATCCCTCTCATACCGCTTAGCCGAGCTAACGCGGTTCAAAACTCCAACCTTGCTTGCTGCGGCGCGTCTTGCAACAGCAGTTCAAAACAACGCTGCAACAGGCAAGAAGGATGACGCTTTAAACAGCATTTTCAAATCTAGGGGTTATCAGCGGAAACTGACGTGCGTCAGAGCGTGTCTTAGAAGGGATCACGCCCTCCGTAGGAGTTTGCCAACTGAGTTGAACAAGTAACGTTGGTTTTAAGAGCGGCTTCTGGTTTCGCGAATGGTCTACCAGTCCTCCGTGATGTGCGGCTGACGAAGGAATTGTGGCTCGAGGAATAGCAAAGGTGAGACGTAAAGTGCGCGAAGTAACAGGGTATCGGTTGTCTCCGTTTAACATCGCAGTGCTGATGACAAGAAGACTTGAGTTACTGGTTTCGAAACGCAAGTTTCTTTACCTGCGGGGGAAGCTGGCTTCGATAATGAATACAGTTCGCGGAAAGCTCGCTCTGCGCTTTTATTTACTGCTCCTCTCGCCCCGTACAATAGACCTATCGTCCTCGTTAAGCCTTACTGAGCTCGATTTGCTCGATTCGGGGAAGCCATAATGAGATTCAGGCGACGGAGGAACTTTGCTCCCCTGCTTTCAGGACGGAAATTTCTCCCTTTCTGAAGGAACATAGGTTATAAGAGCGTTCTTCCATTAATTAAGGACTATACATTTGATAAGGCGAGGACTTGTAAAAAAAGCATGAAAATAAAAATGCCTCAATCGGTACCGCCTCGATAGGCACAGCCGATTTAAATCCAATTCTATAAGAATTAATTGGATCCTTGGATCAAATGGAAATTTCGCAGTAAAGTCAATTTGGGACGGGAAAAAAAAAAAAAAAACGGGACTGACCAAAGGAATTACCTGGGAAAAACAAGCGGAGAAGAGCCCTTCAGTGCTTGACCCCTGTCCGACCCCGCTACTGGGTCATGAGTGTGCACACAGGGGGTGACCCAGTGCGAGGGCCCTTCCCACCTTAGGAAGACTCGAGAGGACGCTACCTATACAGACCCTTTTTTTCTGAGAGTGCGGTTGGAATGCTCAGTGGGTATATGCAAAGCCTTTGTCTCTGCTCACTGTATCGAACGCCCGCAAAAAGTGAGTTCGAGACAAAGGTAGCTAGGTTTACGGAGCAAGGGGCGTGAATGGAATAAGACCCGTTCTGCGTTTCTTGGGTGACAGTGGCTACAGCGGCACTAATGCAGGATCACGAGCCAGAAGCAGCCGAGAAGAAACACGTGAGTATGTACCTCAAAGAAGGAGGCGTCCATTTAACATGTTGAACTTGGGTCTGTGAAAACATATCAAGGACCGAGAAAGGCAGGCAGTATGTTTCTATTTGTCCTACATTAGCACGGTATACAGTCTCTCATTCAAGACGTTAGGTGTATTCTATAATGAATTATAGATTTTATGAAGATGTTGGGCCCCATCATAGGTATCCTGCCCATACTTGCCTTCCTAATCTTTGTTTTGTTTCAGTTATTTGAGGCATATATCCGCAAACAAACGTTTATGGCCAAAGGAAAAAAAAAAAGGTGTTCTAGGGAAGAACAGATTGACAAATCAGACAAAGAAAAACAAAACATAAACACGGGACATTGGAGAACTCAATTAAATGGAAGCGAGCCAGAGGCTCTGGAAATAGACTACGCCGCTATTTGAGGAAGTGAATACCTCCAAGATCGTTTTCAGGGGAGGAAACACGGGCAGCAGACTTTATAACGATCGCTCGCTCGTTCGCGCTGCCGATCGTTTGCGAGGAGCTCGCTTAGCCTTGCCGCCACATTGCATTCAATGCTCTACGGATACCTAACGGCGTGACGCGCAGTATTCTTAATGGGAACAGTGAATGCCCTGATTATCGTCCCGCGTAAGACACAGTATTCGCTCTTACCAGGCAATCGACGACGACAAATATACCCAGGCGTCAACGCCAATGGATATCCTGCTTCTAACGGACATATATATATATATATATATATATATATATATATATATATATATATATATATATATATATATATATATATATATATATATATATATATATATATATATATATATATATATATATATTATATATATTATATATATATATATATATATATATATATATATATATATATATATATATATATATATATACTTTTTTTAAGAGGCTTTGAGTTTGTGTAGCTTACTTGGGCGCACCAATTTTTCAACAGATAAATTATCCTGCTATTGTTTCTAGGGTATGTTTTATTGTTGGGACGACGAAGGAGATCCGAGCATAAAGTGTCTTGTAGGGTAGTATGAATGAATAAACTTTAAATAAATAAAGTGTGTCGCGCCACAGACAATCCCAAAATACTTCAATTTATTTATTTATTTGTTTGTTTACGTATTTATTTATTCATTACATTATCCGTCTGCCCTCTTTTTTTATCTCTCAGAAATCAACATAACCCTGAAAATACAGTAGATAACTAAATTGATGGGTAAGTATCGACTTTCACGCACATTTTACCCACACGCCTCTCGTTTCGTTTACAAAAATATTATTTTTAGTGTCCTTTATTTATTGACCATCTCCTCTAATCGCCTATAGAGCGACATATATCACTGATATATTAGATGTCCGAGTTTATGGCACACTCGAGTACCCTGCTTCAATGCAAAGCCTAGAGAACGATTCAGCGTCGATGGAGATGGCACGCAGACGACAAAAATCACCTGCACTCCCAGAGCAATATTTTTTGATTCCCAACAGGAACCGCACGGACGCCGCCGGTAGAGAGGGCGAGTAGCGACTACAATACGATTAAACGCAAACAACACGGGAGCCACCATTTCACATTAACGTCCAACATGACTGCCAGGAGCCACCACTGCTAAGTGCGTGCACAATACCTTCCACTCAGCAAACTCGTACCGAACCAATGAGTGGCTGGAACGAAGAGATGGCAGGTCTAATTATAGAGTCCGAGACGTCGCAGACGCCCATCCCCCAGCCACATCGTTCATATACGCAGATGGGTGAAAGATCGAGCTCCGTTCCCCTTATAAAATGGAGCTCAGCACACGCTACGAGCCATCCCAGTCACTCTGCAGCGCTGCGAACATGTCACGTGACTAACTCCGCGCATCGCTGCGTCCTTCCCCGAAGGTCACGTGACACTTACACCTAGAAGACAAGGCCTGCGCATGACGTCATCGTTAGTGGATCTCCCCGACCCGCCCCATGCGGCAAACACGCGGAAGCTCGACGACAGTCGACGCAAAGCGGCAGACGCGTTCGTCTTGGCGTCGCCGCGTGCTAGCGTCACGCTCGTTGCGAGACGCTGCGAGACGCGTAGGCGCGGCGACGCTGATGAAAGCTGCCTTGCGCCGGCGTCGCCGCCATTGCATTTCGCGTTTGCGGTGCGTAGATCCACTAGTGATGACGCTTGGGGGAAAAAGCGCCGGCCTTGTCTTCTAGGTGGTAAACGGAGTGCAGGTTCGTCTGCTTCTTTTTGCAGGAGTTGTGGTGACGACAGAACGCCGAGCTCCGATTGGCTCCGATTGTAGGATAGTAGGTAGCAGACTCAAAGCAAGCTGCCTTGAAGTCTACCTGCACTATCCTTCAATCAGAGCCAATCAGAGCTCGGCGTTCTGACGTCACAACAACCTCTGCAAAAGAAGCAGACGATAGCGTCCGCTGTAGTCCATCGCAAGGTGAAGAGGACTAGTCCACGGCGTCCCACGCTGTCGTCCTGGTACGCGGACTTCCATTGACGCAACGACGGCTTTGTTCTGCGTCGCCGACAGCGGATCGTCACGCATTACACGGCATGATTATTATAAAGCGTTCAAAGGGAAGCACCGGTTCATTCGCTTCCCTATCGAAACAATAAAAAAGACGAGAAGAATGGCGCCGCGTAGAGAAAGGCCGGCTCCATTCTTCTGTGGCGCGACAACCGCTACCGGAACTGCAGCGCTGTGGCTGGTTCTTCGAGGTGCGTAGGACACATGCTTCGAACTGAGCGACGAACAATGGAAATCTGGGGAGAAAGGTGAGTTGATGGTTGCTGAAGACGAGTGTCTCTGCTGCGGCTGACCTAGGATCGGCGCTGAACAGGTATGGCTGCCGGAAGAGATGACTTATACCTCGCAGCGCGGTGCATTTGTGGCCATTCCTGAATCGTTGTCTATTGGCGGAGGGCTCAGTACAATATTAAGTTGGAATAAATATGCTTTCGTGTCTTATTTTACGATAGTTGGGGATTTTAAATATAGGTTTTCAGGCAAGTTACAGTTCTCTGCCTTGTGATCCTAATTAAAAGAAGAGCCTTCACACAAATCGTTTTTTCCTCAATATTTACTATCTTTGTTCAGCTGCAATAAAGTTGTACTTGAACTTGAAGCACTACTATTCCTTTCGACCTTACTTCTTTTGTACCATATAGACTCTTCTGTGCATGTCCCTTTCTCTCATCCATCTAGGAGACACATATGAGGTCCTGACAAATCCAAAGGTACATTCCTCTGCAAGCAATATTTTATCCCTCACTTTTTAAAGCGAACAGTTTACTTTTCGTTTTTGGCTAAACTTATGTTAGCCCTCCAATGGAAGCACATATTGCATTGCCTTTTGTGATAAATTCGTTTTTTGTGTTATTTTTTAATATTTAGTCGTGACATTTATTACCCCCCATTTTTAAAATTAAGGAATGGTGCTGCGGCATCAGTGCATTAGAATCCCACTGTATGGTATCGTGGCATTTTATTTTTTGGTCTCGCAAGCAGTGATGTCTAGACTAGCGACAAGATGGCGAAAATTAGAGACAAAGAATGACGCAAAGAAATCTATGTGACTGTAAAAAAGCAAAACGAAATTATAGACAGCACAGACAAAAAGATAGCTTAAAATGAACTTGCCATAGTTATATTTTATTTAACTGATTTCTCTCTTCGAGTGACGTCGGAACATGGGAAGGAAAGCTTAAGTAGGGTGGGGATTTGGGACAGTTGGTAACAGTTAAACATGATGAAAAACAGCCTCAGATAAACAGGGACAAAGAACGGGTAGAGAATACGACAGGACAACGGCTGACTCGCAACTGGAGTTTATTGAAAGAAAAGTGAATCAAATAAACTTGTCAAACAGATTACACACATACAGATTAAAAACACACGCCCACCAGGCGACCAGATGTGCAGATACATCGCCTCGAAATTTCACACTCATGTTCGAATGCAGATACAGTACCTCCCTCTCAGATAACGCCACCGATGGCTCACTGATATATCTGTCTGCCATCGAAGAGATTATGACCGCTTCAATTATCTCTCGAGTCATTTTTCCCGGTGTCTGCCCACAAAAGTTGAAGGAAAGCTTGAAAAAGGGAAAGAAGGGGGAGGGGGCGTTGTCTCCCCCCTCCCCTTTTCTTAAACAGATACTTTATTTATCTATTTTTTGTAAGAAGTTTGAAACCTTTTTTTTTGTAAGCCCTTTACCCTTTGAGGCTGAAGCCGGCTCGTTATTGTACGCAGAGAAACCTATATAATACAAATAAACCTGTTTTTTCCAATTCTAGCAAACAATTAGGGGAGGGAAATCCCTCTCACCCCTTCCCTCACCTCCCTTTCGCTTCTCTTGCACACTTCCGACGGCACTGCTGTCTTCCTTGACGTCATTTCATCTCCAAGCGTTGAGGCAGTCCCTGCGCTCATCGCCGATCTACCGCGGGTTATTTGTCAAATCAAATAAGTCGATCAACCATCGGCTCCGGCGGAAAACCACGAAAGGTAAGCGGTGTAACACAAGTCGACGACACCCTGTGCTCCCGGCACTTCCTCCCGTGCATCCCCTCGTCAATTCTCGCCCTCACCCGGACCTCGCCCAGATGACGACGCTTCCGAGAAGAAGACGACGTCTGGCCGTCCATTAGTTCGCCCATACCTCGAAACGGGTTTAATAAAGAAGCCATAGATTGCTGGGTACGGCGCGGTCGTCACCTACATTTCCCCCAGAGCCGGCTCCTGCAGCGAACGCTCCAAGTTCATTCATCACGTTCGGTGACCAAGTGCCGCTCGCGCACTGCCCTTTCCTGCGTTTCTCGGAATCGAACCCTGCCGGGATAGAGCAATGCAGAGCGCAAGTTCGTCTGCTTCTCGCACGGTTGCGATGACGTCAAAACTCTGAGCACTTATTGGATGACTGAAAAAATACAATAGTGGGTAGACCTCAAGGCATCTAGCGTTGATGTCTATAGTAAGTTGCAGCTCAAGAAGGTAGGGCGAGGGAAAGTAAGACTGTGGAGGAAGAAGCAGACGGAACGCTGGAGAGGAGATGGGGAATCCTCCTTCTCTCTACAGCGTTCCGTCTGCTTTCTGCTCCCCGGCCTTCCTTTCCCTCGCCCTTCTTTCTTGAGTTGCAACGGACTGCACCCACTATCCTATCGACCAAAGCCAATCATAGCTCGGCGTCGTTCTGGCGTCACCGCAACTCCTGTGCAAGAAGCAGACGACTTGCTGTCCGTTTACCACCAAGAAGGCAAGGCATGCTCCTTTTCCCCCCGTAAACGTCACCACTATCCACGTAGCGCCGCCTAGTTCGCGTCAGCGTTGCCGCTAGCGCAGCACGCGTCTGCTGCTTTGTGCCGTACTCTTGTTGACTTTCAACGCGTTTGCCGCTTGGGATAAGCCGGGAATATACTAGCAAAGACGTAATGAGCAAGCGGGACTTTTCGCAGACCGTACGCCAGAGCTTTGCGTTGCAAGTGACAGATCGTGCTGTCACTTTGAAGCAGGGATTAAAGGGCCCATGAAACGAATTTTGGACTGCAATGAATCAATTTATATTGGTATTTTACTAATAGCACATCGTTCAGTGGGCCAAAAGAAAAAAAGTAGAAAGTCAAAAGCCTGACTTTCGGTACGAAAATTGGAAAACCACAGCGGACTATTTCGTACCTCCTTCCCTTCGTAAGCTCGCTGCCTTTTCTCTGTGATACATCCGCGGACCCCGCAGCGCGTCATCGGGACCCCGCAGCGCGTCACCGGGCCCAAACGAACGTCACACGACACCGGAGCTCACTTAATCCGTTCACCCTTAAGCTGACATTGTGGTGGAAGCTACGCGCTTGCCGGACCAATCAGCCGCCTCCCTTTCATCACCTGACCTCATTCTCTGCGCGTGGGTATGCGCGAGAGAGCGTGATCACGTGGCAAAAGTATGGCTGGCCCAACGAGCACGTAGCTTCCACAGCACTGTCAGCTTTGGGGTGAACGGGGTGGGAAAGCAACTTTTGTCTGAATTTTGAGCGACGGCTAATCTTCTAGGGGGAGAATGGCTGTATCCGGATTAGAGAAACGAGAGTCCGAGCAAGAGGTGACTCCCCCTTTCCGTCTTCTGGAACTGTTTGGCAGAATGCGCGATTTGTGAGTTGAGGAGAAAAGCTAAACAGGAAAAAGTTGGAAAAGCGTTTCATGACTCCTTTAAGGCCTGTTCACACATGCAGCGGAGCGCTACAAGCGTAGCGCTTACCTCGCGCGAAGCGCGTGCTGACGGGAGCGTTCACCAGCTTTGTATCGCACCGTCAAAACTGTTGCTCATGGCAGACGATAAGTAGCTGACGGCACGTGAGGAGCGCTACATCAGCGCTTCGCTGCATGTGAGAACCGACCTTTAAAGGGATACTAAAGCAAAGAATTTAGTGTCCATAATAAGTGGCGCACGTTCTTTCCACGAGCCAGCAGCCGCCGGTGTGCGCGAGCAAACGCAACAAAAATGACGTCAAAGACCTTCATTTGCGGTTAAGATGACAGTGAAATGTATGGGCTTCGGTACAAAGGAGAATAAAGACAAGTTTTTCATCTACACAGTGGTGTCTGGTGTAAAAGGTAAGCGATTAATTGGTCTAACAAGCACGTAGCTTTCACTTGTAGAGATGAAAAGCCTGTATTTATTCTCCTTTGGGCCGAAGCCCATGCACTTCACTGTCCTCTTAAGCGCGAATGGAGGCCTTTGACGTCATTTTCGTTGAGTGTGCTCGCGCACACCGGCGGCTGCTGGCTCGTGGAAAGAACGTGCGCCACTTATTATGGACACTAAATTCTTTGGTTCAGTATCCCTTTAAAGGGCCTCTGACACGCCAAAAAAAAAATATTTTTTTTGTTCACGCTAAACGTTGCAATGGCATATCAGGACATTACAAAAAAATTGTTTCACTATAGAGTTGCGTAGTTTTTTTATAAAAAATAGAAATACGAGGCCCAATTCAAAGTTCCCGCCGTGCACTGTGACGTAACAGTGTACCGCAAGGTGTCGGGGCGGTCAGAAAGGAGGCATCGAGCTACGTCACTAAAAGTGGGTTAACCGGAAGTCGCGTGAGTTTCACTCCTCGTGCTCTCCGCGACCGTGCCTAAGACTTTTTTTCTTTTTATTATTCTGCTCTTCGTACGAGCGATCGTAGAAAACGAAGTTTCAGTTCCACTAGCTCTTTATCCCTGCACCGTTGGTTAGTTTGCGTGCTGTAAAATTTGAGGACGAAGAGTCAGTGGATCGACGTGATGGAGGTCAATGATGAAAGCGTTACGAGTACAAGCCAGTGTACGAGTGCATGCCGTCATTGGGAGGGAAATCCCTCTCACCCCTTCCCTCACCTCCCTTTCGCTTCTCTTGCACACTTCCGACGGCACTGCTGTCTTCCTTGACGTCATTTCATCTCCAAGCGTTGAGGCAGTCCCTGCGCTCATCGCCGATCTACCGCGGGTTATTTGTCAAATCAAATAAGTCGATCAACCATCGGCTCCGGCGGAAAACCACGAAAGGTAAGCGGTGTAACACAAGTCGACGACACCCTGTGCTCCCGGCACTTCCTCCCGTGCATCCCCTCGTCAATTCTCGCCCTCACCCGGACCTCGCCCAGATGACGACGCTTCCGAGAAGAAGACGACGTCTGGCCGTCCATTAGTTCGCCCATACCTCGAAACGGGTTTAATAAAGAAGCCATAGATTGCTGGGTACGGCGCGGTCGTCACCTACATTTCCCCCAGAGCCGGCTCCTGCAGCGAACGCTCCAAGTTCATTCATCACGTTCGGTGACCAAGTGCCGCTCGCGCACTGCCCTTTCCTGCGTTTCTCGGAATCGAACCCTGCCGGGATAGAGCAATGCAGAGCGCAAGTTCGTCTGCTTCTCGCACGGTTGCGATGACGTCAAAACTCTGAGCACTTATTGGATGACTGAAAAAATACAATAGTGGGTAGACCTCAAGGCATCTAGCGTTGATGTCTATAGTAAGTTGCAGCTCAAGAAGGTAGGGCGAGGTAAAGTAAGACTGTGGAGGAAGAAGCAGACGGAACGCTGGAGAGGAGATGGGGAATCCTCCTCCTCTCTACAGCGTTCCGTCTGGTTTCTGCTCCCCGGCCTTCCTTTCCCTCGCCCTTCTTTCTTGAGTTGCAACGGATGCACCCACTATCCTATCGACCAAAGCCAATCATAGCTCGGCGTCGTTCTGGCGTCACCGCAACTCCTGTGCAAGAAGCAGACGACTTGCTGTCCGTTTACCACCAAGAAGGCAAGGCATGCTCCTTTTCCCCCCGTAAACGTCACCACTATCCACGTAGCGCCGCCTAGTTCGCGTCAGCGTTGCCGCTAGCGCTGCACGCGTCTGCTGCTTTGTGCCGTACTCTTGTTGACTTTCAACGCGTTTGCCGCTTGGGATAAGCCGGGAATATACTAGCAAAGACGTAATGAGCAAGCGGGACTTTTCGCAGACCGTACGCCAGAGCTTTGCGTTGCAAGTGACAGATCGTGCTGTCACTTTGAAGCAGGGATTAAGGACGTGGCCGCTAAGCCCACAATCCGCGCAGCGTACGGTCTACTAAATACGCTACGCTTAGCGTATCGGCAAGGTGCCTGGAACGCATCTCGGGTGGTGTGTTTACCGTGTCCAAAAAAGTGGTCCCCCCATCTCTGCCTGACGACGCGATTAATAAGTGTCATGATGTCCTCGTTTGCGATCCTTGTGATGAGACAGGCAGCTGGATGTGATATATAAACGCCTGTTCTGCTGCAGGTCGCTCTGCAGTTTGACAGTCCGCGGAAGCTTCGGCAGTATGGAGTTGGGACACCGCGTCGATTGACGGCGACATTCGCGTTCTCTCGTACATCTTTTTTTGCCTGAACTTCTACGTTTAGCCGCCAGTATCGTGACATCCGACAGCATGACACTCGGGCTTGTGTGACGTCGTTTTTTACCTCTTCGGGACCACTCTCGATGCCTTGGCGAGATAGGAGGCTAAACACACGAGTCGGACACACGTTCCAGGTACAGTAGTATCGGTACACTATACTCCGTTTCACCTTATGTTGTACCGCAGAGAAGGCTAGAAGCGCGAGCTCATAGCGTTGGGAGCTGCTCTTTACGCACGAGAGCTTGTGCCGCCGAGATGCGCTCTACAGCAAGGAGCTCGCGCTTGTAGCCTTTGCTGCGGTACATCATAAGGTGAAACAGAGTATAGCATTGTCACTCCATTCCCCGATTTGCATCAGGGCGCCGCCATTTTTGGTGCTTAGTGTAGAATAAAACCAAAAAAGCGAATTCCCGAGCTTTAAATGCGGTGGCAGGAAGCTCGGGCGATATCGCTTCGCTTCATCGCGGGCAGTTCTAACATTTCTGGAGGACGGAAAACCGCCCCCTGCAATTTTATATTGAGCTTCAAATTGCCACGCGCGTTGGCGAGCAAGCGCGTGCGTGGCCGAGTGGTTACCCCGCTTGACTGTCACGCGAAAGGTGTAGGTTCGATTCCAGTTAGCGGACTGCCCTTTTATTATTCTTTCAACTAGGCCTTCTCGTAAGTTCGAGAACATTCTCGTCTGGTCGAGTTCCGAAAGTTCTACGCCGAACGATCCAGAAACCCACGAGGGTACATAAGGGATTCCACAAGGCGAGCAGAGTCAGTTTCTCCCCAGCGTTCGACTCTGCTGTCACGCCGACTTCGACGCCTGCGACGCTCTACTTTCTTCTGTTCCGTTTTTTTTATTTTTGGGCACAAGTTCGCCCCATTAAACGTTTAGTTTCTTCAGTTATTATCGCCTCATCACTTGTCATTCGTGACATTTTGGTGGAGGTGCGGGGTAACGCTTTCTATGCCCGTGAAGCGTACACCTACAAAGACATCCCGGCCAAGTGAAGTGCTCAGCCCCGAAAGGCTACCCTTCGCAGAAAACACCGACACCCGATCAAGTCGCCGCAACCAAGGCCTGCCCCCGGAACTCGGACCCCTGCCACAGAAACCAAGGAAGAAGACCGCGACGATGACCACTCCACCCGTCGTTGTCCTACCCGTCGCTGCCCGTACGCCCACGTCCTTCCATGGTGAACCTTATGAAGACATCGACGACTGGCTACAGCAGTACGAGCGAGTGGCCCAGCACAACCAATGAACGGACGAACAGCGCCTGCAGAACGTTTATTTCGCGCTCGAAGGGACGGCCAGGCACTGGTTCGAGAATCGCGAGACTTCCTTGATCTCTTGGACCTCCTGCAAGGATGCGCTGAGACGAACATTCACCAACCAATATCGACGGGAGAGGGCCGAGAACCTTCTTCGAATCAGGACCCAGGGCACAAACGAGACTATCACCAGTTTCGTGGAGGATGTTCTGCGCCTGGTCGCTCGCGCCAACCCTCAAGCCACCGACGAAAAAAAGCTGCGGATCCTGATGCGAGGTGTGAAGGACGACATCTTCCATGGTCTTGTTCGCAACCCCCCATCCACCGTCGAAGATTTCGTCACGGAGGCGATGAACATGAAACGTGCCCTCCTCGCGAGAGCAAGCCACTACCATCGGCACTCGAGCGTCGCTGCTGCTTCTGCATCGGGCTACGACATCAGCCCTAGCATCCCCGGCCTTCGCCGCATCATCCGCGACGTCGTAGAGGAGGAGCTTAAGAAGCTTTTGCCGACTGCTGAGCGCCCGGCCTCAATCTCTATCGCCGAGGTCGTCCGGGAAGAAGTTCAGCAGGCGCTACAGCCACAAGTTCTTGTCAGCGCCACTCCCGAACCACCGACCCTGAGTATACGCCGCAGCTACCCGACGACCGCCGCCCCCTGCTCACCCGTATACGGCGCCAACCCGACGTGAACCTCCAGCGCCGCAGTTTGACGCCAGGAAGATTGGGCGCACGCCCACCCAGAACAAGCAGCGCCACGAAAGACCGACGTGTAAAGGACGACCGATCGACGCCCGTTGTGCTATCACTGCGGTGGAGCCGGCCACATTCACCGTCGATGCCCCTACAGACAACTGGGGCTGCGCGGGTTCCACCCGAACGACCCGCGCCCAAGGTGCGACGAACACCCACGCGACATCGAGGAGTTCCTCCGACGCTCGCCCTGCCCAGTGTCGTCTCTCCGCCGTGAAGCCCGCTCCCCATCGCCACGACGTTCAGCGTCCCCAGCGCCACGACCCCGCCGAGAGAGCCTGTCTCCCCTGCATCGCCGGGAAAACTAAGTGCGGCAACGCCTGGAGGTGACGTTGCCGAAAACGACGGAAGCAAACAGCCTCCAAGAACGCCGGAACGCTCCCACTCTCCCGATGCCCCGCATCGCACCGACGCCCCTGCAACGGTGTCCAGCAACCTAAACGTTGTTATCGACGGCCACGACGCATCGGCACTCGTTGACACCAGAGCAGACTACTCAGTGTTGAGTGGGAGGCTCTCTCGCCACCTTCGAAAAGTCACGACGCCGTGGTATGGACCGCAGATACGAACCGCCGGAGGACACCTCATCACGCCTGTGGGAAGGTGCACCGGTGGTGTCGAGATTCACGGCAAGACGTGTCCTGTGAAATTTGTCATTCTACAAGACTGTTTCAGTGACGTCATTCTCGGCATAGACTTTCTGTGTGAATAGGGCGACGTCATCGACCTTAGAGAAAACAGATTGACGCAGCGGGCACCTGTTCCGCCTTCAAAGAAACTCCAAGCTGCGCCAGCCGCCGTCCGAGTCGCTGCCGACCACGTGAATCTGCCGCGGCGATCAAGTGTTGTCATACCCGTCGTGACCGATGCAGCTACCCGCGGCGAAGTTCTTCTGGAAGGTAACCTTCAATTGCTCCTGGGAAGAGGAATAGGCGTCGCAAGAGGAGTAGCTGAACTTCATGATGGGCGCACTGTGGTCCTCGTGACGAATTTCCGACAAGAAACGCAACACCTCATAAAGGTGCAGCTGTGGGCCATGTCAAGGAACTCCAAAACTCCGTCGAAGTCGCCGCGATTGCTGAAGAATCATCGCCGCCTCAGCAAGACTTTACGTCGCCAGCGCAGCTCGACATTGACCCCAAGCTTCCGGGCCTAAAACGACAGCAGCTGAGTGACCTCCTCGCCGAATACAGCGACTGCTTTGGGACGTCGTCAAAGGTGCGCCAAATCACCGTTGCGAAGCATCGCATTGTTACCGAGGACGACGCGCTCCCTGTGCATCGATCGCCATACCGAGTCTCAGTAAAAGAAAGAGAGGTCATACAGGAGCAAGTGCAAGAAATGCTGAAAGACGACATAATCCAGCCTTCCAGCAGTCCATGGGCCTCTCCGGCTCTCCGGTCGTACTGGTAAAGAAGAAGGACGGAACGCTTAGGTTTTGCGTGGACTACCGGCAGCTGAACGCGGCGACGAAGAAAGACGTCTACCCACTCCCCCGCATAGACGACACGCTAGACCGGCTGCGCCACTCTCGATATTTTTCATCGATGGACCTGAAGAGCGGCTATTGGCAGATCGAAGTGAAGTGAAGGACACCGTACTGGCTAGGCTGAAACGGCAGAGCTGTCTCGTCTACCTTGACGACGTCGTAGTGTTTTCATGCGACTTCGACGAGCACTTGCAACGACTCCGAGCTGTTCTCCAGGCCATACAGACCGCCGGGCTCACCGTTAAGCCATCGAAGTGTCGGTTCGCCTATGACGAACTGAAGTTCCTAGGACACGTGGTTAGCAATGATGGCGTTCCCCAGACCCAGAGAAGACTCTCGCCGTCGCGGCATTTCCAGCATTGACAGACGAGAAGGCCGTGCAAAGATTTCTGGGACTATGTGCATACTATCGGCGCTTTGTTCGGGATTTCGCAAGGATTTCGGAACCGCTCACAAACCTCACGAAGACGCCGAGAAGTTTGAATGGGCCGAAGAGCAGCAGCAGGCATTCAACGAGCTGAAGCGACGACTCTCCTGTTCTTGGACATTTCAATCAGGATGCGGAAACCGAGATTCACACGGACGCAAGTAACGCAGGACTTGGTGCGGTACTGGTTCAACTACAAGAAGGCACCAAGCGAGTCATTGCATACGCAAGTCGGACACTATCCAAGGTGGTGAAAAATTACTCCACGACTGAGAAAGAATGCCTTGCGGTCGTCTGGGCAATCACAAAGTTTCGTCCGTACTTGTACGGGAGCCCGTTCCGCGTAGTCACGGACCACCATTCGCTCTGCTGGCTTGCCAACCTCAAGGACCCGTCAGGACGCCTCGCTCGATGGAGTCTCCGACTACAAGAGTTCAACATGACTGTGGTCTACAAGTCAGGCCGCAAGCACAGTGACGCCAACTGCCTGTCTCGAGCGCCCGTCGAAACACCTTCCGGTAGCAGCGACGACGATGAAGACGGGTGCTTCCTAGGCGCGGTGAACACCGACGACATGGCACGACGTCAACGAGACGATCCTGAGCTGCGCGCACTAATAGAGCACCTGGAAGGGCGTGGGAGCACCATGCCACGTGTTTTCTCACGAGCCCTGTCGACCTTCGTCATGCGACAAGGTGTACTCTACAAAGAGTACTTTAGGGACAACAACTTGTCGTGGCTGCTGGTAATCCCGACTGACCTTCGAGAGGAGATCTTCCAAGCCTGCCACGACGACCCGACGTCCGGACACCTTGGTTACAGCCGGACACTGGCCCGTATTCGTGAAAAGTATTACTGGCCCAAGCTCCCCAAGACCGTTTACCTATACACACGATCATGCCACGAGTGTCAGCGACGCAAGAAACCTCCGACGAGGCCGGCCGGACTCCTGCAGACAATTTCTCCCCCAACTCCTTCCAGCAGATCGGAATGGATCTACTTGGCCCTTTTCCGCCGTCGACGTTGGGGAACCACTGGATCATCGTCGCCCCAGATTATCTCACGCGGTACGCCGAAACGAAAGCCCTTCCTTCAGGAACTGCTGTGGAAGTTGCCAAGTTTTTCATTGAGTCCATCGTCCTCCGGCACGGCGCTCCAGAAGTTCTGATTACAGATCGCGGATCATCGTTCATGGCACAGCTGACCCAAGAAATCCTCCGACTCAGTCACACCAGTCATCGTCGTACAACTGCGTACCACCCGCAGACCAACGGGCTGACGGAGCGACTCAACAAGACAATCGCCGACATGATCTCTGTGTACGTCGACGTAGAGCACAAGACGTGGGACGAGGTGTTGCCCTACGTCACATTCGCCTACAATACGGCGGTTCAGGAGACCACTGGATTCACACCCTTCCAGCTGGTACATGGTCGGAAAGTAACGACCATGCTGGACGCGATGCTGCCCCATGAGCCAGGTGACAGTGAGAGCGACGACGCCCAGGTGGTTGCTAAACGGGCCGAAGAAGTCCGCCAGCTCGCCCGACTCCTGATTCAAGACCAGCAACGCGTCGACGCCGGCCGCTACAACCTTCGTCGCAGGGATGTCCACTTCCAACCCGGACGCAGGGTGTGGGTGTGGACGCCCATCCGGTGCCGCGGCCTCAGTGAGAAACTGCTGAAACGGTACTTTGGACCCTACAAAATGCTTCGTCGACTCGGGGATCTGAACTACGAGGTGATGCTCGACGGAACACGGATTTCATCACGCCGCCCTCCACGACCGGAAGTCGTCCACGTCGTGTGCCTCAAGCCGTACTACGATCGGGAGGACTGTGAATTGTGTTTTGTAATACGCTCGATAGGATTGTGTTGTACAAGTCTACGTAGTTGGCCATTATTTTTTCTTTTGCTGTTTTTGTTTTCCGGCACGTCGCATCGAGACGATGCGCTTTTAAAGGGGGGAGCAATGCCAAGCGCGTTGGCGAGGAAAGCACGTGCGTGGCCGAGACTTGTGCCAGCGCCGGCGGCTCGCGTACTTCCGGCTCTCGAGCAGGACGGTCGTAAGGATTATGGCACGGCCGCTTGATAAGGGACTCCCCTTGGGAGCGGCCTGCCGTATGTCTCGCGCCGCCGGTGAGAGCGATAGTTCTACTTTACCCCGCAGCGCCAGCCGTGGCGCTCGTTATCGGCGAGAGAGGCGAAGTCCGCCCGGCGCGGCCCGGTGTGGCTAGGGTGCCTACATGTTTCCGCTCCGTTTCCGGAGCGGCGGAAACACGTAGGCACCCTAGGTGTGGCTATTTAGATTGTTTTTCGTGAAGCGGCAAGTCTCATTTGAAACGAGTGCCAGATTGCATGAATGATGTGACAAATCTGTGTCGAATAGAAGCACATAATTCTTTCTGCGAGGAGCTCACTCAGTTGCAGGCTGCGCGTTAGAGCCGCATTCAGTTGGCAGTATGAGCGAATTGTCGTTTTCTTGTTCCCGTCCCCGTTTCTATTACCACTGTAATGAGTTATAGTTGGATATAGCTAGGCCGTATGATTTCCGATTTTAACCGATGCTCGAGCACGCTCGAGCTGTGCCTTTTATTTATCTGTGAGGGACAATAAGAAAGGGATTCCTCGTGCATAACTTCTGCAATATAAACTTCATTGTTCACGAACAGATCAAGGGAGTCATATAGTTCGCAAGCGGAATACCTTTCGGGAAAGAGGCTTCCGCGAAAGTCTCAATATATTCTCTAGAGAGCTGTTTAGGTCACCAGCCGAGTTAGCCAGAAGAGGTCTGACGAGCTTCCCGAGAAAAAGCTCGCAGAGTTCTTAGCTGTGGTACCGGTCTCTGCAGTTAGTACACCACATCAGCGGGCAGTCCATAAGGTGTGGAATCTCAGCGCTCGAGAGAACCTTGCCAATCCGTCCAGAACGACGAATCTCTGCCAACTGTAGAGCCCTCTCGACAAAGGTGCAGACGAGCTTGCACGGCCAGACAGCTTCAGGTCGTGGATAGCTGAGTCCTCTTTGGTCAAGGCTAAACACGAACTGATTTTCTCCGTCACGAGATTCATTTCCCTTAAGTTACAGCTTGCATTCAGGACACGTCACCTGCAAAGTTGAGCGGGTTCTACACATTAGCCTTCCTTGCTTAAATCTGTCTTGAAATTCGTCGCAGGTTTGTCGCAGTTTTTTAATTCGCTCGTTCAGTCGTTTGGCTTGCATTTGAAGGTGGTGCGCGTTTTTCTTGGCATCTTCCATAAAGCCTATAGCTGTCAAATTGAATGACGTCCGACATTCTTCCACTTCAAACTCTTTTTGCAGGCAAGGTTCAATAGCCACGCACTCATCAACAGCTCGTCTTCTTTCTGCAGGGGACTGCATTTTGCGTTGTCGGCTTCTACCGCTCGCATGCGACGTGGACGCGTTAGGTGGCACACGAACAAGCTTTCTGCGTTTCTTTGAACCTGCTGGCTGCATGTACAACGAATACAATGGGAATTGAGTCGGCACCGCTGTCGGTCGCAGTACCTTCCGCTTCATCCCTACCTTGTAGTCCTCCGCCTTAAATGCCTATATGTACAACCTCGGCTTTCTGCAGGGAAGATAATCCACATAGCGCTCCCCTCTCCTAAGCTGCGAGGGGGAGCCAGGTTGGGGCAAGGTAGAATGTGAAGAGGATAGGAAAGGAGGTGACGGGCAAAAGTGGAAAGCGCGAAGTGTACGTCGGCCTTTAAAATGAAGGGAGCGCACGACGCTCCTGAAGCTTGGTTGCCACTGGCTGCCCTTCTCGCTGCCTTCTCGCGAAATGTTCTTCAACCAGGCATCCCAAAATTTCTCTCTAGACGGAAGCTCGTGATAGCAGAGTTCCGGATCTCTCGCAGGATTTGACTTACAACGCTGCACGCAACAGTTTTTAGGCATCGCGTGCTCCGTAACCCATCTGCACACTTTAAAACTGTGCAAAGACAGACAAAAGGCGGCTGTCTACGTCTCTTCTTTCTCATCCATCAGTGGTTATCGCCATCAAACTATAGAAACGAGCAAAAAAACGATCGAAAACACAAACCACGCATGCGAGCACAGGGTAAAACTGCGATATTTTCTCCGCGCAAAGTGGTGCAAAGGTGGGGGACAAGCGATTTTTGCGGCCTTTTGCAACCGCGACAGCGCCTCGGTATCGGCGAAGCCAATGACGGGCAGATATTTTCTCTGGGTCGTGAAGCAAGAGCGCGTTGGGCGCCTTTTCTATACTCTTTTTCACCTTATGATGTACCGCAAGAAAGGCTACAAGCGCGAGCTCCTTGCTCTATAAGGCACATCTCGGCGGCACAAGCTCTCGTGCATTAAGAGTAGCTCCCAACGCTATGAGCTCGCGCTTCTAGCCTTGTCTGCGGTACAACATAAGGTGAAACGGAGTATAGCTTTCAGCTCACGAAACCACTCGCCGATGTGCAGCGCCTCCACGGCAGATGGGAGAAGTTCTCCTCTCACGCGCGCTCTTTTGTTTTCGGAAAAAATCGGCAGGCCGCACCAACAGGGGGGATCGAGAGGCCGTGATTATGGGCTCCCAGCAGCGAGCAGCGTTAGCGGCCGATATCGGCCGTGGTTCTTCGAACATGACTACTGACGACGAATATAAGATAGTGCTGCCTTCGTTCCCAAACGATATTGCCGCGGTGAACTCGGCGTTTCTTCACTGTGATCTGAGAGGCCGGCCTTATCGCATCCAGGATTTTAGAAGCGAACTCGAGCGGTGCGGGGTGCTCAAGGAAGTGGCGGCATTTGGGTCATACCAAATGAATCATGTTTGGATGGTGACGCTTCACACGGAAAACGCAAAACGAAGGCTGGTGGCAGCGAAGGAACTGAAGGTAAATGGATTACGGTGCCTCGTCGTAGACCCAAGCAACAGCGAGGTACGCGTGATGGTACACTGGCTGCCCTTCCATGTTCCGGACGAAGCGGTGCAAAGGGCCCTAGCCCCTTACGGCAAAGTCAACGACGTAGGACGGCGTAGCAGTTGATGCAATACCGCACCAACTTAGTTTTTCCGGGGGTAACACCCTGGTTGTCATCCCCAGCCGAGCCCCGCAGTGCCTGCGCTGCAAGAGGACCGGCCACGTTCGACGAGAATGCAAGATACCCAAATGCACCGAGTGCCACAGCCTTGGGCACGAAAGCAAGGGCTGCATAAAAACCTACACTCTTAAAACAAAAGGAGTCTGCACGACTCCCTCTGGGGGGTATTTGCGCGCCGCAGATTCAACACCTTTACGACTCCAGTTTGTAGAGTCCTTCGACTCTTTTTTTAAAAAGAGTCTCCACGACTCCCTGTGGGGGGTCTTTGCGCACCCCACATTGGACTCTTTCTCGACTCTTGTTAGTAGAGTCACTTGACTCTTATTTAAAAAAAGAGTCCTGTGACTCTCATCACACTGGAGTCATGGTAGTGTACGGACGACTCCAGGTGACGTAGTCAACTGCGACTCTTTAACGACCCTTATCCAACGGAGAAAGAGAGTCACTGGACTCCTTCCTGGTAATCCCAGTGACACTGTAAGAAGAAAACTGTAGTAAAGTGGTTAGTTGGGCGAGTTGGTAATGATTGAACATGGTTGTCTCTTATCTCTTCCCTCTTTTTTGTTCCTTTCTGTCTGTGCGCAATTTTAACCATGTTCTGTAAGAAGAGTTGTGAGGACCCTCCTTTTATGAAGTGTCCCGTGACTCCTATGGCAAAAGAGTCATGGGAGTGTATGAGCGACTCTCCAAAAGATAGTCAGTGCTGACTCACTTTGTCTGGAGTATAGCAGCCCTAGTCAAGTGAAAGTTTGTTGAACAAAGGGAGGCATTGTGATCGTAAGGAGACTTCTTGCCGCCTGCGAGGTTCAACTTGAATTTCCTTAAAAAAAGAGTAGTAACATCAACTGTGCGAAAGTATAAAAGTTGAAATGGAAACTTCGATTCCACTTAAAAGAAGTGCTAACATCAATTGTCTGCAAGTGTAAACGTCGAAATGCAGAACTAATATCTTACAATTTCCTTTAATGAAAAGGAATGCTGATGGTCCTAACGATGCTGAACTGAATGCTGCTCTAAAATTTATCATGAAACACAACAGAAGCTTTTGGAATTTGCACACTTCAAAAAAAAGTAAAAGTTTTTTTTTTTTTTTTTTTAATCGGCAGATTAACTTTCTATTAGTTTGATTACACTTATCATTTACAATAGGTTGTATATCTTTTTTATCACACGTCTGCACTATTGGCAAGAGCTGGTGTGAACCAGCATGTTCTGTTGCTTCATGACTGCTTTGCGTGGACAGGCGTGTGGCAATAAACTGCAGGAATCTTCAAATTTAACAATAAAGATAGCTGTTTTGTCTCAGCTCATATCACTGCCATTTGTGCACATGCAACTTCATGAGTCCTACCGTGCAGGTACTGCGAAATAAACCACAAGTATTTAAAACAATTACTTTATTAGAAACTGATGTGATACATAGTGGCTCAAAAGCCTGCTTCGGCTTATCACAGGTGTTTTATAACAATAACTAAACAAATAACATCGTAAGAAATAAGACTAATACACAAAACTGGTTTAATTATTAGACAAGAATGAAAATAAATTACAATGACAAGTTTTGTGAAGGCTTGCTTTGCCTGCTTGGTCTTGCAGGATTAAATTAGAATAAAAATAAATTACAATAAGTTTCCTAAAGGCTTGGTTTGCCTACTTGCTGTTTTTTCAAAGCTTTGCTTTTCTTTCTGCAGTTTCTTCTTTTATGGTTTGGATCCTTAGATCAACAGATGTACAAAAAAAAATCTAACAGAAGTTTGGATACACAATGGAACACACAAACCTTTGTATTATAGCTGGAATATTCACCAAATAGTACATATGAAAACATTAAAACAGTAACCGTTATTGATAATTCTTTTTCCCTGTTCTAGGAATGTGCTTTGAGTGCTGTCACAACTTTCACAGCTCTTACCGAAATCTTTGTATTTTTTTACCCATGAGGTGCTCAAGCACAAAAAGTGTGCTTCGTCGATTCCCCCCCACATACTGACCTTTCTACGCTCGGTACATGGCTAATACCCCAGAGATTCCTGCTGAAAAGTCCAGGACGTCGATTCATAGGTCCTCGCAGACAACGCACATGCTGCCAGATGTCCATGGGTGCTTTCCAGTGAAAAGTAACGTCGGGTTCCCGAAAGACTTTACTGGGTCCTGGGAAAAAAAAAGCCAATGATAAGAAATAAGTTCTGGAAGTCAGACGAAGTTGTAGGTGAGCAAAGTAAAATTGTCGAGGACATGTTAAGTGCCCACAGTGTCATAGATGGAAAGTCCATGCAGCAGAGTGAAGGCACGTGAGGCACACGCCCGTTGCTGCCTTTCTATATTGCGCTTTCCCCAATCTCACTTGATTGTGAAGTGTTTCGTACGGTGGAACCAGTACATCAGGGCGTCTACCAAATTACTGATTTCAAATTCCCTGACTTTTCTAGAATTTCCTTTGACTATTTTGATAAAAACTTCCTGACCAAACTTCCTGACCACTTCTGAGTCGAAGGATCATAATTCGGAAACGTTATTCAGCATAGCCGTGCCAATGCGCAACCGTCAAGCTTTGTTCCGCATCGCCGTTCCACTTTCACTGGTCATTTTCCCTGATGAAGCCAACTTCTTGACGATTCTCCTGAGAATTTCAGGTTGGTAGACACCCTGATGATGTATCAGGTTACAAATGGACACCACAAAAATGCAGACCATTGCATTCAAAATTATTTTAGCCATCAGGAGGAACCTAAAATATTCCCATGGAGAGAGATAGAGAGTGGAGGGGCGGAGGAGGCTGCTGCTGCTATTGTCTACTTTTTCTTTTAAAAGAATATCAATTTAGGGCTCAAAGGGAACGTAAGTAATAAATCAGTAAGTTCACTGAGAGCACTTGAAGCACAAGGGGCACGGTCCTTACTCAGGAAACAGGGGAGGGTACTAAGTCTAGCTGTACCTGTTCTGCAGGACCCTGCATAAGCTAGGTGCTAGGCAAGACTGGGGCTTATCTACTGAGTGTCTAGTACAGTCAAAGAAAGCATTATAAAATTCTTTGCTGGGCAAGCTGCTTCGTGGCTGCAATGAAAAAAGAGTACATTAAGACAGGGACAAGGAAGGAAGGGAAGGCTTTTTTTTCTGAATAAACTAGTTGGTAGTGAGCACTTGTTTCTCCCTTTCTCGTCCCCGTCTTATTGTGCTCCGTTTTTAGTTCTTCAAACGTGGAAAAAGCGCAAAAAATTCGACAAGGGACAAGTGAAAGAAGTGCACGGACGAAGCGCTGACTATCAACTAAAGGGTGTACATTGGACCAACGGGGAGATGCGTGAATGTGAGGGCGAGGGAGCATTCCCTTTCTCTCCGTTCCTCCCCCGCTGGGCACTTAGCGGTACATTGTAGTAGGTGCGGATGCGTACCTGTTTTTAATGACTTGACGATCTTGGCGCGCAATAAAAGTAAGACCGCCAGAGAGATTGATGAGGCCTTTTTCATTTTATCAAAAGGGGAAGGGGAATGTGTGAGCGCACCGTCGGTGCACTTGGGGGATGATGAAGTATTTTTTATCAAGGAGAATGGCAGGCACGTGTGAGGGTGATGACTTAGTAGAAATCTTGTCGTTGGGTTGTATTTTTTGTGTCTTCTATTGGTTCTTTCCTTTGCTCCCTGTGTTTATTTTCTGGTTCGCCTGAAAATTAAACTTTAGTTGATAGTCAGCGCTTCGTCCGTGCACTTCTTTCACTTGTCCCTTGTCGAATTTTTTGCTCTTTTTCCACGTTTGAAGATGTTCAACCAACTCGCCCAACTCACCGCCTTGCCGTTTTTAGTTGTAACGAAAGCAAGCCACGATGGAATTTAGAGAGGGCTAAAAGCTTGCTTTAACATCTGTGTGCATGTGAGGGAACGCTTCATGTACAAGGCCTACTACAAGGTAGTAATCATCACAATTTTCCATATGAGTAACAAAATAATGCATCTCTGCATTACAAAGTATCCAATACCTTTTCGTGTGCTGTACCGATATAGGCATCTTTTGCATCCAGAAATGGCGGGACACTAAAACTAATAGTAATTTGTTTACCATCTTTGCTTAGATAAATGTTACTAAAGTTTGGCAGGAAAGAACTGCCTTCGAATATGAGCCGAATCTGATCTTTGGTTTGTTTTAAGTCATGGCCAAGTACTCCTAATAAAATATTTAAATAACCAGTTGAGAAGACAGCGGATGATACTTATCTCACTTGGTCTCCAGCTTCAAAAAAAAATATGTTTACAGATTGGCATAGCGAAGACACCCTTTCAAACAGATTTATCTTAAACAATTATAGTTACATGTGATTTATCTTTAACATGAGTAGTTACATCGACCACGCAAACGGCACGGCTTTCCTCTGCTCTTGTCCCTTCCCCTATCTTGTTTTCTTTTGCAAAGATCCGCATCGATAAGAACAGCTTAGCCCTCGACGACAGCAAACAGAGCTTGTTAGTGGTTGTCTGCACCAATTTAATCATAACAGTCTAACCCTCTTTTTTAAAGGGGCCCACCAACAATTTTTTGACTGGTTTGAAGTTCGCGCTGAAACGGAGCTCCATGAAAGCAGGAACACCGAGGAAAAAAAAATATTACAGAAATTCACAATATTTTGTGAGTTATTAGCAAATTAAATATTGCAGAAAACAACTTTAAATAAGCAAAACATTGTGCTTCATGACGTAAAATGAAACAGTATAGCGATTGGAGCAAAGCGGTTGGCCTATTGGACGCGAGTTTGGTTGATAGCCCGTCGGCCCGGTCGGCCATTAGGCCTCGCTGCAACCATCGTAGCTTTGAAATCGGGTTGCCATCATCGATGAATTACCGGGCTTATCGGATTTTGAGCGCCGAATTCTTAAAAAGGAGTGCGGAGCTGGGCGTCGCGCCGTACGAGGACACACCACGCAAGCGCCGCGACGCGTCTCTGCATGCCTCAGTCCGCTTCGACATTTGCGGAAGCCTCGTCTCCCGCAACTCCGCCACCGGAGCCACCTTGGCGAGTAGGTGGTACTCCGCCGCTGGGAGGCGCGCATGAGCGACGAGGCGTTGTTTTCGCCCTTTTTGAACTTTAATTTGCAACTTTATTAGCTCTATAACAACGACTTTTTAGAGAAATAATGACGGTTAACGTGTGATATACTTTATTCCGCTTCAAAATTTCTGGGACGGCTCTCGCCAATCACGAAACCCAGTGAATGTGACGTATAGTGAAAGGGAGCGCCGTTATGCGCGCGCATTCGGCACCTCGCGGCGCCACCGTCGGAGGAGGTGTTTCCGAGTTGTCAAATTAAAATATGATGCGCTAATATTTTTAAACTCTTTCGTTGTCCACTGACCGCAAAAAAAAGTAGACGCTCAAATACTGTTGGAGGGCCCCTTTAAGAATGCAAGCAAAAAGATGCTTTTCCCCTGCAAAAAAAAAAAAAAAGGAGCACAGTGGAATATAGTACGACCAAAGCACCTCTATACTCACAAAGCCTGCCAGTTTGACGACGGAGTCATAGAGTGCCTGGTCACAGATTTGGAGCGCAAGGATTTGGTAGCACAGAGCATTAAAGAGCCTATTCCTCGGGGAACCTGGACGTCAGCACACAGCTTTTGCAGTGGCGAGGACCCGAAACACACTTCTTTTGTGTCTCGCGTCCGCTGTGGCGAGACTCTTCTCCGTTGTATGCCACTCCACCTTTTCCATTTCGGCGGCCGCTTCTCGTGGCAATCTGCCAGGCTTTGTCAGTATAAAGGAGGCTATGATACGACATATGCTGGTGCTCTGTAGCGGGGCGCCATCCTGCTGTGTAATCTTTGGGCAGCCCCTTAGTCCACAGAACTCTGAGAATGTAGAGGCTATCTATCCCACCTGTGACATCATCTGCAACTCGCAAACTTCAGTGCTGCATTGTATTGTTTACAGCAAGGCATGCAAGTGAGTCATGTTTTTTTATCCGCAAAACTTTCAAATGGCCTAATTGTTTACCTCGGCAAAAACTGCACGGTTCGGGGCACAGCCACGCAGGCGGCAAGGCGTTGACACCAAGAGGTCCCGTTCCCTTTCCCTCGCTGGCTCTTGTGGTACCCTTGTCTCCGTCGACTGAAAGGAGAATCCCTTTAGTGTCGTGCATACTTGAGCCTCCACTGAAGCAAAAATGATTCCATATGAACCTACTTGCCATTAAAGATTAAAGTTCACTTCTTCACTCTTATTTTCTACCCACCTAATACAGTGGTTTGTTAACAGGAAAACCACCGTTAACTAGAAAACTCATTCGTAATGCAAGTCCTCCGTAGTAATGAATCATGATCAAGGTCTAATTAAACAACAAGCATGGGCGCTAAAGACACCCTCCTACATGGGCGAGTATTAATGGACCCGATTCGGCTAACATTTGCGAGGCCTAGCTTGACAACGTAATAAATGACATTGTTTCTGGTCACATTAATTTGTTAAGATGCCTTGGCATTAGTTCTGACCTTGGACTGGTTTTGAGCGCATCAATATAATGTTTGCAACTTTGCCATGGAAACCACAATGTTCTTTTAAAGCTAAAGTGCAAGCTTTAAAATAAAATAACAAAAAAAGTTGTACCGATGCAGGCATATAATTACCATTGTCTATGCCCATACCCTCTGGCACCTGTTTCCAGAAAAATCAACAAATACAAAAATAATGCACAAATTGTACATCGTGAAGAGGCCTGCCGACAACCTGATGAACAGTGTTTTGAATGCCAAGAACGCATGAACTGTTAAGTTATCCATTCACGCATGGTTCTTCAAGACTCAAGTTTTTGCCAACTGTGTTCATTTTCTTTGAATCTTGGAAAGTGCTTACAAGATAGCAGTGCCCATGCATCCTCCCGAAGTTGCTGGTGCATGCTTGGGACGCCCTCGGAAGCTTCTGCTGTTGACTTTGGAGACCTGGCTTTGGAGACCGGTGGACGCACACATACTGCAATTCCATCTTTCGGCCTGCCATGACCTTGTTGACGCGCAGTAGTCTCACGACGTCACCGGGTCCTAGCGCACAGTGTCGTCGTCCCTGTGTGCACCACACATATTTGTTATATCTTTGTTTGATTATTTTTAAATCACGTCATTTTGTTTATTTTTGTTGTAAATAATTTTATTTTCATGTAAACTTCGACTTATACCCCTGTCAGACGGGAAAGTAAATGTCATTTTGATCGAATGTCATTCAGCGCTCGGCGAATCAGCTCGTGATCCTGGTTCTTCACGTGATCCTGGTTCTTCATCGCTCACGCTCATTGGCCGAGCTGTAATGTCATTTTGCTTAAATGTCATTTAACGTGCCCGTCTGACAGGGGTATTAGCTGGTCTTGACATGTGCAGTTTCAAAGAAATAAGAAACAAAAATTTTGGTTTCTTTTTACTTACTGTAAACGATTTAATTTTCACGGGCTCAAATTTTCGCGAATCGGGCCGAAAATGAAAATTTGAAATTATTCGCGGGTTCTAATTTTCACGAATCGAGTGTAGCTTCCGTAGCGTTCACATATTGCCCGAATCATTCGCGGGACGTATTTTTCGCGAATTGTAGGCGATTCGCGAAAATTAGGTCCTCGCGAAAATTCAGTCGTTTACAGTATATGAAACAAAATAGCGCGATAGCAAGCGGGCTTGCTGAGGTACTTGCATGCCTCCTGCACTTGTTACTTCTCCTTGGACCAGTCGTGGGGTAATTAACACGCTCTTACTTAAAACAAAAAAAAATTTTAAAAACTCTTAGTTCCTCTGGTTGTCTCATAGCGGTAGACATCTGTGCAACACCACTTTACTAACTCCGCCTTGTTACAAAGCGTTGAAAGAGACCAACAAAATTCAAAACACTCAAAGTTAAAAAAAATAAAAAAAAATATCAAGAGTTTTGTATAAACGGACTGATAGCATGTGTACTAGAGTTCTGTCCAGACCGAACGACAGCAGGCCCTGTAGAGTTCCGTACAGAGGGAACGACAGCAAGCCTTGTTGGGTCCCGTCCCGAAGGCTGAGCAGAAAGGATTGTTCCTTTTCGTCGAAGTTCGACTAACAATAACAACCTTTCGGTCAACTGTTTTGCGATGCCAAGGGTGTTTTTTATTCTTGCGATTATTTATGAGGTGGAGCCACAATACCAGGTTATGACTATGTAAACCCAATTACTAAATTATTCGCCGCAAACAAGGACAAAATGTCTTTGAAAGTTGAAAAAAGGGAGTGCTTCATTATTACGACAATGCACCTGGGGGGCTATGTTCGACAAATGTTTCGTTTCTCCTAAAAAGAAACGGAAGTGACGGAACTGACGATATCGCGTCTGATTGGATAGAGGCTCAAATGACAATAGAGGGAACTTTCGTGATCTGAGCCTCTAACCAATCAGAAGCTATATCGTCGCTTCAGTCACTTCCGTTTCTTTTTAGGAGAAACGAAACATTTGTCGAACATAGCCCCCCTGGCCTCAGGTCTTGGATTACAATGGTTGCCATTCCTAAAAAACGCTTGCCACTCCTAAGAGCTGGAAGTGATATCACCCTATTCGCTGTATCTTCCTGCAATTAACTACAAACTCTTAAAAAACAAAAACAAAGAAACACCGCATGGGAGGGGATTTTCGATCGGTATATGTTGAGGTAATGAGGCCTGCAGATGCGTTGTTTGCAGAGGTTCGACAAACGTTTTTTTTTTTTTTTTTTTTTTCAGGAAGCAATAGAAATGCTATAGGATTGCTGGGACAAGTGCATTTGACTTAAAGAACACTACATTAAAAATAACACACGGACATTTGATGTTGGCACTCCGGAAATGAATCAAGGGTGGAGCATAGAGATGAACTCTTGTCTATGCTGTAAGCCGCTTCAGTGGCGAGTTTCTCTTCCATCTGGACGGCACTTCACTGGTGCCCAGTGATACACGCGCCGTCCGACTTTCTTTCGGACGGCACTTGAAGGCGCGAGTGGAGTGCCGTCGGACGGCACTTGAACGCTCTGCAAGAGTGCCGTAGACACAGCCTTACGGCGGCAGTCTGCAAACGAAGGGCGTCTGGGCAACGCAACTGCCTAGAGATGTACAGGGTGTCACAAAAGAAAATTTACACGCTAAAATGGCTCGCAAAAATCGAAAACTTGACGGATCTTGTAGCAACTTTCCTCAAAAATGTCTTTAACTGGTCACATTTTTGTGCTAAAATTTCAAGTCGGAACTCCGAGTACAAAGAAAATAAGAAAATGATAACTGATTTTTTCAACGGCGGAGCGGCAGCTGTCGGGGCGACACCGAACGACGGCCATGTTTCTTTGCCTTATCCAGAGATGGCGCTACGGATTCACTGGACGCTGACTGAACGAAAAAGCGCGCTTTTATCCAAGTGTTTGGTTGCGTGGGATATTTGCCAAAATAAAGTTGTTTGATTTTTCAGTTAAGTTTCACTGTGCAGAAAGTGTCACGCCATAAATGCGAATAAATAAAACCGCCAATGTCTGCTGCAGAAATGACGTACCTTCTCAATTTCCACGCCTCGAGCTTCTCTTTCTATATCTCAGCGAAAACAATTGTTACGGCGTTCATATATAGCTGAATGTTCCTCCCAAGAACATGGCTTTTATATATATTTTTAACAAAAATATCTAAATTATGACCCGGACCATCATTGCATGAACTGACGTGGAATCAGCCTCCTTTGCCTTGACGCCAGTACTAATATGAAAAAAACACTGAAAAAATCTACAAAAAAACAAATTATTTTCACATCTTCAATCTTCTTGAAGATATTTGTAAACTGCTCTTTTTAAAAGAAAAAGCGAAAAAATCATGATTTATGAGTTGTAACAAAATCGTAATTGATGTCAGTGGGGTAAAAAAAGAGACCCATCATGGTGACAGGCTTCACCATGACAGGACGACTAACGGCGCGTTTATGCCAGAACTGGAGCCGCGACCACAAAGCAGATCTGCGCGTTGAGGAAACTTTTGCCCAACCGCGTCACCGAGCCAATGGGATCTCTCTACGGGAGCTCCCATTTGCTAGCAGCGCGAATGCACCATAATGGGGGTGGTCGTGGTCTTATCGGGTACTTACTGCTCCTAAAAGCATGAGCAACATCGTTAGTAAGCAACATATTACCTAATCTATGAGCTTTAGGGCTGGATAGTTGTCTACGATGTTGGAGATTGTAGGGTGTATGCTGATGTACTCCCTTTGCCCAAAAAGTACTTTCCATGGCATCTTTCACCATCTCCATATACGTAGCCGTTTCCTTCCTTTCTCTTCTCATTGCGTCCATGTGGCCGGCTATGAAATTTCAATCTTCAGTCGTGGGCGAGGATGCTTTCAGCTTCCGAAAATTGAAAGGAACAAAGTAAACCAACCTTGACCATAGTAAAACACTCCGAGATGGCGAAAAAGAAAGGACAGGCAGACGCAGTCTTAATTAACTAGCACCAGCTCGTTTTCGCCCTAAACTTCTGTTCAAAAATCAACCCTTTTCCATATGTCTGCTCTCCACCTGTGGTCGAATATTTTTCTGCATCACAAGTATTTCTCTGATAACATTCAAGCGTCAAAAGAGCCTACAAGCCCGAAATCAATAGTTTAAAGAGCTCAATGATCAGATACTAATCAGTTAGTTAAACACCTCCTAGATCGCAAGGCCTTAGTGTTGCTGGATTCTAACCCCCCCCCCCCCCCCCTCATAGGTCATCGCAAGGCAGACTGTAAAAAGTGCTGCGTTAGCATTCAACTAAAGCACGTATTATCACCAACTGAACACGAGTTCTAGGCCAATGCTAACATAGCACTGTCCACTTTGTACCCTGCACTGAAATATGATAATCGACAAAGAAAATCAAGTGCTAAGGTATTGGTATTTAGGAGGTGTTAGGTCAACTCAAAATTAAAGATTCCCTTAAATGAAGCTATAGCAACATTTTGTGTCGAGATGACAACTGTTCATGGCATGTGCAAATTTATTTTTACGTGACTTGTTTTTATTTTTGTTTCCGGCAACTTCTGTTCCAAAATTTTTATTTTTGTTTGCGGCTGCTTTTGTTCCAAAATGACGATGCTATGTGGTATAACCCTATGCTTTATGTAAGATACTGTCATAAAGCATAGTGTCTGTCATAGCCAGAATTTATTCATGCGAAATTGAATGACAGTCAAGACACGAAAATTGCACCTTAAAGGGCCCCTAAAAAAAAGTGTTTTTTTAAGCAGTTTGTAAGGGACACAAGTGTCAAAAAATAAATTTTACGCAAAAACATTTTTAGAGCAATATTGAAGGCGCGAGATTAATTTCAAATTCTGCGCGCAAAGTCCATGACGTCACGAAATGGTAATACGCATTTTCCACGTCAATAAGATGGTCATACCCTTTCTCCCCCTCAACGCGATGGCCAAGACAATCCACCTCTTCTCTCCGCACGCGAAATGCCGAGAGAAAACAAGTGAAAATTTACTTTTTGATTGTCTAAATAGCTCACAACTCAAGAAGACAGTGCAGAAGTTCCGTCATGCCATTTTGGAGGGAGGATCTGAAATACTCGATTTCCTTCACCAGCAACTCGGATGAATTCCTGCATGCAGTTCCAAAGTAGAAGGCAGCCACAAGCCATCGTAGGGTGGCAAGTTACTATAAGAAGTGTCCTCATGCTCTGGGATGAGCTTTCATACAGCCTTGACTTTAAGTTCTTACTTACACGACACCTGCAGGAAGACCCACTTGAGAAACTTTTTGGAGGTATATACCATAAATGCTGGGCTGCAACACAAACCCAAATGTGCATCAGTTCACCTTAGGACTAAAACACATAGGGATAAAGAAACTGTTCAAACTGTCGAACAATGGAAACGTAGAGGATGGCAAGGCTGACCTCCTCAAGGAGTTGCCAATATCTTCGCATCATGAAAGTTCAATTTCAGACAATGTGGGATGTCTTCCAATTGATAACTTCCCGCCACTAGAGGATATTTCTGAGCTGGCATCAGACATCAGGTCTAACGTAATTGATGACTCGTCCACTTATTATGTTTGGGGCTATTTAATCAAGCTTGTGCTTGAACAGACAACCCACAGCTGTGGCTGTTCTCAGCTGCTATGGGATGAGTCTGATAACTTGACCAGGCCTCACCAGTACTTTTTTGTGCTTAAAGCATACCACGTGCCGGGAAAATTCTTCGGGAACTTAGTAGTAATATCACAGGCTGCCTTTAATTTCATTCAGCAACTAGAAAACCACTTTCTTCCTATAATAGAGAGTGTGGCACATGTTCGAGGAGTGTATGCCGCCTTGTATCGCACACTTTGAAGTCTGAGTGGTTTTAGCCTTTGCTCAGAGGAGTGCCACAAAAGGTTTTAAGAAATGTTTTGCAGAATACGCTTGTGTTGGCGTGTTTGATTACTTAACCGGAATTTGGACAAAATTTGGTTGCACTCTTCAGTGACTGGTAAGCAACTAGACAGGTTTAACTGTTAATAGTGTATTAACGGAGGTGGTTGCCAAACCAAAAACAGAAAGCGCTTATTAATTGGGCGGTGCTGCTTGCACTCCAAACATTTGTTTCCCCCTTTTCCAGCAAATGTGTATCACGGCTTCTTAACAAAAATATTTGTTCACTTTCTACAGAATTTCAATAGAAAATAGTGTATAGAGGCTAGAAATATTCGAAAGAAAATGTATCTACTTTTGTACACACTGTCCATAGTTTTTTAGCCGCTTTTTCTGAAGCCATACTTCTTTCCTAAACAATTTCGGGGAATGTTTAGAGACGTTGAATCTTGTCAGATTACGAATAGAGCTCTCATTGTTTTGTAATAGCTTGGCCGCAGTGAGTTTGAGGCTATGCAAATTGGCGTTTTCTTATATTAGCCGGAAATTGGGAATTTGTACTATCCGGTGTGTGCTTCGCACTCTTATTATACTCTTATGACTGGTAAGGATAGCGATGTCTTATATATTTCTGTACTTACTTCCCGTGCCCGAGTTGGCGTGAAAGTGAATGGATCATTCAGCATGTTCTTTGTGGAAAGTTTTTGTTAACTTGGTTCTGCTAAGAATCTATTACGAAGTGTACGATATGCCGAACTCCTTCATATTAATTTATTTTTGTGAGTGTCTGTTTCGTATAAATCATACAGAGAATCTGAAGTAAATCATGTATACATGAATGTGGTTCAATAAAATGTTTTCAAACCAGTACTGTTGTTGACCCCAAAATGTTCCACCAGCCAGGAGTCAATGTGGCGATTGTATAACTTGGATGTTTTACAATAGGAAAAGAACAAGAAATACACCTCTGTTTTGTGAAGTAAGTTGAAATATTCTTTGACACATTTTGCACGGATTCTATTGTAAAAATTAAAATAAAAGTGCGTCAATATTAGGAAAAAAAAAACAAAAAAAAACCAGGGGCTTCGGGAGTCGAGGAGCTCCGGAGAGCCGAGTGAGGAGCGAGGCGTAAGGAAAGAGAGAGAGAAGGGTACCGGAGAAACGGAGCAGAAACGCCCAAACTGAAACCGAAACTAACTTGACCGGAACCGGAATGAGATTATGCTTAATGCCGCCCGCTAGGAGCGCTACCTGTCACTCGTCTATCTGGGCCGCTGGTGCCTATGGCAGTGTCCGCTCTTTACCTTGTGTAGAGTCCGCGCAGCCGAGATGCATCCTTAACGCATAGCTTGCGCTTGCAGCCTAGTAGCGGAATCGTTGTATAGTACAAAAAGCTGGGAAGCAAAAAATAAAGCGAAACAAAGGGCAATCAACAGAAATGAATATAAACTATGTGACTACGTTAAAAGAGCAGAGCTACTTTTCAAGCGAAAATAAATCGACGAGATGGGATCACTATGGCGCATGCCATTTCTTGTGCTCGAGACATGGCCCCATGGGAACTGGGACTCGTAGCTGCTCGGCCTGCGGACCTAGTCCCAGCAAGTCGCGGGCCGCATGCGGCCCGCGGGTGCTAGTTTGAGAGTCAGAAAGCAGTTAAACGGGTCACCGAGTATGGGTTTGGTCGAGGCGCGCGCCTCGACCAAACAAAAAATTCCTGACGTTTACACTTCCATGTAATGCAAAATTAGATAAGTACTGACTGTTGGGCGAGTTGGTAATGTGCATTAGAAAACATGATTGCCCTTTAGGATAAGGACAGTGGAGGTGCAGACACCAGAGAGCGCGAACTTTCAACTGTTTAATTCGAGAACATCTATACACACTTCGCAACCGCGAAACCCCCAACCAGTCCAACGTCCCGTCACCGATCGCAAGATGTTATCTTCTTTTCTACAAGGTCAATTGAGGCCACACTGATACACCCCATGCTGGAAGTATTGATGATGTCGGCCTCAATTATCTCTCTGTTTTATCTTTGTGTTTGGCGAGAACAGTACACGTGGCAAATAAAGGTTCGCACCCGCAGTCATGACATTGACACAAAAGATGGCCACCTCGAGAAAAAAAATCCGTCTACTTTCTGATTGTGCTCTCGTAGTCTGTCATCCAAGACACCTGCCTGGCTGGCCAACCTATTTCTTTCCACATGACACTGGAATCTGATACACAACCTCTTCCGCGCACGCAATAAAAGACCTCATGTGCTTCGTTAAGCAGCCCGTCGGTGCGCTGCGGAACGGGTCTGACAATTTGCACATCTTGGCGAGCTTTTCAAGTGCAGAGAAAACAACTTTTACGCAGCGACCCCGGAAGTGTATTCTACATAGGGGGGGGGGGGGGGGGGGGGGGGGGGGGGGGTTAGAGGTCAACATTTTAAAAAAAGGGGGATTGAAAAAAGTTTAAATTGAGAAAAACAAACATTACGAATATTTTACTGTTTATAGAAGGTTTATTATCCCTACCTATACGGCGTGTCCATACATTCAGACTAGGACCAGTACGTCTCTTTAAAGTCATGAACATTCCAACCCGATATCGTTTCATGACCCCTTTAATTACTGACTTTTTTTTTTTTCAATTCATTTATTTACTTTCATCTTACATATGGGGAGTTGAACAATGAAGCAAAACATACAACGAAGTAATCTTGGTGGTTAAAGTATTTAGGGCTCAAACCGCCTCTTCACCCTCTTCTAATAACTGAACTCTCGTGTCCCAAACTAACAGACTTCTGCATACAAATAGTAAAAGAAATAATAAAAAAAAATCAATTATTATTAAATAATTAATTATTATTAATTAATAATAAATAATTGTAATATTGCAACCACTGTTATTTTGGGCACATTCACGGGCATCTTTCATGAAGATCAAGGAGGTATTTTTAAACTCCTCTCCTACATGCTGTCTGTTTTAAGGGTAAAATGTTTAAATTAGTTTTGGAAATGGTCTTGTTTCTTCTAAGTTCACAAAATCTAGAGCTTCGCAGCCATTTAGACGTATTACTCTAAGCCAAGGGTGGCCAGGCTGACCCGGCTTAAAAGCCGCAAACAAAACCACTAACTTCCAAAAACCGCCAAAGAAAAAGCAAAAAACAAAAGGGTGGGGTCCAAACTTGTTTTAGACCATTAAATGAAACTTGAACTACTTTAGATCTATTCAAGTCAAAAGCAATTCAACTGTACGTACGTATGGTAGCGGTAGCACAGGACCAAACCGCAACCTGTCTCGATTTAAAACTCGTTCCTTTTCTTTTCTTGATTTCCTTTTCTTGGGGAAGCGCTCATGTGGCCGGGAGGAAGGCGGGAAAGGAAAGGGGGGGGGGGGCAGTGGCGTAGCCAGGATTTTATTTCGGGAGGGGTTCAAAGACATTATCCCCCCCCCCCCCCCCCCCCCCCCCCCCAGATGACGAGCAGGGTGAACTCGGCGCTACGGACGCTCGGGTGAAGCTGCTTTGTTAATTTCTTTAAACGGAGCAGGCTTCATTTGGGCTCCCTGTTCTACTGTCGTCGTAGTTGCGGCCCACTAACTTTAAAAGCTTCCTCACAGCACACAACTCCCCCCGCTTTTTGAGGTAGCACTGCATTACCAACGCGTGCCGTCCAGACAAAACAAAAGGATAGCTATACTGTCACAAAACATTACGCAGCAACAGACAAAAAATTTCGACGCTGAAAAATCAGAGCAAACGCCCACCCACAAGCACTAGGCCATATTCCAAGCCGCCATTAAAATGGCCGAGACAGCAGAAGTTGAAATTCAGATGACGCGAGTAACAAGTCAGCAACGTCACCGGTGTAACATTCCCACTAGACGCACGGAATAGCATTTTAAGCGCTCCGATGTTCCTTCATTTCATGGCTTACCTGATCACACAGTTCGATGGTAGGTTTAAAAAGCACCGGCGTACGTTGCAATTACTTTCGTCGCTTCTGCCTGCAAAGATCTTTGACAGCGGGACAGCTCCCGGCGCTGAAGAGTTTTTGGAGCTCTATTCAGGCCTGGTTTCAGTTTCTGAACACCAATGCGAGCTGATAGATGGGCTTCCAAATGCAAGATGGAGAAACGTGAAACGCCCGTCACGTCCGCGCTACAGGTGGTCGCCCTCTCTCCGGAGGCCCTATTGGCGACGAGATGTTTTTGGTTGCGCCACCTCGCGGGCGCCCTCCTGTGACGCAGCTGGTAGGATCCGAGCAGACGACTCGCTATGTCAAAGCACGAAGTGGCTATGTTAGTTCGCAACTATGCAGATTAAAACAGTTTATTTAATTAAGAAACGCGTATAAAGTTTTTGTGAGTGATAGTCAACTTCCTTTCGACCTCGTGGTGTGGGGGTGGGCGTCCTGGTCCGGATGGTGACGACCGATGATGGTGCTCGCCCGATGACAACAGCCCCCCGGGAAGTTGATATAAAAAAAAAACTAAAAGTTGTTCGATCCCGCTGAACACATTGCGACGTCGGTTGGCTTTACAGTGGCCAGTGTGGCCACGTTTATTATGAAACAAAACAACTCAACAGTCATGAGTTAAAACTCCAAAATTATACGAAACAAAACAACTCAACAGTCATGAGTTCAAGTTCCAAAATTAAAACCCCGTACTTTTGTCCCCAGTCTCCCAAAATCGAATCGAAGCCAATCCCCGCGAATCCTCTCCGCACTCCTTTTGTAGGCTCGTAGGAGCCTCCTTTCCCCTCAGGGACCAACCAATCCCTTCAAATTTCACCACTCCCACGTGGTACACTGTTGCCCAATGGTCGGCGAGCTGTCAACCTGGCGTTCCAACCGCCAAATCCGAATTCCTTGTAGAATTGACCTCTGCATTTTCCGCAGTCTGGCTGGCGCCAACAGCTAAATTATTACCTCGGGTAAAAGGCGGCAATTTTATACTAAGCGGCGAAACCCTCTATATACAGGAACACTCGGTTAAAAGCCGCACGCAGCTCAAAGCGCGGGCTCTCTCCGCACCGAAACCCGAGACGTTTCTTAACAACCGCGGGGGAGGCTCTCCCACCTCGGCCGCGATGACCCCGCGGAAGCTCCCTCCAAAACGCCGAACCCGACATAGAAAGTTAAAAAAAAAAAGGAAAACAACGCCGACACAACTCCGGAAAAATCAACTTTTCTAACAAAAATCACCTTAAATAATAAGCAGGATTTCTCCGTACTTAACAGTGATCTTTCTAATAAATAACAGTGCCTCGAAGTTGCGTTTTTATTAAAAAAAAACGCAACTTCGAGGCTTGTTTTTGAACCTTATTAAAAAGGTTCAAAAACAAGCCTGGAGCATTACATTACAGCTTGCGCGGTGTGCGTCAGGGCTATTCACAGCCTCTCTGACTCTTTTTTTTTTTCTTTTTCAGATCTGTGGAGGCCGTTCTTAAAAAAGTTTTTGCATTCACCAGAGTAATTGATATAGTGTCTTCTTGGCTGTACACGTGCGCACAGTTTCGTTGGAAAGCGCCGCACACTTGTTTTAGCTGCATTGAGCTTGCCGATACCGACGCTTCTATCCAGGTGTGACTCGACAGTTGCTGCCGAGCAAATGCTCGTCAGCAAATGACGCTTAGCTCCTCCCGAATCGAAAACGCGGCAAAGACGTTTGTCACATCGCGACTTCTGATCGAAAGAAAATAATAAATGTTCATAAATTCTTGAATTGTCGGCCATGGCCCGGCAAATTCGGGCGACTGATTAATTTGTTCTATCCTATTTTTACCAAGAATTGTTTACAAATTTAAAATCACTCTCTGAGGAGCGCATCACGCATTATGCGCGTTTGGGTTCGCAAAAACGAAACATAGAGACGCTAGTAATTTATAGTAGGTATATTCCTCATTTTCTAGGACGCTGAAGTGTCACCAGGGTGTCACAAAAGAAAATTTACACGGTCTTTTTTACCGCAAAAATAAACTAGGCATCGCCGAACACTCATTCTCCGCCCAAAGGTGGCGCTATAGGTCACAACCAGATGCCAAAGTTTCAGCCCGATCCAATAACTTAATCGAAAGTTATAACTGATTTTCTGAAAATTTCAATGGGAAAATGGCGGCCGACGGCGTTTTCGAACACATGGGGCTCTATGGCACCAGAAACCGAAAACGGGCAAAAATGGGCTCCATTTTTCCATTGAAATTTTCAGAAAATTTTTAATTACGTTATCGGATCGGGCTGAAACTTTGACATCTGGTTGTGACCTCTAGCTTTGGGTGGAGAATGAGCGTTCGGCGATGCCTAGTTTATTTTTGCGGTAAAAAAGACCGTGTAAATTTTCTTTTGTGACACTCTGTACAACTAGATTACTTCGATCGCGAGGGAGTCTCGCACGTTTCGGGTCGGCCGGGTGAATAAGCAGGGTTTTAGTCGAAACGACTCCGGAAGCCAGCCTCCACTTCTTCCTGCCAGTTATTTTGAGGAAATGTTCGTTTACTGGTTTACAAAATTAAAAGAAAAGGAATCAACTCGGAACTAATAAGAGACCAACACTCACAGAGCACATTGAAACCAACAGGATCCACGGAGTTTCTTTCACTGAAGTGTTCACTACACACGCGAGAGGTTCTCGCATTTCGCTTTCCTTTTTTGAATTTGATGAGATTTTCTTTTCTTAGTTTTAATTTGTCCGAATCATAATAAAAAAAGACACCCTATTCACCGTGTCATACGCTGTAGCGCGATAAAGCGCTGGATATTCTATTTTCTTTGTTCAATTTTTTGTACGGGATAGAGAACAGCACACCACCATCCGACCACTTCGACACCTCAGCTCCGAAAGTGTTTGTTGGCACGACTACGCGTGCCACATGCGGTTTAAAGCTTTGGTAAAATGTCCTACTACAAATAGCACTTCACCAAATAAACGCAACGCGTGAAACAGGCTTTGTTGCGCGTTACCCCAACAGCGCATGAAGCGAGCTGACGAGCCGAGGGATCCAAGATCTACGCGGTCTGTCCCAGTCTCTCCTACCCGTGACGTCACAAACGATGATTATGATAGCTATAGAGAAGCGCCCCTGTAGTTCGCGCACGCCGCCGATACCCAAACGTCCATCGTCTCTTCGAGATCCTCGGGAATCTGCGCGTAACAACGGCGGGAGCTGAGCGCTTGTTCTCTTCGCCGGTTGAAAACATACCTGAGAGCGTGCACTTCTTCAAAAGCGCGAGACGGAGCGACTGCTCGGTCTCGCGCTTTTGAATGTTTACCGCGACATTGAAGTTCAAGCGGAGGACGTCCTGAATATTCTTTATCGTGAACGCAGGCGGCTGCATTTTAATGTGTAGGCGCTTGGCATATACGTGATGATCAAGAGAGCCTGTAAATTGCTAGCTGAAATAATTAGTCACACTTACTTTTTTGTTCGTAGTAATTTTTAGTCGAAAGCACGTAATTCTGATCAGTACTCAAGGTGTGCGTGAGCGCAGCGTCACCCGTTGCTTACAGTGCAGTTGTTTTTACATGTCATTTAACACATCACTGACATTGTTTTATTTTATAACCATGTGTTCGTTTCATTATGCTCGCTTTGGTTTGTTTGAACTGCGTATTTTAGTGAATATAGTTTGCAATAAATGGACCTTGAAATTGCCATCCTTCACCCCCCAAATGTTTCGAAATATACGTTTTTTTTTTTATATATCTGAGATCAAGTTCCCCATCCCATCAAATAAACAGGAATAAAGAAATATTGCCTGTTTTATTTATTTCAGCATTTTCTACCCCACAAACACTTTTCCCGAAATATATATATAAGTTGGACATAGTCCGCACTCCCCCTTGCTCCATGCCCCGTGCAAAACCGACTGCGTGAGCAGGGGAGCAAGCTAGCCCGCGCGGGGGGGGGGGGGGGGGGGGAGGTTTTGACCCCCCAAATCTCCCCTCTGCCTACGCCACTTGGGGGGGGGGGGGGGAGGGGGGGTGTTTGGTATACAATGAAGCCACGAGCCGCACTTTAACACTCAAAGAGCAATAGCTTGGCCACCCCTGCTCCAAGCTAAGAATAAAAAGTCATACCTCAGAGGCTCGAAAAAACGTTGCAGCGGTCATATCACTCGATGGCAGAAAAGGTGTCTCGCACTGGCAGGTCAGACACGGGCTCCTGAGCAGTTGCTTGCTGTCACTGCCTCTCGAAAACTTTTGGGGGACATCTCAAGAGCCGGCTTTTTGAGACGCCTGTTAGTGGTTAGAAAGGAATCTTCGGAAGGTTCACCGATATTTCTTTTTGCATGTTTTAAACTTGTCGTTTCGGAGAAAACTTTCCATATGGGACTACACTAAAAGATAAAAAAAAATATATAAAAAAATAATGTGTAGCATATATGTTGCTCGTGTAGCCTTCGGCAACACTTTTTGCTTGCCTTCCAACCCGCCATTGTCCGTACAACGCGTCGAGGGTGCCCCAGTACAATAGAGGACTCCGTGGCCGTCCTTCCGTCTGGTTTCAATTAGAAAAGACCTCAAAGGGACCGCCAGCGTCGACAGCTTTGCTCCCTCCGACAAGGAGGGTGGGAGGCAACGCTTACATTTTTGTTGCTCTAGCACAGTTTTTTTACAACGAGCTCACAAACACCACCTCGTCTAAAGAGGGTAAAGGCCCGTTCACACTCTTGCGACCGAGTAAGACCGAGAGAGACCAGACCGGTTTTTAAGCCTTTTGCGACTTCTTAGCACCGGATGCGCTGCAGCGGAGCTGGTCCTAAGAGATCGCAAGTGGCTTAAAAACCGGTCTGGTCTCTCTCGGTCGTACTCGGAACGGGCCTTTACTTTGTGGCATCCCTGTTTTCTCGAGGAAAAAATAAAATTAAAAGGGGGGGGGGGGGGGTAATGGCACGACGTCAGAAAGCCAGGGCCCAGAGGCTCCTCTGAGTCTTGTTCCACTTTTAGGTCTGAGCTATTCTATACTAAAACCAGCTAGCATTTTTTTTTTTTTTTCAAATTTCCGGGGACCAGCACGGGGCCACCCGGGGCCCTGGGCTGCAGCCCCCTCAGCCCGTGCCTTAATTCGGCCCTGGAGGAGAGGGAGGCCATGAGCCAAATGCACGGGGGCTCAGCATATTGCCCAGCACCCCCTGGAAAATGAGAGCGGGGGCTCAGGCCCCCGTTGCCCCCCCCCCCCCCCCCCCCCCCCCCCGGTTTCGGGGTCCCTGCTTTTACGTTTACACGTTTCGTTGTCGTTCCTAGGTTAAAGGGGCCCTGCAATCATATTTAAGAGTCTACCATTTTTGCGGTTTCCATGTCTCTTGGGGTTCGGGCAAGCCAGCGGGCACGGAGAGAGTAACTAAATATCAGTGCGTCATATTTTAACTGGACGACGCAGAAACCTCCTCCACCGACGAGGGCGACCCGCGGTACTGAAAGCGCGCAAAATGTGACGTTGTTTGGTCCTGGGCTTACTACTGGTCAGAGCCGCTAAAAGCTTTTTTTTATAGTCGAGATACAAAATATAAGTGTCGCGAACCGTTTCAATTATGTATGAAAGTAGTTTTTGTTCAGTATTTTGGATCGGAAAAGAAACAAATGCAGTTTGAAAAGTACGGAAACAAGAAATGACCTGTCGACATACCTGCCACCAAGCGGCGGAAAAAGCGGCGCATATTAGAAAGGGCTAGTGGGATGAGGCGCCGACGAACGGCGAGCGTAGAAAGGTCCCGGAGCGTAGAAAGGCCATTTGGCGGTATGGCAGCGCGAAGTGGCTCCCGTTCTGTAGTGATCTTTACCCCGTGTTTGCTGTCGTGTGTGGCCAATGAAGTGTTATGCCGAAATAGTCTTTAATCGCGCAGCAAATGCAATGCGAGCCGCCCTGGCCGCCCGCTTCATACAGCCTATCCAACACACGCTTTAGTGGCGCCCTCTCGAGCCGTCGACACGGAGTGCGGCAGCCGTGAGCGCTCGATTAGCTCACTATCCCTCCTCTAGTTCACGGCCACTCAAGCCAGGACCTACGACGTCATGAAGGAGGTTATTTTTTGCTTGTTTTTCTAATTCTAATTTGCCTACAACTTTTAAAATAAAGCGAATTTTGCGAAAATAAAAGTTTCATTAAGTTACTACGTTCAGTGCGCTCAGGTTCGGTGCAAATTAAAAACCAGTAAAATAGTCATTGCTGGGCCCCTTTATCGAAAAAGTAAAACAACGCCAAAAAACAACGGGGGACAAGAAGACGAAATGTACAAACAGAGCGCTGACTCTCAACTGATTTATTGGAAGAAAACACAAATCGACAAGCATCACGGATCAACAAAAAACGTCAAGTCACCGCCCCCCTCACGTGTCAAACCTGCTCAAGAATATTAACACTTTGTCAAATAATGCGATAGATGTCGAACTGTCGCAAAAGGTGCGTCAGTTCGCCGTGAGGAAGAGGCGGGGGTGATGTATTTGGTTTTTTTTTTTTTTCCCGATCCCCCAAGGTCATCCTGGTGCTGGTGGTGGTTACAAATTTGCAGAGGGTAAGGGCGAAAGGAGGAATCGTAGATTTTGGTTTCTAGTTTCTAGTCTAGGTGGCGCAAGCTACCACCCGTTATAAAGGGTAGAGCGTTAACATAAACCCATCCATGCTATTTGTATTTTGCGCAAGAGAATAAAAGTTTACTCTGTTGCTAAATGAGCGAAATCAATTACAATAAAATCTTTCAAACTAGTTGGTGAAACCGAGTTTATTATATTTTGTTGCCGGCTTCATTTGATGCCTTCAGCTGTCCAAGGATTGGAACGTATTTGGTATAGAGTCAAAGCCAATCGAATCCAAATAGTTGTTTCATGTTTTCAACGCTCTGTGTCCGCGTGCGTTCTACGTTCTACCTTTAATCAAAAATTGCCTTCCAGGCTGGTATTTTCTCCTGTTATAAATGACCGAAGAGAACTGCGTCATCTCTCTGACACCGTTGAGTGGCCTGCGATGGTGTCGCGCTTTAGGCTGATCACTTTCGACGCCACCAACACTCTTCTACGCTTCCGAGAGTCCGTCGGCCAAGCTTACTCTGGCGTTGCGCACATGTACGGCGTCAGCTCCGATCCGAAGCGCTTGGACGCCAGTTTCAGGACCGAGTGGAAGAAGATGATCGCCGAGCACCCGAACTTCGGCTGCAGCAGCGGCCTCACCTCGCAGCAGTGGTGGTCCGAGCTCGTCCGCAGGACATTCCTACTCTCTGTGTGCAACGCCGCCGACAGCCTTATGACAGTGATCGCAAGTCACCTCTACGAATCGTACAAAACGTCCAACTGCTGGACACCGAACAACGGTAGCGCAGACGTCCTCGAGAACCTGAAGATATCCGGGCACAAGCTAGGCGTCATCTCGACACGGACGAACGGCTGGACAGCATTTTAACGCAGCTCAAACTTCGCCACTACTTTGACTTCGTGATAGCGTCATCAGTGGTGAAGTGGAGAAGCCGTCGAAGGACATCTTTTCGCTGGCGCTGTTGTGCGCCAGCAGTGAACGACCAGTGAAACCCGCAGACGCCTTGCATGTCGGCGACAGCGTGGAGTTGGATTACCTCGCCTCAAAGGCAGCGGGGTGGAGTGCCTTGCTTTTGGTCAACCACGACGCCGACGCGAAGAAAGTGGCCGCTAAGAACGCTGTAGAACCTTCTCACGTTATTTACAGGTTGAGCGACGTAGTCAAAAAAGCGTTCGAAGTTGAATCTTACCAGGCTACTGAGTTTCGAAAGTGAGTTTCTAGCCTTTTGTCAGTTGCCGACAAGACCTTATGGGTTCAGTTACTTCGGTTATGTTTAGGTTCGCCCGAGTGCACAACATAATCTCTCCCAGTTGTGGAGATCGGTGCTCTTCATATTTTACGAAGGTCCTTCGACGGTATATCAACATTTTTTTACAGCGGTAGCTGTTATGGGCTCGTCCCGCCGGTTTCGCGATGGCGTGAGTGTAAACAAATTCAGTTTCCTCACTAAATTTGGCGGGAATAGTGATGCTACTGTACTGTCATCACGGGCCTATGGACAAACTCAGGTTCCCCGCTAAATTTAGCGGAAAAATTTGTGCCACGTGACCTATGCACCAATTTAGACTGGTCAGAGCCGCTAAAAGCTTTTTTTTTTTTTAGTCGAGATACAAAATATAAGTGTCGCGAACCGTTTCAATTATGTATGAAAGTAGTTTTTGTTCAGTATTTTGGATCGGAAAAGAAACAAATGCAGTTTGAAAAGTACGGAAACAAGAAATGCCCGTCGACATACCTGCCACCAAGCGGCGGAAAAAGCGGCGCATATTAGAAAGGGCTAGTGGGATGAGGCGCCGACGAACGGCGAGCGTAGAAAGGTCCCGGAGCGTAGAAAGGCCATTTGGCGGTATGGCAGCGCGAAGTGGCTCCCGTTCTGTAGTGATCTTTACCCCGTGTTTGCTGTCGTGTGTGGCCAATGAAGTGTTATGCCGAAATAGTCTTTAATCGCGCAGCAAATGCAATGCGAGCCGCCCTGGCCGCCCGCTTCATACAGCCTATCCAACACACGCTTTAGTGGCGCCCTCTCGAGCCGTCGACACGGAGTGCGGCAGCCGTGAGCGCTCGATTAGCTCACTATCCGTCCTCTAGTTCACGGCCACTCAAGCCAGGACCTACGACGTCATGAAGGAGGTTATTTTTTGCTTGTTTTTGTAATTCTAATTTGCCTACAACTTTTAAAATAAAGCGAATTTTGCGAAAATAAAAGTTTCATTAAGTTACTACGTTCAGTGCGCTCAGGTTCGGTGCAAATTAAAAACCAGTAAAATAGTCATTGCAGGGCCCCTTTATCGAAAAAGCAAAAACAGCGCCAACAAACAACGGGGGACAAGAAGACGAAATGTACAAACAGAGCGCTGACTCTCAACTGATTTATTGGAAGAAAACACAAATCGACAAGCATCACGTATCAACAAAAAAACGTCAAGTCACCGCCCCCCTCACGTGTCAAACCTGCTCAAGAATGTTAACTCTTTGTCAAATAATGCGATAGATGTCGAACTGTCGCAAAAGGTGCGTCAGTTCGCCGTGAGGAAGAGGCGGGGGTGATGTATTTGGTTTTTTTTTCCCGATCCCCCAAGGTCATCCTGGTGCTGGTGGTGGTTACAAATTTGCAGAGGGTAAGGGCGAAAGGAGGAATCGTAGATTTTGGTTTCTAGTTTCTAGTCTAGGTAGCGCAAGCTACCACCCGTTATAAAGGGTAGAGCGTTAACATAAACCCATCCATGCTATTTGTATTTTGCGCAAGAGAATAAAAGTTTACTCTGTTGCTAAATGAGCGAAATCAATTACAATAAAATCTTTCAAACTAGTTGGTGAAACCGAGTTTATTATATTTTGTTGCCGGCTTCATTTGATGCCTTCAGCTGTCCAAGGATTGGAACGTATTTGGTATAGAGTCAAAGCCAATCGAATCCAAATAGTTGTTTTTCAACGCTCTGTGTCCGCGTGCGTTCTACGTTCTACCTTTAATCAAAACTTGCCTTCCAGGCTGGTATTTTCTCCTGTTATAAATGACCGAAGAGAACTGCGTCATCTCTCTGACACCGTTGAGTGGCCTGCGATGGTGTCGCGCTTTAGGCTGATCACTTTCGACGCCACCAACACTCTTCTACGCTTCCGAGAGTCCGTCGGCCAAGCTTACTCTGGCGTTGCGCACATGTACGGCGTCAGCTCCGATCCGAAGCGCTTGGACGCCAGTTTCAGGACCGAGTGGAAGAAGATGATCGCCGAGCACCCGAACTTCGGCTGCAGCAGCGGCCTCACCTCGCAGCAGTGGTGGTCCGAGCTCGTCCGCAGGACATTCCTACTCTCTGGGTGCAACGCCGCCGACAGCCTTATGACAGTGATCGCAAGTCACCTCTACGAATCGTACAAAACGTCCAACTGCTGGACACCGAACAACGGTAGCGCAGACGTCCTCGAGAACCTGAAGATATCCGGGCACAAGCTAGGCGTCATCTCGAACACGGACGAACGGCTGGACAGCATTTTAACGCAGCTCAAACTTCGCCACTACTTTGACTTCGTGATAGCGTCATCAGTGGTGAAGGTGGAGAAGCCGTCGAAGGACATCTTTTCGCTGGCGCTGTTGTGCGCCAGCAGTGAACGACCAGTGAAACCCGCAGACGCCTTGCATGTCGGCGACAGCGTGGAGTTGGATTACCTCGCCTCAAAGGCAGCGGGGTGGAGTGCCTTGCTTTTGGTCAACCACGACGCCGACGCGAAGAAAGTGGCCGCTAAGAACGCTGTAGAACCTTCTCACGTTATTTACAGGTTGAGCGACGTAGTCAAAAAAGCGTTCGAAGTTGAATCTTACCAGGCTACTGAGTTTCGAAAGTGAGTTTCTAGCCTTTTGTCAGTTGCCGACAAGACCTTACAGGTTCAGTTACTTCGGTTATGTTTAGGTTCGCCCGAGTGCACAACATAATCTCTCCTAGTTGTGGAAATCGGTGCTCCTGATATTTTACGAAGGTCCTTCGACAGTATTTCAACATTTTTTTACAGCGGTAGCTGTTATGGGCTCGTCCCGCCGGTTTCGCGATGGCGTGAGTGTAAACAAATTCAGTTTCCTCACTAAATTTGGCGGGAATAGTGATGCCACTGTACTGTCATCACGGGCCCTATGGACAAACTCAGGTTCCCCGCTAAATTTAGCGGAAAAATTTGTGCCACGTGACCTATGCACCAATTTAGTATCCCCGGTAAATTTGGCGGGAAAATTGATGTCACGGGTCCTACGGACGAATTCAGGTTCCCCGCTAAATTTAGCGAAAAACAGACAAATTCGGGTTCTCCATTAATTTTAGCGAAAAACGCCACGTGACCTACCGTAAAATCCTGAGATGCCCCAGCCCCGAAAGATAGTCCAACCCTATTTTTGGGTTGATTTGCTATATATTTTTAAACACTGAAAGATAGCCTACTCTTAGTACAGTCTATGCCCGTTACAACGGACCCTCTAAATCCGGGAAAAAAAGTCTGCTATATCCGGAGTATGTAGTACAGGGGGGGGGTACAATCGTCAAGTGGGAACTGCGGCCGCTATTACATATAAATGCTGCAGCCACTCCATCTTCTCAGTTATTTCTGCACGCCTGCAGCATTTATTCACAGCGTGCACACGGGAAATGTAACTGCCTAATGCAGTTTCCGAAGCTAAGCACCCGCGCTCGATAAAGGCCTAGCGCGTAGAGGCGCGCGCTAAGCTGAGCAAAAACAAAACAAAAAAAAGCAAATTGTTATCAGGCGCAACCACTAGCCGGCTGTAAAAATCGGTCATGGCGAGCAGAATTAGTGGAGCGCCTCGACTGCGTTTATGATGCTTACTGTCATGCTTAACTTGTCGGAGAGCGAAATTTGCTTTCTTTTACAACCAGCCATTGCTAACTCGGTCGCAGGCGGCACGAAGAAAAAAATGGCTACTTTGCACCGTCCCTGGCTTGGCTCGGCTACGCCAATGACTGGTTCCGCGCCGACAATGTTGCCAGACATAGTTGCCTTCTCGTAAAAGCAAACCAAAAAAAGAAAATTGGTGTCGGCACCGCGTAAGGGCGTAAGTCCGCTATTGACGCTCAGGGCAAGCAATTTTCGCCCAAATTTAGTCTGTTGTAGCCGAAAGTCTGCTATAGCCGGGTCTGTTATTGGCGGAGTGGGCTTCATTGAAAATGCATGGGGACCAAACAAACAAACAGAAATAGTCTGTTGTAACCGGAAGTCCGTTGTTGCCGGATCCGTTGTAACGGGCGTAGACTGTTATAGTAGTTTTGGGATTAAAGATGGCCTCGGTGTAAATGCGGCTAGTTAGCTATTGCGACATATAAGCAAACGTTGCTGACTGGGAAGTACATTCGTCTTTGCTTCGTTTCCCCTCACCACCATAACAAGTTTGGAAGGGGCATGACCTAAAAATAGCAATTTTTTAAACTTTTGTTGTTTGTCCACCGAAATAAGCCCACTCAATATTTCCATTCGATTTGCTCTTGATGTTAGGTGGGCTATCTCTTGGGATTTTTACGGTGTGCACCAATTCAGTTTCCCCGCTAAATTTAGCAGAAATATTGTACGTCACGTGACATATGCACCAATTCAGTTTCCCCACTGGATTTGGCGGGCAAATTGATAGCACGTGACCCGACGTCATGGGACCTACAGACACAAATTGCTTCCCTGCTATATTTGGCTGAAAAATTGACGTCGTGTGACCTATGCATCAATCCAGTTTCCCGTAATCACGCCATATGATCGTCCCACAATTTTTTTTAGTTTGGCCCTTGTGACATTTATGGTGCTTTGCAGGTTCTACCTGGGACACATTTTTTGCCATGAAGACGGCTTTAAAGTACCGCTGCTCATTGCAAGGGGCTGGGTCAAAGATGCAGCCAATGCTTACAACTTTATTATGGAGGAATTTCAGAATATCTAAGGGTTGTTGGTGTAATTAGATTTGGTATGGGTGCACTGGCTATAGACAGTGGCGTCACAAGGGGGGGGGGTGGGGCAGGGAAGGGTGCGGACCGCCCTGGGTACGGCGCTCGGAGGGGGGGGGGGGGGGGGGTCTCGTTGCAGAGGGTTACGGGTTACCGCCCCAAGTGCCACTGACCCTAGTGATGCCACTGGCTGCAGGTGCATTGTGGTGTTCATTAAATTGTGAAATTCCATGGAAAGTGAATTCTCTGGGAGCCAAGCGAAGTTGGTAACCGCCTGCTTAGCTTAAGGTATCCGAACATACCTTGAAGATGGCAGAGGCTGGTAAGAGTATCTGTGCCGTCTTCTAATCAGAAATATGCCAGGGGTCCTACTTTGTCACTGTGAGAGCGAGATCTAATTTGACTCTCTTGGAGCAAGCCAAGATATTGCTAGCAGATGGTTTGTTTGCTAATTCAAATGAAGATTGGAGTTTCTCTGCTATGAAAGGCCATTCAAACTCAGTGCTGCAGTGAAGTAACATTCAAAGCAACCTGAAATTAGAAGATCTGCTGTTTGACAGTGGAAGGGACCAACAACCCAGGCTTCATTTGTAAAGAGCAGAGTTCTGCTGTGTGCAAGCTGACGTCGACCAGTGGAGAAAGCAGCTATCGGGACAAGCCCATCAAAGGCCGTGAGACCTCTCTCATCGTCTGTGTGTTGATGAGAAGTTCTCACCAAAATACTGCCTAAGCGTAGACTTCCAAACGAAAAAGAAAAATTCTTTATTAGCCGATAAGGCTCGTGCCCAGCAAAATGCTGAGGCATGACATCCTCTCAACAGCCAAGAAATCTTAGCTCTCACCAGAGACCAAAATCGAGCTCCAGGAAATCGTACGCCTGTACTACAATCACTGCCATGATGCGTAGTGTCTGTTGAGAGAGTCGTCAATGTAATTCCTCACTTGCTTGCTTAGATGGCTCATACAGAGAGGTCCAAAACTGTTGCGCATACGTTTATACAGCTGCACGTTGGTCAGCTGCAATGGGTGTCTGGCAGCTCAGTTGTAGATGAGAAATTTAGCCTGTGCAGTACAACCGCTAGCCTGGGGTTTTGGATCGCTACTGATGCACTGCACAGTAGTGACACATGACAGCACGCCAGTACAATAATCATCCAGTTTCAAACAGGCCGGGGTCCGGATGGAAACCAGGATTCCTGGGTTTTACAGCGCCAGCTTCCGCTCTATGCTCTCCGAGTTGTGGTGCTCCAACACGCTTGGCCACTGATCCCCACAAAGAGGCACAAAACTCTACATAATTAACATGAATGTGCAGTCGACAATTCTCTACATCTTTCTCCCGCAGCTGGGAAGCGGTCGTCAGCGATACCAGTTTCGTGCCATGCTCTCATGTTGGGAACAGACTCGGGCAAACACGGTGTCGGGCACTGGACTGTATTGTAATTACTTGCAAAACAAACGCAGGGTGTCTCTTTTGGATGCCCAGCATTCAGCGTGCGCTCGTTGCTTTCCGTTGTGCCTTGGGTGCACATCCACACTTTTGGCTCACGGGAAGATGTACAAGTGCTATCCAAGGTAGGAAGCCTGTGCCAGAGGTGGGACAACTGAAAGACCTCCCTGCAATTCTTATCTTGTCAGTAACTGTACTATAATAATGCAGTGTACTCCGAAAGAAAGAGGGGAAAAAAAACGACATACTCCATCATGTTCAGTCGCTCACATTTTGTTCTATTTTCATTCTATCTCTCAATGTTTTAAAGTAGAATAATTCAGAACCACTAGCCTGTGCTTCTCCATTGCTGGATGAACATGTTGATTAATTGTCCATGTGCCTACTAAGCCCGATTCAGACAACTGCGTTGGTTACGTTCAGAGCGACTGAAACGACAGCAAAGATGGTCACCGGGACAACCATTCCCCATACAACGAGGCAAGCAATGCAAGAGGTAGCTTTGTGAAGCAATCACGAGTTACCACCGTCCCAATGGTTGCTGTGAATGCAACCGACACATACGCGTGAAGCCGCCTTCACCCTCAGTTGTCGCAATGCAAATCATCCACCCCGCCCCTCCCCCTGCAGCCGACGAGTATGTTCGGTTCTTCGTGGGCTCTTTTGCGGCTCGCATCCTCAAGTGTACGTTCTGCACTTTCTCGATAGTGCTACCACTTTCTCCTGCCTTCTCCCGCAACTTTCTCGGCTACTGACAGGGTGCCTGCAATAAGGCAAGACCGTCTGGGGTGATGCCAATAAGAGGGCACAAAATACGACCCAACTTTTCAGACGACGAGATCTTCAAACTGCGAGGCAGTATGTGGAGTTGAGGCATTTTTCCAGGAACTTTGCAAGTATCGCTTCTGAAATTGCCGCTTTAAAAAGCGCCAAAAATGTGTGCATCCACCTTCTACTTCTTGAGACTTTGAAAAGATTACAACTGCAATATTAACATTGAATGGATCGTTGTGCAGAGTGTACGTCTTGCTCCATAACAAAAGTACTAACCAAGGTCAGTCAAGTAATAAACCTAAGGCTACATGCAAGCACCTGTAGCTTGACTAGGAGCTCCTGCTCGTACACTTGAGGTACATACCAAACAAGGGTCTTTGTGCTATGCGGACCGCAAATTCGTCTGCTTCTTGCACAGGGGTTGTGATGATGTCAGAACGCCAAGCTCTTATTGGCTGATTGAAAAACAAAAAAAGAGCGTAGACCTCAAGGCGTCTAGCATTGAGGTCTACCCACTAGCCTTTCAATTAAAGACAATGAGAGCTCGGCGTTGTTCTGATGTCACCGCAACTCCTGCGTAAGAAGCAGATGACTTGCTCCCCGCATAGCATTGTTTTTGAAATGCCAATTCCCAGCATGGCAGCTAGGCTTGCATGTCTGTGGGTAAATATCCACACCCACTGCCGCCACCTTCGCACCGCGACTACTTTGGGGTTAAGTAAAGTAAAAAAGGCCGAAGCCCATCAGCACCATTTTTTTTCATTACTGCCCCGTTGATTGTTGATGTTGCTGAATAGACCTTTCGCAGAAATATTGGTTCGAGTAAATGAATTTGGTACACTTGCTCTCTTCCTTCTGGCTGAAAGAGAGGGAAGATAGGTAGTTTCTTTGTATCGACTGCGGGACCGAAGACAACCCATGATGTGGACAAAAATGAAATTTGGGGGAGCCATATCTAGGTCACAGCGGTTCAATGGGCAAACAGGATGTAGCAGACGTTTTGAGTGTCGAACGGGTGAAAGAGGACTTGTGGGCGAGTCGTTTTTTAGCCACTTACCGTAATATAACATCAAGCGCCCACTCAAAATATGGAGATGATCGCAAGAAAGAGGGGTATGGGCACTTGTATGTCACCAATTTTATCTATAGTTGCACTGCACCTAGTTTTTCAGATATTGCAACATTTAGGGATGGGCGCTTAGTGTGGAATGGGCGGATGTTCGGTATTTTACGGTAGTCTCAAACCCAGTCGCGTGTCTAGGTGGCAGCACATTGTTGGAAAAAGGTGGATTTCACGAATTTTCGCTCGTGGCTGCAAACGGTTGCAACGCTGCCACCAGTTTACTTGAATGACGTGTATTTATTTTTGGTTGTGTTAAATGGCTCCAATTGTAGTTTGTCAATAACCTCCCAGACATGTTTGTTCTGAAAAAATCACTGACCTCGTGGGATAACTTTTATTTCCTCCAAATAGCAAAGGGTGCTAATGGAACGAACAATTTTAAGTCAGTGAAATATGGTAATTAACACTTGTCTGTTTTTCTCTTTCTTACATTAGTCGGTAAGAGTCGAGGAGGAATTCTTCGTTGCACTAGCACTGGGTTGCCACACACTGTAAAAGAAGCATGGCATCAAAAGCGAGATACGTATGCCGTTGTGGTGGGCCAAATTGCACTGACAACACTGCATTTATGCAGGACCACTTCTTTTCTCCTTCCGAGTTTCGAACTACTTAGCCATGTTGCTTGCCTGCATATGATCTTTTACTAGAATTTTTTTTGCTTCAGCGTTTATACCTGCAGTCTTCAAAGCTGCCAAAGAATGCATAGTTCCCACGAGGCTGTACTGCCATAACATGGCTGAGAAAGATGGCAAGTGGGCGAGGAAACTTCACACAGAGGAAACCGTTTTCATCTGTCCTTCACTTTCCTTGACAGATCACAGACAAAATGTTAACATGAAGTATACTTTCCATCATTTAAACATTAAAGGCCAAGCCTTAACCTCGCCTCACCCCTGTTCTTCGCCCTGATAAAAAACCAGTGCTGGTCGGTGCTGTTGTGGTAGGTGAAGCTACTTTTGGGTTGTATATATGCGAGAGTAAAGAGGTCGAGAAGTTACTCGTTTGATTCCACCCGGACCAGGCGTGTGTGTGTGTGTATGTGTGTTCGTTCCTCCCCGACCTTGATAATCGCCGGTCTCACATGGTGTCAGAAGTGGGCGGCTAGCACTTTTTCTTTTTTCAAGCGCCAGCACCAGCCTCTGAGGAGACCGCCATGGCAGAAGGGGAGGGCGCCACCACCGGTCCGGGAGCGTTGCCAGTCGGTGCGCTCAATCTACGAGTACCACCCCAGTTTGACTTCAGCAACCCCGGAAGATGAAAACAGTGGCATCAGCAGTTCAAAAACTATGTCTACGCGTCGGGACTCTATGCCGCCAGCACAAAGTGTGTGTTCGGACCCTACTACGCACCATGGGACCGCAAGCGCTTGATATTCTGACTTCGCTACACGTCGGCGACTCAGACTTTGACAACTCTGATTGCTGAAAAGGTCAACGCATACTTTGTTCACCCAGTCAATGAGCTCTACGAGAGCGCACTCTCCCACTGTGCCGAAACACGAAGCTTACGTTGGACGAAGCGCTCATTCAAGTTCGCCAATACGAGGACTCCGAGTGTGAGTAAAAGCTGCGGGACTCGTCGGCATCCACTGCCACGGCAGCTTCAGCGGAAGCAAAAGCATTAAACGTTGACGCGGTGAAAGTTGTGAAGAACCGCCTGCCAAGACTGAAGCAAGCAAGCAGCAATGCAGCGAGTGCATCTTTATGTGGGTTTTGCGGACATTCTCCACATCCGCGCTCAGGGTGCCCTGCTAACCATGCGCAATGCAACAAGTGCCACAAGAAGGGCCACTTCGCAGCTGTCTGCCGCGCCAAGAACAAGTTGGCTTCGCTGGAGCTTGGTGCCGTCTATTCTCCGTCCAAGGCAAGGGCGAAGTTTGTAGACGTGAAGGTCAACGATGTACGGCTGAGCTTCAAGGTTGACAGCAGCGCGGAGGTCACCGTCGTCCCCAGCGCGTTTTCGGGGATACCAGCTCGCCTGGAGCCCCCAGAGGGGGAGTTGACAGGACCCGCCGGTCAACCGTTGGACGTGCTCGGAACGTTCGTCGCGGCCTTGGAATAGAAAACTAAGCGCGTCGGGCAGAAGCTCTTCGTGATACGTTCGCAAGTTGTTCTCTTGTTGGGATTTCTGGCAATTCAGGCGTTGGGCGTGGTCAAGTTTGTGGATCACCTTCCAGAGTCTTCTACCGAAAGCTGTCCAAGTGAGCTCGCCGAGACTTAGTTGACACAGCTCTTTCAGGGCCTCGGTGAACTTCGGGAGCAGCACACAATTTGTCTTCAGCAGAACGCGGTACCATACTCTCTGCACGTTCAACGGAGGGCCCCCACCTCGCTATGCGATGTCGTGAAGTCTGAACTAGACAAGATGGAGGCCCAAGGCGTAATCCGAAGAGTAACCAAACCGACACCGTGGTAGGCAGACTTAGTTGGTGCCGAAAGCTTCGGGAAGCTACCGCATATGCGTGGACATGACTCGGCTGAACCGGGCGGTGCTGCGTGAGCGTCGCATCCTGCTGACACTGCATCAAGTGTTGAGACTTCTGGGTGAGGCGCGAGTCTTCTCCAAGCTCAATGGCACATTGAGTTTTCACCAAATGAAGCTGTCAAGTGATTCCCAAGAAGTCACAACGTTCATTACCCTGTTCAAACGATTCTGCTTTCGTCGGTTGCCTTTCGGGATTACCTCTGCGCCGGAATATTTTCAACGCCAGATGTCGTACATTCTGGAGGGCCAAGATGGAGTTGTCGATATGACTGATGACATTCTCGTGTTTGGCCAAGATCATGTGGAACACGACAAGCGTCTCGCAGAGGTTCTCGACCGCTTAAAGAAGGCAGGTCTGACACTGAACAGGTCCAAGTGCAAATTTGGCGTCACCAGTGTAAAGTGTCTTGGTGTGGTCGTCAGCCAGAATGGTATTTTGCCAGACCCTGAAAAGGTGGAGGCTGTACAGCATATGGAACGACTGGTCGACGTCGGAGGTGTCTGCAGACTGCTAGGAATGGTCAACCACGTAGGTAGGTTTTTGCCACATCTGTCCGACGTCACAGTCTCTATTGAGAACTGTTAAGCAAGAAGAGTGCGTGGTTCTAGGGACCAAGCCAGCAGGCTACCTTCCTCAAGTTAAAGACTATGCTCTCTTCAGACATTTGTATGGCTTGCTACAATCCGGAGCACCCAACCATAGTGCCTGCTGACTCCAGCTCTTTGAGTCTCAGGGCAGTCCTGCTCCAGGACCAACCGTCAGGTGTGCGTCAGGCGGTGGCCTTTGCCTCGCGGTCACTCACAGCGACCGAGCAGAGGTACAGCCAGACCGAAAAGGAGACTGGCAGTGACATGGGCTGTGCGTCGCTTCAATGAGTACGTCCGGGGACTGCGGTGTAGCGTGGAAACCGATCACCAGCCCTTGACTGCGTTGCTTGGCGACATGGACGTGGACCTTTTTCCTCCACGAGTTCAGCGACTCAGGATCAAGTTGATGCGGTATCAGTACAAGATCTTATACATTCCTGGGAAGGTCCTGGCAATGGCCGACACCCTGTCCCGAGCGCCGTTGGGCCGGGCAACTCTGTCAGCCTGTGACAGCCTAGCGCTGTACGTCCAGAGCGTGGCTCATGCAATCCAAGAAGGTGCGCCCCTCAGTCTCGAAGTGGTCCGTCAACAACAGTCAACAGATGGCGAGTGTACAGCACTGGCAAAGTTCTGCAACCAAGGTTGGCCTCAGAAGACCAAGGTTCTATGTCACCTAACGAAGTTCTGGAACTACCGCGGAGAACTAACCGTTTGTGATGGTGTGCTTCTCAAAGGAGGACGCCTCATGATTCCTGCATTGCTGCGACCTGATGTCCTGCAGGCCATTCACGAAGGACACCAAGGAGTGAACCGCTGCAAGGCACAGGCTCGAGACTGCGTGGTAGCCCAGTATCGGCGATCAAATCAAAACCATGGTCGAGAAGTGCGAGCGCTGCGTATCTACGAGGGTACAGCGAGCTGAACCTTTCACGACGTCGCCTCCAACAGAGCTACCTTGGCAACAGGTGGGAGTCGAGTTATTTCACTTGAACAGCCAAGATTTTCTCGGGATGGTAGACAATCACTCACGTTATCCTGAAGTAATGTCAAGTCAAGCCATGATCTCTGCAGTAAAAAGTGTCATGGCGCGTTTCGGAATCCCGGAGGTACTTCGAAGTGACAACGGGCCATGGTTTGCCTCCCACAACTTCGCCAGATTCACGGAAGACTACGCATTTAAGCAAGTCACTAGCAGTCTGGGATTTCCGCAGTCAAACGGAGAAGTGGAGCGTACAGTGCGGACTGTAAAGGACCTCTTAATTAAAGGCGACGATCCATTTTTGCCACTTCTCGTCTATAGAGATACTCCAGGCATCTTGGGTGTCAGCCCTGCTCAGCTGCTGATGGGTCGACAGCTGCGGACTCAAGTACCCAAGGCTGCCGAGAAACTCCGGCCAGCATGGCCGAAGTCACAGGTCGTTCCGGAGCGGGACAGTGTGGCGAAGTGACGCCAAGCTTTTGACTTCAACCGTCGTCACGGAGTGCGCGAGCTCAGGGAACTTTCACCTGGCGAAGATGTGTGGGTGACCGATGCACAGTGCACTCGGCTAAGCCCAAGTGCTTAGCCGAGTGCAACGCCCACGATCTTACGTCTTCGAAACTCCGAGGGGTGTATTGCAGAGAAATCGGCGACACCTGGTTCCTTTCAGGAACCAACCTACAAAGCCAGTTCCCGTACTGCCAACTCCGGTTCTGCCGGTTCCTGCCGCAGAGAGAGCCAATGGTCTGCAACCCCAAGGCTCTCAACAAAGAAGACTGGTTACAGCTCTCTCTCCAGAGCCTTCTGCCGAGGGAGCTCCCGCAGAGCCAAGGGCAAGTTTTAGAGCTGATGCAAGTCAGGCACCAGCCAATTTGTGGATCCACTCTCCTCGGCGCACGAGATCTGGCTGTCAAGTAGTAGCTCCAAAGAGACTGAACTTGTAGTGAGGTCGTGCGTTGTGATTCGTTCATCCACGAGCGATGTCTCCGAGAAAGGGGGATGGTGTGGTAGGTGTCGCTACTTATAGGTTGTAAATATGCGAGAGGAGGAAGTTACTCGTTTGGTTCCACCCGGACCAGGCGCGTGTGTGTTCGTTCCTCCCTGACCTTGTTGGTCGCCGGTCTCTACGGTGCCGATCCAATTAGCAAGCTTCGACTAGAACATTATATAACCAACCGGAAAGTTCTTGCTCATGGTAAAAAGAAACCAATACGGACCACTGCAAAACTTAATTTAATGAAAACAGAATATAATGTGTAGGAAAATTAATGAAAGGGATTTTCCTAATGATGTGCACATAGTAAACCAAAGCATCATACTGTTGAAGATTTGGATTGGCAACATGATTGTGGTAACATTAACAGAAAATATACCTGTATACAATTGAACCCATCCCACACTTCTGGAAGAGACAAACTGGAAGCTACCAGAGACTGCTTTTTTTTTTTTAATTTGCAACATATCCCTGCAGCAGTACAAGAGTGAGTAGGCAGTCTGGTTTTGTATTCCACTAAGAGTACCTACCAAATGTAAAAAGCAGTGAATTGTCGGGCACAGTAGTTCTCCAGCTGACAAAGTGAGTTAATCTCGCCCTTACTCATGTCGACAGCCTATGGAATCTCTGTGTGCTAGCGGATACCTATGGAGAAGTGTCTTGTGGCATGCACGGTAGTGCACCGAGAGCGTCGCAAACAGGTAAAAGTTTGCAGCTTTTGAAAATTCATTAACACAAGTTTGTTCACAAGCCAGGTTTGTCTGTAGCAATGAATTAACCTAAAACTGCGGTTAGAGCTTCCTGGTATGCCCATAAATTTGATCTGAAGATTTACATTGCGGCCTTCAAAGCATCAGCACACTAGACTGCACCAGATGCGCTTACTGGCCATGAACAGCCAATTTAACAATAAAGGCCTATACACACATTGTTGTTAAGCTTGAACTATAAGAGCCTTAGAATAGCCTGCTCCCGAGTCCCCACCATTCTCAAATAAGCAAAAGCAAGACACCATTTCCAAACGGGCAACAGGATATGCAGTGCTCATTGGCGCTGGCAAGCACGAGACCCTCTTTCTTTACTTGGCTTTTGATTGGACCGCTGCACCACTCCATCAGTGTTGCCAAGTTCGAAAGCTGAGCAAGATTAAACTTTCATTCGATGCATTGCGGCGAACTGCACAATGGCGAGCATCGTTCCGCAAGCGACTGCTACCTGCCACAAGGACACCATTCCACACTCAAACACAGTCGAAGGCAGAATTAAGTGTGTAGGTGCCTTAATGCAGTGATTGTGCCCAATTATAGTGTCATGTTTTGCCAATATGGCATTGGCATATTATTTGGAGTCGGCATTCCAGTCATGGCAACCAGTAAGCGAAAAACTAGACTTGCTGAGATCCTGCTCCAAATAGATTAAGAAAGCTGAATTGTTTTCTAAAATGCACAACTTAATATATCGAAGCCTACAAAACAGGCACTCCTATGCTGTAAAGTTCACAAAGGCAACTTGCTAGACAACAAAATACTATGTCAAACACTGACATCACACATTGTATGCTATTAAAGGTAAACCTAAAATATCAACATTACCTTTATTGCTATTGGGCTACCTTAACTTTCGCATTTCCCGAAGTGATGGCTTCTCTACACACAGTGTTTTTGCTTGTTCAATCACTAAATACTGCGTTTTCATTTGAAAGCTCGAAAAATGCCGCAGCACACGCCACGCAACACCTTAAAGTCTTTGCTTTTCACGCGGTAGCATGCTTCCGCAGCTCCTCTAGGCATTCCTGAGACCTCGTTGCAGCTTCCCTATGATTCGTGCTCTTTGCAAGTTTCGACGCTTTTGTACATGCCCGTTTCGCCTCCTCCAAGTCTTGGCCTTGCTCCATGAATACGCCTCCAAGATTGCAATAGAAAGCCGGCAGCTCTGGGGACTGGACACTCTGTGCCCTCGCAATAGTCTCTCTAAGCAATGCAATGGCAGTATTGTAATCCTGAAGGAGTGCAGCAACCGCTCCTATGTCGTTGAGTAAGGCAAGGGTAACTTCGTGCGACAGACCGTTCACCTTCTCCGAGACCTTCAGTGCTTGCTCGAAGCATTGGCGCGCCTTCTGGAAACGTGTTTGTTCGAGGAGGTATCTTCCATAGCCTTCCATGCTCATTGCCCATAAGACCAGGTTGTTAGTTTCAGCCTCCGTCAACTTTACAGCGCTGTCCGCATAGTCTATTCCCTCCAACTTCTTCTGCTGCGTGTCGATGCAAAACTGAAAGCCCTGTTCTGCTTTCTCAACATCTTTTGTCTGGCTGTAAATTTGCGCCAGCTTGAGTGACATTTCGACTATCGAGTTGTCGTCGCGGGGAGTCCCCGAGGAAATCATTCGCTGCATGACGTCTACAAACAGCTTCTCGGACTTAGAGTACTCTCCTCTTTCGTACGCGACATTGGCAAGGATATCAAAGATGTAAGTTTCGGCCTGGGGGTCCATGCGTTCCTGCGCCATCTTGAGGGCAACGTGAAGGATGGACTCTGCTTTCTTGTAATCCTGCCGCTGCAGGTTCAGGATGCCCATCTTGATTGTATTGATCAGTGTGTCCTCCTCTTTGCTCTCCCTCCGCCCAAGGAAGGATAAGACTCCAGCCAGGACAGCAGTCCTGCAGTCGGAACCATTCACAATAGCAAAACTGTATTTTTACATAAGTGAATAAATGCACCCTCTGCACATTCAAGTGACACAAAACTGCACATACACAGATGTAGCGGGCAGTGCGGTGAACGCGGTCTATGAGAAACTTATGGCTCAGTTAAGGAATAACCGGATAACCAGTCTTTTGTGATCACCACCCTTTTTGGACTCCTAACCCCCCTGCGCGAACCTGCTACCTTCAGTAGTGCTAAAGCTGGGTGTGACGCGCGAGAACCTGCGACGTGTGTGCAACAAAACTCCCTTCAGTCACCATTATTTATTTATTTACATTACCCTGGCGCTGCTCCGGACAAAAAAAAAAAAAAAAAAGTTGATGGATTTTTAAAAAATAAATTTGGGGGTTGAAAGGGCCACGTGTGTCAGTGCATTACAGGCGAGCGGAGCATTAAAAAGTAATGCAGCTTCAATAGGAACAAGCATTTAACTCAAAGCGCGATTCAAAGGTTGGCCTTTTGAGACTCATGAGTTAGCACTCAAGTAAAGATATCTGGACGGTTCAGGAAAGTGTCTCCATAGCACCATCTATTTTCTTCTTCTTCTTCTTCGGGAAAGTTCTTTATTGATTTATTAGTTTTAAACAGAGATAACGTACGAAGGTCAAGCTACCGTTGTCTACGGGGCTCGAGCGCTGCTGCTTGAGCTCAATCAAGGGCTTTGAAGAATAAAATTGATACCTTGGAACGATTCTGCGGCAATGTCCAAACACAAATGGTGATTTTAGTAGGCATGGATAAGCTCTCTTGAGACCAGTTTGATTGAATGTGCGAAGGAACGGCACGCGAAAGAGACGCAAAATACGAAACCCAGCTTGACAGGAGGCCGCCATATTGAAATTGTCAGTGTTGCAGACTGAGAAACACGAAATGTCTAAACCGTCTGAACGTCTGAATTTTCGCAGGCGAAGACTGGTTGCTTGCGGCATCTGGTGTAGTTGCTGAACACTAAACAAGCGTTCGGCTCTCAAAATATTATTGGTGGGAAATTTGAAGTTCCATAACTTCCGAACACATTGCGGGAGTTCTTTTGCCACTTTCCTCACGGAAGCGAGAAGATTTTAATCAATCTTTGCTTGTGAAAAATTTCACGTAAAAAAGCTTTATTTTTAGCAAACGCTGAGATTTCACCGGTGGATTTACTACAAGTCAAGAACTTGACCATTTCGAATTCTTTCTTATAAAATCACGACACAGACAAAATAAAAAAAAAAAGAGAAAAAAGAAAATGGGAGAACAGTACGACATCTCAAGTCGTTGTATTGTCCCTCCTTCTTTTTGTTATTTTTGCACCCCTCCGACAGAGGGGTGCAGGCTACGTCACTATACCCCTGTGAGCTGAGACTGAAAGCTCCGCTTTCAGCGCGAGCTCGCTGGCTTCCGCAGTGCTTAGGTTGCGCGTGCGTGCGCGTTCACACTTGTGCTAACAAGAGAAAAAAGCTGGCACTGAAGGCGGAACTTCTAGTCTCAGCTTAAGTGTGAACGGAGTATACAAGCTTGCCGGACCAATCAATCGCCGTCCTTTCATCGCTTGACTTTGATCTCTGCCTTTGAAAGTGTGCAGAGAGTGGGAGCATGTGGTAGAAGACTGACTAGACCAATGAGCGCATAACTTCCAATGACCCTGATGAAAGAGATATGGCGGGAATTCGTTGGCTCTTTTAATAATAGGGCTATTCGAAAATGTAAATAAAAAAAGGAATTTTAGATAAGTTAATAATTGGAGAGTCGCTTGTAGAGTACTAATATACCTTTCTCTAAATTACCCATGCGTCAAAGAAAATGTTGGGAACGTGTGTACACGTGCTGCACGTGCTCGCCTTCCCTATGGGGGTAATCACTGGCGGCCATAGCTGTGTGCGCGGCTGCTGAGCGCGTGCTGACGGCGAGCTTCCGCAGTTCTTTGGCAACGTGCATTCTGCGCCATCAAGATTGCGGGTCTTCGCAGGCTATTAATGTGAGCTAGTTCTGGGCATGCGCTCTAAACATCGCCCTCAAATATTGCGTTTAGTGAATGCCACCTATTGGCCTCCTGCTTTGCCTAGGAGGCGCTGCGGAAAAACCGACTGGCAGCGCCCCCTACGATTTGTTCATCGGTATTGGTAGCACAAACGCATTTGAAGTTGTTCCGCGAGAAAATGTTGGCCGGCGGAATAAATTCCCCCCCTCGCGATTGATTTACGGCACTGAATCGAGCCAATTTCTATAGTGGAAAGCTTCTTTCGTTCCTCAACACTTCTCAAAGAGAAGAAACTCAGCGATGCACGCTATGTCTACGCTGTACAAGAAGCCGCAAATTTGGTGTCGGAGCGCTGTCACTCGCAAAAACAGCGAGCTTCTAATAATGTCGAGCTTGAGTGAGCATTACGAGATACGTTAACGCGCTTTGCAAACAAAAACTCCCAAACTGCGTTCCCTCCGTACAGTCAACGCTATCAGCTGATGACCAACCTCGAAAATGCGCGAAAGCAGACGCAAGCGATCGAGTGTCGACCGGCCGTCTGTCGGTCGGCCGAGCACATAGTTCTTACTGCAGGCTCCCTCTCGAGCTCCTGCAGCTTTTCTTGCGCATCTGCGCTAAGCTTCACGCAACATAAGGTTAGCAGTAGGAGACCCACCTTCAGCAGAATGCTTGTTGCTATCTTTGGTGCGTTGGTGCGGGCGCGCTCTCGTCTTTTCAAAGGAGCTCTCGCTGGGAGCGGCTCGTTTACTCCTAAGAGATATAGTTCAATCGGGTCGCTCCACTGGTTGGACAGTATAGCGTGTTCCTGTTCGTAAAATTCGCATCACACACGTTTCGATGAATGCCACGGCCGCTTGATCGAGTGGCCGTGCCTTAGCAGAACATGGAGAGCGAGAAAAACAAGTCTCGCTTACTCAGTGCACTGGGCAGTTAGTGTCGTTCCCTCCGCCCGACTTCGCACGGTTTCGGTGGGAATCTGCAGAAGTTCACTCCAGGGTTAATACCTTTCCGTTCTTGACGGCTGACGACGCAACACTACCGTCGACGGCGACGTTTCGAACGCATCGAGGCCGCGCTGCATGCTTGCTGCCTGTTTCGACAATCTTGGACGAAACAAAAATTACTAGCTAGCGGCGAGCTCGGGTCCCCGGGGTAACGTTGTGCGGTGACGACTACGGGTGACACAATTTGAGTCGTGACCACGCGAACTCACAAATAGCAGCAGCGCGCAGAGGTAAACAGCCGTCCGAACAGGTTTCTTATTGTGCGGGGCCACGGGACTTGTACTACTCAGACACTCTATCGCCCGCCACCAGAGGGCGCCACGATACGTTCAAAGCTATTCAAAGCATCAGCGAAGGAGGTAGAAGGTTCGAAGGAAAAAACCAAAATAAAGCGTCCGTGGAACGCGCGTGCGAAGTTCCATTTGTTTTAGACTTTTGCTTTCGAACAGCACGCGCAGCGCGTGCACCATACGTTCCCGGCATTCGTTTTGATGCTTGGGTAATTCGGCAAACGGCCTATGGGGGGTATGCAATGGACGCAGTATTTGAGGGCGCTGTTCCGAGTGCATGCTCAGAACGATCTCATATTATTCGGCTGTTAAGACCGGCAATCTCGAGGTGTGGAATGCACGTTGCAAAAGAACTGTGGAAGCTCGTCTCCTGCACGCGCTCGGCAGTCACGCACACAGCTATGGCCACCGGTGAATACTCCCTATTGCTCGTAGCTGATATTGAGCTCCAGATATAAATTCCTGGTAACACTGGGTAATTTATATAAGCCTAGAAAGAACTACGATTCTAAGGTTCAGTTCTAGTATCAGTTAAGGCAATAAGCCGCTTTGCCCAACATTCCGAATAAATTTAAATATTCAGAACTTCCATATCGCTAATAATGTCTTTTGTTGCATTCTGCTTAAAATAACGAGGTTCAAATGATTTTACCACACCTCTTATTTAGACATCTGGAAAATTTGCGTTTAAAATTGCGGAACGAAAAAAAAAAAAAAAGATAATAAGAAAGGAAATAAGCACATTCATATTTATACATTGTAACGGCGCATTGAAAGTTAAAACAGAGTAAATCAGAATAACACATCCGGGATGTGTATTCTGTGGTTATTTTATTTGATTTGTTACTATTACCTTACATTTCCCTTTACTTTATTTCAGCCCCAAACAATGATTATCACTTCTTATTCTCGCACGAATACCGACAACATCGATGTAAATATTCCAGGTGAGAGTGATTTTAAATTCGCGGTCCCTTGGTCCAAAAGACAGCCTGCAACACTCTCTGAGGTGCGCGTCCTTCTTGTATAGGACGGTACATGTGACATCAATCATACAAACACTGTCGCACATGTGTTCGAATCGAAGCACACATTAATGTCCGAGGCAAACATGCTTTAGGCGTGTACGCAGATAATTTTGTTCACCTCGTCTGCAGTGAATATGTATCTTTTGTACAACGTCTGAGGTGGAGGAAATTACATAATTGCCTCCACCAATCAGATGCCGATACGTCATTTTCGTGACCTTTTAATATGTACATGTAAATGTCCAATCTATACACCGCTTCACCTTGCGTCCGGGCGCAGCAAATGCTACGAGCCTTCGGAGCCAATCCAAGGCCGTGTGACTGTCACGTGTCCTTGGAGAGCGGGCACAGCGTCGCGCGGAAAGCGTATCACGGGCCACGTCCACGAAGCGGGATTGGCGTGGATAGCTCGTAGCGTCCGCTGAAAGCTGAGAAACACAAACTCACAAAACATCACACTCGCTTCGTTTTTTTTTTTTTAATTTTTTATTGGTGTATCGAATTGTCTTAGCTTGTGCCCGAGAACGGCGTTAGGGTCTTTACCCGTTTCTATACCGACCGGACGTTTGGCATATCCTGACAGGCCTGCGTTTTCAGAAAGGGTGGCCTCCTACGTTGAGTACGGCTGCGTACGAAGACGCTTTGGGATAATCATGGCTGACGAACATAAAAGTGAGTATATTGTACTTAATCTAAAATTCGAGATTCCAGTGTTGTTCCAAGCTACAAAGAAGGCACAGAAATAATAGCAGCATGGCAACAGCCTGTAACTTTTCTTCTTTTTCAGTTTCAGGGCTTATAACAATGGAATTCTGGGCAACCTATAAATGGCAGCCAACGCTTTGTTATAACACTTAAAACTCCTTGAGGGTTATTAAGTCTCCCGATAAAATCATTAATTTCTTAGCGATATATTGGCTGCCATTCTAAGGATTCCTCGTGATATTTCAATATGCCGCTATTCTGAAGCTTTCTCTTGGGATTCCATTGTAATAATAGACAAGTTATTACCGTGTCACTGGACATGAAAAGGCATTGTGATGCGCGCTTGGTATGTAGGAGCAACGGTACGGAGTGCTTGACATCCTAATATAAATTTGTAATGTAAAACGGAACGTAAAGCAGGAAGCACGCAAAGTAAAACGGTGCTCTGAAGTCGGCAAAAAGACGTAAATAGCTCAAATCGTTCTTCAACGCGTATCTTTATTGATCTATTCGTTGTGCTAAAATGTCGAACATCAAGTTACCACCAGAGCCCGTTGGCATGGTTGACGGAGCGCTTACTTTTTTAGCCGCGTTAAACGGTGGCCAAAGTGCATTCTGCCTACTACGGCAACGGGGCTGGTCAAATACAAATTCCAGGAGAATCGAAACTCTATATCTCCATAGGCTGAAGGATCAAGGTCCGTCTGGGGATCTGCCAGCACATTCACGCTTCGGCAAATGTTTCCGAGCGCCCGTGAAACGCTGAAACACCTACGTCATGAACTCATAGTTCACGAATGATAAGCTGCCGATGAGTCATAACAGCGCAACGTACAATCTAAAAAAAGTCTGTGCGTCTACTTTCACGCACAAAACTCGGAGGGCCAATCACCGCAACTTACGGAGGTAGCTCAGTGAACGATGATGCTGAAACATATGTTTAGACCAAAAAACGCAGTCTTAGTTGTGACATTAAAGATATTCTGAAGCGAAATTTGGATTTCACAAAACAGGGTAGCAGGAGTGTTCAACAAAGCGCCACAAATCCTAAAACACCCCTCATAAAGCGATATCCCGAACGGGTAGCCGTATTTCTGTAAAATAAGGATGCGATTGAGTGAGAATCGCGACGTCGCGTTTCCTGCAGAATTGTTGAGGAGGAGGGGAAACGGCCTTCTTCCTTCCCTCTTCGCGTCCTCGCGGAGTCGAAGCGAGAAGAGGAGGAAATGAGAATAGCGACGTCACTGGCTTTTTTGGCCTTTCTTTCACAAAAATACAAACATCCGTTGGAGATATCGCTTTATGAGGATGCCTTCGGCTTTGTAGCTCCCCGCCTAGCGCTTTCGCGTTGTTTTCAGAAATCAAAATTTCGTTTCACCGTCCCTTTAAGCGATGCAAGCGTGACGTTTTGCATTGCTTAATGTCACAACTCAGTTCCTCATCTCGAGATTGTATATTATACTAGGGCATTACGAGGCTGCAATAAATGCTCTAGAAATGGTATATGTTCGATTTTACTTTGTGCCTTAATTGTCGAATAAACTCGCAATATTCTAGCTCGTTATTATTGTATCTTTCTTTTTATGCGCATTATTGATTGAGGTTAATTTTTCGGGGTTGTTTCACTCGAATTATTGATTCTGCGCAACATTTCTATTTTTTTTTTGCTGTTGTACTTAAGAGAACGCAATGGAAAGAGGAAAAGGGGGGGGGGGGGGCGTTGCTAGGCACCATGTTTTTTTTACTGCCCTCTGCGGATGACGTCATCGAAATAAGTAAATGAAGAAAAGTTGAAAGAAAACTTTTGTACAAAATGCTCGAACTTAAGTTTCGCTTTTATTTCTTTCTGTTTACTTCAGTCAAGGACTCGTAAAATCATCTGAATCTGACCTCTCACTTTGATGCACTCCTTGCTTTTATCTGTAATTTGGATGTTCTGAATACATTAAAAAAAAAATCGAAACTTGAGGGTGAAAATTGTGTTGCCTATTTTAACAAACGTCTGCTCCTAGAAAAGTAAAAAAAAAAAAAAGTCTGGCGGATGAGAGTCTCATTTCTGTATGCGCGTGTTTTCCACTTTTTGTTTACAAGTTTCGGGTTTTGAAGGTGGAAAAAGTTTGAGTTTATCACTGTAACTTAAGATTGATGTGCAACTGAAGCGATGATGACTGTTGATGTTTTCTTTTGTTTTATTTTCCTATCTAGTCGATGCCTTAGCAACGCCGCACTCGCTCCAAGACGGACTTCCGGCACAAGCTAAAACTCCAAGGTGAGAAAAAAAACAACGCAAGAAAACCACGCTAATTCATACTTCTGCTTTTCGTAAAACGCACGGAGTTATTATAAAGTTCGCTAAAGGTTCAGCTGGAGCTAGTGTGTGATTTCAAATTGAAGCAGACGCGCGAACCAGTCTAAAATTGACTTCTGGTAATGCATTTCTATGGGAACAGGTTGGTGCATTTTCATTTTCTGCGCTTGATTATTAAAGCAAATGTTGCGACGAATTATTTTGTAATAAATAGCTCGGAACATTTCTCAGTCGCGCAGAAACAAATATTGGTCAGTTACCTTTTTTACTTTTTGTTTAAAATTCGTGGCTTTGAACACCATGCAAAAGTAGCTTCATTTATACATTTATGTAGACTGTCCGACACTGTTAGCTCGAACACGGCATCGATGCTTTTCCGCAGGAGGTTTACGTGCCAAAGCAATGAAGAGTATCTCTAAAATTAAGGGAGTATTTAAACGCACGAACAATGGTTACTACCTCTGCCCGTAAACCACTAAAATAAGTGAATGTCCAGTATAATTAGTGGTATATGCAATAAATTATATAGCTTTTATTCTCTCTGCTCATGTATAGGCGCGAAGGTAGTTTTTTTTCTAGCGTTCAAAACATCGTTTCAGCATGATCGAAAACGTTGAAAATGGGTGAATGTAAAAAAACTCTTATCGCCCAATAAAGTCCACTCAATATATATTGTCTTACGCGCTTTTAACCGCTCGTATATAGGGGTTGTTTTAGTCGTAAATAAATCTCGCAGATTATCACCATTAGCATCAGCGGGACTGTTAAGTAACGAAGGATTTTGTTTGAGATAAGTAAGATTTGTTTTAAGAAAAGTCTATCTTTCTACAGTTGCGTCGGCATTGTTTTTTTTTTTTTTTATCTGCCTATGTGTGTGTGTCTGCATTTTTGGACGTCTTCCGTCCCCACGGGCGGGAGGCTTCGAGCAGCCGCGGGGCTCGGCGAAGGCGAGTCGGACCCCGGTCGTTAACAAACGGATTGGGTTTCAGTTGGGGCGCCGGAACATCGTGTCTCGGGGAGAGGTACTTCTGTCCGCACTTGTGGCTTTAAGCGGGTGTGCTTGTGTCCGGTGTATTTCGCCGCTTAGTGTAAAATTTTCGCTTTTTGCGCGAGGTAATAATTTAGCTGTTGGCGCCAGCTAGAGTCTTGACTAGGAAAATTGCAGAGACCGACTCTAGAAAGAATTTGGATTTGGCGGTTGGAGCGTCAGGCTGACAGCTCACCGACCATTGGACGACTGTGTACCACGTGGGAGTGGTGAAATTTAAAGTGATTGGTCCGTCTCTGGAGGGAAAGAAGGCCCCTACGAGTCTAGAAAAGGGCTGCCGAGAGGATTCTCGGGGATTCGACTTTTGAGATCAGGAATTCGGCTCTTGAGACTGGGGACTAAAGTATGGGTTTTAATTTTGGAAGTTTTGTATGTTACCGTTGACTTGTCAATTTGTTTTAAAATAAACGTGGCCACACCGGCCATTATAAACCTACCAACGTCGTAATGTGTCCAGCGGGATCGAACAACTTTTAGTTTTTTTTTTCTTATTCGACTCCCCGGGGGACTTCCATCGGGCGAACATCATCATCGGTCGTCACCATCCTGACCGGCCCCCTCCCCTCGGAAAGTTGACTGGGACGTTTGCGCTGATGCTAATGATCAGCGGGACGTTGTTTTCAACTATTATTCTAGGGGTATTAGAATACTGTACCTAAAGTAATTGCACTTCTAGTACGTAAATAAAGTTACCCACTGTTCACTACGACTCAAGTGAACAAGGTAATTCCGGTTATTATCCGGTGAAGAGACAACATACACACGCGTTTTAAAATAAGAATGTTCAGAAGCACTGCAAAAGTGGACTGGTTGTCGTCTGCTTCATTTCGAAACCGGAAATCCCGTAGTCACTAGCACCAGCGGAAACTCTAGCGTAAATTATAATAGACAGTTTAGTATAGCGTTGCTGGCTATTACGTACGCAATGCGCAATAGTATAGCGTACGCGAAAAACGACCTGCTCGGACCGATTTTAGGCGTGCGTTACGTTGCCGAGTAAGCATCTCGAAGCCGTAGACCTCTGCTAGAGTAACTGTATATGCTCCGCCTTGCGGAGCAGGGTATCGTAATGGTGCTTCCAGGACGGCCATGTTGGATCCAAGGCTGCACTGCGGGAAGTGACCGTTGCTTCTGCAAGAGCCCCGGATGCGCGAGCTACGCGATCGTTCACCGTGTCGTCTTTTCCCTAGAATTTAAAAACATGTTTTAAAACATCGATCGCATTATAAAACAACGCGATTATACTGTATCCAGTGGCTACACATAATGTTGAATGGTCAGGGAACTTTCCAGTTCGTTCTATTTTTATGTAGGGGGTATATTTCGCAAACGCAAATCGAGAAACATGACCGGCCCAAAACTCGGCCCCTGCAAGGTCGCTTTCCTGCACAAAAGTCGAATCCGGTTTGGTGCACGTGACCGCTTCTCCGCCAGTAGGGAGTTGGCACTGAAAGAAAAAGGAACGCGATACTATGGCTCTGCAAGCAGAGCCTGTACAGTTACTCAAAATTCCGCGTGCTTACAGCGCCACCATGCTCCTCAAAAGAAATATTGAAAACAAAAACTTTTCCAATAATGTTATTTCAAATTAAACCAAGCCGCAGCTGCCTGGTCAAGCGCGCTTTTCTGCGGAGGACGGAGGCTACAAGTACGAGTACGTAGCAAAATTCGATCGCGGAATCTCCGTCAATCGTCCCGTGGAAACGGCACTTTTTCTATCAATGCTAACGCGGGAAGAAATTCATGACCCACTGATGTCCAGTGCATAGCGACGACTTCGGCAATTTCTTGAAGAGTCGTTCGGCCGTCGGTGACGAACTGCGCGAAGAGGCTTACGTTGAGGAGATCGCAGTGTTCACGAACATTGCGAGCGGTGAACATTTTCACTATGCATACCGCTTAAAAACGAATTGACGTGCTATCGAACGACGGTGTGCCTGTGCCGGTATCGGCGTGCTTCCGTTTGGCGCTGCGAGACGCAACGACGGTATCTCTGACAAATTTGAGGGTTTCCTGCGTCGAATAGCGGGTTCAAGAATGTTGTCTTTAATTCAAATCTGAACAGCATGCATGGTCAATAAATAGATCGGCCAAGTAACTTTCGACATATGTGCACGAAGCGAGTCTTCAAACCTTACAGGAATATTAAAACGTTCGTAGAAACTTCATAACGTCACCGTCTCTTTTGCTTTGAACTCTGCCGCTCTACACGGGCCTAATTAATTTATTTTCGAAATAATTTCGGCTTCTGCCGCACGTATCCAAAAGTCCAGGAGAAGCCGGGTTCATCATAAGTTCATAACCGTGCGGTAGGAAGGAGCTCGTGGGGCTCGTCGATAGTCACGGGTCGTGTTCCAAAATTCACTCGATCTCACTCTAGGGTAAAGGTTCCGAACCTTAGCGTTCAAAAACCTACCCGCGTCCAGCGTTCCTCTGTTTTTGTTGTCATGTGACATAATCCGCCAGGGTAACTCGGATCCGTTCGAGTAGATTTGGAACGCACCTCGGTGTATCGCGCTCCTGTACGCGATGCGCCGTTTAGTTCCTGCGCTCGGAGTATGAAACTCGGAGCGTCGGAGTAGGAGTAAAGGAGCGCCGACTTAACGCGCCCGTTGACTTGTCATTTTGTTTTAAAATAAACGTGGCCACACCGGCCATTATAAACCTACCAACGTCGTAATGTGTCCAGCGGGATCGAACAACTTTTAGTTGTTTTTTTTTCTTATTCGACTCCCCGGGGGACGTCCATCGGGCGAACATCATCATCGGTCGTCACCATCCTGACCGGCCCCCTCCCCTCGGAAAGTTGACTAGGACGTTTGCGCTGATGCTAATGATCAGCGGGACGTTGTTTTCAACTATTATTCTAGTGGTATTAGAATACTGTACCTAAAGTAATTGCACTTCTAGTACGTAAATAAAGTTACCCACTGTTCACTACGACTCAAGTGAACAAGGTAATTCCGGTTATTATCCGGTGAAGAGACAACATACACACGCGTTTTAAAATAAGAATGTTCAGAAGCACTGCAAAAGTGGACTGGTTGTCGTCTGCTTCATTTCGAAACCGGAAATCCCGTAGTCACTAGCACCAGCGGAAACTCTAGCGTAAATTATAATAGACAGTTTTAGTATAGCGTTGCTGGCTATTACGTACGCAATGCGCAATAGTATAGCGTACGCGAAAAACGACCTGCTCGGACCGATTTTAGGCGTGCGTTACGTTGCCGAGTAAGCATCTCGAAGCCGTAGACCTCTGCTAGAGTAACTGTATATGCTCCGCCTTGCGGAGCAGGGTATCGTAATGGTGCTTCCAGGACGGCCATGTTGGATCCAAGGCTGCACTGCGGGAAGTGACCGTTGCTTCTGCAAGAGCCCCGGATGCGCGAGCTACGCGATCGTTCACCGTGTCGTCTTTTCCCTAGAATTTAAAAACATGTTTTAAAACATCGATCGCATTATAAAACAACGCGATTATACTGTATCCAGTGGCTACACATAATGTTGAATGGTCAGGGAACTTTCCAGTTCGTTCTATTTTATGTAGGGGGTATATTTCGCAAACGCAAATCGAGAAACATGACCGGCCCAAAACTCGGCCCCTGCAAGGTCGCTTTCCTGCATAAAAGTCGAATCCGGTTTGGTGCACGTGACCGCTTCTCCGCCAGTAAGGAGTTGGCACTGAAAGAAAAAGGAACGCGATACTATGACTCTGCAAGCAGAGCCTGTACAGTTACTCAAAATTCCGCGTGCTTACAGCGCCACCATGCTCCTCAAAAGAAATATTGAAAACAAAAACTTTTCCAATAATGTTATTTCAAATTAAACCAAGCCGCAGCTGCCTGGTCAAGCGCGCTTTTCTGCGGAGGACGGAGGCTACAAGTACGAGTACGTAGCAAAATTCGATCGCGGAATCTCCGTCAATCGTCCCGTGGAAACGGCACTTTTTCTATCAATGCTAACGCGGGAAGAAATTCATGACCCACTGATGTCCAGTGCATAGCGACGACTTCAGCAATTTCTTGAAGAGTCGTTCGGCCGTCGGTGACGAACTGCGCGAAGAGGCTTACGTTGAGGAGATCGCAGTGTTCACGAACATTGCGAGCGGTGAACATTTTCACTATGCATTCCTTCAGCTGCACGGCGATCTGATACGACCGCGCGGTACGTCCCGGAAAGAGTTGCCGAGCAACGTAACGCTGAGCTTCGCGAATACCACGTCGCCCTTGCTGCGCCAGTCGAGGTAACCGCCATCTTGGAACTGGTGCACTCGGTGGGCCCGAGCTCTCTCAAGATCTTCCCACAAAGCCCGCTAGCCCGCAACGCAAAATCCGCAGCGTTGCGTGCGTACGCAATACGCTAGCCTTTCTATTGCGTTCGGGGGGGGGGGGGGGGGGGGGGGTTGGAAGGTCGAAACCCCTCCTCCCCCCCCCAAAAAAAAAAAAAAATGCCGAAGCTACCCAACCCCGGTGCCCATTGGGCCCGCTGCTATTCTGCACGCGCAGTCGGTCTTGCACAGGTCATGGAGCAAAGGGGGAGCGCGGACTATCTCCAACTTATATGCTTTCGGGAGAAATATTTGCGGAGTAGAACATGCTCGAATAAATAAAATAGTCAATATTTCTTCATTCATGCTTATTTGATGGGATGGGGAACTTGATCTCAGATATACAGAGAACGGATATTTGAAACATTTGTGGGGTGAAGGATGACAATTTCAAGGCAAAGTATAACAAACTATCCTTGCCGAAATACATAGTTAAATCAAACTAAAGTGTACATAATAAAACGCACACATGGTGGTAATATAAAATAATGTCAGTGATGTAAGGAATATTAAATGAATTGTACAAACAATTGCACTGTAAGAAACGGGTGGCACTGCGCTCACGCACACCTTGTGTACTGATCAGAATTTCGTGCTTTCGACTAGAAATTACAAAGAATAAAAAAGTAACTGTGATTAGTTATTTCAGAAAGTAATTTACAGGCTTTTCTGATTTTATTTATGCCAAGCGTGCGCTAAAGCTTATCGTGCGCTAAAGCTTATCAAAGCTTTAGCGCACGATCCACTAAAACTGTCCAATAACTCCATATCCCTTGGTAGTGAAGTTTAGTGTGACAGGTGGCGCCATCTTATGCCGGATTTTTGCAACTCTGAGGCTGCCCGCGGCAGCAGTCAATAAACCCGATGTCTAGCACGAACGTCCGACAGCCTGCCAAACTCTGATGCAAAGCTCGCATCCAATCTTCGGTGGTTCGGCGGTCTCTCAAAGATGCCTATTTTCCCCATAGCCGCGCTGACTAGCAGCCGACCGAGGCGCCTCCAGTTCATTGCCCAGAAGCTATAGGAAGTATTCACGGAACACCATATTGTTGGACGCTGTTCGCAGCGCACGCTCAGAACTCTTCACGGGGACAACATTTTGGGTTGCTTTGGCTCCACTGCCAGAAAACCGTGCCTCAATTATAGAGGCTTTGCAAACGTGTCAGATTACAGCCGCCATTGTTGACCTTTTCTTGTCTTACCCAGATGCCGAGCTACTGAAGCGGGCGTTGACAAGCCTCCACAAAGGCCAATGCTGGGGATAAGGACACAGTAGAGTCTAAGAGGGCAATAACCTGTTCTGCTCATGATCATGATGGTCATGATGAAGTGAAGTAAACGTAATAAGAGGAAACAAAATTGAAGGTCGGTTATGGCGGCGCCCATGCACAGCGGCTGCAGAGCGTCTATAGTTCGTATTTAACAGCTTCCAAGAACAAACAATTCGATTGGGAGGAATGCACGAGTCTGGACATTTAAAGGGGCGGCGCAAAGATATTCAATTCGAATGTATTTCACTTTACACGAGCTTACTTGCACTAGTGGGACTCAAGGATACTCGCACGCAACGCCATTGACCAAGAAACTCCTTTGTTGCGCTGTAATTTGGAGGACAAAACCGAGTGTTTTCATTCAATCTCTCCTTCGCAAAACCTGATGACGTAGCTGGGCGGTAGCAGTACCGCCCAGTGACGATATTGGAATGTGGCTCATAGATTGGACCCGAGCATTTCGTGGACACTCGATTTGGGCTCGTGATAATCAATAGCTCGAGAAGCATTCGGGTAGTGGCCCGTGTCCAATCGCTGCAATGACGACAACAGCCGAACCATAAAAATGTCTGAAACTCAGCGCGTGTCCTGTGCCTTGCCAACCCCAGCGCATGGCTATGGTCAACATTGGCGGCATATAATCGGCTCCAGATCACGTGGCCGCTTGTTCTGGCTGCGAGTTGAGGGGGTGAACGCTGCTCGTTTTTCTTAATTTTTTCTACGAATTCGATTGCGTGTGGTGAAAAACGAACGGGTATTTCCCAGGTCATTAACGTCATGGATCCGTTCTAAGCGGTATTTGCGCAAAATACAAAAATCGTTGCATCGCCCCTTTAATGTCCGTTCCACACAGTCGGGTCGTTTTTCTTTGCAGACGTTAAATGGGAGCTTGTTCTTAGCGTGCACTGCGAACAGTGGCCGAACGACTAGTTCAGACTGAACGACCTTCTCATCGCCCCCGAGGATATGCCGCTGCTGCCTCCCTTGGACCACACGGCAAGCAATTTTTAAGCGGCCGTAGTTAAAAATTAGACTCTCCTTCGGATACTTGTTCTGTAGCCACGAATTGTTAACCTTTTAAAAGATAATAACTTTTGGTTTTGTGGTTTGTTCAGAATTACCACTCCGCCCTATATATGGGCCCCTAGTGGTTGGTGCGAACACGGCTGCTCTGATTTTTCAGCGTCAATTTTTTGTTTTGCTGCTTAATTGTTTTGTGACACTATAGCCTGCCGGTAACAGCCAGGTGGAGCCAATTGAGTGAGAGCCCAAAATATACCCTGCCTCGGTGTAACTTGGCAATGGGTGAACGATAGGCCCCCATTGCGTGCCGACGGCTTCGATATCTGCTACGTATACGAACGTAACGCACACATATTGGAGCATGACGCAGCGAAAAGCCTGATACTTTTTCGCAGTAAAAGCGCACTCCGGTGGTACGAAGTCACGTTCCGATTGGCCCGCCAGGCCGCAGCTTCCGCCGTACTTGCATGTTATGCGATCACGGCTTCCTTGCCTACCCAGTATTTCTTGCTTCAGACACTACACTCTTAGAAAAAAGGGTCAGTATAGTCCTCCCTAAAGGGAGGAACGCTCTTGATACATATGTTCCTTCAGAAAGGGAGAAACGTTCGCCCCTAAAGCAGGTGGCAAAAGTTCCTCCGTCGCCTGCATCTCATTATGGCGGCCACGAATCGAGCAAATCGAGCTCAATAAGGCTTAACGAGAACACTAAGTCTATTGTACGGGGCGAGAAGAACAGCAAATAAAAACGTAACACGAGCTTTCCGCGAACTGTATTTATTTCCGAAGCCGGCTTCCCCCTGCAGGTAAAGAAACTTACGTTTCGAAAGCATGCAGTCACTCAGCCTTCTCATCGTCAGCACTGCGATGTTAAACGGAGACAACCGGCACCCAGTTCGTGCACTTTACGTCTCACCTTTGCTATTCCTCGAGCCACAATTCCTTCGTCAATCGTTCCGTCAACCGCACATCACGGAGGAGCAGTGTTCCCAACAATTTTTTGCGGAAGTCCCTACAAACGTCTTTGAAAAACCCTACATGTCCCTACATCAGCACCGAAAGTCCCTACGCCCGTCCCTACGCAAAAAAAAAAAAAAAACAGTTGCATACACGGCATATGCACCACAGTAGGGCCCTTCACGCTGTAGTCTTCCTTGAAATTTAATTAATTAGAAATGGGGAATATTCTTTTCTTCCTGTTTTAATGAGTAAATTAAGCTTCGTTCACCTAGTTCTTTCATTCTCTTCCAAATTCGTTTTGTGGCGGTAAATGTAACGAAAACAGACATCTTACGTGAACTGCACGCCCTGTGCCTTTCAGTTTGCATTTTAGGATATCCATTGCTCCCGTTTCCTTTTCCCGAGTTCGTCTCGATCATGCCTGCATTCTCCAAGTTTCAAGCGGCGCTTTGTGCAGTGCTGGACGAATGGCCGCTTTCGCAGGGCTTCAAATAGTGATTTTCCTATGCGAGAGTTGTGTGTAGGCCACTGGTGTAAATAATTTAGCGCAGAAGAGAGGACACTCTCGTGCCAATCCCGACGGCCCGTTGCTCACTTAATAATTATAATAATTTATTATCACTTCAAGCAGCAAACATTCAAATCCGCCTCACGTAAGCACCTTCGTGCTTGTTTGTGTGCGGACAGTTCCAAAGAGTAGGCCGCACGGGCTATGCATTTGTTAACAATGCTCAGGGGATCTACCGTGGTGGGATAGTGTATGAAACTAAATTCTGATCCGAATGGAGCCCCTGTCAATGTCATTACGCAAGCGTTCAGTAACGTCATAATGACGATTGTCTAGAGGTAAAGATGTCGTGCCGAGACCGAAATAAATCTAAAACTTCGGATGCGTAAGCTACGACACACTAGCCTACCACATAAGTTCGGCTAGGTGGTGGATTTAATTTGTAAATTTATTAAAAAATAATACTTGCCTCAGTCAAAAGTTACAACGGAAAACAGGAAAATTGCCATGTATTGCAATGATTGCTATCGTCCCCTGCTTATGTCTATTAAAACGTTCTGGTGGCCCACAATAACGTTCCAGCGGCCAAAAGTAACGATTAAAACACATGTATGTACAGATGTTGAAAAGGAAAAAAACTTCTTAGTTGTACATTTCCTTGTTAAAGAGCTTCATATGTCCTTCTTTGACAGTCAAGTTGACACACGTCTCTCCCCGGGTAGCCATGGCTGACTTGACCAAGAGCAGGGCGTTGACACTCTCCGGCCCAAGCCTGTTTCTTTTACGGGTCTTCATGTCACTCAACATTGAAAAGATGCGCTCCGTTTCTGCATTGGAGTGAGGAAGAGTGAGGACCAGCTTTGCCAGGGTAGCGATGTTGGGAAGTACTAATTTGTCATCGAACGTATTCGTCTTGCTCACCTGACCCCAGAACGCGTCTGGCGACTTGGTTTGCAGCTCAATCTTCTCACTCTCTGTGAAGAACGAGGGAAGCATTCGCCACTCTTGCTCAACATCGCCGACACTGGGTAGGAGGTGCTTGTAGCGATCTTGAAGCACGGGCAACGATGGCAGACGTTTCCGGGCCTCGTAGCTCAATGCCGTTGAGGGCTGCACAAACCACACTTTGTGGAAGAAGGGTCCGGAGATCGGAAGCCTTTTCTGGACTTCGAGCACTGCGGTTTCATAAAAAGGCATGCAGCGCAGCTTGAAGTCACGAACTTCAGATGATCCTCCTTCTATGGTGATCTTGTCCAGGATTCCCTGGCAGCCTGCTCCAACGTACAGCTCCTCCAAGGCCAGCAGACTTCTGAGGTCGAGTGGATTGAGTTTAGCAGGGTCCTCAATAGAAGACGGCTTCATGAAATTCTGGCATAAGCACCTCAGTAGTCTTTGGCTTTCCTCTTGAATGACTGCGGTTAGGCTGTCCTTGCTCTGAAACATTGCATTAAGCTTGTTGAAGAAGCCAAGCACATATTGCATGAACTTGAGATACGCCTCTGTGATGGGGTTCATGTCCTTTAAAGCTCAGCGGCCACAATCCGGTCCTTTGTAGCTGCCTGTAAGAAGAGCAATTTCAAGGTCTCCCATTCCCGGAGGACGCGCTCTACACACTGGTGCAGCACAAGCCATCGCGTCTCACTTGACCTCAGTATCTTGTTCTTCTCTTTGTGGAGGTACTCTTGGAGATCAGCGAGCTCAGCCTGACGCTTACACAGCTATGGCTGAAGTAGTTGGCGACGTTTCTCAAGAGGTCCTCAGCGTTCCTGGGAAGCTTTAGTGCTGCCTTGCTTGCTGCTATATGCAGCGAGTGACAGATGCAGCGGATGGTTATAAAACTTTCATCCGCCTTTTCTAGCAGCCTTGTCATCAGGGAGTTGCGCTCCCCCACCATCACACTAGCGTTGTCGCATGCGAGCGCGATTATGTTGGTTAGCGGCCGGGACCTTTTTCTCAGACAGGCATTTCTCCACAGCTGTCGCAAGCGACTCTGATGAGCACGACCTGGCGTCAAATGGGATGACTTCCAACAGCTGTGTGATTACTTGGTCTTGCTCTTCTGAAAAATAGCGGACGACACAGCAGAGGAGTTTGGTGTTTGTTATGTCCGTGCCCTCATCTACAAATATCAAAAACTTCGAAGCTCTCAGCCTGTGCGCGAGAACTTCAGTCTCCGCTTTTGCCAGCACGTTTTTTACGATAGATTCACACTTCGTTCTGTGAAGACTCACACCTTTGGCAATGGCTGAGTCATGAAAGACCACCTTAGCGAGCCGCCCAGATGATCCATTGCCTTGAAGGATAAGGCGTGCTCAGCCACAAAAGCCGACATTTCGATCTCAGCAGTCTTCACGTTCTGTTCGTGCGGGTTTGACTTCTGTACGAATGCTGTCATCAAGTTCTGCTTTCTCAGTCCCGCGGTTGCCTTTATGTTGGCATCTCTTTTTGAATGTTTGGTCAACTCACTGTGTCCGGCGACCAGGCTCGCGTTGCAGGCCTTACATGATGCACGAAATGAGTTTCTTGGGTCCGGTGCGAGCCATCCCTTGAACTCCGGAAGCTCCAACCATGCCTCGCTGAAGCGCTGCTTCTTGGAAGGTTCGGCTTCATCCTTTGCCAGTTCCCCTCGGACTTTTCGTTTCTTTTTCGGTGTCGTCACTGACGACGGTCCAGCGTGTTGGTCTGCCATCGTTTTGTTCTATACGGGGCTGATCAAACTGTATACTAGTCACCGGTCGGAATTTGAATGGTTTTTGAAATGAAAGGAGAAAGGGCGAAGGGAGGGAGGACTATTGAAGGGAGGACTAAACAAGCGAAACCACGAGGAAAAAGACCGCGGTCGTGCGTGTCGTCTGCTACTTCCGTTAAAGCAGGTGGTCATGTGCTTCGGTGCAGCCAATCAGAAACCCACAATTGCTCCACGCTTCAGGATCGAGGTGCACAAGAGAAACGATGTTACATCTTTATCAAAAAGCGCGCTGCGGTGTGTTTAACGCGTTTTAACATAATGTCTGTGTCGATCTGTGGCGCCACCTGGTGTTTCCAGAAGTAACTTTGTTGAAGCAAGAAATATACAAAAATGCCTAAAGTCCAGACAACACAATTAAGTTTTTACATAAACATTAAAAAAATTCCGGAAATTAAAAAAAAAAGATGGCAGCGATTGTGGAAGTCCCCACGTTTTCCTGTAAAAGTGGCAGGGCGTCCCTACGTCCCTACTGGACCAAAAAATCGCCAAAAGTCCCTACGTTTAGGGACATGTCCCTACAGTTGGTAATACTGCGGAGGAGTGATAAACCATTCGCCCGCGAAACTAAACGCCGCTCTTAAAAAAAGCAAATCCGAAGCAGCCTCTTCGCTCATTTCAGCACGGTACCACGAAATTATGGCGTAGCCGCGTAGCTAAAAGGAGGTTAAATCAGTTGCCACCAGATGGCACAGGGTCAAGCAGAGTAATTGCAAGTAGCTAGGCTAGGGGGCGCTAGGTACGTTTAGGGACATGTCCCTACAGTTGGTAACACTGCGGAGGAGTGATAAACCATTCGCCCGCGAAACTAAACGCCGCTCTTAAAAAAAGCAAATCCGAAGCAGCCTCTTCGCTCATTTCAGCACGGTACCACGAAATTATGGCGTAGCCGCGTAGCTAAAAGGAGGTTAAATCACTTGCCACCAGATGGCACAGGGTCAAGCAGAGTAATTGCAAGTAGCTAGGCTAGGGGGCGCTAGGTACCGCCCAATTCATGTTCTACAAAGAAATATTTTATTTTCTCACGCCACCATAGCGCTTCGGGATCTTCGGGAGCCCTATTACACACACATGTAGACACATTATGCATACACAAGCATCAGCTGAACGTACATAGAGCGCATACGCGAACATACAAACATCAATACAACAGTACACTAACCCGATCACTACTCCCGAGCTCTGCGTTTCAGTCTTTTATACTGGTCGTTTTGAACGTACGGAATTTTTCGGTGACTCCCTAAGCAATAAACAATATTCACAGCATGTTGATTTTTTACCAGCAATGTCATACATCTGAGAGTATTTTTAATGGCTCAGGGGATGAATCTCTTATTAAAAAGAAAGCGCTCGATCATGCCGTAATTATTTGAAAGCCAATAAATCGAGCCGCTCCAATGCGGTTCCAAGCCATGAGTTCGTTTCCCCGCACGGCACTTCGTAGCCACTATTTATATTGTAGTGTTTGTTTTTCTACTCGTGCTGTTCGCGCACGGCTGCAATTGCCGTCTTGAATTAATCTCTGTAGATCAGATATTCACCCAGCTGGAAGTGATGCTTCACGGGCAGAGATATCGCTTTTCGATCAACTTGAATGCAGTCAAAGCCGCGACGTGCGGCAAGTGTACGGAGCCACGCCAGCTACGCCGTGGCGAGCTCGAAAACTTACTAGCGCTCATTCCAGCGCGCCACTTGGAGGGCAGTTTCTCCAGGAACCGTAGTATATTTAAACAGCACAATAAAGGATAGCTTTTTGTTTTCGATTTTGCTAGTTTTTTTTTCTTATTTTTAATGCTAAAATTCCATTGTAAATATACGTACTTTCCGTCATAATTTCGTACTGTCCAGTCTTTTCCCCAAAGCGCAATCTCTCCCGGGGACCGACAGTCACATTGGCCACTGTACGATAGGAGCTTACCGTTCAGACCAGCGTTCCAACATGACTGTCCGCACGTCGATCGACTGCGCCTAATTCCTCAAGTGGTCTGAAACTCTTTAATGTAAAGCGGAATGTCAACCTGCGACACCCCGCCCCCTCCAATCAAGGCCCGACCAGCGGCATCAATGCCCGACAGTTCACGTCATCTCATCTTGTTGTTACACCACTGATACGCGAACACACGGTCACATCGGCGATAATTCCAGTCTTCTGTTCACTACGCAGATTACGCACAACACTGCCATCACGGTGTTGCTGCTATGTTGCTGACACGCAGAAATACAGAACCACGTTGAACGCCGGTTGGAACTCTGCACGGGAAAACAGAACCGAATTCAGCACGGAAGGCACCCAGGCAGCCGGCAGGTTTTCCTGCCTCGGACGCAGTTCCTGCGATTTCCATAACGTCGAAAACGTCGACACAGTTCCGCGTGGTTCCGCTACTGTAGTTCCGCGTGGCAATCCAGAAACGGCCATCTACCAGTGTACGTAGCGCTGCTGGCACTGCTCCGGAACTTCGCTGTTTCTAGCGGCTTCGTGTGCTCGTTTGATAAAATTAGTGGTGAAAACGTCAATGCAACCGAAATGTTCTACACGTTTGGAATAGAAGACGAAATTACAGGCGGCCTTCGCTGCCACTGAAGCTCAATCAACTTAACAACATTTATTAAACAACGCGCGCGACGGGCTCGAAAAACGAAACCGAAAGAAGATGAGTTGGGAGGGCGAAAGCTTTCTCCCGTCTGCTTGGAGAAGGAGAAAAACGTCTCGTTCCTTTCTTCTTCTCATGTCCGCTTGGAGGCGCGTCAGTAGAAAAGAGGAAGACGCGCCGTTGCTAGCTTTTTCCTCTATTTTCTCTTAGAGTGCGCTTTTTTCTTTATGAATGTCAAAAACTCTGCCGGAAAAGAAACGACTGAAGGACCGACCTCGTCGTCTTTGCCCCTGCGTCAACAGCTTAGCTCAAACCTGGGTGGCCAAATCCTGTTTATCAAAAAGCGTGCCGATGAAGCTTGTAGCAATGGTATTTATAGTTTTCCCTTGCGTCAGTGAATAATAAGGACTTTAATTTTCCTTCCATCGGTATGGGTTTTGTTTATTTTTCTCTTGATAAATTATGCAAAAATACTCCAAAAGCCGGGAGACATCATAATTAAAATAATAGCACCGACTTGACACAACAGGAAAAACAATTTCATTAGACATTTCGCCTCCCATGCGGGAGGCATCTTCAGTAGTTACAAAGCAAATGGCAGGTTCAACCTCAAGTCACCGCTATTTATCAGTAATGTCCGTATAAGCACACACACTTACCATGTCATTGCGTCAGCATAAACAAACATGGTGGCGCCCATGGAACAGAACAGGAACTGGTCTATAGCTATCCTTGTGTTTTTTCTGGCCTTCACACGTTGGTAAGGCAGAGCTACTTCAAAAAGCGGGGAAAGTTGAGCGCCGTGAGGAAGCTTTTAAAGGTGGTGGGCCGCAACTACGACGACACTAGAGCAGTGAGCCACCACACCCGTATTCCTGCAAATGAAGCCTCCTCCGTTTTCAAAAGTGACAATGCAGCTTCACTCACTTCATCTTAACAGCGCCTCGCTAATTTTTGCGTGAGCGTCCGTAGCGCCGAGCTCACCCTGCTTCGTGAGGGGGGGGGGGGGATGGGGGAGTCATGCTATTGGACCCCCCCCCCCCCCCCCCCCCCCCCCCCGAAATAAATCGTGGCTACGCCACTGGTTCCATGCATGCGCACTCCCGACCCGCAACTTGTTTGCGTAATCAAAGCTTTAGCGCACGATCCACTAAAACTGTCCAATAACTCCATATCCCTTGGCAGTGAAGTTTAGTTTGACAGGTGGCGCCATCTTATGCCGGATTTTTGCAACTCTGAGGCTGCCCGCGGCAGCAGTCAATAAACCCGATGTCAAGCACGAACGTCCGACAGCCTGCCAAACTCTGATGCAAAGCTCGCATCCAATCTTCGGTGGTTCGGCGGTCTCTCAAAGATGCCTATTTTCCCCATAGCCGCGCTGACTAGCAGCCGACCGAGGCGCCTCCAGTTCATTGCCCAGAAGCTATAGGAAGTATTCACGGAACACCATATTGTTGGACGTTGTTCGCAGCGCCCGCTCAGAACTCTACATGGGGAGAACATTTTGGGTTGCTTTGGCTCCACTGCCAGAAAACCGTGCCCCAATTATAGAGGCTTTGCAAACGTGTCAGATTACAGCCGCCATTGTTGACCTTTTCTTGTCTTACCCAGATGCCGAGCCACTGAAGCGGGCGTTGACAAGCCTCCACAAAGGCCAATGCTGGGGAGAAGGACAAAGTAGAGTCTAAGAGGGCAATAACCTGTTCTGCTCATGATCATGATGGTCATGATGAAGTGAAGTAAACGTAATAAGAGGAAACAAAACTGAAGGTCGGTTATGGCGGCGCCCATGCACAGCGGCTGCAGAGCGTCTATAGTTCGTATTTAACAGCTTCCAAGAACAAACAATTCGATTGGGAGGAATGCACGAGTCTGGACATTTAATGTCCGTTCCACACAGTCGGGTCGTTTTTCTTTGCAGACGTTAAATGGGAGCTTGTTCTTAGCGTGCACTGCGAACAGTGTCAAACACTATGGCGTTTTGTGAATAACAAGATGTACGAAAAAAAATATTTTGTTTTCTGAAATTAATGTTATTAGAGAAAAAGCCTCACATGTATCAATCCTTGACAAAGAGGATGGCGTTAAAAATAAAATAGAAGGTTCTTTATGGTATTTTAGAGCGACAAGCATTCACATATGGTACCTCGAACGTGTATCCGACGGGTTTGTTTTTCTGCGTTGCCATTTATTTTACTCGGTTTCTGTTTGGTGACGTCACAGCTATGTAACTCCAAAACCGCTGCTGCTCGCCGCGAAAAAAAAAAAAAAAGAAGAAAAGAATGCACTGGTTAGATGGCGCAAGCCGCAGCCCGGTTCAAAGGGTTCAGCCTCATCCATCCATCCATCCCGTTGGTGGCAGAGCAGCGGAGAAGGCTGCGGTCATGATGCGGTAGACGCCAATTCTGCGACAGTTCGCTCTGCACTCGACCCGTCCATGGAAATTTCACAAGTCACCGATTGGGACACTCAGAGCCGCTTGCAGTGGGAGTTCGGAAATCTTTTGATTATACCGGCGCTCTGGCAACCGCGGCTGGGAGTCTGATGACCGGAAATTTAAATACTCCCTCCGTCATCTTGTGTCGTTGACACGTAACAAGCTGCAACCTCCCTTGTACCTACTGCAAGTCTTACATGCGAGGCCGTACCCTAAAAGCCTGGTCACTCTGCTACCACGTCATACAAAAGACAGTCTGCAGACATGCAACAAATATGCCTCGAACTCTGCTTGAACTTGTCCACAGATAATATTGTGATCATGTCTGCAGCGATCACCGGCCGCGTCTTTCGTAGAATGTGTGAGCAGTGTGATTGCGACTCATTAAATACAACGCCAATCAATCAATCAATCAATCAATCAATCAATCAATCAATCAATCAATCAATCAATCAATCAATCAATCAATCAATCAATCAATCAATCAATCAATCAATCAATCAATCAATCAATCAATCAATCAATCAATCAATCAATCACTATTCTGCTATCACGAGGTTGGGTTCCTCTGTCTGGGCCACGAGCTCCGCCCATCGGCCAAACTCTCTCGGTATAAACGACTCTGGCGCTGCGATGAGAGCGACACCTATACGTCAAACCCCAGGGCCGCGAACCCCGGGAGCTCCCGTATCTGCAGACTGTATTTTGTATGATGTACTGAGACTGCGGCTCTAGTAGGAGTATAAGTATATACACCGGTCCGTCTCTATTTTAATTGGTATCGATTAGATCTATGCACTCTCTTCGAAGACGCACCCACAATTTGCGAGACAACTTTTTTTCCGTTAAAGTACCATCGACTCTTGATTTCGCACTTCAATGGATAAACGAACGCACATGCCCTGAGATCTACTAGAAGTCTGATCGCCGGATTGCATTTTAACCGTCAATTACCGACTTTGTGAATCTTCTTCCAGTCTCCCAGCAATCGGCCAGAGATTGGACGAAGGGGTTACCCTCAAATCGTGGCACAGTGTTGAAGAAGAGTTTTACCCCGTGACCGTGAAGAACGGCGTTTGCGTCATCGCTTACTACACGGTGAGTAGTGTCCGAATTCCGAGCCGTATTCATGCTCTTGCGAGTGTTGCCGTGTGGCTATACTACGTTTCCCCTTATGTCCGGACGCAGCCCACTCTACGAGCTGATGAGGTCAATGACACATCGTGTTTCTGTAGTGTTTTATCATCGCTAAAAAGCGATGCTAAACCACGTGCAGCGACCGCCCAATAACTTACGCTTTTGACATTGTCTGCCTGGTCCCATCAGCTTGTAGCGTCCGGACCTAAGCTGAAACGAAGGATAGAAGCCACAGAAGCTACCACAGGAGTAACACGAATCGTTGACCCTTTAAAGGGTTTCTCGAAAGGGTATTCACACGGGGGAGGAATTTCTCCCTCTGCTACCCGAGATGCGCAGCACGTGGTAACAACGTCACTCCCTTGCGCGGAGGAGACGCGGTGACCTACACATCTCCGGGGGATGGGGGAGGTTTTTGCTCGGGCTGAACGAACAGTCCCCTCCTTGGCGGGAGATCGTTCACGTGCCTGTCAATTATTTACATATCCCGCTCCGCAGAATGCCGGCAATGGCATCGGGATTGCCGAACTTATTGTGGCTTGCGCATGTCATCGGAGGCAGTCAAACGAGTATTCGATATCCTTCAATGTCGTCCTCAAGCAGCTCCTATATATACAAGTGGTTTTGGATTTCACGTGCTTTGTAATCCATTCACACTTAAAAAAAAAAAAAAAAGAAAACAATTTTTTTCTGGGGGGGGGGGGGGGGGGGTCAGGAAGAAATGTGTTTTCCGTATCTAAGCGCTGCTGCCATAATCGCGCACCACCGTTTTATGTAGGCCTCCAGTTTTATACCCTAATCAGCGCGCACCGAGCCTTAAGCCCGGTTCACACAGTTGCGTTTGACTGCGTTTGACTGCGTTGCGGCAGCGAGACACCAGGACATCCCTGCTGCTTATATCGCGTGCCAACAAGATTCCTTGAATTGGATTCCACGCTTCATACAAAGCACAGATGTGCCGGTGACTCGCTTTCGGTTCTCGCCGCAACGCAGTCAAACGCACTCAAACGCAAGTGTCTGAACCGGCCTTTATTGTTACCCCTCTCGCCGCTCTCCTCCGTTTTTGTGAATGCTGGAGCGGTGGAGGGAGTCCCGCTGGTTCCGCCGATCACTGACGTCACGCACATCGTTTCTCGAAAACATATACCGCTAATATATTGCACAATGGTGGGCGAAGATGGTGTATTTTGTTTGTCAGCATTTCAAGGGATGAGCTCACCCGAGTAAAAAATAAAAACAAATCAAAGCGCGAATGTACTACCTGTGGCGGCCATAAGGCAGTCGGACGGTAAGGTAATTGGAACGAATGAACAAATGAACGAACCTGTCTACGTTTAAGTGCAATTTATTACGTTAAATACCGTCGATTAATTGTTGCTCGCTGGTTTTGTTGCATGCAGAAATATCCAGACGGCGCCAAGAAAGGTAAAAGCATGCCAGACATCTTGGATCCCGTGCTTAAACTCGAAGACATTTGTGACATTTGGAGCAAGAGAGGCTACCTGGTTGAGACCTACACGGACTTGTCCGAGCAAGAGCTGTACGATAAAATGAAAAATGGTAAGGCTACCAGTTGCACATGATGTGGACGGACGCGCCTTCCGCTTTCAGTCGTCTCTCGCTGAACTTAGCGTGTTGGCCGCTTGGTACGGGTCTGGAATCCACTTACGATGACGTCACGCACAGGCCTTCTCTTCTAGGTGTTATCGCGTGACCCATTACTGGTAAAAGCCCATTGCTGGCTGTCATAACAATAATCGTCTTTATCTCCACGCGCGAAGAGCGAGAGGGACGGGAGAAAAAGTTGCACGAAGCAACTCGAGGCTCCCACCCCCGTCAGTCAGTGTGCCTTTATTTCAGAGTTTTCCCAGCTGCTCGTTTGGGTTCACGTGTTTCGTCGGCCGAGTTTGCCATGCGAGCTGCGAGGAGGTTACAAAAGCGTTGATATTGTCTGCAAGAAGCGTCTGCTTTTCTCCGTCCGCTTTCATCCATCTCACGTGACAGCGCAACGCCTGAGCACTTGCGACCGATCTACACAAGGTTGCAAGAGCTCGCCACAGTTTGACTTGCTGACTCTCTCTGATCTACGCTCCCTACCATCACTTGGCGATATATCGAGGCCCGTTCACACACTTGCAACCAAGTAGGACCGGCTGAGACAAGACCGAATATTAAACCTCTCGCGACGGCTTAGGGCTTGCTCCGCAGCAGCGCATCCGGTCCAATGCCGTCGCAAGAGGATTCAAAACCCGTCTCGTCTCAGTTGGTTCTACTTGGTTGCAAGTGTTCGAACGGGCCGTCAGGCGTCTCAGTAGGATTCACAAGTGAAACTATAAAAGTAAGTCACCCATAGAGTTATTATAATGTACCCTAGAGCTGGCGCTAATATACTGTTGCAAATTGAAGCAGACAGCAGCCAGTCAAAAATTGACTTCCGGTGATGCATTTCTACGGGGAAAAGCGGGTGCGTTTCTTTTCTTTGCGCTTGATTCTAAGATCAAATATTATGAATAATTATAGCGTAGTAAATAGTTTGAAACATTTCTAAACCACGTAAATGAAAATATTTTTAAGTTACAGTGTTTTTCTTTCAAGTACATGTTATTCAACACATTAGTGAAACAGCTTCATACGTGCTTTTATGTGCACTACCGGGTAATATTAGCGCGAACACGGCGTCGGCGCTTTTCTGAAGGGGGATTTTGCGTACCGAGCGAAAGAAAGAACACGTGGGAAACCAAAAGGGACGGCAAGAGCTACGCAGCAACATTTGATTAGTAACTCCTTGTGCATCTAGACGATTAAAATAAAGGCCAAGTTTTATTTTCCTTCTTTCAGACCGATCTGCAATACGTAAGTATTGCTTTCTTCTCTCTGCTTATGCACATGTGCGAACATGCCTGGCGTAGGACAAAGAAACACTTTTCATAGCCCACGTACTGTATTTTTAAGTTTTGAATGTTGTTAACCGCTCGTAAAGAGGCATGACGGGGTCATTTTCTTATATGTGACAAGACTGACATATTAGCAATATATAAGCGTTAACGGAATGCTGGTGAACCTTGAACACACCCTACATTCCTTTCGAGTGTTATATTGCTTAGATTCGTCGCTTTTGTCTACACAAGCTTCAGTGGAACACAGGTTTGGTCCTGAAGTATAGCGAAGTTGAACATCGTTCACAGATGAATAAAAATGCTGTACTTAAAGCGAACATATTTTTTACAATGTTGATAGAAGCACATACTATTCCGTACGACCCAAATAACAATAGTGATCCATGTTGTTTTCCAGCGAAGACAAAATGCGCGCCTGCTTTCCCACAGAACGCACATGAGCACCGCGAAAGTAGTTTGGTTGCTGTTTGCTTCAATTTGCTCCCCAAAAGTCGCGTAGACATTAGCGCCAGTTCACCTCTAGCGTACATTATAATAACTCTGCAATCGCAAAAAAAAAAAAAAGCGAAACACGAAAACGAGTTTTTACAAGAATACAAACAGGTAGCAGAAATGAAATATGGGATGAATAACTTTTTGTTGATGGTTCTGGAGCGTTATTGTATTAAAGAGCTTATTCATGAGCGTGGCTAAGTTATAGAGAAGTGAGCGGTCTCCATAAGTTCTTCTGGACCTGGGTACATTCCACGTATATTGATAACGTGCTTTCTATAATGATTACGTGCGATTTGGTGAAGAGATGTCCAATGAATGTGACAACTACAGTCACTGACAACATAAGAAGCGCAGGGCGTGGCGAGCTTCATGCATCTCATTATCTCTCCGCAGCCAATGAGATTTCGGCCTTAGACGATAGGAAAGCCCAAGAACCAATCACGAGACAAGAGGCGGAAACTTAATTATCCACGCCCTACCTTTTTTAAGCTGTCGGGGACTACATACAAGCCTCTCCGATTGCGAATCTCGATTTTTGTTCTCTTCTTTTTGTAGTGGCATCAATGGAAATACTGAAAGAAAGCGATGCCAGCTTCGTGTGCATTCTTCTGCCGTACGGCAGGGGAGGCCAACTGTTCGCCAGTGATGGGCCCCTGCAACTGCACAGGCTCGCCGAACCCTTTGCGGGAAGAGCTTGTGATACACTCGTCGGAAAACCAAAACTGTTTTTCATCGACGTGAGTATTCCGACGCGGGATGGGTCGTGTGACTGAATTCGCCACCACAGTAACAACCAGGAAAAAAGAAAAAAAAAATCGGCAGTGACATTTATGATTGCTTGCGTGAAGGAAAGCGAAGTCATTCGTACATTCAGCGCATTCCTACAAGCAGCGCGCCGCGTTTTTCTATCTCACACGGCCCTCCGGCGGTGACATCACGCTCCCCCACTGCGCAGGCGAGGCGAACCCCGCCGGCCGCACGACGGCTTCCGTTCCTGCGCTTTTCTTTGCGTTTTATTTTGGACGCGCCCGCTTTGACCTTTAGCGCACTCGCCGGCTTCCCTGACGAGGCATCTGTGTCGCTGTGTTTTTCTTTGTGTTTGATTTCTGGGGCGCGGGCTTGATGACGTATTTCTATGACCACATTTAGGGTACGACGCCGCCGATTTTTCGCTTAATGGGACAAGTAAGGCTTTCGTCTTAAAGAGGTCTGTCTACTTACCCGCAAATCCCTTGGGCGAGTCACTCGCTATAATCTGGACAGTCGGGGTTGTGGCTCTTAGCATAACCTTTCGCCATGCTCAGGACCACAGTGCAGCGTCCAAACATATATAGGGTGTTGCCGAGAAAAGAGAACCGTGTTTCTCGGCCCGGATAAATAACCTACGTATCGTATAGAAAGCTCAAACTCCGTTTTAATGTGACGCTAGCGGTTTTCGATAGAATGCGAAAGTTTGAGAACATGACGTTGCTTGGATCAAGAGAAAATTGACATAAACTAAATTTTCTATGAACCGACGTCCACCTAAACCTAATATCGTCAAAGCAAGAACTGTCATTATAGGGGCGCTTGTGGGGGCTTTATATCAGTGAAAAACACTTGTCAACAAGAAAGAAAATACAGTTTTCATTCTTTGCGACAAGTTTTTTTTTTTCCACACTGAAATAATGGTTTCCGGTGCCCAGAAGATAATTTATTGTTTTGACGATATTAGGCTTAGGGCGGCGTCGGCTCATAACAAATATTTGTTTTTCTGAATCATATTTTGATCCAGGTAACGTCGTGTTCTCAAACTTTCGTGTTCTATTCCCAACTACTAGCATCACATTCTCACGGAGCTTGAGTTTTCTACGGACCGAGCCGGGGCGAAAAGTACGGTCCTTTTTTGTACTGAACTATCCGGCATTATCGACTTCGTCATACGCCGAGCTGCATCCGTGGACGACAGCGATTGGCTCTCCCAAGTACTTTATGCCAATGGGCACTCTAACACGGGCTCCTATCATTTCGTCGAAACTCGTTTCGTGGAATTACGTTTCGTGGACACACGTTTCATGGACACACGTTTCATGGACACACGTTTCATCGACACGAGCGTTTCATCGACACGAACGTTTCATCGACACGAACGTTTCATCGACACTTGTTCACGTGAGTTGCACGCTGTAGGTACATTTTGTCGGGCGTGTGTCGCTGGAGTGCGTGTTAACCCATCCGGTCCGCTTACGCCGCTTTGTGGCGACAGTCTGCATGCGGCGCATTACAAAAATGTAAACCCACCTGACCCACCGTTACACGCCGCTTCGCGGCAACAGTCGGACGCAGCTTCTTGCAGAAAAATATTAGTCTGAGCTGTCGATGAAACGATTTGTCGATGAAACAACCTGTCGACGAAACATCGCGTGTCGAGGAAACAATCTGTCGATGAAACGTCGTTCGATGAAATGATTGCCACGCGCTAGGTGTGTGTCCGCAGATAATGCTGTCATCATTTCTGCAGCGCACTCCGCGTCTTGTGCACGATGTATGAGAAGTGCGACTGTGGCTTTAGAGTATGTAGTTGCGCACTATAGTAAGTTGTCTGCGGAGCCGGTTCGGCTGCGGTTTCGAGGTCTGCGTGCAAATGCAATCGGGATGCGGATGTCGAAATAACTTGGCCATGACACTGATCGACAAAATTGCTTTTGGTTTCCTTTTTTTTTTTCACGTCTTAGGCGTTTGGTGGCGAACTAATCGGCCACACGGTGGACGGTATCAAAGAAGGGGAGGGTGAGTGCTCAAGAATTCCAGAGCTTGCAGACTTCTTCTTCGCGTTTTCCACGCCCCCAGGTGAGCTCCTGGAAAACGCTCCCGTTTACTTAGATATTAATGTAGGCTATGGTCTGTTGCAAGTTAAGAAATAGCTCCTCCCACAAAGCCCTCCACTCTTTTCAATTTAGCAGAGCGAATGCTGGAGAGGAGGAAACCGCCAATTATGGCGAGCAGGCAGCTTTGAGGCAAGGGCGTAGTTTGCTATTCCTAACCTACAACAGACTATGGTTGGTTAATCACTTCAAATCTAAATAGTGCCAAGGACGACGGCGTAAATATTCTTTTTACTTTCCTGCCCGCCAAGTTTCCAAATGTAGGGGAGGGGGGCAGACTTTGTCAAGCTGCATTATTGCTACTTTTTTCCCCTATCCTCACCCCTTTCTTTATCCTGGGTGTAAAATAAAAATGAAAATGAAATTGACTAGCGCTAATTTCATCTTAGTGTCCATGTCCTTGTCTAATGGCTGACGCTGTCGCGAAAACAAAAAAATAAGGTGTGCAGAGTCTAGCATTAAATACCTTATGTATAATATGACATGACAAAGTCTTGTTCGATCATCTGTAGCTCATAGACCTGATTCATTTGACATGCAACGGACGTTACCTCTGTCAGGTGGCCGAGACAGAGAAGCTGGGGTGTTTACGTAAAACAAAATCGTCTTTTCATATGACATGCAATTCCATTCTTTGTAATATGGTGACACCTCGTCTTGAGCAGTTTGTCACGATCATTTATTTTAGAACAACCAATCCTACCTCAACCTGTGTCGTGTCGGCTGAGAAAGAAGAAGTTAGGACGGGAGGAACTGGGGCGCGAGAAAAGGAGGAAGAAGTTGAGATAGAATAAAAGATGTACGTCACGCACAGTGACTAGGCTAATCACTGTCGGTTTATTTTACGGTAGAATTCAACATATTGGCGCAGTCGACCATGAAACTGGAACCCCGCCACCTTTCTTGCCGACTTTCGGCAGACCTGCAATTCCATGGACGGAATGGTATCCTCTCTTCGAGATTTCATACCCGGACGACAGGAAAAAGGCCATCTTACTCAACTGCCTTGGAGTTGAGGGACAGAGAGTATTTTGTTCCCTGCCCACAGCCCGAGAGAATCCCCAGCCATCTACTTCGGCGGCTGGAAGTCTTGCTGCCAGATCCCTAGAGGAGTCTATCCCAACTAACTTCAACGGCCAGTACTCCCACTACTCGTGCCTTCGACGCCGCAGTACGTACACTAAGCAACTTTTTCACGCCTGCCATTTTGATGGAGTGTATTCCCGACTCATTCGGTGCTGTGCGTGCGGGCACGTGGGTGTGTGTGTGTGTATCCCACCGTGGCGTTCGCGCCAGATTACGAAGAATCCTCGCCTCGCGGCCAAGGGCAAAGAAAGAAAAGAAGAGGAGGGACGGCAAGAAGGGTTAGCCATTGCAAGCCTTCGGACGAGGGAAGTGTTTTGTAGCTGTCTGTGTCGCGCACTCAAGCCGAGTTGAGATAAAACCACATGTGCCGGAACTAGTGCTGGGTACTGTCTCTCCTCGACGTCGGACCCCGACGACGGTGTGTGTGCAGCTCCTAACCAGAGTCTTCACAATTGGTGGCAGCGGTGGGATTCTACGTTGAAGGTTTCGCGGGAAAGTAAACCCCCGAAATAGAGACAGTGCCCATGTCGTCTGAAGAAGCTAGTACGGCGGCCATCAACACCGTAGCCGAAATCATGGCAAACTCGATCGGCGCCGGAGTGCTCGCGCTGGGCTCAATGGGGCCCTCGTTTTCGGGTGAGGGCAGCGGCCCCACTGTGGCAGACTTTCTTCAGGTGCTAAGCCAAGTTGCTCAGATGGAGGTTGAAATGATGAACAACATCTCGGCATAGCTAAATGCAAGATGATCGGAAGGGCCTACAACTTTGCCTGGCACGATGAAGAAATGAGAGCGGTGAAGAAATATCCCGAGTTCAGGGATCTAATGCTCAGCAGATTTGACAATGAACCGGAAAGTCTGAGGCTTGAGAAGTTCATGGCTGCCAAGCAAGAGACCAAGGAGGACGTCCGAGAATTCGCAAGTCGACTGCGGGCACTGGGTGCGAAGACTATCCCGAAGTTCGAAGGGGCCGGCGCGGCTCAATCACGAGCAGCTGCAGATAGTGTGCTGCAGCGACAGCTTCTCTCCTTGTACGTAAATGGACTGCGAGATCCTGTCAGACGCTACGTGTTATCAAAGGGTCCAACTAGCTTTGCCGACGCCGTGGAGGCTGCCACTGCAGAAGAGCGCAACAAGAAGTTAGGTACACCCGGAGCTGCATTACGTGCGGTCGATGCGCGCGACGAAAAGAATGAGACGGACTTACTCTCTCAGCGCCTCGACAGGCTGGAGAAGCTGTTTGCTGACAACATCGCTCTTCAGCGGGCGCCGATGGAGAGGGGTCTCCCTCGGAATACGTCAGTGCGCCTCCCAATGCGTTGCTGGTACTGTAACCTGATCGGCCATAGAATAAGAGAGTGCAGAAGTAGAATCGAGAATGAAAGGGGGTCACTCTCGAACTCCGCACGACAAGGGGGACAGCAGCACCACAGGAACGAAGAAAGAGGAGAGGCCGCTTCGGGAGGGCCCCACGGGCAGGGAAACTAACAGGTCCCCTTCCGAGCGACACCGGTGGAGGGGGAGAAATAAACGTGGCCATTAGGTTGTGCGGGGAGAGCAGTCCGGTGGTGGCGGCAAATATTGGAAAAATGGAGCTACGTTTTTTGGTGGACACCGGGTCGAAGATCAGCCTCCTTAAAGAGTCCGTCTTCACAGAACTGAGTCAGAGTGGTCGCACGTTCATCGAGCACCTCGGGGGCACGCGCACGCGGTTGACAGGCATAACAGGAGAAGAACTGGAGACCCGTGGTTGCTATATCATGCCACTTAGGATCGGGAAGACCTCGTTCTGCCATCCGTTTTTTATCTGCAACGACAGCGCGATGATCCCCGTGTCCGGAATCCTGGGGCAGGATGTTGTGCGCGCCCACGGCTTGGACCCCCTGACCACGAGGGGGTGGTTGTGCTCGACGGGGAAGAGGTTCCGATCTTGAACTGGTCACCATCGCAACCTGTGCGGGGTGTATGCTCTGCTGAGACACCTGTAATGTTGGTGTCGGAGTGCGTCATTTCACCAAGGACCGAGATTATTGTGGCTGGTAAGCTCCGGGGGAACCCGCCCCGCGGCGCACTGGGAGTGGTGGAGATGGTAGAGATTGAGCCTCATGGGCTTCTAGGGGTTGATGCTCTGGCGCGTGTAGATCAGAGGGGACGTGTGCCGGTCAGGATAGCAAATCTTACGTTGATGGAAATGCGCCTGCCCAAGAACAAGCGGGTCGGAGTCTTTGTTGACGTGGAATCTGACCTCCAACTCGAGGAGATGATACTGAGTTGCGACACGGTCAACGGCATGTCGTAGGCGGCTTTCTTGGGAATGTTCGAGCTGTCCCACGTTCACCCCGGGGAGAGAGGACGGATCGCTCAGCTCCTGTGGAAGTACCGGGCGGCATTTGCCTCAACGAAGCTGGACCTCGGCCACTGTAGCACAATCAAACACAGAATCAACATGTCGGATGCTGCACCCGTATACCGCCGAGCCTATCGGATACCATTCACCATGAGAGACGAGATGGAGCAACAGGTCCAGGCCTTGTTGGACAAGGGTATCATAGAGCACTCCGTTTCTCCATGGGGTGCACCCGCTCTCCTGGTGTAGAAGCCCGACGGGTCGTTCAGGTTTGTGGTCGATTATCGTGAACTAAACAAGGTGACAAGAATCGACCCATACCCCCTCCCAAATATTCAAGAGACCATTGCTCAGCTGGGAACTGCTAAGTACTTCACCGTGGTCGACATGGCCTCAGGGTTCTGGCAAATAGAACTGGATGAGAGTGACCGAGAAGAGACGGCGTTCAATACGCCGTCCGGACACTATCAGTGGCGACGGATGCCCATGGGGCTGGTAAACAGCTCGGCGGTATGGCAGCGCACGGCCGATGTAATCCTTGCCGGTATTTTGGGGAAGTCATGCCATGTGTACTTAGATGATGTGATTATATACAGCCATGACTTTGACCAGCACCTAGCAGATGTGGAGTCCGTGCTGATGCGGTTCCGGGCAGCGGGTCTGAAGTTGGGACCCTCGAAGTGTCAGTTCTTGAGGGAGGAAGTGAAGTACTTGGGGCATATCCTTTCGAGGCAGGGTGTTAAGCCTGATCCTGACAAGCTGAGCTGTATCCGCAATTTCCCAACCCCTCGGAATGCGAAGCAAGTACGACAGTTTTTGGGATTGCTTGGATATTACCGCAGGCATGTGGAAAACTTCGCGGAAAACGCCAGGCCCATGACGCGGCTCACCTCTCCAAAGGTAGACTTTGTGTGGGACGAGGAAGCACAGACGGCTTTCGAGCTGATGAAGGATGCTTTGACCAGTGCCCCCCTACTGAGATTCCCGGACTACTCAAAGGATTTCATCGTTATGACTGACGCATCCGGCCAAGGCTTGGAGGCAGTGCTGGCCTAGGTCTTTGATGGACAGGAGCATCCGATAGCATTTGCGAGCCGCCAGCTGAACGAAGCTGAGAGGCGCTATGGTGCCACTGAACAAGAGTGTCTGGGCGTAGTGTGGGCTGTGCGCCACTTTCGGTGCTATCTATTCGGACGGCATTTTCGTGTTATTACGGACTGCAACGCCCTCAAATGGCTGATGTCCGTCCGTGACCCAAACTCGCGCCTTGCGAGGTGGAACTTGCTGCTTCAAGAACATAGCTTCGAAATCGTGCATCGTGCGGGGAAGTTCAATCAGAACGCAGACGCGCAGAGTCGGGCGGTCGTTCGCGGCCTGGCTGACTTCAAGCCAATGCTGGACCTAGAGCGTTTTCGACAACAACAGAGCAATGACAATGAGCTGGTGAGCTTGATTAAACAATGTGAGAACGCTCCGGGTCGGCACAGCGAGTACTATCTAGACAACGAAGGTTTACTGTGCCGACGAGAGGGAGACAGGGGGAAGAAACCGGAGACATCGCGCGGCCGCGTCGTCGTTCCGGTTTCACTTCGCGATGAGTTGCTGAGAACAACGCACGATGCTCCTTACGCCGGACATCTGGGAGCACGGAAGACGACGGAGAAGCTTTCTCGCGACTACTACTGGCCGCACATGAAGCAGGACGTCAAAGTTCATTGCGATCGCTGCGGCTCCTGCTCTCTGCGGAAAACTCCGAAGGGCCGCAAGCCTGCGCCTCTACAAATATTCGAGGAGGTCTCAAAGCCCTTCCAACGGACGTCGATGGACATCATGGCACCCCTGCCCCTGTCAACCCAGGGAAATCGCTATCTGCTTGTTTTTGTTGAACACCTCACCCGGTATGCCGAGGTGATTCCCATGCCCGACCAGCGGGCGGAGACCGTGGCCCGCCTCTTCGTCGAGCGCGTTGTAATGCGCCACGGGACGCCTCAGCAACTTTTAACAGATCGTGGTGCAAACTTCACGTCAAAGCTTCTGCGAGAGGTATGTGATCTCCTGGGAATCCAGAAGATTCTTACAACGCCTTATCACCCCCAGTGTAATGGAGCGGTGGAGCGCCTCAATCAAACTATCAGTGGAATGCTGGGGCACTATGTGGCCCGTGACCAACGGGATTGGGACGTATGGGTGCCGTACATCACCTTCGCGTACAACTCGGCAACTTACGAGAGTACAAAACAGAGCCCCTTTTTCCTTCTTTATGGCCGCCATCCCGAGATGCTATCAGCCCTTTACCAGTCGCCGACAGGAAGTTACGGCACTCTAGATAGCTACAAAGATGAACTGCTTCAGCGACTCTCGTCCGCCCACGAGTCTGCACGCCTGATGCTGGCTGACTCTGGCGAAACAAGGAAACACCTATTCGACAGGGACGCCGCAACTTCGAGCTTCGCCGTGGGTGACGTCATGTGTATCAACAACTTGGCCGGCGTCTGTGGGCTCGCCAGAAAGTTGCAGCCTAAATGGCGCGGTCCGCTTCGGGTCGTAGAAAAAACTGTCGGAGGTCACCTTCCGAGTAAAAGACACTCGAACAGGGGAGCAAAAAATAGTTCATGCTAATCGCCTTAAGCGATATGGTGCCGGAGGCGGTGACCGGGGTGACATTGGGCCTCTTCGGGGGCTGGGCACGCCGAATGATGTTGGGACTCCTACTGCCATGCCCGCCGTTCCAAAGCCCCCCGACCCGTGTCCAGCGGATGAGAACAGAGTGGATTCTGACGATGAGAGATCAAACGATTTCATGAAGCTTGCACTCTTGGAGGAGTTGTCTCACAACTCGGCTGCTGCTCCTCCTAGAGCACACCAACCCGCGGGGTGACACCGCTATGCTTTGAGAAAATACGGACCAGTTGATCGACCTTAATGGACACACGTATGAGGAACCTGCAGGGCCCACCGGGTGGTCTGTGTTCTGCGGGAACTTTCTTAGTGTGCTCCCTATTGTTCTGGGTTCAGTGTGTTGTCCCATTCTGTTCACTGTTCTTAGCGACCACATGATAGTGTATTCTGTGCACTTTACCCAGTGTTTCGATAGGTATCCCACAGTGAGTTCATTTCGGTCCTCAAACTAAGTGTCTTTATGAACCTGAACACGAACAGGTGAATTTTGTGTACGAGAAAATTCCTTTTTTTGTGTGGGCGTGTTTGACGGAGTGTATTCCCGACTCATTCGGTGCTGTGCGTGCGGGCACGTGGGTGTGTGTGTGTGTCCCACCGTGGCGTTCGCGCCAGATTACGAAGAATCCTCGCCTCGTGGCCAAGGGCAAAGAAAGAAAAGAAGAGGAGGGACGGCAAGAAGGGTTAGCTATTGCAAGCCTTCGGACGAGGAAAATGTTTTGTAGCTGTCTGTGTCGCGCACTCAAGCCGAGTTGAGATAACACCAGATGTGCCTGAACTAGTGCTGGGTACTGTCTCTCCTCGACGTCGGACCCCGACGACGGTGTGTGTGCAGCTCCTAACCAGAGTCTTCACACCATCAACAAGACCGTGTAGCGATATCGCTTCCGGCAAAGGGCACAACTACCAGGAGAAACGGTAGAGGAGTACGTTGCCGCGTTGCGAAGTCTGGCCAAGGACGTGCAAATTCGATGCACTGACTGAAGATTTAATCTGCGACCAGCTTGTGGAGAAAACCAACACCAAGGAAGTGCGGGAGGGGCTTTTATTCGAACCAGAGCTAACACTTGACGCTGCGTTAGTCATCGCCAGGCAAGTGGAACAGGCTCTGCGCGAATCTAAGCTGCTAACCCAAGACAATAACGTTTCAAGCACTTCTTAGGTTGCGGCTCTCACAACATCTACTGCCAAATCTTCAGAACAGGGCCAAAAATGCTACATATGTGGATATTCAGCTCACTTGGCGGATGCTACATCATGCCCGGCACGTGCGAAGACCTGTAAAAAATGCGATACACGTGGCCATTTTGCAGCTGTATGCAGAAAATCAACAGCAGTGAAGACTACAGCTTCCATCAGCGCCAAAGGACTGATGAACATTCAGGGATTGCCAGACATCCTGTACTGTGAAATGATCATAGCCGGCGTTGCACTCAAGCTACAGGTGGACACTGGCTCACCAGTATCCATCATATCTTCTGCACTCTACGATGCGCATTTTCGGCACATTAAGCTGGAACATTCGAACCTGGAGCTCAGAAATTACTCTAATGGGCTAATCGAGGTGTATGGGATGTTCACAGCCGAGGCGTCCTTTGGGACCAGACATAAAACAGGAACGTTTCATGTCACATCCGGCAAACCTCTGGTTGGACTAGATGTCCTTAGGGGCTTGCAAATAAGGCTGGAGATTGAAAAACATGCCTGTCACCAGCTCTCTGCCAGAGGTATACAAAATCCTCAGCAGTATAAAAATATGTTTCCACAGCTATTCAAAGAGGGGCTGGGACTCGTGAAAGATTTCGTTCACAAAGTCAAGACGCGATCATCGATTGCCGCAGTAAAACAAAAACTTCGTCGTCTCCCTCTGACAGTACAAGACAAAGTCTCTGAGGAGTTGCATAAGTTAGAAACAGCAGGGGTAATCGAGAGAATCGATCCGTCAGGGTGGGTTTCCCCAATCGTCGTGGCCTGCAAGAAAACAGGAGAAATCAGGCTATGCGTAGATTTACGAAGACCAAACGAAGCAATCGTCATTGACGGTCATCCGCTTCCACATCCGGAAGAAATCTTTTACCGGCTGACAGGTATGACGATCTTCTCCAAGCTGGACCTCTCATCAGCTTACCACCAAATGTAGCTGGCAGAGGAGAGCAGAGACATTACAGCGTTTATAACGCATGAAGGTCTTTACCGTTACAAGAGGGTTTGCTTTGGACTAGCTTCGCCAGCTGCAGCCTTTCAAAAGATGCTGTCAACAGTGCTGAAGGGATGCCAAGGCCCAGTTCACTACCTTGATGACATCCTTGTCGCAGGGTCATCACAAAAAGACTACGATGAAAGCTTAAAGCGAGTCCTATCACGCTTAGAGGAAAGGGGGTTGAAGCTCAACACGCAAAAATGCACCTTTTCGGTCACGGAGTTAAGATATCTTGGACACCAAATATCCAAAGAAGGGATAAAACCAGCTGAAGAAACGCTCGACGCTATCAGCAAGGCGCCATCCCCTACAAATCTCAAGTCCTTGCAATCCTTCCTCGGACTTATATCGTATTACTTGAAGTTCGTTCCACACTACGCAACAGTGGTTGATCCGCTCCGTGCCTTGCTACGCAAAGGTGTTGCTTTTTTGTGGACAGCTTAACATGAACTTGCATTCGAAGAGGTGAAGAGCCTGATAAAGAACTGTGCTACTCTAGCCATTTTCGACCCTACACTACTAACGATGGTGACAACAGATGCTTCCAACTACGGTCTGGGAGCTCTCCTACAGCAGCTCCATCCAGAAGGCGTCAGGACAGTGGCGTTCGCGTCAAGGACATTGTCTGAGACCGAACGACGATACTCCGTAGGGGAACGAGAAGCTCTGGCTTGCCTTTGGGCTTGTGAAAGGTGGACAACATTCCTTCTCGCAAGACGTTTCATACTACGTACAGATAACCAGGCCCTTGTGACATCACTTGCCACACAAGGATCGGGAAGGCAACCCATGCGCATCGCCCGCTGGTCTGCAAGGCTACTGCAGTTTAACTACGAAGTGCAGTACCAGTGAGGCGAAGAGAATGTGATTGCGGATGCACTTTCGAGACTTCCGGTTGTCACCAAACAAGACAAGTCAAGCGACGCAGAGGACACCGAAATAATATGCGCAGTTCGAGCCCACCTGCGAAGCGTCACCTTGGATGAGCTTCAGAAGGAGACTTTGAAAGATGGTACACTAACAAAAGTGAGCGATATCATCACTTTTTCAAACCCTTCTGAGTTACAGGAACAACCTACCTTGTTACCCTCCTGCGAACTTAAGGACGAACTCTGTGGTGCAAGGCCTGGTTTTGCGTAATCAGAAGATCATCCCACCGACCACACTTCGTCGTCGGATCATGGACATCGCGCACGAATCTCATCTTAGGATTGTAGGAACAAAGCAGAGACTCCGAGACCACTACTGGTGGCTGAGAATGGACGGTGAGGTCGGTGAGTACATCACAAGCCGCATGGTCTGCCAACAACATGACAAGACCGTAAAAACCGCACCTGCTCCGATGCAGCCAGTACCTTTTCCAACAGGTGCATGGAAGCAGATAGGAATAGACTTCGTCGGGCCATTTACTAGTTTCCCAGGAAACTGCCGATACGCCATCACCGCTGTCGATTACTTCAGCAAGTGGCCGGATGTCGAATTCTGTACACACCCAACGACAGATGCTGTGATAAGCTTCCTACAAAAAATCTTCAGTAGGGAAGGCTACCCCGAAGTACTGGTGTTCGACCACGGTTCACAGTTTATGTCCTTGCAGTTCAAAAACTTTCTGCAAGACAGAGGAATCATACACTCGAAATCCTCTATCAACCTCCCACAGGCGAATGGACAAGTGGAGCGTTTCAACAGGGTGCTCAAAGAATACATACAAAGCTTCTTGTTGGAGAAAGGCAACATCCAGACTGACCTGGTAGACGTTTTGGGTGTTTATCGGTGTACACCGCAAGCAGCTACAACTCTGTCACCCTCTATGTTACTACATGGACGACCAATGCGAACGAGACTGGACATCGTGGGGCTCCCGCATCCAGATATTTCAGAGGATGCTAGGAGCGCGACAAATGAACTTCGTGACAGGGTGAAGAAATATCAGAATAACTTCAAAAGCTACGCTGACCAACGCCGAGCGGTAAAGAATCCAAAGTTCAAAGGAGGAGACTACGTACGTGTCTGACTTCCAGGACACGCAACAAAAGGTTCTTCATCGTTCAGTTCTGCAGTGAGGATCAAGGAGTCCCTCGGACCTGTAACTTTTCTAACAGAAAAGGGAAACTGCTGGAACGCTTTTAAGCTAACAAGAGCTGTTGCACCAACAGTTCCCGCTGCAACAACAATTATACCGGAAGCTGAAGCATCCGTCCGGTCCAGGCCTAAGAGAAATAAGCGGCCACCAGATTGTTACTCTCCGTAACACATCATTTTACCTTGTGGGGGAGTATGTCGTGTTGGCTGAGAAAGAAGAAGTTAGGACGGAATAACTGGGGCGGGAGAAAAGGAGGAAGAAGTTGAGATAGAATAAAAGATGTACGTCACGCACAGTGACTAGGCTAATCACTGTCGGTTCATGTTACGGTACAAACAACCTGGTGGTTAGGCACTCCAACGGATGATCCAGGTATTTCGGGTGTCGTCGACTATTTTTTATTGAATATCGACATAATTACGCTGCTTTTATTACATTCAGTTAAAATAAACTCTATGTGGTGCTTATTTAATGCAGTTATAAAATGGGTATATAAGTTAAGTAAAAGCCCATCATAATAACGCAAATTATCGAACGTGTAATGTATGAAGGGAGCTAAAGCTGATCTAGAAAAGAAAATGAGACATCAAGTTATTTTTTTGTTCCGGTTACTTACCCCGTTTGAACAGATTTAAGCCCCGAAATTTAATTTATATCATGACCAGATTCAGACGCGATACGAGCTATATACAACATGAAAAGCTCATCACTCTAACTGAAACGTGGCTTTCTAGCAAAGTAACTGATAGTGAATTATTTAATTGTCAAAAAATATTCAACACATTTCGCTGCGACAGACGTGACAGAAGCGGCGGTGGTGTTTTATTGGCTGTTGCCGATTCGATCATTTCTCGCCCTGTCATCGTAGCCAGCGAACTTGAGATTGTTTGGGTTTGCCTAAATATTAAGCACAAACAAACCATTATCGGTGTGTGCTATCGACCTCCAGCTAGCAGCTCTTTATTTGTGAATTTTTTGCATAATTGTATTAACCAAATTGTCGTTCAGTATCCAGGAGTGCCAATTTTATTAATGGGTGATTTTAATTATCTCAACATTATCTGGTCCGATAAAAGCCCCGTATGTAAGCCTTTCTCATCTGAAACTAACGAGTTTCTTGACCTGTGTTCTGACTTCAACTTTTCTCAACTGACCACAGAGCCTACTAGAGTTACACCTCAATCCTCAAATATTCTTGATCTCGTCTTAACAACAGATCCAAACGTCATATAAACAATAACCTATCTGCCATCTCTAAGCGACCATTTAGTTCTACACTTTTCATTGCGCATTCCATTAGTAACTCCTAAGTTAACCATAAAAGATATTCGTGATTATAGCCGAGCTGACTTTACGTCAATTAACTCAGAACTGTCCCAGTTTCTTGATGACTACTTACCTAATGTTTCAAATCGCTCCGTGGAGTCAAATTGGGTGTTGTTCAAAAATGTTGTAGCATTGTTAACAGAAAAATACATACCCTCTAAAAAAATTCGTTGCAACACTAACTCACCTTGGTTTAACGCTACTCTGAGACGACTGCGAAACAGGAAGAAAAGACTGTTTCGCGCTGCCAAGCGATCGTCCACAGACGCTCGATGGGCAGCGTACCACAAAGCTGAGCATGATTACACGTCAACTCTTAAGGAAACAAAATCACATTTTTATAATCACACTCTGCCTACCATGTTAGCAACTAATCCTAAACAATTTTGGAGTGTCATTAATCCCAACTTTAAGTCTGATATTAGTCTTCAGTCTTCAGATGGTACAAGCATATCTTTTGCTGATTGTGCAACGGTGCTAAACGATGTTTTTAGAATGTCATTTTCAGCCTGTGATGTCAGCCGAATACCTGCATTGTCATCCACTTCTTTTTTACCGGTGAACCCTGTAACAGTAGACGATATTGGTGTGACTGGATTTATTAACAATATGAAACTTTCATCATGTGCCGGAATTGATGGAATCAACAGCAAGTTTTTAAAAAATTGTAATGTGTATTGTTCTATAATTCTCTCAAGCATTTATACGCAGTCCCTTAACCTTGGCGTACTCCCGAGCGATTGGTTAGTTGGGAAGGTGGTTCCTCTACACAAATCGGGTGTAAAACATAATCCGCTCAATTATCGCCCGATTTCTTTAACCAGTGTACCTTGCAAAATTTTTGAACACGTCATCTACTCGCAGTTGGTTAACTTTCTTGAATCTAATGACTTCTTTACTACTTCACAACATGGCTTTAGAAAACATTTCTCATGTGAGACGCAACTAATATCCTTCACATATGATCTCCATAACTATCTTGATGACCATTATGAAACTGATTGTGTCTTTCTGGATTTTTCAAAAGCATTTGATAAAGTTTCCCATAAGCTACTACTTCATAAATTGCAATCACTTAACATCGACTCACGCATACTTAACTGGATCCACGCCTTTTTAACTAACCGCCTACAATTCGTCACTGCTAATAATACCAATTCTCGCACTGTTTCAGTCAATTCAGGCGTTCCACAGGGCTTCGTGCTTGGCCCGCTACTGTTTCTTATTTACATTAATGACCTGGTACTGAACATCTCTTCTTCCATCTGCCTGTTTGCTGACGATTGCGTAATATATAGAAAAATAGCTGACATATCTGACACATTACTTCTACAATCAGACCTTAACCAGATATCATTATGGTGTAACCAGTGGCTAATGGAACTAAACACTGACAAATGTAAATATATGAGAATATCACGTGGTTCATCGCTGCCTCACACTTATCACCTTAACAGTAAGCCTCTCGGATCAGTGTCAAGTTACAAATACCTTGGTGTTCATATAACGTCTAACCTTTCTTGGAAACTTCATGTTGAATACGTGATTAACAATGCTAATCGCATGTTAGGATACCTTAAAAGAAATTTCTTTCTCGCTCCGTCCTCTCTGAAACTAACCATGTACAAAAGTCTAATTCGCCCAAAATTAGAATATGCCGCCGCTGTCTGGGACCCCTCACACTCTTCACTAATTTCCCTTATTGAATCTGTCCAAAACCGTTCAGCCCGTTTTATCATGTCGAACTATCACCGCACTGCCAGCGTTTCGAGCATGAAAACCTCTTTAGGCCTGCCATCACTAACGCATCGCCGTAAAATCTTTCGTTTGTGTCTTTTCCATAAAATATTTCATCAAAATGCTGACCTTCGTCGTAAACTAATTATCCCACCATTCTACATCTCTGCTTGCATTGATCATAGTCATAAAGTCGGTGTGCCAAATTTTAAAACTTCGTTGTTTCAATATTCTTTTATTCCCCAAACATCATTGGATTGGAACCACCTTCCCGCCTCAATAGCTAACATTACTGATATTGTTTTGTTTAAGAGAGTTCTTACTAACATGTGCACATTGTAATTATTATTTGGATGTCCACTCCCCTCTTCAATGTATTACTACCTTGAGGGTATTTGAAATAAATAAATAAATAAATACTAACAAAAAAGAGTCGGTGCAAACTTTTTTGTTTGTTTTGTGAAATGAAACTTAGAAAACCAAGCGCCCTGATGACTGTTCACTTTAAAAAACCGGCGACCCTCGTGTAGTTTTACCTTTATTTGTAGGCAATCCCTGAAAGCCACAAGAACGTACACTGGGCGTCATTGCTAGCGCGAACACGACTTTTCCTCTTCTTTTGAATTTTACTTCAAAAGGGCACTGACGGGCGTCAACATTTACTACTTACGTTAGTTCTTCATCTGAGCATTTTTCACCATTATCATTATAGCAGTTTTTATAACAATCCTTTCATACTCATTAAAAGAAACGGCGAAGGTTTGTTTGCTTTAACAGTGTCGGTGAGTGCCCCATGTTCAAAATGTGCAGGATATTACGACCGAGGCCTCGAAACGAGAGGCTACTTCGTCCGGGAGCTGTGTGACATCTTGGCATGTGACGACGCCGAAGTGGAACTGTCCACACTCATGGAAATGGTGACGCACAAAGTGGCTATCAAGATCAACTACTCCTTGGAGTACCATGTGCCCAGCTACATGTCGACGCTTACCAAGAGGCTGAAATTCTACAGCAGCGCTCGTTCCGATGCAAGGTCATCCCCGCAATAACATCTTTAGAGCGGGACTATTTCTGATTCACAATGTTCAGAGAACAAGCACTGCCGATTAGACATTGCTGATAACGAATGAGCATCGGGGCTTGTTGGCATAAATAACCTGGAAAGTTCCAACCTTCCCTGAGATTTCGATCTAGGCTCATGATAAGAATGAAAATTCTCTTTAAAAATTGATGCTGTGATTGTTGGTACCGCTATACAGCTTCAATAGCTCAACTTATTAAATGAACGAATTATTATTTTTAGTTAGAGAAGGGTGGCTATTTCGCCTAATTAGGGGAACGAGAAAGGGGAAGGGGATGGGAGACAAATATAAATGTTTGCAGGGTTTAAATTCAAACAAAGCTATTTTTGAAAAAAAAAGAAGAAAAGCTTATTTTGATGATATGCGATAAACTGAGAGACGCAAATAATGTTTTGCGAACGAGCTAGGTACATGTTGTTATTGTTGTGTGTGTGTGTGTGTCGTCACGTGACACCATGATATCACATGACACCCGAGCATGACGTCAAGTCACGTGACTTCACAGAATCTCGTGATGCCATGATTTCACGTGACGTGCATGTCTGCCAAGCGTAACCTGTTCCTTCTCTCATGAAACCCAGCGTCGTAAATTATTACACATTCCAGCTGGAAACTGCAGAGACACTGCAATGAAAAAATAACACTTTTTAAAAAGCTTATTTGGGACACGTGCATTATTTAAAAACAGCGCAAGGTAAAGAAGGACACAGCGCTCTGTCTGTGTCCTTCTTTACCCTGTCCGTTGTTTTTTGCGCTGTTTTAACCTTTTAAAACGTCATACCAACTCGCCCAGGCTTCAACTTTAGCAACATTTAAAAACAATTTGTCACACAAAAAAAATTTGTTTTTTGCGCAATATTTTTGTCGTTAGACGCAATTGAGGTGGCGGTCATGGCCGGCTCTAAGCCTTGCCCACAAATCAGTGGCACCACCCGTTACTAATGAACTGGCTTGGCTGCTCGACCGAAGACGCAAACAAGCCTAGGATCTCCCTTTCGCGACATCCGGTGCGTCTAGGCTGGCGTCTGCCACTGCCTGCTAGTCGTGCGCATAGAGTTACCATGAACTACAATGTGCGCGAGAGGTCCAAATGGCCCTAGTGTGCTGTTGCAAATCGAAGCAGACGACAACCAGTCGAAAATTGACTTCTGGTTATGTATTTCTAAGGTAAAAAGCGAGTGCATTTTCTCCCTGCGCTTGATTATAAGATAAAATATCACGAATAATTCGTACGTACTAGGTATGTTGGAACATCTCTCAGTCACGCAGACAAAATGAGTGGTCAGTTACGGCGTTTTTATTACAAAGTCATGGTATTAGAAACGGTGCTAAAACGGCTTTTTATATCTATTTATCTGCACTGTCGGACACTCTTAGCGCGAACAAGGCGTCGGCACTTTCCAGCATCTAAAATATACGTGCCAAACGTGCCAAACGAATGAAGGACATCTGGAAAACCAAAAGAGACGGAAAGAACTACGCAGTAACACTGGATCAGTAACTGTTTGTGCACGCAGACGATCAAAATAAATTGAAGGTAAAGTAATATTTATTTATTTATTTATTTATTTATCTATTTATTTATTTATTTATTGATACACTTCAGGGCCCGAAGGCATTACAGAAGGGGGGTGGGCGCAGCAACAATATACAAACAAAACAAATATACCTAACTACTGAGTTAAACAGGACAAAAAAAGATATAATTTTAAACAATACACACACAAACAAATTCACTTAACAAGGAAGTTCTAGAGGATTCAAAAATTGACCGCATCTCCACGTGGTGAATGATGTTGCTTGGGGCGAAGCTTTGGTGGTGCTTGTCTGCGTAGACGCCGAGCCGCAGCATGCCGAGCCTTTTCATTCATGTCAGTAGGAGAATGTGTGGTTTTCTTCTTTTTCTTTTTTTTAAGCAGACAGATGGGATGGCATCTCAGAACCCCCTACTCTTTTTTTTCTTCTTTTTCTTTTTTCATAATTTTTTTCATCTTTTTTTTTCCAATTTTTTTTTTTTGCCCTACACGAGCACGTGAGCATGTGCTCACGTGCTCGTGAGCACGTGATCTCACGAGCAGAAGCACGACCACCCGACGCCGGGCCTACGGCGGACGGACATACGGACATGGCTAGCCCCTAAGGAGCTTCGCCCCTAAAAATAATTGTAAACAGCAATTCGAAAATCGGAGCTCTCGGCAATCTTGACTACAGCTGCGGGAAGGCGATTCCAGTCCAGTGACGTTTTGGGCAAAAAAGACTGAAAAAAACGTGATGTGTGACAGTGAGCAATGCCAACTGTATACCGATGGTCGACGCGCGATGATATATAAGAAGGTTCTATTAACAAAAGCTGGCGCATTGACGTGTTAAGATAATGGATCTTGTGAAATAAGCACAAGCGTGACACTTTCCTGCGAAGAGAGAGGTCAGGTAAGCAGAGAGTGAATTTCATTGCTGATACGCTGGATGTTCGGTGATAGTTATGTAGTATGAATCGAGCAGAACGGTTTTGAATGGCTTCAAGTGACGATGCAAGTGTTATACCAGGGTCCCATATAGCAGCGGCGTATTCAGGGTTACTTCGGAACAAAGACTTATTAAGAAGTAGTTTTAAAGAGGTGGAAGCAAGAGAGAAGTTTCTTTTAAGATAGCCTAACATGCGGTTTGCATTATTGATTACGTATTGAATGTGAGTATCCCAGGAAAGGTTATTTGTTATAGGCACACCGAGATATTAATATGATAATACAGAATCAAGGACAACGCCGCTAATATTGTAAGAATGGCATGTGTTCATTTGATGTGATACTCTCATGGATTTACATTTGTTAATGTTAAGTTTCATATTCCATGTGTCACACCACCGGGAAATGCTGTCAAGGTCTGACTGAAGAAAATGAATATCAGAATCATTGGTTATTTCCCTGTAGATGACACAGCCATCTGCAAATAAGCCAATGGATGAAGAAACATGAGTAGGTAAATAATTAATATAAATAAGAAATAAAAGAGGACCTAGTACGGAACCTTGGGGAACGCCTGAACTTGCTGGTGAATGAACTGAGCTACAGCCGTTAACATGGAAAAATTGTAAGCGGTTAGTTAAAAAAGAATCAAACCAAGAAAAAACATGGGGTTCTATGTCAAGGACAGTGAGTCTGATTTGGAATGTATGAGTCCAGCTTTATTCCCTCTTCTTGTGAATGTGTGCGAAGATGCTTGTTCTGCGTTCAAAACATCACCCGCACGCTTGAAATCATTGAAAATAGGGAGAAGCCAGAGAACAGGTGCCCGATAAAAGCTGACCGGCATAGGAAATAATACAAATACACACCTTTCGTAGCCCACATACTTTATTCCTTACGCTTTGAATGTGTTAAGCGCTCGTAAAGATGCACGACGGGGCCATTTCCATATACGTGACAGTACTCGCATATTAGCAATATATAAGCGGCACCCGAATGCTGGCGAACCTTGAAAACACTCTACATGCTTTTCGATTGTTATTTTGTTGAGAATCGTCGCTAGTTTTCACGTACCTGCTATGGGACAGAGGTTTGGGCCTGAAAGATAGCGAAATTTAACACCGTCCTTGATAAAAAAATGCTGTAAATAAAGCAATTCCACCTTTACATTGTTAATAAAGGTACATACTATTCGGTACGACCTAAATAACAAGTTATCCATGTTATTTTCAGTCGAAGAGACAAAATGCACGCTCGTTTTCACACAAAAATGCACAGGAGCACCGCAAAAGTAGACTGTTTCTGTGTGGTTCAATTTGCCTCCCGGAAGTCGCATAGACACTAGCGCCAGTTGAATCTCTAGCATACATTATAATAACTCTATGGTCGTCCGAACAGACGCCCGGCAGCCTCCGGCATCGTCTGCTATTTCACACCGCCGTCTGTCGTCGTCTGCAATGGGACACGACAGCTAGGCGTTGGCGTCCGTTTTATCTTTCGTCCGTCTGCTATTCCTCCCCCGTCTAAAATTTCCGCAACGCTCAGAATACGCGACCATGAGAGCGGCGTTCTAGCGTTCCGTCATGCACAAGCCGCTGTCCAATACAAGCGTCTGTCAGCGTTTATCAATGTGCCGTAATAAGCGACCGAAAGAACTAACAAAAAAAAATCAACAAAATAAATATGCAGTCCTTCTAGCTTTACTGTTCTTATTTAATTTTTTCACATGGCATCCGCAAGCATGCTGAACCGGCGTCATAACGCAGAATTAAAAAGGCGACGTAAAGATATTCGCATTGTTAGGCCAGGCATGGTTTCAATCATGGTTTCAACCATGATTGAAACCATGGTTTCAATCATGACGGTTGTACAATTACAATTCACAGAGCAAGCACTGTGAATAAAGATGTTTGTTTCCGTAAAAGCGATCCCACTGCAGCGGGATCGCTTTTACGGAAACCAACATCTTTATTCGGAATCAACACGTGCAAACGAACAAATCAAGCGAAATCGAGCAGCACAATCGACGTGGGACGCTAGGCTTACTCCAATCCTGCTACGAAAGCAAGCACCCGCACAGGGCTTCCGAAGGCGCATACTTGCGACATTTGTTTGCTGCCAACAATAGGTCGGTTTAGATTTTTCTCTGAACACCTCGGGTCCCAAGCGCTCGCGCGCCCGAGGCTTGGAAGGTAACCGCCTAAGCTAAGACGCTGATTCTGGCAAGCAGGCCCGGCTTGCTAGAAATGGCGTCTCAGTTGAGACCGGGTAAAAGAAAGCACTGCCAAAGCTAGCGGACGAGCTGAGCGGGACTCGAACTGTGTCTCAAGACGCTCGCGCGTCCCAGCCTTTGCAGTGTGCTTTCCTTTCACACAGTCTCGACTGAGATGCCTTTCTAGCAAGCCGACCCTGAAGCACCTTAGATCATCCGAATGGAAGCACACATTGTTTCGACTTCATCGAACTACGGTTTTTTGTTGCCGCGGGAGTTGAGCGCCTGATTAAGCTGTCCGTAGCCGGAGCTCACAGAGGACGAGTCCAGGACGGCCTGGACTCGAGACGCGCTGGCTGCAGACGCGATGTACTTGACGGGCGGAAACCCGGAGCCGTTGAAGCCACAGGTGAGGACGAGGGAGTAGGACCCCATGTTGTCCATCAGAAGCCACTCGTCCACGGCCACGTCGAAGAGGAGGACCTTCTCTCGAACGCGGTCCAGGGGGCTGCTCGACGTCGACCATACGGTCGTGAGGACGTTGCGAGGCCGATCGTAGGGCGGCTGTCGGAGTGAAGTGTTTCGGTATTAAAACGCGCCAGAAGAGTACGCGTACTTCAACATTTACTCCCGAAAGTATCCCTGCGCGTTTTCATCCCCTTCTTCAAATGGACGTTGTGTGAGTCGGTGCAGTATGGATAGAGCGTAGAGGGGATAACGAGGCCCAAAATGGATATTCGAATGAAGCTTGATAACTGCATTCCGCGTCATGGCTTACAAGCGACTCCCAGGGCGGTGTTTGTTTTTAAAGACAACAACTACGGCTCATAGTTTGCTTCTATAGCACGCGGAATAATAGTGCAAAACTCACGTTCAACGGACGGAAAGTGACGTCTAGGTACTGGAACATTCCACGAGGAATGGAGTTGAATTTGCTTTCGTTGATAAAGATATCTTCGTGTCCGTAGGAGAAACCTGAAGATCATATTGCACAAATTAAAATCCTGGCATCTATAAGTTTGAAGTCAACATCATCTTAAACCGAACGATGTGCCGAACGGATTAACCCCCATCTGTAACATGACAGGCTTTATGCACTTTAAATGGAATTGTCCACGTTTTGTAATGTCCACCACAAACAGGGTAACATGTCTGGTGCATAACTCTATTGACGTCGTGAGCGTCCCGACTAGCTCACCGGAATTTAGTGAAAGAAACACAATTTTTAGTAAATGCCAGAAATGAGCGGGGGTTCTTTCACGTGATAGCTATTCATTCCTCACAAAATAATCGAGTAAACCCTAATTACGAAGCAGACCAAGATTCATTACAGTAACAGTAAGAACCGGCTTGAGGGCAACTCTGTTAGTTCCAAACAAAGCAAAAATATTTTCTCTTTTCACAATTATTTATTTTATTTATGCCATTATCTTTCCCGCTCGCGATTATTACGCGGGTTGTTGATTATCAACAAACTGATAAAATTTTCTTCCAGCTGGCAGTGTACCTTTTAATATCAGCTACGTCTCTCTGTTCGAATTTCGACCCTCTTTCTTTAGAAACACGTAATATTGACCGAGGAGGCAACACACGAGATACGCACTGCAAACAGCAAATTATCACTCAAGATGCCTTGGGTCAACTACCACGTCTACCTCAATGAAACGAAACCAAAAGTTAAACCAACGGGCCAACCGCAAGTCTTACTGACCATGATCCCAACAATTGTGGTCATTACAGTAACAGATATAACGGAGGAACCCTCACCATCAAAGACGATGTCCCGTTTTCTTTTCCCGACGACCTTGGTGACCAAAGTGAAAGCCGAAGTAACGAAAAACTGACCAGGTTCGGCGATCACCCGCACTCCACTCGACTCGGGGAAGTGCCGATTGATTGACAACCGGACAGCCTCACATACCTTAGATCAAACAAAACAAAACCGTTGGAACTCAAGTTTGCATATTAAAAAAAGGAAACGCTCCTGGATATAGATTTTGGTGCCTCTATGATCTCACATAATTAACCGCCTAAAGTTCTTTCTCGTGAGCGTGCAACTACGTAAACAGACGCAAGCGAAACCAGGGAACTTGGAGGGAGAAACTCGTTTGCAACTTTATATTTACTGACAACTTAAGAAACGGAGGGCGTGGTGGATCCCTAGCAAATTAGTACTTCTATCGTCGCTTGCCTTTTGCCGTGTCCGGTAGAAGGCAAGAAGCTGGCGCTGGAGGCGGGACACGTACTTAGACCCGCCGGGGATATGAAGGAGAACGCCGGACCGTCGTGCGGTCCGTGCTATCAGCGCCATGACGCGGCTGCCGTGGAAGCTCGCTTTCTTATCACTCGCTTTGCCGAGACTATAAAAAAAATAAGCGCTTGGATCGAGTGCTGTTCTCAGCTCTGCTGCTACTCCCCGCAAAAAGCGCGAGGATTGCGGAAGGTGCCTTCCAGACGCTATCGGTACACAATGTGATTTAGTAGTTTTTTTTGTTTGTTTTGATATGTGCTAAACTGGAAGGCTGCGGAACAAATCAAAAAGTAACTTATACTTTCCGTTTCTTAAAAAGAACAGTTATTAGCGTTCGCTCATGAATGAAAAAAGCGGTTGAGTCACTGATAAACTGTGCCGAACAACGTCCGCTCTAGTTCACGTGCAATGTGCAAATCAGTTGCCGGCAATGACGTGGGCACGGCGCCCACAAAAAGCGATGCCGAAATCGAAACCCACTTCCACGCTTTCTGCAGGGAGTAGCAGCAGAGCTGAGAACAGCGCCCGGAAACTCACCGTTGAAACTTAGGCCGCTGGCGTCCACCGAGACCGAGCTAAATACGACAACAGCGCCACTCTTTATCATTCGTCTTTACTGTGGTCACCTTGAGCTTTTAGAAAGCATGTTTTTACGAAAAACCAACGGAAGAAACTCTTTTTGTAGCAACTTTTATTGGAATTTAGTACAAAACAAAGGGCGCGTCATGTTTTTTAAAGTCTTTAGTTTGCAAGGTTTTGCGGCACAATGAATATTGTTTTTTATAGAACCATGCCTCAGCGGTGATTTCAGGTAGCGCGTCCCGACCTAGGCCATCCTAACTTCGGAAGTAATTCGCGGAGCGTCCCCTTGAGAGACGGGGGTGGCACCCCCGAAACCCCTTCCGCCGTATCTGTTTCGGCGCCAAAATGGCCGATTAAAGCCAAAATAGTTGTCACGTGCACTTCCTCGAGTGGCCGCTGCGGGAGAAACGGTGGCGTTACGATCGCCATTAGTTCGGGTCACGAGTACGGATTGGTGCCACTTTTTCAGAGGAGGCTCTATGGTAGTTTCCCAACTGAGTGATTTTAGTAACGTTGCTTGGACCCGAAGCGCGTGATTGGATCCGATTCCTCGCTGAATGCTGACGCGGGCATCGTATCCAATCCATGCTCAGAGTATGTGAGCAAGCAATGGCGGACAGGCGTTAGCGCGGACTGTCTATGGCGGGCGTTCGCTGCAGTATACCAAAATTTGAAAGTTCTAGATATATAACTGCCTCACGCAAAACGCACCTTTAAGAATGTGTCGTGTTTCCGAAGACCCCCAGGAAATCCACCACCAATGTCGAGCAGTGACATCTTGAATCCAAATCTACTGGCGACGTCGAATACGGCTTTAGCGGTCTTGATGGTGAACGCAAAGATTTCGGGGTGCTTGAAGGCGCAGCCGACATGAAACCTGGGGAAAGTCTGACATGAGAAGGCTAGTTCTAATCTTAATATTTCTAGATCTTACATTAATCTTTGAAACACTATTTCAGTGTCTCGTAAAAAAAAAAAAAAGGCCCTAGCGAAAACATGGTGCAGTCGGGCCATTCATGTCCGTATGTTCACCGAATCGCTGCGTTCTTCAAACAACACGAACCAATTAACATTCCACAATTTGTCACATCATTGCTCTCATTACCAAAGTCGGTAATGAGCCGATCGCCCAGACTTTTATACATGTGACCTTCCCGTTCCTTCCTCTTAATTTAGAGTTTTGTTTAAGCTACCTTTGTTGACGCATTTTAGCAATTCGACACAGTTCACCCGAACACGACGTTAGTTGCTGTTGTATACGTACATACAAAAGTGTTTAACACAAAGTTTTACCAACTAGGAAGTCGGTGTCGCTAACTCGGCTACATGCGGAAATAGTGATAGGTGGTAAAAAACAAATAGTCTCCCCTTTGGTCCTCCAATGCAAGATCGATGTTACGAAAAAAGGCCTTTTCTGCGAGAGGGACTGTCAAAATAATCAGGCAAGTTTTCGCTGAGAGAACCAATGCTGCTTCTTAAGTTTGTTCGCTGATCGTGCACTTGATGATGGTTGTTTTGATTACAGTAATTCAATTTTAGGCGAAATAAAAAGAAAAAGAAAATGAAGGATCGTTTGTTTGCACTAAGAATGTCGCGCCTTATGCAAATGCGGAAGGTGCAACGTTGCTATGCACTTACGAAACACCGACGACATTCGAGCCTAGGCGCTGCGCAGTTCGTAGCACTGTCTTTGCCTCCTCCACGGTGCATCCGTACTTCGTGTTCATCGTGATTTGACTACCAGCCTCGTTCGTGGTGATGCGCAGCAGTAACCTGCGTGAGAAGCGGGAGGGTGCAGTAGTCGGAAAAAAATATAAATGGAATGACCAGCAACCATTATATTCAAAGTCCTCATTAACTGTCGTTTCGGGGGAGAAGAAGAACGTATTGTTCCTTAATGTTTGGGGCTAAATTCAGCGGGTGAATCAACGTCAGGTGACCTGACGTCACATCACACTAAATTTAGCGGAAATAATGATGTTACTTGATCCGACCTCACGCGACGAGGTCAGGTGACGTGACATTACGGTGCTAAATCGTGCAGTAATAATACCCTGATGTCATGTGACGTCAATTTCCTCGCTGGATCTAGCAGGGATATGCATGGACGAACGGACGGCGGACAGACAGACATATTTCCGGGATTATTGGTTGCCATTAAAGAAAAAGACAAACAACATTTCATGCTCTATTATTGAACAATGACCATTGTACTTGTTTGCGACTCGTGAAACCTGTGTGCGTGAATTTGAGGCCCGTTTGTTGCGGAAACGGGAAGTTTAAACACGTGATAGCGAAAGGATGGTACCTAGCTTCTGGGTCTTTTATCTTGTACAATTCTTCCTCCGAGTCGACGGTCATGAGGGCGACGCCGTGTTGCTCGGCGAATCTCAGATCTGAAGTGCACTTGGCAGTGTTGGCGAGCACGATGCGATTTGGATCGACTCCCATGTCGAAGGCCGTCTGAAGCTCTTCCTGAAATTGGGGGCGCCGGTTATACATTTCTTGTCGGACATCATTATATACGACAGAAAGGTGGAAGAATCTCCTGGAAGCCTCGGTCTGACCGCAGGCATTACGCTAACGAGCTTAACAAGTCTCTCACTCTGAAATTTTTTCTGTACTCTTATTGCTCACTTTGATTATATTCGTTTATACACACATGAACGCACTTCCACTTTATGGGCGACATAGGGCAGCTTACTTGGTAACAGAAATATAAGCAGAGAATATGCGTTAAGCTACCGCAAGTGCGGGGAATGTGTGTGTATGGTGTGTGTGTGTTTATCAATATAAGTACTATTTAGCACTTTTAACATTCTTCAAACAATACTGAGGAAGCACAAGAACGCATTTGCAACGTGGGCTAGCTCTGCTGACGAGCAAACCGAACGCTAGTAGAAAATGCTGAAGCGTTTTGCTCACCCTGTTTGAACAGTCGAAGTTCACTCCGAGAATATTCAGGGTCTCCAGGACGACGACGTCTCTGCAAGACTTCACAGCTGTGTTTAAACAACATGATTTTAATTTTAATCGCGTCAAATGTGAGAGTGGGTACGAATTAAAATAGAAAATACAGGAGTCGTTTCGTACTCTACGAAGAAATTGTATGAAAAAATCATATAGATGTAAAGAAGCATTAATGTATAGAACACTTCTTGTGTTTAATGAAATGCATAAACCAATATGTCCTCGTTTACTTTTAATACTAATACCGTAAAGAAGGATTTTACTGCATGGCGAACACTCTCGATACTCTGTGCCGAGCCCTTGGTTACCAGGGCTGTGCTCTGTCCTCTAAATGAACACTCTATATCGGTAAATCAGCCAATAAATCAATAAAGGAATAAAATGAACGATACAAAACGCAGCACTCATGCAGCCAATTTCGTTCAATCAATGAAGTAACTGATTATTACATATCTGAAATGAGCACGTCAATGCATAAAAGGGTCGGTTCCAAAATTCCATTTTCTTTAAGGGTAGTAACACAATTTAGTGACCGTGTATAGATTCCGACGTATGTACACTTAGGGGGCGTACTTGCCTTACACTTCTATACTTCTATCGGTTTTTATCTATCCATCTAGATGCACTGCATTGCTCACCGTAGAAGGGCATCACGCGAGGCAGTTCCTGCTTCCATAGCGTCACCTTCCGCTCCACTTCTCTGACGTCACAGATGAAGAACGCATCGTCCGTTTCCTGCAGGGATGTGCGCAATGTGGTTTTAATCAGGGTTGGGCAGAAATACTCAAAAATGTATTTGGAAATACAAATACTGGGATACATTAAAATAGTAGCTAAAATACTGATACTGAAATATATCTGTAAAAATGTATCGCGATACGTATCGGCAATACATTTTAAATAGAGGCAAAAAGTATTTGGAAATACAAATACAGGAATACATTTTAGGGAGGGCAGAAATACAAATACAGAAATACTGATACTGCAATACATTTTTCAAATTTGTTTGAGACGCCAACTGAGATGAAGCTTGAAGTTTTAAGTGGAAGTTTTTGATCACGAAATTACTTTTCCGTAGGCTTGGCACTTTGCGTTGAAGGTATTGGTTTCGGACGACGAGGAGTCTTCAATGGGCTCAAAAAAACGTTCCATCAAGGACTGACCGCGGTCCCTTCCCTGACATTCTGTCTGTCTGACGAGAGATGCGAAGACTTCGACCTCTAAATAAATTCTATGTCACCCTAAATCCCATCAAAACGTCACCACTCCCCTGTCAACATTGATCACATGACGTCACGGTGAAATGAACTGGTATTCTTTATCTGTACGTGTGGCCCTGAACATGAGACTTTACCACGCTTCTGTATGAAAGGACAATACGTACTTTCGTTGTAGGTTATCTCGTTGAAGATCGTGCAGGCAGTGTAATTTGGAATTTTTGAGAATAGTGGACCCCTTGAAGCATCCTGGAACACATGTCTTATCTTCTGCGGTTGAAAAAACGATACGGTGGCATCCCTGTTCTGAAGGTCCTTCCTGCTGACCCTCCGCCACCGACGCATGGATTGCAGTCCTCAAGTTTCGCCTAACATCATCTAAATAGAGACCTCGTGGATTGCGACCTGATATTGCCGGCACAGGTGCGAGCTCTCCGAGAAACAGCGCGTTCGAGGCGAGTCGCAGGTGTACGACGTTTGGGTCGACACAGTGAGGCCACGTCTGGCCTCCTTCCTGGGTGCCGGATCACCAGAGCTGCGGGTCACGCTCATGTCGGATGATGACGTACCCTTGAGCCGTGCAATATTACGGGTGCAGCCGCAGACGCATTCGAATAAGTGTTGAACTTCACAGCGTGAGTCATCCTACTATTTCAAGTCAACCACCGCCAGGCTCGTGCTGCAACGGACTGTGACTCAGCTTTGCGGGCTGGGCGTACTGCGTACGTTAAGGCAAGAGAGACGGTTAGCAGTTTGCATTGGATGTCAGCAAACAATGACTCTCAAGAAATCCCTACCTAAGGACCTGCGGCAGAAGATGCTCCGACTCCACTCCTGGCAGAATGCTTCTCAGAAGAGAGAAGAGGACGTATAGAAAGATAGTTTGGAAAATCGGAAGGAACCTTGGTCAGCATAGTAACAATGTCCCATCATCTCCTTGACCCTGGGGCCCTCAGAAGTAAAAAAGGAAAATGCGTTCGGACTTGTATTGTTTGTTTTTTTCGGAGGGGGGGGGGGGGGGGAGGGGGGGCGAGTATTTCTCAAGAAATGTAACGAAATACATTTCATCCTGATTGTATCGCGATACAAAGAAACATTTCAAATGTATTTAGATACAGGAATACAGATACTGGCGAAAAAAAATGTATCGCCATACAGAAATACAGATACGAAATGTATTTCTGAAATACTATCGCGATACATTTGTATCGCGATACTGCTCAACCCTGGTTTTAATCGAATAGCGCACTATCATCCCCAGTTTCGGCACTGTTAAAAAAAATCGGTTGTGGCTTTTAGGGGCGAAGCTCCTTAGGGTCTAGCCTTGTCCATCCGTCCGGTTTCCGTGCTCACATCGATTGCCATCCCATCTGTCTTAGCAAAAAAAAAAAAAAAAAATGTTTGCGCAGTCGACAGGATTCGAACCTGTGCGGGGAGACCCCAATGGATTTCTAGTCCATCGCTTTAACCACTCGGCCACGACTGCGGGACGAGTAGGGGGCTCTGAGAAGTGGTAGTAACTCAAGAGCTGGGGTTTCTGTCATGGATGAAACGTTGCATGTAGCCGCTCAACGTCTATACAGGAGAGGGCGCAGCGGTCAAATGCGTATATAATTGCGTTAAACTTGGCAAGCATTGGCTCAACGTTTAGAGACGAGAGGGCGGTGCGGTCAAATGCTCAAATGCGTATATAACCACGTTCCATACCACACATTCTCTTTCTGACATGGACCGTTGACTTAAGCGGTGGAGATGCGTTTCCACGGCTTCTAGCGGATCCAAGCTGATCCGCTAGAAGAACCACTGGCTCTGCATTCCACCGACCATAAAGCAGTAATGATGAAGTCGAAACGCAACCCGGAACTCAGCACTACCTATGAGCAATAAAAAAAAATTAGCACCATCAGCACTGCCTATGAACAATAAAATCAGTATCATCAGCACCACCAGAGCTTCGCTCCAATCAACATCATTTACCATTTGGAGATGTGATTTTTCTTTTTTACCACGTGAAGGGCACGAGTGACAGAGCACTGTGAGAGTCTTATGCACCTTATTTTCTTACTCTCGACTCAGGCCACCTGGCGGACATATCCGGTGCGGGCGACGAAAAAAATAATAACTAATTTCAACCCGCAAATAATAGAAAATAGACGTGGGGAAGAACGAAAATGGGGGAAGATTAGCTCATATCCTAAATGTCTTCTACAGCCGTGGGGACGGCAAAACAATGTTTTTGCTGATACGGGAAGTGACGACGTTCAAGATGGCGGCGCTTTTGTGGAAAAGGTGTATAGTTACAACTATAGATCCACTAAATGCTTAAAGCATCGGCACTGCATTCCCAGATTTTCTTGTGGGGTCCGCCATTTCGGTGCTTAGCGCGGAGCGGGTGCTATTGGCGATCCCGACTATTTGAAAATGCTACTTTATGGGCCTTAGATACTGCGTCAGGAAATCGAGGCAACATCGCATTGCTCCTTCGCGGACTGCTCTAAGGTTTCTGTAGGATAAAAAGCAGTTTCCTGGAATTGCAGATAAAGCTTCAGATAACTGACAACGATGATTTTGAGCGCCAAGATGACTAAAGTGGCGTTACTCCGAAGACAAACTTCCTTTTTGGCTCTGGTCTATAGACTTTATACCTTGTTTCTCCTTAAAGCGCGAAACACATGCGCGTCAAAACTGTCCGGTCCGGCGTGCGAACTGTCGGGAAGATGGCTGCTCCGAATCGCCGCACACGACGGTTCGCGACACATGGTTTCCGACGCGTCGTTGCGTCGCTCCGTTTAGCTCCGCCCAGCTTCGGGTATCCCTCTACCGAAGAGATGGATGAATGCTAATGGCTATATTTATAACAGGCGGTAGCTCGCGCCACCTAGCCTAGAAAACTAAAATACTTCCCTCGCCCTTCTTGGTTTTTCTGACTTTAAAACAAACATAATATTTTTATTACATTCTATTAAAGTGTGCGTCTGTAGAGATTTTCCGTGTGGTTACTTTTCTGCTCAACATCACTCAATCGCGATGGACCGCAGCGGACCTTAGGAGCCATCCCAGCGAAGCGAGCACTGCGTACAAATCACGTGACTACGCACACCGCGCATTGCTGCGTCTCTCCCGAAGTTCACGTGACACTCACACGGCATTGGAATGGCTCGTAGCGTCCGCTGCTCTCCATCGTAAGGTGAAACGGAGTACATTCGGGTTTCGACGGCCTCGATCGGTCCCAGAAGGACGGCTTGCTATGGCGCGCGAGATCAGCAGCTTGTTTTGTGTGCGCGAGAAAACTCGATGGCGTCCATCTCCTTCACCGCGCACCGCCAGATGTGTGTGTCGTGTAGGAGTTGTAAAAGAGGGGGAGATCCGCTTCCCCGAACTGCCCGAACCACGAAGCGCCTCCTCGCCCGATCGGGCCGAAAGTCACGTGACAACATGACCTTCGCGCCATCCGTGCTGCCATTGGCTGCGGCCCTCCGAAATTCGGACAGCCGTGCGGCGATAGCTAGCAAGTTGGACGCACGCCGGCGCCGGACGGAGGCCCTGTCCGACGCTTCGTTGCGACGAAAACCCTCGCCCTCGGACGTCGCTCCGGCGGTTCGCACGCCGAATCGGACAGTTTGGACGCGCATGTGTCTCCAGACGCGGACGACGGTATACGAGCTGACGGGACCAGTCACCATTCGCAGAAAGCGCATCAGCATGATGTTCGTCATGTGCCTGTGCGTATTCTATCATCGCTGAACCAATCACGTACAAGAGAGTCCCAGTGACTTGCGCTTATATTGCTGCTTGATTGGTCACATTAGCTCGTAGCTGGTTTTAAAAAACCCGTGAAAAGAAAAAAAAAACTTTTTTTTTAAGCAGTGGTGGGGACACGAAAGTCAAAAAATAAATTTTACTCGATTTTTTTTAGAGCAATATTCACGGCGAGAGGTTTATTTGAAATTTTGCGCGCAAAGTCCATGACGTCACGGAATGGCCATTCGCGCAACGAGATGGTCATTCGCTCTTTCCACCTCAACGTGAAGGCGAAGCCGCCCCACCTCTCCTCCACGCGCTCGAGATGCCGAGAGAGAAAACAAGTGGAAAGGAGGTGACTACCGACTAAATCGCGTCTCGCGCCGTCAATATTGCTCATAATAAATGTTTTTCTCGCGTAAAATTAATTTTTTGACACGCCTGTCTCACCCAGAATGTTAAGAAAACATTTTTTTCAGGGGCTTTTTAAAGGGATACAGCAGCGTTTTCTTCATGGTCTCTGATTTTTCTGAAATTTTTCTAAGCACACCTACACATATGCCGAAAATAGTATCCCAAGTATTAGATGAAAGCGATTTTTCTTTTAGCGAAGTTATCGAATTTACAATATTGGTCTTCGTCGTGTTTTTTTTTTTCAAACTGAAAGCCGCTTCTGGCATCAAGAAAAAAAGTGACGCAAGCGGCTGGCACGGGTTCACTCTTCAGAGTGTAGGATTTGTTCCCAACTGATTACAAGCAGTTTCTTGGAGTCAAATGAATGCTTTGGAAGCTCGCTACAGTACCACGGCAGCGGAAGGAATCAAATGCCTGGCATACTACATTTGTTAGACTGCCCTGCTCGGCTGGCGCGCCTTCCTGCCACTGCCGCCACAGCACTGAAAAGCCTTTTGGCATCATTTTCGTTTGCCGATTTCTCAATAAATAGTTTGAATTTCGTGATACTAAATACTACACCGGAAAGGGCAATGGCCGGTGATTCAGAAGATAAAGTTAGTTGGGGTAGCTAAAAAAATCGCCGGAATACCCCTTTAAGCTGAAACAAAATATAGTTGGAAGCATGGGTGTTTGCACGGGGCTCTAGAAAGTAAACTCATCGAACTGGCGCTCCCTCAAGAGGAACATTTTCGCGAAGCTAGATTGTCGCGTCCGTACATTTTGTGTCCACCATGAGATGGAGTAATGACAACGGATCGATTCGCGGAAAGCTCTATCTTTTATTTCCCTCTTGAAAAAATGCTTCAGACTATGTTTGCATGTTTTTCGGACAGTTACATGTTACTTAAAAAAGTAACAAAATACCATCACTCGACACTCGCTCAAAAAGTAACCAAGCACGTTACTCGTTCCTGAGACGAAAAAAGAACGCGTTGCTTGGGCTCCAACGTAACGAGTTCCTTTCTCGGTACTTTGGATGTGTCATTTTTCTGAAGCAGTGGCCACCAATATTTTAGTGAAGGTTATGCAAAGCTGCAGGCTAGCAGGTTAAGAACTGACTTCCTCTTTTAACCCTGGAGAGTGGGGAAACAGAAACACAGATTTGTGTTTTTCTTTCGTTCTGATTCCCAACGCACCAGGGCCCGCTTGATCAAAGCGTTAACCGCGGCTAAAGTTAGCCGCAGTACCTAGGAGATGGTTTTTTTAAATCACGTGACTGGCTCGGTAGGGATGCGGGGAAACATGGCGGTGCCCCGGTGAGTGAGCGCCGCTCGCTTTAAAACTAATATGTCGTTGTAGCTGCACTATCGGGCGCGTTAGTCAGCAACGAATGGTGCAGGAGGCTTTCGCTTTGCCCTACCTCACTTAAATCGCAAAGCATGAGCAGTGACCTCGCCGCATTTTTCAGGTAGTGTTTCGATTCTGGCCATTCATAAGCCTAAATAAACGCGATAATTGTCGGCATGGCAACGTATTTGGAAAGTGGATTGCTTTTTTTTTTATTCGTAAAATGTGCCACACGGCATAATAGGGGGGGGGGGGGGAGGGTTTAAAGAAAAGAGTGCAGTCCAGCGTCGTGCAGGAACTGTAAGAGCGCCTTGTAATACTTGTTGTCATTCAACCATTGGGTGTAGTTATCGTGTGGGTGACCCTTTAGTCCGGCCTCGCTAACTATCTTCTCACGGGTGGTCTTGGTCCCGGTGCAGAGCCACAGCAGATGATGAGCATCCGCCGTAGCCACAGGGGCCGGACACTTAGGGCAGGTTCCCGGGTCGGCAGGTGTGTGTCCCCATGCAGGTCCACGTAATAGAAGGTGTTAGGGCCGCCCCAGTCCGAAGCCTCCAGAGAGAAACTTCCTCCACCCGCGAAAGGTTACGGGGAAGGGAGCAGACACACGGAGGGATTAAAGCGCGTGTGTCCCGTCTGAAGAGGTTTTTCTGGGCTATGAGGTCGGACCGGGGATCAGAAGGGAGGGAAGCGGGTGAGAGGTCAAGTAAGGGCTGAGTGTGGTGGGCATGGTGGTTAGCCAAGAGGTTTGAATGGTTCTGGCTATGCCCCTGCACCCAGTGAACTTTTATGTTGATGGTTGTCTTCTGGTGTAGTATGTGTATCTGCTGACATATTTGTAGCGTCTGGGTAACTTGTTTCAGATGCTTGATTTATTTTAGTGAGTCAGTGTATATGTGAGCTTCCTTGATGTCTGGCAGACTGATGACAGCTTTGATCGCGTCGTGTATGGCTTGCAGCTCTAGTAGCAAGGAGTCTGGTGTGTGCGACTTGTAGTTACAGGTGGCTTGAATCCCGGGGTGTGATGGGCTCACGAAGGCGACCCGTCCTCCCCGCGGCAGAACTGCTGCGTCTGTGTAGACCACGCATTGGCCCTGAGGAATGCGGGTTTCAGGAGTTGGAGCTGGCTGGTCGCTTCGGCGAAGCTTCGTTGTCTTGTTAGTGGTGATATTAGTATAACACCACGGTGGGATGCCGTCCAGTGTCGCAGTCAGGGGACGCCCTCCGTAGAAGTAGGAATGAAGAGCTGCTGCCGCCGGAATGTGCTTGCGTTTGAGTATCCTTGTTTGTTCGCGCTGGTTCACCAGCTCCGTGACAGTATTGAGCTGAGCGTGCTCTTGCAGTGGTTGAACTGGGGTAAAGCCCGGTTCACACAGTTGCGTTTGACTGCGTTTGACTGCGTTGCGGAAGCGAGACACCAGGACATCCCTGCTGCTTATATCGCGTGCCAAGAAGATTCCTTGAATTGGATTCCACGCTTCATACGAAGCACAGATGTGCCGGTGAGTCTCTTTCGGTTCTCGCCGCAACGCAGTCAAACGCACTCAAACGCAAGTGTCTGAACCGGCCTTAAGACGAGGGAGTGCCGTGGTTGCTCTCATGGCGTCTCTATTGACCACCTCAAGTCTCGCCCATTGTTGAGAGGTCAGTCGTTGGAACTGAGCCTGGTAGAAAAGACGTGGTTGGAGAACAGTCCGGGCTCCACCGCTCCTTGGTGCGATTCTGCGAATCAAGTGCAGAGTTGTTGCCGACGAATTGTTTTCCTTTTGGAGCCAGTGGGTACCAGAGCCAGACTGATGGATATTAAGCCCAAGCACCCTCAGTTCTTCAGTTTCAGGTATAGTCGTTGGACCGATCTTGAGATGAAAGTTGGACTTAGAGGCCGATTTCCTGCCTGACTTGTTGGCCACCTGCGCATAGCAGGACTTTTGGGGAGAAATTTCAAGTCCAGCGGTCTGCGCATACGCGTGAAGGACATCAAGAGCTTCCTGTAAGTGTTGTCGTTGCGTATTGTGGTCTCTGTGGGTAGACCACAGTGTGACGTCGTCCTGCGTAAATAAGAAATATGATTGCCTTGCACGTGTTGGCGTCTGCAGTAGTAATTGCTCTAAAGAAAAAAGTTTAAAACAAAGTTTGCCTTGCACGCGCGTTTGTCAAAGCCCTAATATGATTATTTACTTCGAATCTTTTATAAAAGAAAGGCCAGCGCGCGCGGACCGTGGAATTACACTTCCAGCGTTTTCCTCGATGCTTGGGAAATTTAGAAAAAGGTCTATTGGGACGCTGTCTGCTTTTGTGTGCTATCAATACCCGGCCGGTTGAGTCAAGACAATCCGCTTTCCAAAGACGTTGCCATGCCGACAATTATCGCGTTTATTTAGGCTTAGGAATGGCCAGAATCAAAAGACTATCTAAAAAATGCGGCGAGGTCATTGCCCACGCTTTGCGATTTAAGTGAGGTAAGGCAAAGCGAAAGCCTCCTGCACCATTCGTTGTTGACTAACGCGCCCGATATTGCAGCTACAACGACATATTACTTCCAAAGCGAGCGGCGCTCACTCACCGGGGCACCGCCATGTTTCCCCGCATCCCTACCGAGCCAGTCACGTGATTTCAAAATCCCTCTCCTAGGTAATGGGGCTAACTTTAGCCGCGGTTAGTGCTTCGAGCAAACGGGCCCTGGGCTAAAAAATATCAGTTCCAATATTTCACGTCGTTAATATTACTTGGCTTATAAATGCATTCATGGGAATCTTTTATTTTTAGTTGTTGGCGCGTTTTGCCGTGAAAACTATAGGCGCAAGCTGGGATGAAAACGAAATAGGGCAACTTGTGTTGTACACGTTCCTATCCATAAGTAACAGTACTTTTGCCCGCTACTCCATCAAAATATAACGAAAATTTGTTGCCCGTTTCTTCTCGCGAAAGAGCTAAGTTGCTTCTTGGTTACAGAAAAAAGTTAACTTGACAAAAGTAACATGTTACTTGTAACGCGCTATCTCAAACTTTCTTGGACGTCGACGCCTTACGAATGTCAAACAACAACTGACCAACACCAAACATCTCAATTTTCTTAATTACAAAAGCGCAAAGGACAAGGACAGAACACAGAATGAACAGGACTAGCGCTTGTAATTAAGATGTTTAACCAACTAGACCAACAGTTAATTTTAAATCTCAATTTTCCCCTGGAATATTTTAGATGACAGTCATAAAATAACAATAAATAGTAATTAAACGTTTGGACGCGGAATGTATTTCCTCCACGGCTCTACAGTTTTTTTTTTTCCATTGGATTTTGTAGATTACAATTTCAAAATTATAAATTACTGCTTTTCTTGACAAAAAATCGCAATGTTCCCAAGGAGTGTAATTTCCTGTGTATCATGAAACGAAAAGCACTTATAATTTCGATATATCTTGAAAACATTTTATTTCACGGAATGTCCCAAAACGGTTGTCAGGTGCACGAATTTGACGCGTTGCACCTGACAGGCGTCCTCGGGCTCCATATTAGGCCTTGGCAATTTACGATGTCACCTGTGGCGAACTCGATAAGCGGATAAACAAGCAACTTGTAAAAATTAGAGCTCGACCAGGTAAACAAAACGGGGGAAAAAAAAAGAAGTGGGGCCGACGAGCATGTGTTTTGAGTTCCGCATACCGTTTTGAACCCCTGGAGATTAAACCATTTTTATTTCTATTCTTGTGAATTGAAAATATAGCAGGATAAAAATAACGGTATTGTTCAAACTGGTCAGTAATAAATAAAATAAAACATACACCAGTTTTATCGAATTTTCTGACATTGAGTCGTGTTAATCCGCTTCGTTTTATGCACTAGAAAGACGTATACGGTCATAAATACCTGTATCTGGATTATCTTTCGGGCCACTTCAACAACCGTCTCATCAACGAAGACTGTCTCATTGCCAAAACCTCCTCCCGGCATCTTCCACGGTGTTATTTTTTTTTTCAGATAGACAAACGGCGTCTAGGGCGAGAAATGCAAACATTATTAGGTGTTTAAAAAAAAAAAAAATGCCGAACAACACCAAAAAACGAGGCACCTTCACGCAGAGCTTGAGCAAAGTATCAGGAGGCTATTGAAAATGGGTATACAGTGGATTTCAAGCAATTATGATATCCCATGCCATCACAATGGATTCCAAGCCGTTATGATATCCACCGGAATAATAGTGCTGATTTAGCAGTCAAGCACGCTCACCTAGTCCGGCTTAATAATTCCATTTAAAAGTAACAGACACCAGGACTAGAGAACTAGAACCAACCGTCGTATTAGCGAGGTTCTGGTATAATCCTAATGGACAAATCCGCTTTAGTATCAAAGAAAGCGGCAGAGCATTGACCGTTCCTCGTGTTTAGTTCATTCCGCGGTCTTAAACATCAGACTCAACGTAGCCTCAACAAAATACTTTACTAATCTCATCGAACAGTTGGACCCTTCTCTCTGTGAGAAGTGTGCCGTCACTGACACATTCGAACACATTCTTTGCCGGTGTAGCCTACACACAAGTTAACGCAATGAGCTGACAAATTCCCTTCGTCTTCCCAACGGGGAAACACATAAGCCGGGGTCACACTGCTTATAAATCATACAAAAGACAGTCTGCATACAGATTCGAACGCGAGTCACTACAAGATCCGTGCTTCGAATGCCACATGGCAATGAGTTCAAGGAGGAATTTTGTCTCTCAGCATTCGAACCACGGATACTGCGGTGACTGGTGTTTGCAGAGTGTCTTTTGTGTGAGGTATGAGCAGTGTGACCCAGGCACTAAGCTGACTCGCTTGCCTGAATGATGGAGTTTAAGAACAAAATGACCTCACTAATTCGTTAAAAAATGATACTTTAAAATAAAGAAAACATACTTTAAGATAAAACAACAATGAGCGGATTGTTTAAGATTTAGACATATCCATGTTCCTCCATTCATTATACCCGCCCTTGCTTATCCCAACCGTGAAAGGGAAACTGAAGCGGTTCTGTATTTGAGGATAAACAACTTAATCGCTTTCATTTGGCCTCCAGATTATTTTTCAATTTGGTCCACGGAGACTGCAGAAAACCCTTTTCAAAATACCGCTGAAGACCCTACTTCCGGAGCGCGACGTCATTCACGTGTTTCCGGAATCTCCGCTCTGGCGCATCTTCAACGCCTATCAAAGCATGCTGGGGGGATCGGTGGTCGAGTGAATTAGCGCACATCAGCTCGGAGCACGTGGAGCGAAAGCTCGAGCTGCAGAACCCAGGGATCCTGGGTTCCATCCGCACCCCTGCCCGTTTCGATCTGGATGAGCACCCGTATACCGGCGTGCGGCCGTGTATCACGACTGCGTGGTGCACGTTAAACACCCCAGCCTAGAGGTTGTACTGCACCGGCTAAATTGCTCATCTACAGCTGGGAAACTCGTCGCCCGTTGAGGCAGACTAAGTTCTCGGCTCTATAAACATACAACACCCCTCCAATCAAAGCATGCACGCGCACTCTTGCTATTTACAAAACGGTCAGAAAGAGACGTCACGACTGGTGCCAGTGCGGGGGAATATTCGCGACTCCAGCGACCTATAGGGGACGCCACTATCAGGCAAATATGGCTGTCTAATAGAGGTCGTGCCGTGCCTTGCTCCAGCTCAACGCACAACACTCATCAGGAAGCAAGTGTTGGACTCCAAATGGTTTGCCCCGCTTTTTATTCTCCACGTTTCGAACCTGCGGCGATGTGTTGGCGTAAGCCATCTTCCAGAGGCTCGACTTTCTTTGAAGAAGCGATGAAAGGACTGCCAACGGTCCTTCCCCGGTGCTGATGAACGTTGATAAACGCGGAATGCCTGGTTCACGCGGTTTCGTTGGTTGCGGTCAGAGCAACCTGGGTAACTAAGCTGATACTACAAGTACGACAGAGTCTCCGGCACAACTGTTTTATCGCGCAAACCACCGACAACAAGTAATCGCGGAAGCCACAAGAGACGAGCAGAAATCGCGAAAGGACCTGTTCCGGTCAGTTCAGTGTTTTCCCGCAAGGTGCTGCCCGTTTCGCTGGAGTCGCGAATAGCTGGCAAACTTGCAATGACACGCGTTGCCTACACGAGCGAGACGCGCTTGAAGGCCGAAAGATCCTAGTATGCTGTAACGGCTGGTCGGAGGTTTTTCGTGTTTTCTCGCGTTTAGTGACCTTTGGGGAAAACGAACTTGATATTCAAATTCACGGGATAAAAAGACTATAAAATCCACCTAAAAGTCCTCTTTTTTCAAGAACCTTTTCAGCTTCCCTTGCCAATCTCTGTAGAATAATCACATCACTCTTCCAATAATCGTATCTCTCTCGAGCATACATAAAATCATCTTGACAATAAAAACTCAAGTATACGGTGAGAGCTAACACACTCAGTGAAATACCCCCGTACGTGTATCAAAAAACGTTAGCCATGACTCCCGTGTTATTAACTGTATGAGTGTACAAACATGTTTAAGCATGGAAGCTGTTTTGCCTAGTATAAGATCCCAATAAACTTCAGGGATGGAGAGAGGGTGTTCCAAACAAAAGCAAGAAATACATCGCAAAAAACAAACAAACCCGCTGTTTCTCGCAATCTTTGCTTAGTTTTTTTTTTAAAGTTTTTTGTTGGTTTTTATGTTTTGCGTGAATTTAACACTCAGTTTGTGCGACACAGACCTCAAACTATAGAGCGCGCACAAAAAAGCATAAATGGAAATGGAAAAAAGTGCCAGAAACAATAGACAGTGACCATTTAAGAAACGCGGGGCGTGGCCTAATATTATCATAGGATTTCTCGATTAACGGTTTGTTCCACGGCGTTCCTATAAAGTTGATATGTCGCAATGTGATTGGCTGCTGAGCGATAATATTAAGCACGTGACTCACCTCACCCTGCGTTTCTTAAGCTCTCAGTGGCTACGTGGAGCACACGTTCGTCTGCTACTTGCGCAGTGGTTGCAGTGACGTCAGAATGCCAAGCTCTGATTGGCTCTGATTGGAAGGATAGTGGGTAGACCTCGAGGCAGCTAGGATTGAGGTCTACCCACTATCTCTCCAATCGGGGCCAATCAGTGCTTGACGTTCTGACGTCACCGCTATCCTTGCGAAAGAAGCCGACGAACTTGCGCTCAGCATAGTGGATGTACGTAAAATGACGGAGCCTTACCTTTCGCTTGCGAAGGCAATTCGAAGTTCGCTGATTCTGTCTGTTTATGAGACAAGGGTCTGGCGTCTCTTACGACCGTCAGTTATCAGGAACTCATTTTCACATTATCTTATCTTCCCCCAATTCAGTTCACTGCACCGCATTTAAAGTAAGCCTTCACCTCTTTTTTCATTTATGACTTCCTCGACAGTGGTTAGGCTGCTCAAGGATCGCTAATCAGCGCTGATTTGGCCTTGATATAAAGCCTATTTAGTGCTGCATCAGGGTTAGTCTCGAGGTGCGTCTTCTTTTCTTACCGCTACATTTTTCATGTCAGCCGTTGCAAGGTTTGTGGAGAATTCCCCGAGGCGAGATTAGTAAACTTTTATACCGGCGGCATGCCCTCGCGGGCCGGTTTGCTAAAATACTGCGGTTCGGTTAACCGGCGGCTAACTAATCTAATATTCAAAAGGGATTTCGATGTCAATGTGACACCCTATGTGGGAAGAAACAGCAAATACTGTAAATGACTCTTTTTTCGCGGGTTCAATATTCCGCGATTTAGTTCAAGGCTGAAGTTTTGGAATAATTCGAGGGTTATAAGTTTCGCGACGTGGTGGGATCTTAATATAGATTCTAATAGGTGTTTATATTTGACCGGCATTGTTCGTGGGACCTATTTTTCGCGAACTGTGGGGGATTCCGCGAAGTTCGCAAAAATTAGGTCCTTGCGAAAATTATCGTTTACAGTATACTGTAAAGGGTGACCAGAATGGATCCTAACATTATAAAAATAACCGGAGAAATCGACGCCTGCACATAGAAATGCTCAAATTTTCGACTAATGCGCATTTAGGTAGTGGATTTTACCTAATGAATTTTGAGGTTGTAACTCTCTTTTTGTGAAAAGTTAGACCGAAAAAGTTGTAAAGGTAAACGGCGTACGTGCTCGCGAACGACCGATTTTATTGTAGATTGTGCTGCCATCTCTTGATGGGCGCAGCAAGCAGTCTACGTGTTCTAAATATATAGTAGCATAATGTAATGTTGTCGCTTAATACTAGATTACTAAGAAAAAATAACATAAATAAAAGAGACAAGACGCGTAGACCCGATATTTTATATATTTTTAATTACTTGGTTTTCTAGGAAGACAGAACACACCACCTGGTTGTTTGTGCGCGACGTAGTTTCCACCCTTTCCAATTTCCTCAACCATCCGCGCCACCTTCGTACCACACGTCCGATACTCAGCGGGCATAGCCATTGACGTTCTGCGAATTAATAGCGTCTTTACTGGCGCCTCTAATTATCACAAAATGATTGCAGACCGATGTTTCAACTCGCAATCTTCGTTTGCGTTGTCACCTAACATGTAAAATCGTCCACGCACGATATAGGTAAAATTAAAAATGTGAAAAAAACACACACACACACACACGCGTTATTTTGTATATTTAAGGAAAAAAAGCAGACGAGACCTCAAGTGAACAACCGGGAGCAGTAAATCGGATTGTCATAGTTATCTGACACGTGCTCCAGTAGGGATTTTTTTAGATTTCTGTCACGATCTATGCGGAGGGCAAGTTCGTCTGCTTCTTGCGCAGGGGGTAGCGGTGACGTCAAAACGCCGAGCCCTGATTGGCTGATCGCGACCCCCCTATCTGAGCGTCGTCTGCTCCTTTGCAACGTCGTCTGCTCGCAACGTCGTCTGCGTCTGTCTTACCTTTCCTGCGACTTTCGGAAGTGCAGAGGCCAGATTCACAAAACCATCTTACGCCAAAAGAGTGCGTAAGACAAAACATGAGAACAAATTCGTATTCACGAAACGCAATTATCGTAAGTTTTGCTCAGGTTACGACGGAATCCTACGACGATCAACTCAGCATGGCCGACAGCGTCGCTCAGTTACTTGGTCGCGACGATCAACGGACGTTTATTTTTGTACGTGCTCTTCTCACGCGTCCCGACTGCAAGCAGCAAGAAAAAAAGTAAAAAGTACTTGAAATAAACCACGACGAACAAGAACGCTGGATCCACAAACACCCGGGAAATGCTCCAACGGCCACAATTTCACCGACCCCGAGTAAGCGAGCTCGGCAGATAGGCCTAGCAGGCACAGCGGTGCTCCGACGGTCCTTGGCCAAGACCGTCTGCCCACGACCGGCTGGCGTGCTGAATGGAATATGCCCGCGCGACCCTTGTGAACCCTTCAATCTCTTCCTCTTGTCATCTCCTTGTTTTCCGAGGCAGCGGTGACTCTCGCCGGTGAAAAAGCGGTGAATCTCCGACAGACGCAGGAAAGGTAAAGCAGCCATCGCTTTGACTAGCAGACGTAAAGCAGACGATGTTAACTGCGCCGACCCGCCGACGCCGTTAAAGAGTGAGGAGTCTCGCCGCACACGAAAGGAGGGAAAAAGTATTTGGGAGGGAACTTGCGGACACTAACACGCTCACTCTCGGTTCTTAGCAAACAAACCTCGGCGCCTCGGGACACCACGCCAGTGAGTCCTTTGACTTCTCTCCTTGATGCGCGTCTGCTAGTTGTTAAAAACAACGTACCGCTCGATTTATTTCGTCTGCCCTCTCTGAAAGGCGAAGTCCAGCTCACTCGTAAAGACCTGCACTTCCGAAAGTCGCAGGAAAGGTAAGACAGACGCAGACGACGTTGCGAGCAGACGACGTTGCAAAGGAGCAGACGGCGCTCAGATAGGGGGGTCGCGATCAGCCAATCACGGCTCGGCGTTCTGACGTCACCGCTACTTTCTTTCTCGTGCGCAGAAGACGCAAAATGAGCCCACTTGCGAGGCGTATTGGCTCGAGTTATTAGGAACTTTTAGCAAACCATTACCGTGCACGGCGTACCGCACTACCGGACATTTGAAGCTTGCTTTCAAGCGCGCGACCAGCGGTTACTGTATCACCCTGGCGCGCGCTTAAAAGCATTCTTCAAAGGCTCCGGTAGTGTGCTACTCGGAACACGGTAACGGTTCGCTAAAAGTCCCTATTGTTCAACTGACTGTACAGGACTTGACTTCCGTTCAAAGCGCTGATACTAACAAATAATAGATTATATACCGTATTTATACCCCCCAGTACATCAGCAACTTCACGCCACGACGATAGACATCCTGTGACCAAGGAAGGGAAACGACGCGCGTATCGTTGCATTGCGAGTGGCTACTACAGAAAAAAAAAGACTTTTTTTTTTTTTATTTAACAGAATATAAAATCAAGTATACCTTCGCCGCTGACGCCGGGTCCAATATGGAACTCCCAAGGGTGACTCGCAACCCTCGCCGGCGACTACGGTATCCTGACGCGCCTGACAAGTAAATCGTTTTCAACAAAGAGGAGGTCTCCCTGTTGTGGAACGTCGGAAGGGCTCAAAGGATTACGTGAACAAGCATTGACGCTCGTACAGTTGCAGCTGGAAGCGGGAATGTGCTCCCATGAGCGGATTATCCGTGTCTGCGTTTCTGTGTGGTGGAGTCCGGCTGTGCAAGCGAGTATTCGCTGACGACAAGGCGACGATGGGAAGAGGCGCCCAGCTACGAGGTCATGCCAGTGGCGCCTCCTGTAGAACCCCCAAACCGCCTGAGTCAGAACTCACAAAGGGCATGCAACATGAAAACAACAACCTTCGGAGTGTCCCCGTCTTTGCTTGCACGGTTGCAGCTGAAGGCGCGGCGCCTGCGTGCATTACCGGATTAGGTCAATACCCGACCAAGGGCATCTCTTCCTGCGTTCGTGCGCGGCGGTGTTATGTTTTGGCTGCTCATCGCCGCCTTGGCCCAAGGACGCTTGTGATGCATTTTCTACGGCTGCGAGGGGGCCCCTTGTTCGGGAAGGCCACTTCATCTGCCGGCGATTTCGAAAGTAGTTGGTAATTTGAGTAGAAGTTACCTGAAAAATGTAGTTAAAGTAAACTACTAATTACCCAAATAAAGTTGTAATTGAAAGTTACCAAGTTACTCGGAAAAGTAGTTAAACTACAGTAGTTTGAGTACAGTAGTTGAACTACGTCCAAGTCTGTGGGAGATTCGTCACCCGTTGGCTGTATAAACAAACACACAACTTTTTTTTTTTAAGGGGTTTGAGGCGTAGTGAGCGCAACCGAGCAGACGTGTCACGAAAATGCGCCAGGCGTTTCTAGTAGTATAGCTTTCTAGTAGTAGACCCATCCGGGGAGCTGGAGCGAGCTTCCAAAGCATTCGTTTTACACCATGAAACTGCTTGCAATCAGTTGGAAACAAATGCTACAGTCCAAAGAGTGGACCCCTGCCTGGGGCCTGGGGTCTCATTTATTGAGAGAATACATTCCCGTATTCTCTCAATAAATGACGACAATAAACAATTGAAATCTTGAAAAAAATAATTAATATTAGAACGCATTTTTTAAACATCGAATATGTATTTTTTTTTACTTCTTGAGAGATATCTATGTTAAGTATCGTGAAACTAAAGGCTGGTTCAAAAAACACTTGCGACCCCTTATGACCGAGTGCCTTAAAACCTCTTAAAATCTATTACGACGAGAGAACACACTGGCACGCTGGTGCCATCTATGCGGTGACCCTGGAACTGCATTTCATAAGAGAGAAGGTTTTGCGGTGTTTTCGATGTCAAATGTACGTAGTACGTACAAGATACGGTCGTTTATAACACCAAAAAAGGTTTGGTAGCGCCCCCCAAAAAAAAAAAAAGAATAATTCACGAAATAAAAAGAAGAAATATACGAGACCCCCAAATGTTCCATGGTTACCCGACTGGTGCCGGCAGTGTCTTCTATTGTCCAAAAAAGATTTTAAGAGGTTTCAACTTTAAAGGCACAGGGCCCTTGGGAGTAGCAAGTGTGTGAGCGGACCTTAATCTGTAATAACAAGTAAAGTAATAAAGTGATTTTCGAGATAAGTAGTTTTGTGGAAGAAAGAGAAACAAGGAGTGTGGAAGAAAAAGGAAGAAGAAGGAAAAAGGGCGAGGCTCATGGCGGGCGCGTGGACACACAGTTCCAAGGCAGAGACGAACAGAAGAGCAGGTGCCGGGCCAGCCACCCCAAGCAATAAAGCATTTCTCGATGATAGCGCTCTCTGTGTGGCTTCCTCGGGGCGAATGGAACTCGGCTTGATCGGGCGATATTGACAGGCGACCCACAGTTTTTAACGGTAGTTTGTTACATTTTATTGTGAGCAACTTGTAATCATCTCAGTAGTTACCTATCAGACGTATAGAGGGCGCTGATGTACTCGTCCCTATAATTTGGCTTCCATTTTGTTTGTTTCGGTTTCAGCACGCATGCTGCGGTGTTGGTGTGTTATGCAGTTTTCGCTTAATTTTGTATAAAAGCTACGAAGTGGGTTCGAGCCTAAATTCCGGATGTTTTTGTGAATTGGGCTATGCTCGGCTAGGTTCGGCGACAAAACGATTGAACTGATGCAGGAGCAAGATCACCATAGTTTGCAGCCGTACCCGCTGATACTAGTTTACTTAAATATAAGTGAATGAAGAGACTAAAGCATGGGTTCATTGTGAGCAAGCAAGTCGACAATCTGATTAACAATTATGCGCTGAATCGCGGAGAACAAATAAACTCGCAAATTCAGGGCTCTCGAAGTGACTGTACAGGACTTGACTTCCGTTCAAAGCGCTGATACTAACAAATAATAGATTATATACCGTATTTATACCCCCAGTACATCAGCAACTTCAGACAACGTATAACCAGGAGGGTAATGAAGATGCAGTGTTTGTTCCATTTCATTAATAGTGTTTATTTTTTTTTTCCATCAAGTGAACGATGGTGGGTCGTGTTCTCGACATCTGTATGAAACCTTTTATTGCACAGTCTTAACTTGTTTCCGTGAAATATTGTTCGTGCACTTCCTGAAAAGTTGAGCGAAGTTCAGGGAAAGTCACGTGAACGAGGGTGTGTGACGTGCGAAAAAGTCCTTATGTGTGAACGAGCACACGCGCAAATAAAGCTCTGCCCAAACCTGCACGCACGCGCAAATCCAATTTCAGTAGTGAAGACAACGAATAAAATAAAATACATTCCCGTATTCTCTCATGGTTAAAGACCCCAGGCTAGCGGTTGTACTGCACTGGCTAAATTGCTCATCTATAGCTGGGAGACTCGTCACCCGTTGGCTGTATAAACATACACACAACTTTTTTTTTTTTTTTTTTTTTAAGGGGCTTGAGGCGTAGCGAGCGCAACCGAGCAGACGTGTCACGAAAATGCGCCAGGCGTTTCTAGTTGTATAGCTTTCTAGTAGTAGACCCATCCGGGGAGCTGGAGCGAGCTTCCAAAGCATTCGTTTTACACCATGAAACTGCTTGCAATCAGTTCGAAACAAATGCTACAGTCCAAAGAGTGAACCCTTGCCTGAGGCCTGGGGTCTCATTTATTGAGAGAATACATTCCCGTATTCTCTCAATAAATGACCACAATAAACAATTGAAATCTTGAAAAAATTAATTAGTATTAGAACGCATTTTTTAAACATCGAATATGCATTTTTTTTTTACTTCTTGAGAAATATATAAGTTAAGTATCGTGAAACTAAAGGCTGGTTCAAAAAACACTTGCGACCCCTTATGACCGAGTGCCTTAAAACCTCTTAAAATCTTTTACGACGAGAGAACACGCTGGCACGCTGGTGCCATCTATGCGGTGACCCTCGAACTGCATTTCATAAGAGCGAAGGTTTTGCGGTGTTTTCGAGGTCAAATGTACGTAGTACGTATAACATACGGTCGTTTATAACACCAAAAAAGGTTTGGTAGCGCCAAGAAAGAAAGAATAATTCACGGAGTAAAAATAAGAAATATGCGAGACCCCCAAGTGTTCCATGGTTACCCGACTGGTGGCGGCAGTGTCTTCTCTTGTACAAAGAGATTTTAAGAGGTTTCAACTCTAAAGGCACACGGCCTTTAGAAGTAGCAAGTGTGTGAACGGACCTTAATCTGTAATAACAAGTGAAATATTAAAGTGATTTTCGAGACAAGTAGTTTTGTGGAAGAAAGAGGAAGAAGGAGTGTGGAAGAAAGAAGAAGAAGAAGGAAAACGAGGCTCGTGGCGGGCGTGAGGACACACAGTTCCAAGGCAGAGACGAACAGAAGAGCAGGTGCCGGGGCAGCCACCCCAACGGAGGACCACGCGGCAGCCTTGGCCCTCCTCAGCATCCGGCTCACAACTTGAGTATCGATAAAGCATTTCTCGATGATAGCGCTCCCTGTATGGCTTCGTCGGGGCGAATGGAACTCGGCCTGATCGGGCGATATTGACAGGCGACCCACATTTTTTAACGGTAGTTTGTTACATTTTATTGTGCAACTTGTAACCATCTCAGTAGTTACCTATCAGGTGTATAGAGGGCGCTGATGCACTCGTCCCTATAATGTGGCTTCCATTTGGTTTGTTTCGGTTTCAGCGCGCATGCGGCGGTGTTGGTGTGTTATGCAGTTTTCGCTTAATTTTGTATAAAAGCTACGAAGTGGGTTCGAGCCTAAATTCCGGATGTTTTTGTGAATTGGGCTATGCTCGGCTAGGTTCGGCGACAAAACGATTGAACTGATGCAGGAGCAAGATCACCATAGTTTGCAGCCGTACCCGCTGATACTAGTTTACTTAAATATAAGTGAATGAAGAGACTAAAGCATGGGTTCATTGTGAGCAAGCAAGTCGACAATCTGATTAACAATTATGCGCTGAATCGCGGAGAACAAATAAACTCGCAAATTCAGGGCTCTCGGTTCGATGTTCGAGGACACTATTTTATTTTTAAAGATCGTCGATTGCCAAAGTTTTTTTTGTGTTGACGCGTAGTATGTAAGTATTAAGCGATTTTATTTCGAACTTTTTACGTTGAAGAAATTAAGTATTGGAGCGATGTTTCAAAGGTCCATCCTAGGCCGAGTAGGAAATAATTTAAACTATCAGTCCTGCTAGAGTATTATTTAATTTTTGTTTCTTCAAAAGGTTGACCTTGGCAAGGTTTCCTGAAGTCAAATTGCAGTCGCCATTTCATGGATATGTGTATGAACAGGTGTGCTTTTAATTTTCGTTGGCGTAGCCAGGAACTGAAAGTAAATCCAATATTTACGAAGCTGCACTCCGGTGATTTCTATGCAGATGGCTTCTTTTCGGCGTCTCACATTGAGTACCACAGACGCTCAGAAACTGTCACTGGTACGTTTTTCACCCGGGGAGCCCTACCCTTTATGCTAAGAAGATTAACTTGAAGGGAAGCTAAAGAGGTTCTTGAAAAAAACGAGTTAAAGGTAAATTCCCGAGTATTTTCATCTCGTTAATCTAAATATCACGTTTGTTTTTTATTGAAGATGTAGCTGAACGCGAGAAAGCAGGAAAACCCCTCTGACCAGTCATAAAGTCCTACGCAGATCTCTCGGCCGCCAAGCGCGGGTCGCCCGCGTGGTCAGCGCATGTAATTCCCTATTGAAAATTCCATCAAGGTACGTAATTTGGGACGCTGACTGCCAGTCAGCAGCCCTGGTGGAACGTGCCCTGATGGTCCATCAGATGACGTCTGACCATTTTATTCAGCGAAATTTCGTCGACAAAATTCGGTTTTCCCAATGTTAATCGTAAAAAAGAAATGTAAATATCGCCAAATGCGTCGACAAAACAAAATGCTCAAAAGATTAAAAAAAAAAAAAGCAACCCCGCACGGGGGATCGAACCCGGGACCGCTTGCTCACGAGGCAGACGTCTTACCACTAAGCTACACTGCAGCTTCAAAAATCTCATTTTGAGAACACGTTTTATACGAGACTTTAGGGCGGCACTTGAACGCGTGAGCAGAGTACCGTCGGACGGCACTCGAACGCTCTGCAAGAGTGCCGTCGGACGGTACCCCACCAGTGATACACGCGCCGTCTGACTCTCTTTCGGACGGCACTTGTAGGAGCGAGTGGACCGTCGGATGGCACTGTAGACACAGCCTCTAAGAAATGCTTCGGCTCCATATGCAGTTAAGCCTTCAGCATGTTATGCAAAGCACTCGTACATCAATCGCCGTACTTCAGTTCTACTCACCTGCCATGTAGAGTGCTTTCGCGTCGTAGAACCCTCCTTTTGTTCGCGCGTCTCCGGCCCAGTAGAGATGGTACACCTTGACGTCTTCAACTACACCGCTAAACTTCCTTACATAGTCGGAACTCCCGAAACACTGGGTCTTTTCGAGGAGAAATTCTACTAAAACGTAAGACGTTGTAGAGCTCGGCAGGATCGACAGGTTGGAGCAAGCGGGCAAACAAAACAAGTCGAGAGCGATCACTCATGGAAGCTCGGCGAAGCCGGGCGAGGCGAAAGTAAAGGAGTAAGTGGCGCGTTCGGCCAGTTCGGCGTTCGGCGGGCTTCTGATCAGTGTTGTCGATCGGTTGCGTGTCATATCTCTAACATCAGCGGTTTTATGGTTTCACGTCCTGAAATCGTTTTCTTGTGCATAGATTATTTTTCGTATTCATAGATTTGACGAAATATTGGTATTCGAACGAACTTTACGTCCAATGACCGTACGTCTGTCTGCCCGTCAAAGCTTTTTGACGTACAGTCAGAGACAATCGATGTCCAATCAGGAATCGCCACCAAGAAATCTTGACGGCATTTCGCGGCGGCCGACTGCCACCAGGAAACCATCAGAAAGCCGACAAGCGGAGTCTGACTGGAGTTTGACTGACGGTCAGAGTAACTTGTTGGCCAATCAGCCGTGCTTGACGTACAATCAGGCACAGACAGGCGTCCACTAGAAAACATCGACTGCCAGACAGCGTTACATTGATGGATTTTTCCTTCGGGTTGCAAGCTTGCCAGGTATATTCCCTCGCACTGACAGCAGCCGTGACGCCTTTTCCTGACCTTTCTGACCTGAACTATATCTACGGGCTCTAAGCATCCTAAGAAATCTTAAATTACACTCCTGGGTGGCCTATTTCTGTATTAAAAATCTAATCCAAGATCATGACATGCCCCTCTTTCTGCGTCGGACCAGGCACGTCTCCTACACCTAAAGATTTGACGTTATTACCAAAATATAATGCACAACGCGCCTTGAAAGAGATATAATATTAACGTTCGAAATCTCCACGCAATTAAATATTTTCACAGGGAAGATTCTCTGGAGATAAAGGGAACCCGAAAATGCCTCCCCCCTTCTCCCGCCCTTAGCCCCGAGAGAAAATGATGCCCTTGTATATCTATTTCTGTATGTTTACTAGGACCTCTCGCCATCTAGAAATGCTCTTTTTTATTGACTAAAGCTCAACAAGCAATATGACATCAAAAAGTAGCTTCTACAGGGCGCGGCAGCGAGGACTGACACATTTGGCACGCCTTGCAAACTACGAATTCCAAACGTACATACCTGAAATTGGGCACGCACGCCTCTTCTCGCCAGAATTTTTATGTATATTTTTAGCTCAATTCTGGGGTAGTCTAATATAAATACTAAAGCAAAATTGGAGGCTGCGTTTTTTTTTACGTTTTATGCCAGTCTGTTTGTCGTCTGCCCACTGGTTTATGCAAAAAAAGCTAAAAAGAAATGGCAGAGGCTGGCGACGAGCCAAATAATCGCGTTAATTATTACTTTTAACGAAATATATTAAAAAAATAACCACCCGTGAGCAAGTCTACAAACCAGTGCGCAGAAGACGAACGTCCGGTATAAGGCATAGAAAATGCACG